>JAEAOA010001605.1:0-1200000 GCA_016746295.1 Potamilus streckersoni
AATATGCACATTTTGATGTCGGTGTTCCTAACGAAGTTCACCAAGCAGATATTTTGTTTTTACCACACGATACTATTAAAACACGTGGACGAAAGTCACGCACGTACAAATACGCATTGACTGTTGTTGATATTGCAAGTAGATATAAAGAAGCTGAACCATTAATAACAAAAACATCATTTGAAGTAGCATCTGCGTTTCAGCGAATTTATCAACGTGGTAGTCTACAATGGCCACAGGTACTACAAGTTGATCCTGGTAAAGAATTTCTTGGTGCAGTATTATCTTTGATGAAAAAACATAACGTTACAATCAGAAGAGGGCATACTGAACTGAAATTCATCGTGATCAAGCAATTGTTGATCGATTTAATCGAACACTTGGGGAGCGGTTATTTGGATATCAATATGCGAAGGAAATATCTGCTGACTTTAAGTCCGGTGATTGTGAATGGGTTGCAAGGTTACCAAGTGTGATATCTGCATTAAATAATGAAATTACTCGTGCGACTTTCATGAAACCTTCTAATGCAATAACAAAAAATATATACCACGTAGCAATGAATACGGACAACGAGGTCAACAACCAGTATTAGGTAATGTGATTGTGAGATATTTATACGAACCAGGGGAGTTGGAGGGTGGCAAAAGACGAGCTAGTGACCCTTTTTGGAGTGTGACCACACATACAATTTCTAGCGTGGTTAGATCTACTGGAAGACCACCTATATACAGACTAGATTCTACTGCCCCTCAACGTGGATTTGTGCGTGAACAATTGCAAGTAATTCCTGCAGATACACAATTACCTCCGCGTTCACTTATGTAAACTAGAACCCCGATGTCGATTACATTCAAGACAGGTCAAAATTACATTTTCACGTGTGTGACCAAGATCACTATTTATTCTGTCTACGGTAAATTGTCTTGGATTATTATTCGAATATTACCATAACATCATTGTATTACAACTTGCATAGTGATTATTCTGTAGTTGTTTTTTTTATAATAAATTCAGTATCAATATTAAAGTCACGTTTATTTTTTTTTTTGTCACATTGTTTATAAGACGCTAATTTTTTCTTTATTACAACATCGTCAATAGTAATTTCTTCAGTTATTACATAATCTATAATAACCATATGTAGTTGAGTTATTCGTCTGACGCGAGATACGGCAAGATATACTAAATTTGACCACTCGATTCGATCATCTACAATCCAGATATTTGCATCAGAGATAGTTAATCTCTGTGACGAATGAATCGTTATAGCGTATCCTAACGTCCACGGTGATTTTTCCATACTCAATGCGCTCTCAACAGAACTGGTATCTATCAAAATAATATCATTCAATACCAGATTTTGTACTCGGGTACTTTCAGTGTCTCCACCAGGAATTTCTACATCAGTATTCTGTCGTCGATAACATAATGGTACAGGTAGATGTGAAAACTTTTCTTTATGTAACGTAAATAATTTCTTCTGCAATTCATCACGAACTATCTTTCTACTTGCGACTATCTAATCAGTGGGTTTCCATAAAGCCCAAAAATCATTCAAAGTTGTCTCTGGAATTACTTCCGCATTATTTCACATTGTATTTTATCTGGCTGTAGTCTGATTAATCTTTTAAGTTCTTTCAGCGGTTTATCAATAGCTCTATGATCATTATGTATTTCTTCATAATAATCCACATTATTCTTTAGCCATTCATGTGGAGACTGTCCAACAAAAGGTGGTGGTTGACCATGATCACCACACATAATCACTGCAGTATTTTTTGTTAATAACCATTCAAGGAATGTTTTTAGTGTTTCTAACGACACCGTACATATCTCGTCCCATATAATATACTTAGGAATATATTTTTTACCCATTCGCTCAAAAGACCACGTATCTCCGCACCATCTAAAAAAACTATGATAAGTGCAAGTGTTACTTCTCGTTCTTTAATCTCTCTGGCTAGTTTATGTGTAGGTGTCAAAACGATCATATCTGAATTGTTGTTCGTAAATAATTTAATCACACGAGTTGTTTTACCTGACTCTTCACATCCATTAAGATAAACAGTCTTATGTCTAACAACAGGATCATAAACATATGGTGCAAATGATTCTAATATTTGATTATTACTTGTGTATTATATTTCCTTAATTTCAACGTCAGAAAATTCAGAATAACTAAGTATATTTTCTTGCTTTATCTTCCATGTTCCCTACTCATCATTACCAAGTAGCGGATTTAATAAATCCTTATATTTTTTGCTTATATACAATGAATCCGTAGCGACTCTAACAGCGTGACGAGGAAATCTATTTATCATTGCCAGTAGATTTATAGAAATGAGTAAACTGTGGTGAATCGCCCTCAATATAGCTCACAATGGTACCTTGTTTGGTCCCATCCAATAAATAAGCATTACTTCGGCTTATAAATGTGTTTTTTTTCTCCATTGTATCATTGATTATAAAATCTAACTCAGTATCGTCCATAATCAATCTTGTACAGTGTCGTTTATGACCGTATGAACTACCTTGAGTAAATTTACCAGTTATCTTTCTACCAAGATCTTTTGCACGCTTCTCATCATGTTTATCTCTACATTTACGTATATTATTAGTAATTTTAAAAATATCGTCTTCGGTAAGATCAGGAAGATCTTTTCTGGCATCTTCTATACTAAATCTATCAGGTTCTGGTAACCAAACTTGTTTTTGTGGACTATAGGATATAATCGCTTCATTTACCTTTAACGATATTAATATTCCAACATCAAGCATATATCTTAATAATACTATTGGAGCCCAACATTTTTCTGAAAGGTGTTTACCAAACCAAGCATAAGTAATAGGATGGAGATCTTTTGCGAACTCGAATGATTCTACATATGCAAATCCTGTTATGTCAAAATCTGGCAAAGGGTCCATTTATCGCAACTCTGGTCGTGTCATGTGTGGGGTGACCGAATCTGTTAAAATATTTAGAACACTCACCATATCCAAGAAAACTCCCAGGGTAATATGCAGCCATATCGACTGAGATAACATCATTATAATCGTATTTTGTATTCCATAATCCACCATGCCCATATTCTATGCAACTTTTTTGTATATCCTCAATAAATTCTGATCTTATAAGTTTCCATGAATTTTTTTCCTGAGCGAAATGGGTCGCGACCGCTGGTACGGTAAAACAATTATTCAGTAGTTGTCTGATTTTGTCATCGTCAGAAGTATATTTTAATACAAGATTTCTCATTTCTTCATAAAGAGATTCTGTACGATAAATATCACCATTAGGTCGTACAAATTGATCATGACAATCGTGTTCCGAACTCTGAAATAACCAAAGAGATAAAGGGTCATTTTTACTGATTTTTTTAATAAAATCAAATATATGACCAGTATAAAATTTAATCATTCTGTCTCGTGGACATACCGTTACTGCATCAGTCCATGCATGTGCATTATGATCAATGATTGTTATAGGGCTTCCATTTCTTATATATTTTGGTTTGTATAATATCTCTCCTGTTAGTGTTTTTACTGTTATTGGAAATCTTAATAACTTTTCTAGTTTAGCAACATCCTTAATAGATGCACCCGAAATTTTAACGGTCTCTCCCCATTCACATATTTTTCTTTTGCGTCTTAAATCTGTTAAGCCATTGCCACGCATCGCATTTGTAAAATAGTCAGTAATGCGTTCATCCACGCAATTTATTTTTAATTCTGACAATCTCATCGGTTTGAGATCCTCAATGTTAGGTTTATCATTCAGTAAAAATAATCCATATACCACAGCAGTGACTGGATACCCTCGCTCAAAATACGGCCTATCAATACCAGTCAGTATTCCAGGTTTGCATTTGTTACTTAATAATATCATTTTATTATTTCCGATTGTTATAAGGTGGTTTTCTCTTTGTCACGATTCATCCAGATATTTATCGTCTTTCTTCACAAGAAATTTTTTAAAAATAAGATATTTTTGATTATAAAGGTGTGTAAATTACTTTTGCTCGTTTGTCGTTCATACATTAATAACTTCCTACTCCTTAAAAGTTGACCATAACATGCACAGCACCATCTTCTCGAATTCATTTTGGCCTACGGATACGTTTTAGTTATATCTGTATTTATTAAGCTGATCTATACCTCGAATCACTTAAATTTATAACCTATAGTCTGTCAAAATCCAATTGTGTAGAAGATGGTTCAATGCTGAAATTCTTCCATTAATTATAATTAAGACAAATATTCCAAATTGAAATCTGTTATATATAAAAAGATTCAAACAGAAAAAAAATGCGTTTGGTCTAAAAACTGGAATATTTCTTATTGTAACGCTTATCATGCGATAAACAAAATACTGCGGTTACCATATGCAGAGTATCAGACATGGAATGTACTGGATTCACAACCATGCATTCAATGTGGTATGGAGTTAGAGGCAAGCATACAATTTAGGCGCCAAATTGTGGAGGGGATAAAATATAGGGAACTTAAAACAATATTATGACAAAAAAAGATAATCGGACAGGTAAATCTCCTAATAAAGACAGAAATTGATTATCTAACCAGATTAAAAAATAATGATTAAACAAATACATATCATTTACAAAGCTGCAAAAAAGATTTGTAAGACATCCAATATTCACGATTTACGCGGCCTCCAGAGATGGTGTTATTAGACATTGTTGATAAATAACCCACTCGGTTGTCTTAATTATAATGGTTATTTTAAATTTAGTGTTGGTGGAAGAAAAGTTATTTTTTGTCATATATTTGTATTCGGTAAGTCATTTTTGGGATTGATAAAGATGGAATTGTTGTACATCACTGGATGGGAATATCCCCACAACAACCATTTATATAACTAGAATCAATTAACAAAGTCAAAATTGTTAGGTAGGTATAATGGTATTTCTTCTAACATCCTAAGCAGTTATTTCTTACCAACACAGGTATGGTGAAAATTAGTTTTTTAATTTATGAATGCAGCTGCCAGATATTTAGATAGTGCGTGCCATTCAGTTTAAAACGTGTGGCTGGTTAATAATATGCATGTCTGCATTATTCATAAAGTATGACCAAAGGTTATATTTGAGTATATATAATTGTGTACCCTTACTCAAGGAAAAATATCATTGTTTATATAATATTTGACTATTAAATCTTGCCAAGAGTTTGCTTAGTACAATTATATTCCTAATATTCCGTCTTCACTTTTAGTGTCATTTATCGCAGGAATCAATAAGCGATAACCTTTTCAGTTGCATCTCAGCTGTCTGTGCGTTTTTTAATTTCGTATTCTATGAGACAGTGCATTTTTTATCTTTTCGATGAACGCGCAAAGAACGTGTGAATAGCTTTAGTTGTTTTCATCCACGACAGCTAAGTTTTCTAACATAGAATTAAAAAAATGGATTGATTAACTAATCAGATGGTAATGTGAATTTATTTCTGAAATATTTTTTTGACTGCCAACAACTTAACTCATATATGATTTTTTTCAGAGTCAAGATACTAGATATCTGAATTCTTTATGTTTTAATTTTTTAATATCAGAAATAATTCATTTTATATTTTTATTATTCATGATATATATTATTATATATATATATATATATATTATATATTATTATATATATATAATAATATTGTTTAAATTAAAAAATAATATTAAATTGGACTTAACTAAGATATAAATGTCATATTTTTACACGATTTTTCAGAAATCTTAGTTTTTCTAAGTTTGAGTCATATAAATCACTATGTTTATTTATAAAAAATCTGAAATTAGCCAAAATGAAAATAATTTAATATTATTTCGCTAACAAACAAAAAATTAATTAAAAAAAAAATTTTTTTTTTATTTATTTATATTAAACATCTGTAAAGAGAGAAAATTCTGATTGAGTCATATGTTTTGCACGACTTCTTCTAGAATTCTATAGATTTTGTAAAATCTTCGTCATATGTTTGTATGACGGTTTCAGAATTCTGTACAATTTTGTAAATTTTTGTAAAATCGAGTCATATGTTTGCACGACATTTTTGGAAATCTGTAGAGTTTGTAAAATTGAGTCAATGTTTTCATGAATTATTTCAGAATCTGTAGATTTTGTAAAATCGAGTATATGGTTGCTGAATTATTTATAAAAAAAAATCTGACATTTTGCCAAAACAAAATAAATTTTACTATTATTACTCTAACAAACAAAAATTATAATAAATGATTATTTATTATAAAATCTGTAATGTGAGAAAATTTATGGAATTATTTCAAAATCTGTAGATTTTCTAAGATTGAGTCATATTTTTACACGATTTATTTCAGAAATCTGTAGATTTTCTAAGATTGAGTCATATATTTTCACGACGTATTTCAGAATCTGTAGATTTGTAAAATCGAAGTCATATGTTTGCAGGGAATTAGTTCAGGAATTCCTTTAGATTTTGTAAAATTGAGTTATATGTTTGCATGATTTGTTTATTAAAAATAATATGCTAAAATCTGAAATTAGGCCCAAAAACAAAATAAAATTTTATTATTATTACGCTAACAAAACCAAATTAAATAACTAGTATTTATATTAACATCTGTATTGTGAGAAAAATGTATGGATTGAGTCCTATATTTACACGATTATTTCAGAAAATCTGCAGATTTGTAAAATCGAGTCATCTGTTTGCATGAATTTATTCAGAAATCTATAGATTTTCTAAGATTGAACATATGTTTGCCATGACTTTTTCAGATAATCTGTAGATTTTCTAGATTGAGTCTATATTTACACGACTTATTTATAAAAAGTCTGCCTAAAATCTGAAATTAGGCACAAAAAAAACAAAAAATTTTTTATATATTAATATCTGTTAAATATGAGAAAATTTATGATGAGTTATTTATTTACACGACGTAATTCAGAAAGATATCTGTAGATTTCTAAGATATGTGTCAGATTTACACGCGTAATTCAGAAAATCTATAGATTTTTAAGATTGAGTCATATATTTACTCGGGATAATCTAGAATTTTTAAGTGTTTATCTGTCTGTCTGTGTATCTGTCTGTCTGTCTGTTTAGAAACCAAACCTACCGTTAGTTCCCCAGCCGATAAATGTAAACGGTTGTTTATACCTACTGACCTTGGATGACGTAAGGGCAATAATTGATTACCTATGTATACAGACGTAATTGAATCCTTTTTTATAAGGTAGTGTGGTATTCCACTGTAAACTTAAGACAGATATCATAATATAAGGTTTTTCTACAGTATAACAGTTACCTTTACAAATAAGCTGACTTCACCAGTCAAGACTTACTTGTGTTTATCGATCCGTGACAAAAGCAGATTATTCTATTCCTGCGTTATTTTCAATACAATTCATATAACCGGCTGATGTATTTTAGCTGCAGACTGCACAATACTTTAATTTAATGGTCATAAGAAGCAAATACTCTCATTGTATACACATCTGGGTTTTCAAACAATGACGAATGCGTTAATCGATTTCCGGTATTTTTGCCTAGTGGGTTATTTCCCATATTTATGCTTGTAATTTTAAATCGTTATATATTTATATATTTATATTTTTTAGTAAGATTCATACACATAAATAGCTAACTATCTTAATAAAATTATATTTGTAAAAACAGAGATTAATGCTATTGCATAATAAGAAAATCATATAGTAATAATTAAAACTGTTATATTCATCGAACGCAGCATGGTGTAGGGGTAGATCGTTGGACTCTAAATCTGTGGTTCGATTCCAGATTTGGTCCCGGGGGTGCCTTTTATATATAATTGTGGGCGGGGCGCGCCTCAGGTTTCGATAAATATCTCACTGTGTCAGCCACGTGAGTACACTTTTGTACCCGCGGGGTTTTCACAGGGTTATTTATCAAAAACCGCAATGCGTAGACATTCCTCGCCCCTAAAATAATCAGTAGCATGCCTTGAGCTCTCTGCCCCATGGAAGAACCCCAAAAAATAACACATTCCAGAAAGGAATGCTAGCCAAAAGAAACAGTATTATGAAATGCCGCATAATAAGTCATAAGAGAGACGAACATGTTAGTACTTCATAAAAGACACAGGCTATCAGTGTGTTCCAATGCAGGGTAATCGCTAGGAGCGCTACTGATTTTTTTGACAAAAATCAGACATATATATATAATTTTAATTATATATATATATATATATATATATATATATATATATATATATATATATATATATATATATATATATATATATATATATATATATATATATATATATATATATATATAATTAAAAATATATATAATAAATAAGGAATATTGGAGAATCTCACTCAACAAAAATAGCTCGCCAGCGTTTAGAGGCAATTGAAAAATATTTACCTATCCGTGATATTGTCAAACAACAATTACAATAGCGTCAGGAAACTCAAGTTGAATTTGCAGAGGATACAAAACAATTATTTAAACCGATAACAGATGCCACTAAAGATATTCAACTTGTGTTAGATCAAACAGCTAAAGCAATTCAAAAAATAGAAAAAAGAACTAAGAAAACAAATTTTTTTTCAAGAACTTCCAGCCGAAATAGCTGATGCGATGCTAGTTCCAGAAATGCCTGCAGATGCAGACCAAGCTTGTGCTGAAATAGGTGATATAGGGGAACGTCTATCTGAACAATCTAACATAAGTTATAAATTTGGCGTAGATGCCATTGCTGATATTAAAAGCGCTAAAAATGTAGAAGATTTAGCTGCGTTTGCTGTGAAAAGTTTTAGTGATAGAAAAAGTTTTTAGAACCTGAATATGCTGATAAATTTGTAAGTCATGATAATTGGTACAAATGGATATTTCGTATAAGCTATAACGTTAATCAGGCCAGAAATAGTGATCCTGATTATATACAGTATATTAATGCAATAGATAGTTATATTAACTTTATACAAAAGCCACCAGAGCAACAACCACAATCATCACCGCCATCAATACAACAAATATTACAGTATACACAACAACAAAAATTATTGTCATAATCTCCAAAATCACAACCAGCCCAAATAAAAAGTGAAGAAGGGCCGTCGGATACCTCTTTCGGAAGTGGTTTAGGAAGTGGTCTTATTACTCAGTGTCCTAACAACGTCCTTGCTGATGTTGAACGACTATAAATTCTGATTGGAGGAAAATGAGCTGGTAATAATTCCCCAGAAATCATTAATGAAGCTGCTGATATTTGTAAACGATTAGTTAGTGGCGGTATTATGAATATTAATGTGTATCAGTCTCTCATTAATGAAATCGTTGATGATTATTATAATGACTAAGTAACTGTAATTAAATAGAATGACTAATGAATCATTAATGAAGCAGCAGATATTTGTAAACGATTATTTAGTGGCGGTATTATGGATATTGATGTGTATCGATCACTTATTAATGAAATTGCCGATGACTACTATAGTGACTAAGTCACAGTGATTAGATACAATTAGTGATAAAGTTAATTAATAATAAAATAATTATACACAGTACTCAACGTGGACCAACCATGGTCAGGGCAATTAATTCTCGAATACCGATTTACAGGGCAACCTACGGAGATGGGTTAGGTGATATTGTTCAGGGTCTGTTTAGAAGAATAGCCCCAAAAGCAATACCAATTGCAAAGCAGCTGGGTATGAAAGCTATTGATGTTGTTCGTGAAAAAGGTATAGGTGTTGCTGGTAATGTTACTAACAAAGTATTCTCGGCGATTAAAGATAGACTAGCGCAATTAATACGCAGACCTCAAGCCAGACCTCAGCCAGTAAATTTACCTAGCACTGAAGTGATGCCCACAAGTGTAAGTAAAATAATAAATCAAGCCGCTAATCAAAAACTAGCAGAGTTGGCTGATATATCTTTATCAGAAAAAGAGAAAAACATCACCGCTAGTCTGATAGCAGGAAGTGGTCTCACTTCCCGAAGTGGTCTTCGTTTTAGACGATAATAATTATAATAAGCGTATGAGTGACCCCGCGTTTGACATGGACGCACCAGTTCTCAAAGATGAGTCTATACACGATTATCAGTATTATTCTTATGAAGCACGAATTCCAAATCAACGAGGAAGAATTGAACATCAGGTTCATGATACAAATAGATATTTCCTGCCCTCAGAAGCTTTTATTGAAGTCGAAGGTGAAATATTAAAAACCGATAATACTGAATATGCAGCCGAAATTAGTGTTGGTTTTGTTAATAATGGTATTATGGCGTTGTTTGATAGCGCTACGTACATGATTGACGAAAAAAATATTGAATCAATTCAAAAAGATGTTGACGTAGCTACAACCATACTTGGTCTTGCAAGATACAGCGACGATTATTCAAGATCAGCTGGTCCGTCAATGACGTCCCCCACCCCGTGGACATTCCCTCCTCCTGGACTTTTCCCCTCCATCAGATAGGACTTATTCCAGTCATCCCCCCATTTTCTTTATACAACTTTATTTATATTTATCTTTAATGTATACTCGCACCCCGCATCACCGTTAGTGCACAGATATGACTATTGTCACCTGAAAAAAATGTATTATCAAACGTAAAATATATACTCTCTCTCCTACACACACACACACACACACACACACAAACAAACACACACGTATGGATTTAAGGGTAGCTTGACACCACATTTGAACCGTGAACATTAATTCACACCCATTTTTAAGCAATGTTAGTTATAAGAAAAATGGGCATTGTTTATTTGTCAGTTAATTGCTAGTGCTTTTACTCACTGTAGAACAGGATGTTTATTTAAAGTATATTGAATAGGATTGAGTTTAACCTTTATTTATTGTGCATATTTGGTATAGTTAAGATAAACAATAGATGTGAACAGAGCTTAAATAATGTCAGCCTAAATCAGATCTTCGGTGGACATTTGCCTCAACAACCAAAGAAGTTGTACAAAGACTGTTCTTCTAGAATTACAAACATAATCGCCGACTTCTAGTTTCCTGACCCCCCCCTCTCTCTCTCTCTCTCTCTCTCTCTCTCTCTCTCTCTCTCTCTCTCTCTCTCTCTCTCTCTCTCTCTCTCTCTCTCTCTCTCTCTCTCTCTCTCTCTCTCTATCATAGAATACTTAAAAGCAATTGCTTACAAAATTAACTATTAAACAATAAGTTTTTTTTAAATATGTGAAAATGTTAAATTTGTTAACCCTTACTACTAAAATGTATTTAAACTGACCATTTTTCTTTTAACTAAACTTAATATAAGATTTATATTTTATTGGTTAAATGTCATATTAAGTTTTAAGATCATGATGGGGGGGGGGAAATGACTGGGAGGAAAGTCCTATCTGATGGGGGAAATGTCCGGATTGAAAGTCGGGGGATGTCCAGGGACGGAGATGTTCTAGACTCAAGGTTGATATATGTGATGTGTTATTTAGATTTTTAGCGTAAATTTAACAATTTTTCAGTCATATCGCTACGATGTCTGCAGTGTGACAGTTTATTTTGATATCTAGCACTGGGGCATCATGTCTTTACATGTGTGTGTATGTGTGTATAGACATACATACATACATACATACATACATACATACATACATACATACATACATACATACATACATACATACATACATACATGCATGCATGCATGCATGCATGCATGCATGCATGCATGCATGCATGCATACATACATACATACATACATACATACATACATACATACATACATACATACATACATACATACATACATACATACATACATACATACATACATACATACATGTTTCTATGTCATTTTATGCAAATGTGAGTGATGTAGGGTTTTGTTAAATATGCGTTCACATATAAACAGTAATTAGTGTTAGATATGATTCATTATGGTTTTATAGTGGTACTTAGTATAGACATTATTGCAGTCAAAACGGATTTTATGCGAGTTCCTGTAACAACAATATATATATATATATATATATATATATATATATATATATATATATATATATATATATATATATATATATATATATATATATATACATATATATATACATATATATACATATATATATATATATATATATATATATATATATATATATATATATATATATATATATATATATATATATATATATATATATATATATATATAAATATATATATATATATATATATATATATATATATATATATATATATATATATATATATATATATATATATATATATATATAATGCCATTGAATTCGAAAAACAGCTTTGGAAAAAGAGCAGGATACAAATTTGGTTACCCGATAAACTTTGCATTTTACAGCTCTGGCAAGGATATGTACACTTAAGGAAAGCAAAATAAAACGAGCACTGAGAAAAGAAAAGTAAATACATAATAACGACTAATGCAAGGAGACTTGGAATGCTTCATAAAACTATATTATGAAGACATTACATTAAAACTCATTGGTTATATCATGCCATGGAATAAGAGGTTCGTTGTAGTTGGCATGGACTGACTTTATCTGGGATAGAACCTGCAACTCTTGGATCACGAGACCCGAAATCCGAGATAATGATAATTCCGCTAATACAGATCATCCAATAATAATAATAATAATAATAATAATAATAATAATAATAATAATAATAATAATAATAATAATAATAATAATAATAATAATAATAACAACAATAATAATAATAATGATAACAATAATAATACTAATAATAATTTAAAATAATACTAATAATATTTTATATATTATTATTATCATTATTATTATTATTATTATTATTATTATTATTATTATTATTATTATTATTATTATTATTATTATTATTATTATTATTATTATTATTATTATTATTATATTTGATGCCATTGTCATGTTTTTCATTAAGATTTATAAATTTGTTTGATGATGTTGTTACGTAACTTTAATTAATGCCTTATTAGTAAGGATTTTGTTAAAGATATTCAGGTTTGTGACAGAATAAGGCTATAAATAATTTGGTTTTGCCTTGAATCTATTTTACCACTTTCATTCGTTCTACAGACGTACAACGTTTCCTGGGGTGAACTATTGTTCACCGTATGAAGTGATTTTAAAATTACATTCAAGCGGAAATTGACAGAAAAGCAAGGTTTACATGAAAATTTAACCATGACTATTTTTCACTCCTATGGATTTAAGCTGGATACATTGTGAACTGAGACACAAGTCATTTGGATTTTGTCAGTGATAGGCGAACTTTCCACCATCATCTCAGGCCCTAGGGGTAAGTGTCAAAGCTTTGTTTTATTTGATTCTGTGAAACTTTTTCTGTTTTATGAGTAGTAGGAGAAAGTAAGAATCCGAGCTCAACAACCCCCTCCAGACCTCCAAACAAATACAAAATACCTAGGTAACGTAATAGAAAACCTATTGCAATCAATAATTGCGTTAAGAATCCGAGCTCAACAAATACAAAATACCTAGGTAACGTAATAGATCACCTGTTGCAATCAATAATTGTGTTAAGAATCCGAGCTCAACAACCCCTCTAGACCTCCAAACAAATACAATAGAACACCTGTTGCAAAATACCTAGGTAACAGGTAAAATTTAATTACGTGATCTTCCAGAATAAGCAAAATGATATGTCAGACTCAATTTTTCAAATCATTATGATTTAGCAGAGCGTGGCGATTGTGGACTAAATTACGCATTAGAATTCCAGTAAGGTAAGTGGTATTATATAAAATTTTATGTTATATCATACTTCTTTTGATAATCTTTCTCATATTTGCTGATCCTCATGGGAAGAATATCTGTTAACATGTTGTCAATAATACGAAATTCACGTATTAAATCGTCCATACTATATTTTACTCCTCGTAGGTAAGATCTTATTTGATCAAGTAGTTTTTTGTAAGTTATAATTGATGTTAAGCAGCCGTGCTTTTTTATCGAAATTTTAGGTTCAACTTTTTTACAAGCTGCTGTAAGAGAAACACCAACACCGGATATGATTAACAAAAACGGGTTTAATGATATACCACTTGAAATTATGCCAGAACTAGTCATTAACAAGGGTAGATATGATATTACTCGAAGTATTTTGTTATAATATTTGTAACATTTTTTAACGCACCAAAGTTTTTTATGATAATATTTGTAGTATTGTATTAGTGCGTCAACATCCTGTCCTGGAATATCTTTTGAAATATGATTGAAATCAACTATACTTTTTTTCATTATAATATTTGTTCACATAATCTCAGGCTTGATTAAGTAACTAGTTGAGGTGTTTCAGCCACAAATTCCAGACAATACCAATATGACACAGCAGTTAATTTTTTGTCATCTGCTATTAGCATAAAAGTTTCTTCAACATCTTTGTTTAACACAATAGACACAGTTCCAGAGAAATTATCAGTCGAGTGACGCCATGGAAATAATGTAAATATATTAAACTTTGCACTGCTCAACACGGACAATCTATACACACCAGTGACCTCTGCAGTATGTTTGAGAGTGTTATTTTGCGGCGACCAAGTAGACATTCCAGAAGCAACAGTATAGACAATATTTTTAATCTGCTTGTGAGGAATTTTAATCATACTTGTTTTCTCAACAATACCAGGAATTCCACTAATAATATCGTTGAGTTTTGTGTTAATATTATCGAGTGTAATATCAACAGATGGCGGACTTCCAAAAAATTCGTTATTGGTTTTGTTTATGTTTCTGCGAAAATTTAAAAACGTGGTGATGTGATTAGTAAAATCAGTTTTGAACTTGGTGATTTCATTGTTGATATCATCAACATATTTCTTTGTTACAGCATCAAAATCAGATTCTGGTGTTCTAAGATTATTGATGCCATTATTGTTCATGTTGAGAAATGCACGCATTATACCGCCACGCACCGACACGTACTTTGATTCCTGATCATCAACATATTTCTTAGTAGCAGCGTCATTATCCTCAGTTGGGTTTCCAAGGTATGTGATCTTGTTCTGGTTCATAGCAATGTTTCCCGTAAATAAATCACCTGCTTTTCTAACATAATCGTTAACTGACCTACCCGAATCTTCTATCTTACCTTGATTATTAAAAGTAACAATATTATTAGCAACTGCAGTAGGATTTCGTACTAGTACATCTGATAGTTGTACATTACTCGTCTTTAATCGTCCTTGTTTGTCCTGGAAAACTACAACTTCATTTGGATCTACACTTGCAACGTTTAACAAATTGTTGATTTCATTTTTGAGCTTATCAAGAGTCGCATACTTGGATAAGTCACCCTGGTAACCTTCTGTTAATAAATCTACTGCTAATGTTCCAAATTTTGTATAGTAGCTCATTATACATACCGTTCTATACAAAATTGTTGGTTTAATATAACATAAAATTATATGATGGCGAAGATAATAAACTTTGACACCGAGCGATTGGTGAAGCATAAACATAACAATGAACTTCCAGACTGTCATTATCTTATTGTTGGGCGAACTGGATCTGGTAAAACAAATTTGTTATTAAATCTTTTACTCAATAATAACTTTAACTATGATAAGGTGTATATTTACACCATCAACCCCCAACAAGACAAATACAAATTATTAAACGAGTATAATGATAAACTTCGTGATGAACTTGGCATTGGTGATGATATATTTTTGATAAAACAACCAGAAGAACTCGTTCCAGTGAATGAACTCGATTCGTCAGAGCATAAGAAGTAGTATTAGGAAACCAGGTTTTCAACTCACTTTGTTTTTTTACCCTCCAAACAAGTATAAATTATCCCCCACCCCACCCCCTTTTCTTCCAAAATAAACCAGGTTTTCAACTCACCCTAGAGGAAAACCAGGTTTTCAACTCACTTTGTTTTTTTACCCTCCAAACAAGTATAAATTATAGTCCTAAATTATCCCCCACCCCACCCCCTTTTATTTTCAAAATAAAACAGGGTTTTGACTCACCCTCCCCCACCTCTTTTTTTCCCCCTACTACTACCTGTAAACAGGTATTTTGTAACCAAACAAAACAACAGGTGTTGGAATGCGATAAACTCTTTACACAGAGGTGACTAATTTGTTAGAACAGCGCATGTGTGGAATACAATTATTCTAAAGACGGCAAACGGGTTTTACCACAAGATAACAGGATGAAAATTAAACTGTGTGTTAGAACGTTTCAGTTAACAAGGTGGAAATTAAACTAGCATTAGAATGAAAATGATATTATTTTAGTTATATTATATCTTAAGTTTAGATAAAATTTTATGTTACTCATATTTTTTATGATATTTTTTTTCATACTTGCTAACCCTCATTGGTAGAATGTCTGTTAACATATTGTCAATAATACGAAATTCACGTAATAAATCATCCATATTATATTTAACTCCTCGTAGGTAAGACCGGATGTGATCAAGTAGTTTCTTGTAAGTTTTAATTGATGTTAAACAACCGTGCTTCTTTATCAAAAGTCTTGGTTCTACTTTTTTACACACCGCTGTAAGTGAAACACCAATAGCGGATATGATTAACAAAAAGGGATTTAATGATACCCCACTTGAAATTATACCAGAACTAGTCATTAACAAGGGTAGATAAGATATTACTCGAAGGATCTTGTTGTAGTATTTGTAACATTTTTTCACACACCAAAGTTTTCTATGATAATATTTATAATATTGTATTAATGCGTCCACATCCTGTTCTGAAATATCTTTTGAAATATGATTGAAATCAACTATACTTCTTTTCATTATAATATTAGTTCACATAGTCCTATGTTTGGTTAATCCATAATAAGAGCTGGTTAATATTCAGCTATAAATTCCAAACACCAGATAAAATTCGCTAATTGTAAAGTTTTATCAACTGGTTCAAGTACAAATTCTTCTTCAGAATTTATGTTTATTAATACAGATAATACTCCAGATGAGTCATCATTTGGATGACGAAATGGATATTTGGTAGATATTCTAAACTTTGCACTGCTAAACACTGACAATCTATACATACCAGTAACTTCTGTAGTGTATTTGATAGAATTATTTTGCCTCGTCCATGTACTAGACCCAGATGCAACAGTATACACAATATTTTTAATCTGTTTGTGAGGAATTTTAACCATACTCGTTTTCTCAACAATATTCGGAATTCCACTAATAATATCATTGAGTTTTGTGTTAATATCATTAAATTTTGTGTTAATATTAGCGAGTGTAATGTCAACATTTGATGGATTTCCAAAAAATTCATCTCTAATTTTGTTTATGCTTCTGCGAAAACTTGAAAATGTGTTCGCGTGACTGGTAAAATTATTTTTGAGTGCTGTGATTTCATTAGTAATTAAAGCGTCCCAATCATTGACATATTTTTTAGTGACAGCATCCCCATCCTCAGTTGGGTTTCCAAGATCTGTAATCTTGTTTTGTGTCATAACAATATTCCCATTTGGATTTCGTACAACTACATCTGACAGTTTTACATTACTCGTCTTTAATCGTCCTTCTTTGTCTTGGAAAATGACAACTTCATCTGGATCTACGCTGGTAAGATTTAGTAAATTATTGATTTCATTTTTGAGCCGATCAAGAGTTGCATATTTGGATAAGTCACCTTTAAAACGTTTTGTGGATAAATCTTCTAATAGTGTTCCAAATTTTGTATAGTAGCTCATTATTTACTATCCTAGATAAAATTATCAACACTAGTTTAATATTATACAAAATGGCAAAATCGTCGATACTAAACTTTGATACAGAGAGACTAGTGAAGCATAAACATAATAATGAACTTCCTGATTGTCATTATCTTATTGTTGGGCGAACTGGATCGGGGAAAACAAATTTGCTTATGAACTTGCTTCTTGGTGATAATTTTAACTACGATAGAGTTTATATTTACACAATCAATCCACAGCAAGATAAGTATGAGTTATTAAGTGAGTATAATGAAAAGCTTCGTGATGATCTTAAAGCTGGTGAAGATTTTTTTATAATTAGGCAGCCAGAAGATCTTATTCCAGTTAATCAACTTGATGCAGATGAACATAAGATAGTAGTTTTTGATGATATTCCGCTAAACAACATGGAGATGAACAAAATAAGATCATATTTTTCACTGTCCCGTAACAAACAGTGTAATTCTGTTTATCTCGCTCAAGGATTTTATAATGTTGATAGGTTTATTAGGCGAAATACGGGTTGTTTTATTTTATTTCCAGGACTGGATAATGTTGACGTTAGAAATATTGCAAGCGAGCAATGCGGTGGCGTGACAAAAGATAAGTTTATTGAACTTTACCGTAATGCTACAAAAGATAAATTTAACTTTTTCTTATTTGATAAACTTACAAATGATCCAACTAAAATGTTTCGCTGTTGTATTAACACTTACTTACAATAAAGCGTTTCAATTTTATAAAATTTATAATTATAATAATGGACAAACGAGCAAGATACAGACAACACATAGAAGATCTAAAAAAACTTGCTCAATCTCAGGCATCACTTAAGCAAAAAGTACAAGAAGCGCGACGTGGGCAAGTAACTGCTACAGAAACAACAGCTACAATTTTCAAGCCGGTTACTGAAGCATTATTAGGTAAACAACCTGAAACTAAACCACTGTCAGAAGAAGAACTTAAACAACTACAGGAAAAAGGTTTGGTTGGAATTGTTAGAGAACAACAGGAAGCAGCTGCTGCAAAACTTGTTACTAGATCTGATGAAGAAAAGAGAAAACTGATTGAGGCACTTACAGCAAATATAGCTGATCCTGCGGCTAGACAAGCAGAAACAGATCGATTGATAAACAATCCGCTGGAACTTGAGCGAAGATTAGCAGAGTTAACAACGCAAGGAATAACAAATATTATAACAAATTTATCAGGAGACATAAAAGATATCAGAGAGGAGCAACAAAGAGTCGGTGATCTTACTGTAAAGTTTATGGAAGTTGGAGATCAAAGATTTTATTTTACAAAAAGAGCAAATGATGAGATAAAAGTTAGTGAATATAATGATTTTTTAAACAAAGAAAATATAAGGGTATTGATGATATAAGCAAGTGGACTGATGCAGAATATCAAGCATTAATCGATAAATTTGATGTAATATTTAATGACGGAGCTGCTGCTAAAGATGAATTAAACACGGTTACAGAGATTAATAATATGATTCCACTTTATGAAAGAATGAGAAAGGGTGTCATTGCTCTCACGTTTAAAAAAACAGCAGAAAATAGTAGAGCAAAACCTTTTGGTAAAGGGTGGAGTTTTAAAAGAAAATTTGATAAACTCGATAAATCTCGTGTAGAAAAATATAGAAAAGAAAAAACAGGAACTGGTGTAAAAGTATTTACTTCAACTACTGAAATGATAGGTAGATTAATGTTATTAATATCATCAAAGGAAGCTGGGAATGTTAGTGTTGAACTTGATAATGAAATCATTGATATACTTGATCATCTAAGATCGAGTGAATTATTAACATCTGACGAATATGAAACTTTACACCGCGACTTAATCGCGGCGACTTAATTTTGTAAAATGATATAATATTAAAGGAATGCAAACAACATTATTACTAAACTCTAGCGAGTCTACAGAAGATAGCGCAAATTTTTCAGTAAATTATATTCCACCTATAGAACTAGATCCTGCAAAACAATATGAAATTGGATTAATTTCTTGTACTTGCTGGAATGCTATACCTAACGTGAAAAATGATGTTAACGATGAAATGTATTTTACTATGATTACAACACCTACAATATCTACAACAAAAAAAATAAAAATTCCGCAAGGAGCTTATAATATTGAAGATCTAAACAAGACGATCAAAGAGCTCATAACAAAAGCTAACGGTGTGGCTGATAATTTTGAATTAGCAGCAAATTATAACACATTGCGAACTAGGATAACTTTGAAAAATATAGCAATCAATCTTGAACCAAGAGAAAGAAGTATTGCACAACTGTTAGGATTTACTGAAAAAACTTACACTGCACTTGATCAGCCTATTACATATGACAGTGAACTGCCATCAAATATAACAGAAGTAAATACAATATTAGTAAATTGCTCTACTGCTTCTGGCTCTTATACATCAAAAGGTAGCAAAGGTCAAACGATTTACAGTTTCTCACCCGAAGTCCCGCCAGGTTCTCTCATGCAAATAACTCCACGACATATTATATATTATCCTTTAAACGTTGAAGATCAAATAACAAGTATAAGGATGCAGTTGACAGATCAATCAGGAAAACAGTTACATGTTAGTAATGAAATTGTAACTTATTATTTACATCTACGCGAGCAAAAGTAAAAATTATGCAACATCAAATATAATGAAACAAAGAAAAAAAGTTTATCGAAGAAAAATAGTAGGAGGATTTTTTGGAAATATATTCACTAAAGTTATTAAAAATATTCCAGGACTAGCGCGTAAAGTTGCACCAATTGCTATTGACGCGGGTAAAGCTTTTGCAACTGGGGCTGCATCTGCCGCTGGGACTGCAGTGGGACAAAAAATAGCTAATAAAATAAAAGGAGATCCACCGACTGCATCTGAAATAAAACAAGCTATCTCAGAAATCGCTCCAACAAAAGAAACTCAAAAAGCTATGATAACAACAACAAAAAAATTATTATCACCAAAGGGCGAGCAGATCATACAAAAATTAATATCTAAAGTAACAGTGCCGCAATAAAATTTTATATAATCTAATAAAATAAAATGTCTGTTAAAAATTATCTCGAGTTAACAGAAACTTATGACATCGACAACGATGTGACAGAATTCGAGTTTGTTGAGTACCTTGATGAAAATTCTAACGAACCAAATAAAACTGGTATTAGAACCTTTAACACCAGAGACGAAGATGTATTTCTACTGCCACATAAGGCTATGTTAGAAGTTCGTGGTCAGATTATGACAGTAGCCAATCCACCTGCTGCATTTGCAGTTGGAGCAGAAGTAGCTCTTATAAATAACGGTTGGAGTTTATTCAAAAGTGCTAGATATCAACTGGCTAATCAAACTGTAGAAGATATTTCGAGTCACCTACAAGTTGCAAGTACAATTTTAAATATTATTTCGTTTTCCGACGATTACTCGAGATCAACTGCAACTAATATGATGTGGTTTAAAGATACTGGACGGGGTATAGCTGAATCAACAGAATTTTTAAAGAGAGGCGCTATAGTACATGGAGCTAATGCTGATGAAAATACTGTAATTGTGAGAAATTTTCTCATTGCTAATGCAGACGCGCTAGGTATTGCTGCACCAGGTGCAGCTGCTAATGCAGACGCTACAAGAGTTTCTCTTACAGCAGCTTTTAATAATCTAAATATAACACCACCAGCTGTAGCTGCAGACGGTACTGCGATGTTAAATTTACTTCTTAACACACTTGATGTGAGAAATCCACGCTATAACGAAGGTTTTGCTAGGCGAAGAAAACTTGCAGCAGGATCACGTCAAATTACAATGATGCTTCCGCTAAGCATGATTTTCGGCTTTTGTCGCGATTATGATAAAGTATTTCGCGGAGTAAAACATACTCTTATTTTAGATCGAGCAGACCAAAACGATTGCTTGTTTAGATCTGGAGGGGTTGATGTACAGTTTATCATAAACAAACTTGCTTTGTGGATGCCACGTATAACACCATCAATCACTAAAATGTCAGAACTAAATAACACGCTTGATAAGCATACAAACAGAATTTACTTTAAGCAGCATAAGGTATATCAGACAGCGGTTCCAAATACTACTGACTACACGTGGAGGGTCACAACAACATCAAGCGAACAACTGCCGAGAAATATCTTTGTCGTATTTCAACAACAAGCTCGACGAGGTAACCAACAACAAAATAATGCAGTATTTGATCACTCTGATGTCAGACGAATATACGCTAGATTAAATTCAAAGCAATATCCAGAACGAGCTATCGAGTGTAATTTTGCTGATGATGTTAATAAAAATATTTCTCGACCGTACATGTACCTGCTTGACGCAATACAAAAATATCAAGATGTTGAAGATGGAACTCAAATATCAGTAGAAGAATTTCGTACGCTTTATCCTATATTTCATTTTGATGTTAGTAAACATAACGAGCGAGCTGTAGACAGCACAGCGGATATTGAAATTACCTGGACACTTGGGGCGGTTCCAGTAGCGCCGTTATACGTATACGCATTAGTGATTAGTGATAGATTTATCACGGTAGATTCTATTGGAGGTAAAATGACAGTTCAAGTTTAATCTACAGTTGTTATATAAAATGGCAAAGTATATTGTAAAAGAAGTGTATTTGACTGATGGCCAAGTTAAAAAATTAGTAGCTGCTACTGCAAAGCGAGAACAGGTATCATTAAAAATCAATCCTAATATTTCTGATGGTGTTTTAACAAAATTAATGCTAACAAAAAATCAAGTAAAAAAGTATGATCGTAAAAAAACTTTTGTTTTAAATTTGAGTGCTGCACAAATGACAGCGATGGCAAAAGAAGGTGGTTTTCTTGGTCCGGCATTATCAGTATTAACTAGTACAATAATACCTAAACTTTTGCCGGTGTTGGGAACATTAGGACTAGCAGCAGCGTCTGGAGCAATATCTGGCGCAACGAAGAAAGCAGTCGAAGGTAATGGTATCATTCGTGGAAGTGGAATAAAAAAAATTGTAAATTTTATGTAAATAATATATTATAATGCCACAAAAGAAAAAGAAATCACCAACAACAAAAAAAAAGAAAGTAATAAAAACAAAATCACCAACACCAAAGTGCAAATGCATATGCAATCAAACAAAACAAGGAGGAATTATTCCGTTCGCTCCACTTTTGGCGGGACTAGCGGGAAGTCTGCTGCCAAATCTTTTAGGAATCGGACGTGGTCTAACATTACCAGGAACTCGTCGACCCCGTTGAGTAATTTTGATATCATTGATAAGTTAAAAGCGGTTCCTGGATTTCACGGAGTTTATTCTAAAGATGAGCTCTCAGCAATAAAATCACCATCTGCTGTAAGTTCATGTGTTATTAATATACAAGATTTTAATGACGGATCTGGTACGCATTGGGTAGCAGTTTATAATAATAATTATTTTGACTCGTTTGGACTTCCTCCAAGCGATGTAATAAAAAAGTATATGAAAAAAAAATTTACAAAAGTATATTATTCGTCAAATCAACTCCAACCTGTTGGAACGTCTGCTTGCGGATATTATTGTATTATGTTTATCCGACAGATGAGCAGAAATCTTAATTTTTTAAAATTTATTTTACAGTTTGATAAGCAACCTTCTCACGCTAATGATGAGATCGCAATTAATTTTATCTAAACTTATAAGTATAATAATGTCAACATACTGTCTCAAGTGTAAAACTAAAACAGAAGGTATTAATGAAACAACAGAAAAAACAAAAAACAACAGGATAATATTAAAAAGTATTTGTGCAATCTGTGGAAAAAGAAAAAATACATTTTTAAAGAAAACGTCCCCAGCGATAGTATCTCCAGCGACGTCGCTAGGATCTGGTTATCCTAATATTATTTTAGTCGACGACTAAAAATATAGAATGATATGCAACTGTGATTCTGACAGAGATTTGTGTATTGAGCAAAATAAAATTGTCGCATACTGTCAATGTTGTAACAACAGAGAAATAATAGGGTCAGGTATAGATATACATAAACTAATTGGAAAATTGCCAAAACCAAAAGGCGGTTGGACATTGCCAGGGCATCGGTATACTGGTCCATGGAATCCGCTACATCAACAACTAGATGAAAACGACAATCCATTGCCAGGCCAAGAGCCTTACAATCAAGTGGATGCAATAGCAATGCGTCATGATATCTGTTATCGTGATCATGAAAACTCAAAATTAGATTGTGATAAAGTAATGTTAGACGAATTACGTGATATGGAGCCAACAAATCTACGAGAACGTTTTGATAGAAAATTTGTTCAGGGAATAATTGGAGCAAAATATAAACTTGGACTCGGAGAGTCTCGTCAATCACCTCACGATCGGGGAAATAAAGTATATGATGATCTTGCAGTCGAACTACACAGACCTAAAAAAAAAAGTTCCAACGACGTAAAGTTGTCGCTAATGGTGTAGATGATATCTGGGCAATAGATTTGGTGGATGTATCCAATCTAGCTCAGTTTAACGTTGGCGCTGATGGCGCTCCAAAAAGGTATTTGTTTAATGTTATAGATGTTTTTAGCAAATATGCTTTCAGTGTACCTGTTTCGGATAAGACAGGAACTTCAATGACCGATGCGCTAAAGCAGATAATAACAAGCACAGAAAGAAAACCAAACAAAATCTGGACTGATCATGGATCTGAGTTTTTTAACAAAAAGTTTGAACAGTTTCTAGAACAAAATAATATAAAAAGGTATGTTACAGGAAATGAGGGTAAAAGCGTTGTTGTTGAGAGATTTAATCGCACGCTAAACGAGAAAATACACAAACATATGACAGCTAAAAACACCAACAGGTACATCGATGACCTTTCTCAAATCGTAAGCGAATATAATAACACGAAACATCGAACCATCAAAATGACACCTAAAAAAGCTGTTAAAAATCCAATATTAGCAAATGAAAACATGTACCGCAGACATAAATTTAAGGTTGGTGATAAAGTTAGAATTTCTTTGATGAAAAAGGTGTTTGCAAAAGGATTTACTCCGAACTGGAGCGAAGAAGTTTTTGTAATTGATAAGGTACTTTTAACAGTACCTGTAACGTACGTTTTAAAAGATCTGGCAGGGGAACCGATTGTAGGTAGTTTTTATGAACAAGAACTACAGAAAACTGAGCAGGATGTTTTTGTTATCGAGAAAGTAATTAGAAAAAAAGGGGATAAAAGTTTAGTCAAATGGCGTGGGTATAGTGATAAATTTAACAGTTGGATCCCAACCAAGCAGATTATGATATAATGCTATTATAAATTAACTCATACTTTTGTTTGACAGATTTACATTTTACTGGTTTACATAATGATATTAGATACTGCTTACGATCGTTAGAGATCGTCATTAGATTAAAAATCTTGATAAATATGAAATCAAATTTGATATTTTTCTGTCGGCCTGGGATCTTGATATTTAAAAAAGGTTTGATTAACTGCCAGAACAGTTGTTGTTCGGCAACGGTAAAATTAAATTTAATTAGCTGCTTAGCAATGTGATACTTGACATTATACCGTTTAGTTGTTGATCTGCTGTAATTAGATCTGTCAGCAACAGTGACTATTTCACCATCATCATCAGATTCATTGTTATATAAAATATCATCTTCGCTATAACCAACAGATTTGTCTATAAAATCTTTGGAAAATGTAATACTATGTATGACATCATCACTGACGACCTTATCACTAGTATCTTCTTCGTAGAGTTCAGCGAGTCGTTTCATCAAGTCCATTATTATAATATATTTTTATCTAATTTATTATTATAAGATGACCGATGAGATAAAATATCACCAAAAAGTTAATATAGTAAATTATAACGAACTAGCTGAAGCGGTAAGAAAATGTTTGTTGGGTTATAGTGTTGATGTTATTGTAATGCAAGGTGATTCTCATAAAATATTACTAACAGAAGCAGAAAAAAATAAAATTAATGAAAGTGCAGTAACGACGCTAAAATTTAATCACGATGATATCATAGCATTTGCTCATCATTGCTTGACTAAAACCGAATTACAAAATATTATTGATCATCATATCTAAAACCAATCCTAGCATCGTATTCTCTTGAAAAAGTTGATTTTGTTGCTCCATCAGCTATAATTTTTACGACTGCGGGATTTATCTTATAATATTTCGCCGCAGCTGAAATCGATTTGAATTCGATCTCCTCATCCGTTTCGAGGTTTTTTGAAATAACAGGTTTTATTGGGCATCTAAAATTAATACCATTACTATTTTTTCCTTTTCTCACATTTTCCTGTTGCGTTACTATCTCCAGATTTTCCAATCGATTATCAGTTTGTATATTATTGATGTGATTAATAACAAGACCATTGGGTATAGATCCATTGAACACCTCATAAACAAACCTATGACCAAGATAACGAACTTGATTTGTTGATGTTCCTCTAACAGTTACCCTGATATATCCCATATTGCTAATATTACTAAGAACTTTTTTAGTTTTTCTATTTCTAATAATACCGCGATCGTTAGCCTCGTATAAATCAAATACTGGGTGCGGCTGAAACTCATCTTGTAAGGATAAATTTTCAATATTATCATCAGTGACTTTACCATTATAATGATATACACGCTGTCCCTCTGGAATATCATCGCAGAACAACGTGTAAATAAAATCTTTTCTAAATATTACAATCCTCTCGGCATTATCTCCCTTTACACTAATATTATAACCTGCTGACGTTAATTTGCCAACAGGTATTCTAGTTTTAATGTTAATAACCGAACCAATTACATTTCCAGCGTATAAGTTATACTTTGGGTGAATTTGATAAATCTCTTGCTCACGTGCGCTTGTCAGATTTACTGTCATTATATTATAGGTAATATTTTTTATCTCTAATTGATTTTTAGCGCATGCGCAGTGTGAGATAAAGTTATATTTTGGGTGAACTTGATATGTTTCTTGCTCACATGTGTTTGTTAGATTTGCTGTCATTATATTATAGGTGATATTTTTTATCTCTAATTGATTTTTAGCGCATGCGCAGTGTGAGGTAAAGTTATGTTTTGGGTGAACTTGATATGCTTCTTGCTCACATGTGTTTGTTAGATTTGCTGTCATTATATTATAGGAGATATTTTTTATCTCTAATTGATTTTTAGCGCATGCGCAGTGTGAAAAAATTATCAATTAGATATTACATTATAGTATAATAATGTTAAAATTGCGTGATATAGCTAAGAGAAGTTTTATGGGAGAACCTAATAAAATAGCGACTGCTTTTGCAGGTTTTGATAATAGTTATCAGTTTGATAATCAAATTGTTTTAGTAAATTTTAATGCAACTAATCTTTACCACCTATTACAGACAATTGTAAAACGTGAGCTCGAAAAACACAAAAGTATCAGATTATTTGTGCAATATCATGTTATATTTTCAAAGTTAGTTATAATGGAAGAATTAACTAACAAGGAAATTGCAGAACCTTATATTAACGCAAAATCGAGACGTGTTTTGCTTGGGACTGATCTGTTATCACTATCTGATGAAATACACCAAGAAATTGGAAAAAAAATAGAGGAATTTAGTCAATTAGGTTCGGGTTGGAAGTTTGAAATGATTAAAGGAATATTGTTTCACACGATGAAATATAATGTATTACGAGGTAGTTCATACGTCGACTTGCCACCAAAAATAAAAAGTAAAAGATGTTGTATAAACATCAAAAACGTAGATAACAAATGTTTCCAATGGGCTGTTCTTTCCGCACTATTCCCAGCAGAAAAAAACGCTACTCGTGTTGAAAGGTATATCAGTCATGTGTCTAGATTAAATTTTAAAGATATTAACTTTCCAGTGGCAGAAAATCAAATACCAAAATTTGAAAAGCAGAATAATGTTTCAATTAACGTTTTCGGACTAGATGAAAAGGAGGACGTATATCCGAGATATATTTCAGAAAAAGCTTCACAATCAACTATAAATTTACTGTACTACAAAAATCATTATGTTTGGATTAAAAACTTTAACGGACTAGTTGGTAGACAGTACAATAAGGATAAGAACAAAAAGTTCTTTTGTTACCGCTGCTTGCATGGCTGTACAAGCAATGAAACATTACAAAAGCATTTGCAGTACTGTAGTGATGTGCAAAGAATAACAATGCCATCTAAAAAAGATAGTGTGTTACAGTTTGTCCATCATAATCACAAACTAAAAATTCCTTTCGTCATATACGCTGATTTCGAATGCCTACTTCAACCTGTACTTGGTGTAGAAAATAATCCTAATCAATCGAGTACAAGAAAAGTTCAAAATCATGTTCCATGTGGAGTAGCGTATAAGGTAGTTTGTTGTACTGATTCTAGATTATCTAAACCAATCCAACTCTATCGTGGTAAAAATCCAGCTGTCTGGCTTCTCAAGCAGTTGATCAGCGAAGTTGATAATATTACTTATCGTTTGAAAAAAGTAACTCCAATGTTAAAATTAACACCTCAACAAGAATCTGATCACGAGCAAGCGAAAATTTGTTATATTTGTGAAAAAGCTTTTGACCCTAACAACAAAAAAGTACGTGACCATTGCCATTTGACTGGACAGTATCGTGGAGCGGCTCATGACCAGTGTAATTTAAAATTTCACGCTCCAGATTTTATTCCAGTTATTCTTCACAATTTTCGAGGATATGATAGTCACATCATCGTAGAAGCTTTTGGTGATCCTGAGATAAAAGCTCATCTAAAACTCAATAATGTCATCAAATGCATCCCAAATAATTTTGAAAAGTACATGTCAGTTACGCTAGGTAAATTGCGTTTTATTGACAGCCTGCAGTTTATGGCAGCCTCGTTAGATGAGCTAGTAAAAGGTTGTAGTAAATTTGATAACCTAAGAGACTGTTTTGGAGATAAATTTAATCTACTAGCTAAAAAAGGAGTTTTTCCATACGAATACCTCGACGATTGGAGTAAATTTGATGAAATATCTTTACCTGACAAAGACAAATTTTACTCACAACTTAAAAATGAAAATATAACTGATGACGAGTATAGGTATGCACAAGATATCTGGAAAGAGTTTGATTGTGAGACTTTTGGTGATTATCATGATTTATACCTGAAAACTGACGTGTTATTATTAGCAGATGTTTTTGAAAGTTTTCGTGAAGTGAGTTATAATAATTATGGACTAGATCCTTGCTGGTATTATTCTGCCCCTGGGTTGTCATGGGATGCTTTGCTAAAGTTTAGTAAGGTAAGGTTAGAATTACTGACAGACGTGGATATGTTCAATTTTATTGAAAAAGGTATCCGAGGTGGTATTAGCGTGATAACAAAAAAATATGCTGAAGCAAACAACAAATACCTGAAACAGTATAATCCTGACCTTCCTTCGAAGTATATAATTTATCTAGATTGTAATAATCTTTACGGTGGTTCGATGGCAGAACCAATGCCTTTTAGTGGATTTCATTGGATCACGGTTGATCGATTTCTATCAGAGACAGAAAAAAAGATACCTGACGATGTTTCCTATTTCGTTGAAGTTGATCTTGATTATCCAAATTCGCTACACAAATTACATAACGATTACCCTTTCTGTGCGGAATCGATGGTTATAGATTATAGTTTGTTATCAAAAGAACAACAAGCGTTAGCATCACCAAGGCAACATTCCATGGTCAAGAAACTAGTACCAAATTTACTTGATAAGAAAAATTATGTTTTGCATTACAAAGTTTTAAAACAAGCAGTCGATGCTGGTCTTGTGTTGAGAAAAGTTCATCGTGTACTAAAATTTAATCAGTCGCCGTGGATGAGAGGTTATATTAACTCAAACACTACAAGAAGAGCTGCAGCGAAAACAGAGTTTGAGAAAAACTTCTTTAAACTGATGAACAATTCCGTTTTTGGTAAGACGATGGAGAATATTAGGAAACGTGTAAATATTGAAATAGTTAATGATGTCAATCGCAGAAACAAACTTGTGTCAGACGATGATTTTGTGAGCATGAAAATATTTAATGAAAATCTTGTTGTGATACAAAGAAGAAAAACAAATCTAAAACTAAACAAGCCGATCTATGTTGGAGCTGCAGTGTTAGATTTATCAAAGTGGATGATGTACGATTTTCATTACACTTTTGTTAAAAATCAGTGGCCGGCTAGTAGATTATTGTTTACTGATACTGATTCACTCGTGTATGAAATTGAATGTGAGGACATCTATCAGGACATGTACAATAATCGACATCTGTTTGATCTTTCCGATTATCCACGTGACAGTAAATTTCATGACGACACAAATAAAAAGGTTATTGGTAAGTTTAAAGATGAAATGAACTCGAGCGCTATCAAATACTTTATCGGATTACGTAGTAAAATGTATGCCGTATTGTTAGATAATAATAAAATAACGAAAAAAGCCAAAGGTCTGCCTCGTAATTTTGTTAAAAAGTTTATGAAATTTGATGACTACAGGTATGCGCTTGATGGTGGTGTTAGTTTTATGAGAGCTATGGCAATTCGAACTAATCATCATAAACTCGAAACAGATGTCATTATCAAACGTGGATTGTATAATTTTGATGACAAACGCTATTGTGAAAATGGGGTAGATACATTTGCCCTTGGGTATTGTTATGATGATAGGTCTATACTCAACATTATCTTTTCCAACTGAAATTTTATCTAAACTTATAAAATAATGTTTGAAAATTTGACAATGACAAATAGCTACAATAGTAACATCAAATATCTAATGATGGACGGTAAACAATTGACAGTTGAATTTAATAATGAAACATCAGGTATATGTTTTAATGGAACATGTGACAAGTTAAAACTTTCGCTCATCAGATCTGATAACAGCATGTATTTCAATTATCTCGAACAATTGTATCAAAAGTTGCTAGCGGAATTTAAAAACTTTCACAACCCCATTAGCCAACAAAACTATACTAAACTCACAATTGATCTCGATCGGTCAAAGGTATATTTTATCAACAAAAAATATCCTCTGAACAAACCAGAAATGAAAGATCTGTTTGAGTCCCGTCGCTGTGTGAGTGGTAAAGTAAAATTTAGTATCTATAGTCGTGATAGTGAAATATTTTTAATATCAACAGTTGAAACATTAATCATTGGTAACGAGATATAAAATAATATCATTTTCATTCTAATGCTAGTTTAATTTCCACCTTGTTAACTGAAACGTTCTAACACACAGTTTAATTTTCATCCTGTTATCTTGTGGTAAAACTCGTTTGCCGTCTTTAGAATAATTGTATTCCACACATGCGCTGTTCTAACAAATTAGTCACCTCTGTGTAAAGAGCTTATCGCATTCCAATACCTGTTGTTTTGTTTGGTTACAAAATACCTGTTTACAGGTAGTAGTAGGGGGAAAAAAAAGAGGTGGGGGAGGGTAAGTCAAAACCCTGTTTTATTTTGGAAAAAAAAGGGGGTGGGGTGGGGGATAATTTAGGACTATAATTTATACTTGTTTGGAGGGTAAAAAAACAAAGTGAGTTGAAAACCTGGTTTTCTAATAGGGTGGGGGATAATTTAGGACTATAATTTATACTTGTTTGGAGGGTAAAAAAACAAAGTGAGTTGAAAACCTGGTTTTCCTCTAGGGTGAGTTGAAAACCTGGTTTATTTTGGAAGAAAAGGGGGTGGGGTGGGGGATAATTTATACTTGTTTGGAGGGTAAAAAAACAAAGTGAGTTGAAAACCTGGTTTCCTAATACTACTTAAGATAATCGTCTTTGATGATATTCCGCTAAACAATGAGGAAATGAACAAGATTAGATCATATTTTTCACTATCACGTAATAAAAGATGTAATTCTGTTTATCTTGCCCAAGGTTTTTATAATGTTGATAGGTTTATTAGGCGAAATACGGGTTGTTTCATATTATTTCCCGGACTAGATAATGTGGATGTGAGAAATATTGCAAACGAACAATGTGGTGATGTTACAAAAGATAAATTTATCGAATTATATCATCGAGCAACTAAAGATAGATATAGTTTCTTTTTATTTGACAAGCTAGCGCGTGATCCAACCAAAATGTTTCGTTGTTGCCTTGAGACGTTTCTATGATATAATTTTGTAAAGCGTATAAAAATAATGGACAAACATCAACAGAAAATTGAATTACTAAAAAAGTTTCTCGAAACTCGAGCAGCTTTTAAGAAAAAGGTGGAAGAAGCTCGACGTGGACAAGTTCAAGCAGAAGAAGAAAGAACCAAATTTTTCAAACCTGTTACTGAGGCAATGCTTGGCAAGCAGCCAGAAATACCAACATTGTCTCCGGAAGAACTAGCAAAAATGAAAGAAAAGGGTTTGTTTGGTTTACTTGGAGAAAGATCGAAAGAAGAAAATAAAAAAATTGCAGAAGAACTTGTAAGAAACATTGCTGATCCTGCTGCACGACAAGCTGAGTTTGACAGGCTAATGAACAATCCTCTTGAACTTCAACACGCAATAACAAGATTGACGGTTAATCCAGATGAGATAAGAAGTATGATGGAAAAATTGTCAGAACAAACTGAGAAATTAACTGAGAAACAAAAAATATTACAAGAAAGTGTGATAAAAATGGTACCTTTTGGAGAATCTATAAAAATTTACAGAAGACAAGCTAGGGTTAAAATAGAAGATGATGAGTATGAAGAGTTTATGGAAAAATATAATATCACTAATATTAATACTATTCGAACTTAGTCAGAAGAAAACTATAACGATTTGATAGAAAAATTAGAAAGAATTAAAGAAGATGGCTCACGTGCTGATGATAAAATTAAAGATGAAAAAGATGAAAGAAATATTCCAACATTACTCAATTATATTAGGGAAGGAATTATTGCTGAGGTTTTTCTTAAAACATCAGAACGATATCGAAATAAACCAGGAGGTTATAAGAAAAGTTGGAATTTTATAAGACTATTAAAAAAATATGAAAAAAGCGAGATAAAAGATTACCGGAAGAAAGAACTGGAGGTGGAGTTAAAGTTTTTACATCAAACGCAGACATAGTCGATCGGCTAATGCTGTTGATATCCTCTAAAGAAGCTGGTAATGAAAGTGTAGAGATTGATAACGAAATTATTGATATACTTGATCATCTAAGATCGAGTGGATTACTAACATCATCCGAGTACGAAATTTTACACCGCGATCTTATCTAAAATATTAGTATAATGCAAACAACATTATTGCTTGATTCGTCACAAATAACAGGAAACAGCGCGAATTTTACAGTAAATTACAACCCACCAATAGAACTAGATCCTGCAAAACAGTATGAGATTGGATTAATTTCTTGTACTTGTTGGAACGCCATGCCGAATATTAAAACTGGGATTAATGATGAAATTTTAATCGTTAATGTTAAACAATCTCCAACATCACAAAAAGAGTTTATTGATATTCAATACAAACTACAGATTCCACAAGGAGCTTATAACATTACTGATCTAAACAGAACAATAAAAGAGCTTCTAACAAAAGCTGGTGGGAATGCTGATAATTTCGAATTAGCGGCGAATTATAACACCTTACGAGCTAGGATAACAGTGAAAAGAAATATGAAAGTCATCTTTGAAGAAAGAAGTTTTGGAAAGATGTTAGGTTTTACTAGAGTTTTATACTATACCACCGGTGAAGATAAGTCTTTGACATTTGATGGAGAACTACCAGTAGATATCACAGAAGTAAATACAATACTCATCAATTGCTCTATCGCATCTGGATCTTATACGTCAAAAGGCAACCGCGGGCAAACGATCTACAGTTTCTCACCAGAAGTCCCACCGGGTTCTCTCATGCAAATCACTCCGCGACAGATTATCTACTATCCAATAACACCTGAGAATCAAATTACAAGCATTACAATGCAACTCACAGACCAATCTGGACGACAAATAGACGTGAACAATGAGATAGTCACGTATTACTTACACCTACGCACTGCCTAGGCATGTGATTTTGTGTACATAATTTTATAAAATGAGACGAAGAAAAGTTTATCGAAGAAAAATCATAGGTGGATTTTTTGGAAATATATTTACAACAATTGCCGAGAATATTCCAGGAATCGCGCGTAAAGTAGCGCCCATTGCACTTGACGCCGGTAAAGCTTTCGCTACAGGGGCGGCATCTTCAGCAGGCACTGCAGTAGGGCAAAAGATTGCTGATAAGATTAAAGGACCTTCAACAACACCTACAGTGTCTGAAATAAAACGAGTAATATCAGATATTGCGCCAACAGAAGAAACAAAACGAGCTATGATAGCTACAACAAAAAAATTATTGTCGCCGAGTGGTGAAGAAATAGTACGTAAACTTGTAAAGAAGACAAAGCCGATGACCCCTGCTGCCTTTTAATTTTGTGTAACGATTATAAAATAAATGTCAGCTAAAAACTATCTCGACTTTGCAGAAGAAATTGATACTGACGATGCTGTAACAGAATTAGAGTATGTCGAGTATCTCGATGAGAACTCGAACGAACCGAATAAAACTGGGGTTAGAACTTTTAACACAAGAGACGAGGACGTGTTTCTACTACCTCATAAGGCAATGCTAGAAGTGCGTGGCCGAATATTAGATGCAGCAGGTGTTGATATTGCAGCTAATGTAGAAATCGCTCTCGTCAATAATGGTTGGAGTTTGTTTAAGAGTGCACGATACCAACTGGCCAATCAAACCGTAGAAGATATTTCGATGCACTTACCCATAGCGAGTACAATACTAAACATCGTTTCGTTTAGCGATGACTATTCCAGATCAATAGCCACAAATATGATGTGGTTCAAAGATACTGGACTAGGGACAACTGTGTCGAGCGAGTTTATTTCAAGAGGTGTTATTATACATGGAGCTGATGCCGCTGCAGATGTTGTAATTGTAAGAAATTTTCTTATTGCTAATGCTAACAAATTTGGTATAGCCGCACCAGGTGCAGCTGCTGATGCAAACGCCACAAGAGCTTCACTTATTGCCGCTTGTCGTAATCTTGGTATAACTCCACCAGATGCAGCCGCAGATGGTGTTGCAATGTTAAATTTAATAAACGGTGTTATTAGTGCACGTAACATAAGATATAACGAGGGATTTACCAAACGAAAAACATTTGCCGCAGAATCTTGCCAAATAACGATGATGCTTCCGTTAAGTACAATCTTTGGATTTTGCCGTGATTATAACAAAGTGTTTCGAGGAATAAAACATACGCTTATATTAGATCGAGCTGATCAAAACGATTGTATAATACACGCCGGTGGAGTGGCTGAGGGACAGTTTTCTATTACAAGATTAGCACTGTGGATGCCTCGGGTTGTCCCTTCATTAGCTAAAATGATGGAGCTCGAATCTTTACTAGCCACCTTTACAAAAAAGATACACTTCCAACAGAACAGGATTTATCAAACAGCCATTCCCAACGCGACTGATTACACGTGGCGTGTAACGACCACGCCCAGCGAACAACTACCGCGACACTTGTTCGTCGTATTTCAACGACAAGCACGTCGTAACAATCAGGAAATAAACAACTCCATATTCGATAACCCAGACGTTAGACGAATATTTGTGAGAGTAAATTCCAAACAGTATCCCGAACGTGCAATCGAATGTAACTTTGCCGAAGACGCCACCAGAAACATCTCTCGGCCGTACATGTATCTTATGGAAGCAATGCAAAAATATCAGAACGCGGACAGTGGATCTCAAATATCAATAGAAGAGTTTCGAACGCTCTATCCCATCTTTTATTTTGACGTATCAAAACATTTGGAGCGTGTTGTGGGATCGACTGCAGATATTGAGGTCACGTGGACACTGGGCGATGTGCCAGGTGAACAGTATAACGTATACGCGCTATTGGTTAGTGATCGATTTCTGACCATCGATTCAATCAAAGGAAGAATGACAGTACAAGTTTAATCTAACAACTTGGATATAACATTATGAAAACCAAATACACAACTCGAGAAATATACCTAACATCTGGTCAAGTTGAAAAATTATCAGCAGCTGTTGCTAAACGCAGCTCTGTTTCTTTGATGATCTCTCCGGAAACTTCAAATAAAATTGCAGTAAAAGTCATGCTAACGCAACAACAAATCAATAAACTCGACAAAGGAAAACCATTTGTGTTGAAATTATCTGTTTCTCAGGTAACTGCAATGTCAAAAGAAGGTGGATTTTTTGGACCAGCGTTATCAATAATAGCTAGCAAAGTTTTACCAGTACTTGGTACACTTGGACTTGCGGCTGCGTCAGGAGCAGTCTCTGGCGCAACGAAGAAAGCAGTCGAAGGTCGTGGTATCAAACAAATCTATCGTTAATTTTATGTAACAGTATAAAATAAAATGCCAACGAAAAAGTCGCCGAAAAAAACAAAATCATCGAAAAAAAAGAAAACAACAAAACGCAAACAAACAAAACAAGGAGGAATTATTCCTTTCGCTCCACTTTTGGCGGGACTAGCGGGAAGTCTGCTGCCAAACTTACTAGGAATCGGACGCGGATTAACTCTACCAGGGACCAGACGTTATTGAGCAATTTTGACATCATTGAAAAATTGAAGGACGTTGTTGGATTTCGAGGAGTATTTTCCAAGGATGAACTCGATGACGTACCAACAGGCGGTTCTTGTGTTGTAAATATTGAAAACTTCAATGATGGCTCTGGCACCCACTGGGTTGCTGTCCACGATAACAATTATTTTGATTCGTTCGGACTTCCTCCAAGCGATCTCATAAAAAAATATATTTTTAAAAAATTTGATAAAATAAATTATTCGTCTAATCAACTACAGCCGATTGGAACATCAGCTTGTGGTTATTATTGTATCATGTTTGTCAGACAAATGCACCAGAGTAAAAACTATGGGAGTAAAAACTCTGGGAGTAAAAACTTTTTAAAGTTTATTTTACAATTTGATGAGCTTCCTTCTCATGCGAATGATAATATTGCAATCAATTTTATCTAAACTCCTTGATATAATAATGTCAACATACTGTCTCAAATGCAAAACTAAAACAGAGAACAAGGATGAGATGACGGAAAAAACGAAAAATAATAGAACGATGTTAAAAAGTATTTGTGCAATCTGTGGTAGAAAGAAAAGTATGTTTTTGAAAAAACAAGTAGGATCTAGCGTTGATAGAGTTATCTTGATCGACGATTAATCTTATGAAACAAAATAAAATAAAATGAAATGCAATTGTGATTGTGACAAAGATCTTTGCATAGAACAAGATAAAATCATTACGTACTGTCAACGTTGTAACAACAGAGAAATAATAGGGTTAGGTATAGATATACATAAAATTATTGGTAAATTACCAAAACCAAAAGGCGGTTGGACTTTGCCTGGTCATCGTTATACAGGTCCTTACAATCCGCTAGACCAACAACTAGATGAAAACGACAATCCATTGCCAGGACAAGAGCCTTATAATCAAGTGGATGCAATAGCAATGCGTCACGATATCTGTTATCGTGATCATGAAAACTCGAAAGCAGATTGTGATAAAGTAATGTTAGACGAATTACATGATATGGAGCCAACAAATCTACGAGAACGTTTTGATAGAAGATTTGTTCAAGGAATGATAGGAGCAAAATATAAACTTGGACTCGGAGAGTCTCGTCAATCGCCTCGCGATCGGGGAAAAGAATTATACGATGATCTTGCAGTCGAGCTGCACAGACCTAAAAAAAAAAGTTTCCGAGACGCAAAGTTGTTGCAAACGCTGTAGATGATATCTGGGCAATAGATTTGGTAGATGTATCCAATCTGGCTCAGTTTAACGTTGGCGCTGATGGCGCTCCAAAGAAGTATTTGTTTAACGTTATAGATGTTTTCAGCAAATACGCTTTTAGTGTGCCAGTTTCAGATAAAACAGGAACGTCAATCACTGATGCGCTAAAACAGATAATAACGAGTACTGAAAGAAAACCAAACAAAATCTGGACTGATCATGGAGCCGAGTTTTTTAACAAAAAGTTTGAACAGTTTCTAGAACAAAATAATATTAAAAAATACGTTACAGGAAACGAAGGCAAAAGCGTTGTTGTCGAGAGATTTAATCGCACGCTAAACGAAAAATTACACAAACATATGACAGCTAAAAACACCAACAGGTACATCGATGACCTTTCTCAAATCGTAGGCGAATATAATAACACGAAACATCGAACCATCAAAATGTCACCCAATGACGCTATCAAAAATCCAATATTAGCAAACGAAAACATGTACCGCAGACATAAATTTAAGGTCGGTGATAAAGTTAGAATCTCTTTGACTAAAAAGATATTTGAAAAAGGATTTACTCCAAACTGGAGCGAAGAAGTATTTGTTGTTGATAAAGTACTCTTAACAATACCTGTAACGTACGCGTTAAAAGATCTGGCAGGTGAGCCTATAGTAGGTAGTTTTTACGAACAAGAACTACAAAAAACTGAACAAGATGTTTTCGTTATCGAAAAAGTGATTAGGAAAAAAGGAGATAAAAGTTTAGTCAAATGGCGTGGGTATAGTGATAAATTTAACAGTTGGATTCCAACCCGGTCGATTTTATCGACTGTGAAATAATGCTATTATAAATTTCCTCATACTTTCGTTTGATAGATTTGCATTTTACTGGTTTACATAATGATATTAGATATTGTCTGCGATCGTCAGAGATCGTCATAAGATTAAAAATCTTAACAAAGATGAAATCAAATTTTATATTTTTCTGTCGGTCTGGAATTTTGATGTTTAAAAAAGGTCTGATTAACTGCAAAAATACCTGCTGTTCGGTAACGGTAAAATTAAATTTTATAATTTTTTTAGCAATGTGATACTTGACATTATATTTTCCAGTGGTTGGTCTGCTATAATTATATCTGTTAACGACGGTGACTATTTCATCATCATCAGACTCGTTGTTATATAAAATATCATCTTCGTTATAACCAATGGATTTGTCTATCATATCATTAGAGATTGTGGAGACCTTATCGCTAGCAAGTCGTTTCATCATATCCATATTATAATATACTTTTTATCTAATTTGTTGTTATAAGATGACTGACAAGGTCAAATATCACCAAAAAGTTAATATAATAAACTACCACGAACTGACTGAAGCGGTAAGAAAATGCTTGTCAGGTTATAGTTCATATTCCGTTGAGATTTTTGTAATGCAAGGTGATTCTCATAAAATATTACTAACAGAAGCAGAAAAAAATAAAATTAATGAAAGTGCAGTAGTGACGCTAAAATTTGATTGCGATGATATTATAGCATTTGCTCATCATTGTTTGACTAAAACCGAATTACAAAATATTATTAATCATCATATCTAAAAATAATACTAGCATCATATTTGTTTGAAAAAGCTGATTTTGTTGCTCCATCAGCTACAAATTTTACTGCTCTGGGATTTATATTATAATATTTCGCCGCAGCTGTAATTGATTTGAATTTGATCTCCTCATCCGTTTCAAGGTTTAACGAAATAACAGGTTTTATGGGGCATCTAAAATTAATACCACCACCTCGTCCTTTTCTCACATTTTCCTGTTGGGTCACTAGCTCCAGATTTTCCAATCGATTGTCTGTCTTTACATTATTGATATGATTAATAACCAGACCATTGGGTATAGATCCGTTGAACACCTCGTAAACAAACCTATGACCAGTATAACAAACTCGATCTGTCGATGTTCCTCTAACAGTCACACTGATATATCCCATATTGCTCATATTATTAAGAACTTTTTTAGTTTTTCTGTTTCTAATAATACCGCGATCGTTAGCCTCGTATAAATCAAAGACCGGATGCGGCTGAAACTCGTCTTGTAAGGATAAATTTTCAATATTATCATCAGTGACTTTACCATTATAATGATATACTCGTTTCCCCTCTGGAATGTCATCGCAAAATAACGTGTAAATAAAATCTTTTCTAAACATCGTAATCCTTTCAGTATTATCTCCCTTTACACTAATCGTATAACCCGCTGGCGTTGCTTTACCAACAGATATTCCAGTAATGATATTAATAACCGAACCAAGTGCATTTCCAGCGTACAGATTGTACTTCGGATAAACATGATATACCTCTTGCTCACGTGCGCTTGTCAGATTTACTGTCATTATATTATAGGTGATATTTTTTATCTCTAATTGTTGTTTAGCGGAGTAAATTATCAATTAGATATTAGACTATAGTATAATAATGTTGAAATTGCGTGATATAGCCAAGAGAAGTCTTATGGGAGAACCTGATAAAATAGCGACTGCTTTTACAGGTTTTGACAATAGTTATCAGTTTGATAATCAAAACGTTTTAGTAAATTTTTCTGAAACAAATCTCTTTCATCTGCTACAGACGACTGTAAAACGTGAGCTTGAAAAACACAAGGGTCTAAGATTGTTAGTGCAATATCACGTTATATTTTCAAAACTACTTTTGACGGAAGAATCTACTAACAAGGAAATTGCAGACCCTTACATCAACGGAAAATCTAGACGTGTTTTACTTGGTAGTGATCTTTTGTCACTATCTAATGAAATACACCAAGAAATTTGGAAAAAAATAGAAGAATTTACCGAATTAGGTTCGGGTTGGAAGTTTGAAATGATCAAGGAAATTTTGTTTCACACGATGAAATATGACGCATTACGCGGTAGTTCGTATATCGACCTGCCACCAAAAATAAAAAATAAACAGTGCTGTATAAACATAAAAAACGTCGATAGCAAATGTTTCCAATGGGCCGTTCTTTCCGCGCTATTTCCAGCAGAAAAAAATGCTGATCGTGTTGAGAAGTATATCAATCACGTGTCTAGATTAAATTGTGCTGGTATTGACTTTCCAGTGGCAGAAAATCAAATACCAAAGTTTGAAAAGCAAAATAATATTTCGATTAACGTTTTCGGATTAGATGAAAAAGAAAATGTCTATCCGAGGTATATTTCAGAAAAAGCTTCACAATCGACTATCAATTTACTGTTTTATAAAAATCATTACGTTTGGATCAAAAACTTTAACAGACTAGTTGGAAGACAGTATAATAAAAATAACAACAAAAAGTTCTTTTGTTATCGCTGCTTGCACGGTTGTAGAGACAATGAAACATTACAAAAGCATTTGCAGTACTGTAGTGACGTACAAAGAATAACAATGCCATCTAAAAAAGATAGCGTGTTACAGTTTGTCCATCATAATCATAAACTAAAAATTCCTTTCGTCATATACGTCGATTTCGAATGCTTACTTCAACCTGTACTTGGCGTAGAAAATGATCCTAACCAATCGAGTACAAGAAAAATTCAAAATCATGTTCCATGTGGAGTAGCGTACAAGGTAGTTTGTTGCGTTGATTCGAGATTATCTAAACCAATCCAACTCTATCGTGGTAAAAATCCAGCTGTTTGGCTTCTCAAGCAGTTGATTAATGAAGTTGATAATATTACTTATCGTTTGAAAAAAGTAACTCCAATGTTAAAATTAACACCTCAACAAGAATCTGATCACGAGCAAGCGAAAATTTGTTATATTTGTGAAAAAGCTTTTGATGATAACAAAAAAGTACGTGACCATTGCCATTTGACCGGACAGTATCGTGGAGCGGCTCATGACCAGTGTAATTTAAAATTTCACGCTCCAGATTTTATTCCAGTTATTCTTCACAATTTTCGAGGATATGATAGTCACATCATCGTAGAAGCTTTTGGTGATCCTGAGATAAAAGCTCATCTAAAACTCAATAATGTCATCAAATGCATTCCAAATAATTTTGAAAAGTATATGTCAGTTACGCTAGGTAAATTGCGCTTTATTGACAGCCTGCAGTTTATGGCAGCATCGTTAGATGAGCTAGTAAAAGGTTGTAGTAAATTTGGTAACCTAAGAGACTGTTTTGGAGACAAATTTAATTTACTGACCAAAAAAGGAGTATTTCCATACGAATATCTCGACGATTGGAGTAAATTTGATGAAACATCTTTACCTAGCAAAGACAAATTTTACTCGCAACTTAAAAATGAAAATATAACTGATGACGAGTACAAGTATGCACAAGATATTTGGAAAGAGTTTGATTGTGAGACTTTTGGTGATTATCACGATTTGTATTTGAAAACTGACGTGTTATTATTAGCAGATGTTTTTGAAAGTTTTCGAGAAGTGAGTTATAATAATTACGGACTAGATCCTTGCTGGTATTATTCTGCCCCCGGACTGTCATGGGATGCTCTGTTAAAGTTTAGTAAGGTAAGGTTGGAATTACTGACTGATGTTGATATGTTCAATTTTATTGAAAAAGGTATCCGAGGCGGTATTAGCGTGATAACGAAGAAATATGCTGAAGCAAACAACAAATATTTGAAAGAGTATAATCCTGACCTTCCTTCGAAGTATATAGTTTATCTAGATTGCAATAACTTGTACGGGTATTCGATGGCAGAATCAATGCCGTTTGGTGGATTTCATTGGATCACGGCTGATCAATTTCTATCAGAGACAGAAAAAAAGATATCCGACGATGTTTCGTATTTCGTTGAAGTTGATCTCGATTATCCAACTTCGCTACACAAATTACATAACGATTATCCTTTCTGTGCGGAATCGATGGTTATAGAATATAGTTTGTTATCAGAAGAACAACAAGCGTTAGCATCACCAAGGCAACATTCCATGGTCAAGAAACTAGTACCAAATTTGCTTCATAAACGTAATTATGTTTTGCATTACAAAGCTTTAAAACAAGCAGTCGATGCTGGTCTCGTGTTGAGAAAAGTTCATCGCGTACTAAAATTTAATCAGTCACCGTGGATGAGAGGTTATATTAACTCAAACACTACAAGAAGAGCTGCGGCAAAAACTGATTTTGAGAAAAACTTTTTCAAACTGATGAACAATTCTGTTTTTGGTAAGACGATGGAGAATATTAGGAAACGCGTAAATATCGAACTAGTCAATGATGTCAATCGCAGAAACAAACTTGTGTCAGACGATGATTTTGTGAGCATGAAAATATTTAATGAAAATCTTGTTGCGATACAAAGAAGAAAAACAAATCTAAAACTAAACAAGCCGATCTACGTTGGAGCTTCAGTGTTAGATTTATCAAAGTGGCTGATGTATGATTTTCATTATAATTTTGTTAAAAATCAATGGCCGGCTAGTAGATTATTATTTACTGATACTGATTCGCTCGTATATGAAATCGAATGTGAGGACATCTATCAGGACATGCATGATAATAAATATCTGTTTGATCTTTCTGATTACCCACGTGACAGTAAATTTCATGACGACACAAATAAAAAGGTTATTGGTAAGTTCAAAGATGAAATGAACTCGAGCGCTATCAAATACTTTATCGGATTACGTAGTAAAATGTATGCCGTATTGTTAGACAATAATAAAATAACAAAAAAAGCAAAAGGTCTGCCTCGTGATTTTGTTAAAAAGTTTATAAAATTTGATGACTACAAGTATGCGCTTGATGGTGGTGTTAGTTTTATAAGAGCTATGTCAATTCGGACAAATCATCATAAGCTCGAAACAGATGTCCTTATCAAACGCAGTTTGAGCAATTTTGATGATAAACGTTATTGCGAAAATGGGGTAGATACATTTGCACTTGGGTATTGTCATGATGATAGAGATATACTTGACATTATCTTTGCAAACTAAAATTTTATCTAAACTTTAAAAATAATGTTTGAAAATTTGACAGTAACAAATAGCTACAGTAGCAAAATCAAATATCTAATGATGGACGACAAACCATTGACAGTTGAAATTAATAATGAAACATCAGGCATATGCTTTAGTGGTACCCGTGACAAGTTAAAACTTTCGCTCATCAGATCTGATGACAGCGAGTATTTTAATTATCTCGAACAATTGTATCAAAAGTTGCTTGCGGAATTTAAAAACTTTCACTGTCCGATTAGTCAGCAAAAATACACCAAACTTACAATTGATCTTGATCGGTCAAAGGTGTATTTTATCGACAAAAAATACCCTCTTAACAAATCACAAATAAAAGATTTGTTTGAGTCCCGTCGTTATGTGAGCGGTAAAATAAAGTTTAGCCTCTATCACCATGATAATGAAATATTTTTGATATCTACAGTTGAGACATTAACAGTTGGTAATGAGGTATAATACCACTTACCTTACTGGAATTCTAATGCGTAATTTAGTCCACAATCGCCACGTTCTGCTAAATCGTAATGATTTGGAAGATTGAGTCTGACATATCATTTTGCTTATTCTGGAAGATCACGTAATTAAATTTTACCTGTTACCTAGGTATTTTGCAACAGGTGTTCTATTGTATTTGTTTGGAGGTCTAGAGGGGTTGTTGAGCTCGGATTCTTAACGCAATTATTGATTGCAACAGGTGATCTATTACGTTACCTAGGTATTTTGTATTTGTTGAGCTCGGATTCTTAACGCAATTATTGATTGCAATAGGTTTTCTATTACGTTACCTAGGTATTTTGTATTTGTTTGGAGGTCTGGAGGGGGTTGTTGAGCTCGGATTCTTACTTTCTCCTACTACTTTATGTTATGCAGGGTGATAAAGCTTTGTTACACTGCTTGCTTTGTTATTACCATTTTAGTGATAAATAGTTAGATTTTTTGTATAAAGATTAAACACGTGTACATAGTCAAGATGGATGGACTGAACCTATCGATCTTGAGAGTGAGCATTAATGGAATTGTAATAAAAACTGACAAAATAATATCTCGGGCTAAAAATTGATATAATCTTGCATGAAACACAAGGGATGCCTGAGCATATGGTGAGAAAACTAGAAGACCTTGATGCCTTAGTTCTCTCCACTAATCATCCAACAAAGAGAAAATCAGCATAGCAACAATTGTTCGTCGTTTTGCCAAAGGATTAAATTTTGAAAGCCTACAAGTGAATTACAGGTACGTCTTTTACATATTAAGCTGAATAATTGGAATATGTTTTACATGTTTGTGCCAACTGGCGGAATTAAGCCCAAAAATTTGTATAATAAACGCAAATCATTATATTAACGTTTTGTTGAATACCCAAGTATTATATAGATTTTAACTGGATATTGTCAGAATTGGACAAAAAAAGGGGGGGGGGATCTCAGATAATAAGAACGTTCATAAAGGAATTAGATCATTTAAAAAACATAACTTACTAAAGATGCAAATTGTTGGCTAAATGCAAATAGAAAGGAATATTATATATACAAATTACACGAGGGTAATAAAGGTAGTAGTTAGACTCTGTACATGTCTGAAAATCAAATTACGGCAGCTAAAGCATGTTTCATAGTTACTAACCAAATTGATGATCATAGATCAGTCTTACTTTTTTCGGGGATGGGGGCACCAGACAGATGCCCACCCCACCTAAATCAGGTTTTTGTTATGTGCACAACAGATGTGATATTTATAATAGAATTTTGAAGACCCTAGTGTATCTAAAGGGTGACCTTCCTCTCTGATTTTAATCATCAGATTGAGTAGATGTTTTTCCTTTTCCGAAGAGACCCTTGCCTAAGGGGTCACCTATATCCTGTATATGCCATCTATCTATATATAATGCTATATGTATATTGTTATATTGTATGTGTGCTATATATGTGTATATGTAAGGACGTCATCCTAAAACCAAATTACAAATAAGTCATATATATATATATATATATATATATATATATATATATATATATATATATATATATATATATATATATATATATATATATACCCCAATTCTCACACGAAATTCAAAAATCTAAAAAATTAACAGAATCTATTATATATCTATATATATATATATATATATATATATATATATATATATATATATATATATATATATATATATATATATATATATATATATATATATATATATATATATATGATTCTGTTAATTATTTAGATTTTTGAATTTCGTATGAGAATTGGCGTAAGTTTTCCAAAAATAAAGCCTATAGTTTTAGTGTCATTTTCTATATACAATTTGGATATAGGGGGCTGATGATAAAGCCTGTTTTCAAGGAGTCACGAGTTTTTATTTATTTGAAACTGACTCGCTTCTTTTGTCATGACCGGGCCTTACTCCATACTCTCCATGAAATACTATATTTAAAAATATAATTTCTAAATGTGCAAATATAACATTCGTTAAATTTATTAGTCAAATTTTTTTCATGTAATTCTTTGTTTCAAAATGTATTCCTATGTTTTTCTACTGTTTGTCCATGTTCATCCAGCAGCCTTCCCACTTCGCTTAGCGCCTTGTGGTTTCGCCTGGTGGCATTATTGTATCATACTTCATACATGTGCAGGTTCCCTGTCCTAAAAAATCCAAATCTACGTGTGTGTGTGTGTGTGTGTGTGTGTGTGTGTGTGTGTGTGTGTGTGTGTGTGTCCCCTTTAAAATAAAACTTATTATTTGCATATATTCGAGTTGGTTGCAGTCAGTATCCAGATAGTTTTTCAGCTCTATACACTCCATATTTTTTAAAGATTTTAATTCTTCCTTCTCTCTCATTTCTGATCATTTCACAATACACTAAAACATGTTTTATTGTATATTCAAACTTTAAACATAAAGGACATTTTGGTATAGTTTTAATCAATTTTCTCTTTGCTACATCCACAGTTAAGCACTGGTTGTGTAAAATTAAAAAATTATGCTTTGTATTTTAAGAGTAAGTATTCTAGCCCAGTTTCCAAATGTTTGACCAGTTTACCCCCCACACTTCAATTTTAATTTTACATCTAATATTTTTATAAAGTTCTCTTATAATTTTATAGGTATTTTTCCCCATCTCATACAATTTAAATGTCTCTATATTTGAATATTATATCCTTTATATATTGTAATCTTTTAGGTACTTCAAATATTTTACTAATAGCATTGTTCCTATATAATTCTTGTTCGTTTTTTAAAGTATAACCAAACCAATACAAGTATATCCCTTCCCAAGGGATATAGTTTTAGAATAAATAATTTCAAAGCGTCTACGATATTTGCAATTTTTATTAAAATTGGACATGGTAGATTTAAGTCCTCCTTTTTTCCATGGCTCTATATAGTTTCTTCTTGTATATGGTGTTTTACAATCACATATATAATTATTTCATTATCTAATTTTTCTAAAATCTTATTATTCATGTCAAACGATTTATATTAGAATATAGATACGTAACTATATGTACTCTTTACATTAAACTTATTGGCATGGGTGCCCAGATTTATTTTATTTATTATTTGTTTATAGTTCTGATCCTTCATTTTGCCCAAAGAAAATCCCTAGGGCTTTTACCGTCTTTTTTATGTATTGTGAAGGCAATCAAGGATGATCCCCTCTCCAGTTTCCTATTTTTAGTATTTCCGTTTTATTATGATTAATTTTTGACCCTGATGCTTTACCAAAATTTTCATATTCCTCCATTAGTTATTTGAAAGAATTAGGGTTTCTTATAAAGTTTATGCAATCATCCACGTGTTGTAGCATTTTAAATTCATCTTTCAAATTAGGTATATGTATTCTTTCTATTTTGTTGTTACTCCTTATTTTATAATTAGATTATATGTTTATTAATTTTGGTCTGATAGTTTCAGGTTCGTTATATTGGATTCTTTATATATTTTATAATTAAAATTGTTGCTCAAGGCAACTTTCCATATTTAAAAGTAAATTCGAATATCGGTAGGTTTAAGTCTATAATTTTAATTTATGCTTATTTTACAAATTTTCCATTGCCCCTTTTATTATCCTATCGTCAGTTGTTAATGGTCCTGTTCTATCAATTTGATACGTCACTGAGTTTATATCCCCTCCTATGTTAATGTTTTCCATAGAATACATACTCAAATATTTATCTAAATTAAAATTTTTTTTTTTGTATTTATTGGCCGGAATATTAAATTAATGAAATGTATTTCATATTACTGGGTTGCTCTGCACCTTTTTTTTCAACTTGGGCCTGTATCATTTCTAATCCTGAATAAAGCTCAGTATAGTCTCCAGGTAATTTCAGTGCATATTACTATATTGTAAGTTCACTAAAAATTTAAATAAACCGTGATAGGGTTTAGTGGAAATGTATATGATGCAGAGCAAAGCAAATACAAGATTCACTATTGATGGTACAAGAAAAACGTTGATTCAAGAATAATGAAATTTGCTTTGTAAGGGTCCAAACCAAGTTAAAAATGGTCACACATCACTACATGAATCTAAAAGATATCACATCACTAGCAAAATTCAAAAATAAAAGTGAACAAAAAGCCCAAATATAAGCAAAAACAGTAGTATGCAATATTAATTTTGGAATTACTATATAATATTTTAATTTAGGGTGCTATGCCTAAAAGAATAAAGAGTACCATTACATTAATATATTGTAATAAAAGGAGATGCGCATTTAGTTTAAGCAATTTGTAGGCTTTTGTGATTACATGTTTGATTATTGGAATTTGTTGAAATGGGAAATACTTTGTAGCACGAAATAATTAGTTAATTATTAGGAGCAAACGTCACGGAGAGAAAGTTAGACACTCATTGGTTATGGCATCTCACTAACTCAGACCCAATCCGCATGACTGTCCCTGAAGCGATATAGCATTTTATAAAAACTACTGGTATAAATCGGTGTTCTGACTGCAGCAGCAGTATTTTATGGTAGAAAACCGGTAAATTACACAATGAGATAAATGAGAAAGTACTCGGTAGATACCGTTTTACGTTGCCATAGTGGCAAATGTGAGTAGGCATAATAGTGTGATGTGCCTTGAAACGGTAGTCCGACTGGCCTCGGGTAGGCAGTTAAAATAGTTCAACGTGTTAGGATAGTTGTACAGTTTGTACGGTGTAACATTACCAGTAGAAACGAAAGGTAATATAGAGATACTGTGGGGATGTGCGTGCGATGGCTAATGACAGACACTAAACTTTGCACCGCTAAATACAGATAAATCGATATACACCTCCAACTTTTGTAATGTCAATTTCTTCAAACCAGCATCAACTGTACACATATATTTTTCATCTATTTGCGAGGAAGACAGACAGACAGACAGACAGACAGACAGACAGACAGACAGACAGACATGGCTGGCCAGCCATGGCAAGAGCGTCCCCGCTGCGCCGCGGCCGCCTTGCCTCGCTTGCCAGGAGTGGCCCCCATGAGGGCTGGCCAGCCATGGCAAGAGCGTCCCCGCTGCGCCGCGGCCGCCTTGCCTCGCTTGCCAGGAGTGGCCCCCATGAGGGCTGGCCAGCCATGGCAAGAGCGTCCCCGCTGCGCCGCGGCCGCCTTGCCCCGCTTGCCAGGAGTGGCCCCCATGAGGGCTGGCCAGCCATGGCAAGAGCGTCCCCGCTGCGCCGCGGCCGCCTTGCCCCGCTTGCCAGGAGTGGCCCCCATGAGGGCTGGCCAGCCATGGCAAGAGCGTCCCCGCTGCGCCGCGGCCGCCTTGCCCCGCTTGCCAGGAGTGGCCCCCATGAGGGCTGGCCAGCCATGGCAAGAGCGTCCCCGCTGCGCCGCGGCCGCCTTGCCCCGCTTGCCAGGAGTGGCCCCCATGAGGGCTGGCCAGCCATGGCAAGAGCGTCCCCGCTGCGCCGCGGCCGCCTTGCCCCGCTTGCCAGGAGTGGCCCCCATGAGGGCTGGCCAGCCATGGCAAGAGCGTCCCCGCTGCGCCGCGGCCGCCTTGCCCCGCTTGCCAGGAGTGGCCCCCATGAGGGCTGGCCAGCCATGGCAAGAGCGTCCCCGCTGCGCCGCGTCCACCACCCTGCCTCGCTTGCCAGGAGTGGCCCCCATGAGGGCTGGCCAGCCATGGCAAGAGCGTCCCCGCTGCGCCGCGTCCACCACCCTGCCTCGCTTGCCAGGAGTGGCCCCCATGAGGGCTGGCCAGCCATGGCAAGAGCGTCCCCGCTGCGCCGCGTCCGCCTTGCCCCGCTTGCCAGGAGTGGCCCCCATGAGGGCTGGCCAGCCACGGCAAGAGCGTCCCCGCTGCGCCGCGTAGCCCCAATAAAGATATATCATTTTTAAAAACTTAAATCACCAGGCACAATTAGGTTATATCAATGTCTTACCCTCTAGAAGCAAGACAAATTTCACAAGGGAACTGCTTCAGGCCATATAATTTTTCACAAACTTAACAAAACCAGACAGGCAAACAGATGAAGAAACTGACCTTATGGGCATAATAATTTGGATACACTTTTTTATGTATGCCTGCAATGTGTGATTAACTTTTATCCACAATTGTAGGCTGTAGTCTAAGATACATGTAATAATTTGTAAACAACAGCTGGTCAACTTTTATTGATGATTTAACATTGTACTTTAAATAACTGGAATTTGTAAAATGTTGACATGATCTTTTGACCCTGGAATGTTCTGGAAGCAAACTTATGACCCACAACCTGGTCATCTTATTGTTTTAGGTTTTCATATGAGGTAGCGTTAAACAAAAAGGTTTCAATTCTATGTTAAGAATGGTCTGTGGAGTTATTTACTGTTGTATTTAGATATAATTCTAGATAAATTATTTAAATTATTCATTGCACCAGACAGCTCCAGTGGACTAGTGGTTAGACCATCTGCCTCGGATGTGGGAAATCATGGGTTCGATACCTGGCTGAATCATACCAAAGACTTATAAAAATGGTACTATCAGCTGCCTCGCTTAACACTCAGCATTAAGAGGTTAGTGTTAGGACTGGTCAGCCTGGTGTCAGAGTTATGTAACTGGCTTTTTACATCATGCTACATCTGCGGCATGATGCCCCAGTGCTAGACATCACTATAAACTGCCAAACTGCAGACATCATAGCAATAAGACTGAAATTTTTTAAAAGCTACGTTAAAAATCATAATCACATCATACCTAGTGTTCATCGACTTTTAACAAAAAACCCATTTTGATATTGTAGATTCTTATGAATTATAGTCATATATCAAGATTGTTGTAGCATCAGCAAATTCAAGAGTGTAATTCGCTCAAAACATTATGCTTATGATATAAATATTGGGGATTATATCGTATTTAATTCACAATACTTAACTTCCTTTGAAATTTTCACTTCATATTCTGGAGAAAAAAACTAATAGTAGAATTTTACAGAACTTGTTGGTTTCACTTTTTTTTGATTACTTAGTTAATACCATACAGTCATAATGACAATTTTTTTATCTTTCAGAACTATGGATGTAATGAACAGCATACAGTCTATGATCATATTAGTAAATTAACAGACTAATTAATCAATCAATCAAATTTTACTAATTATGTTAATTGAAAAATATGTGTGGCTGTTCTTATTAAAAGAGAGAAAAACAAAAAGGTTTCAACCATAAGAAAACTCCTTTTTATTTGTCAATTATATCACAAAGTGTTATACTGATATAATAAAAATTGTCATACGACCTTTATTTCATATTCAAACAACACTAAATAGAAGTTTACACATTTTGAAATGAGAAAAGTCCAACTTCATGAATAAATTATTCACATGCAGATGTACTCCTCAAAACAAGATTATAAATACAATTTTGAGGAGTGTACAACTTGCATTCCAATTTAAAAACCTCTCATTCACTCATACACATCAACAGCCAACTGTTCTATTATTGTACTTCCCATAGAAATTACTTGAGAAAAATCTGCTAAAAATCCACTGTAGCCTCATTTTAGTCAAGTTAACAAAAATTATATTCATAACATTCACTACACTTTACTTTTTTTTATAGAAAATGTTTCTAATCTACGTGTACAAAATAAAGAGAAAATGAAAATATGAATCAATAATCTACAGCTAACTAACTGATTGTTCTAACTATTCATTTTTATTTGCTATTGATGTTGATGTCTTAAAATAAAACGTGTGTAAAGGTGGGTGGAAGGATGAACTAGCAATAGTTAATCTCTAATGGAGATATTAGAATAAAGTATGTGATGACAATATATAAGGAGCAAATCAAATAAACCAAGCTAAATAGTCCTGCTGTATTGCATAAGAATAAATCACTATACAAAACACTTGCAAAATATCTTATATCAGAGAAAGTGTTTAATGTCCATTATCACCTTTACTGCACTAATATTGCAAGCATGACATGAAATTGGAAATGACCCATATTTTTTAAAGGAATCAAGAACACGTTCAAGTCCAATTTCTTTTCACTTTTGTCTCTAGGGAAAGGATCTACATTATGTAATTGAACAAAAAAATGTAAATTGTTCAATGTTGTTTCTTTTACGATGATTTAACATGTATAATAATTACAAATTAATTTATCCATTGTAATATTTTTGCTTGTTTATTTGCCCGGATTAAAAACCAAACTTTAACTGAATTTTTAAAAAGGGGGAGAAAGCTATCCTAGTGTTACCGCTTACCTGTATTTAATTAAATTACATGCACTTTATTTAACTTGTCCATATTTTATAGCAAGCAAAACTTTTAGAACTTTGGCTAATAACCTAATTTTTTTTATTTTTTAATATTTTTATTTTTTAAAAATCAGAAAATTATAGTTACATTTTATCAATGAATTAGCAGTCCTTTAATTCATCTCTTCTATTAATTAGTTGATTGTTCAGTCTACATGGTTTGTTATTTTTACATTGATTTTATTATTTATTGTAAAAGGGAATTTTTAGCACCAATTTTCAAACTAGTTTGAACAAAATACATGTCAACCAGGTATTATTATTTTATAAGCTTCTTTAATCCATTTTTTTAAACTGCTGCTATAGTTGTTTTCATTGATCATTTAAAATTTGTTGAGTAATTTTTTTGTCTGTTATTTCACAAGTTTTAAATTATGATCTAATAAGGAGAACAGATGTACATGAACATATTTACACTGCATCAATGGAAAAGCTGCAGGTAATTCCTTAAAAATAATTTTAAGATAATTTTAAATGTCAACCTGTTAAATGTCTCATACATCTATTATCAATCTTGATTATTAAACTTAACATAAAAATGTTTTCCAGATATATAAAAAAAATTTACAAATGGACAAGTTTCTTTGAAAAGATGGTAATTTTATCTTTCAAATAATGCAACAGTAAGTTTTTTGAACATGAAAGTTTGATGATCAAAGTGTAACCAATTAACATCCAATTAACATGTAATTACAAATAACTAATCTTAAATTTTCACAGCATGAGCTTATTGGATTAACTTGTCAAAAGCAGCATATAACATTGTAGTTGTCTGAAAAGAAAACAAGCTTTTTCAGTCCCTAGTCAAACAGTACTCAGCAGGCCTTATTAAAAAAAAGGTTTAAACCAAAAAAAATTAAAAACAGAGAATCAAAACATTTCCACAAACTCCGTATATTCAAAACAGTATGACCGATCATTCAGTAAGACCTAATTTTTACATCCAGAATTTCCTTATGCATACTTCCAATGATAAAATATACAAATAGAGAGAAACAAAAATAACTAATCAAAAAACCTGACAAAAGCAAATGCTACACTTACATTCAGCTCAAATGAAGTATTTCCTTCATTCATAATTATATATATTGAAAGTCAATATGACATTGTGAAACAATATTTCTTTTTCACAGAAAAAAATATTCAGATGACATTTGCTACATGACCTGCACATTTTGTTGGAGGCTATTGACAAATTTGGAATTTAAAATATCAACAAAAAAAAGATTTTAAACAAGAACATTTTTGGAAAAAGGTTACTTTGTTTTTTCAAATACCAATTGATGCTTCTTAAAGTACAAATAATGTGGACTTCTCATAGGTTAAAATTAATCAGCTTTATTGTACTGTTAACAGTTTGTAATGGAGGAGTAACTTCCAAAATTGCAAGCTGTGCCTCAATCTCTTACTGATTCATCATCAAGACCAACACTGCACTTTAAAAGTTTAGCAGATCCAGAAGCAATTTAAATGTACCAAAGTTCAATAACATATATTGCTGCATCAAGTGTAATTCTAAGTTATGAACATAAACAATGAATATGATGTCTGTTTCACGTTTACTTGTGGCACTAATATCATAGCCATGTTCTTATTTATAGGAGTAGTGCAACTTTTAAAACAGTCGGATGACCTTCTCTCTTAACCATTCTAGACATAGGCAAGACAAAGGAAATGAGGATGGTCACCAAACTGGCATTATTAATGCTCTTCACTGAAAAGAGGGAAAAGGCAATCTATTGCATGTTATCCATGTTACACGATAAATAGATGTATAATGCAATTTTTAATAAAAAAATTTTATATAAATTTTTTTCAATGTCACTAAAAAGTAGGATTGTATCTTTTTTACTTATTAGGATGATCCAATGTAATGATGAAGTCTATTCTTTCTATGGAAATATCACAAAAATAAGAATAAAACTTCAGAGATCTACCCACCTCATAGTGTTTTGTTCGCAAAGTTTTGCACCTCAAATATTTTCAACATCATCAATAAAACAAAAGTTCCTTGCAAGGACTGACACTACGGGGTAGAAACACTTTCAAAGAATTCAAGACCAGACCATTTCTACTTCTGAACTGTGATCTTTGATATTCTTCAGTGATAACAAGATTTTCAAATTAGCTGCTGTAGTACACATACTGGATGAATGCATGGCAAACTTTTCATTTATGACAAAGTCGACATCATTAGAAGTCTTAGAAACAACAAGAATTAATTCCAGCTATATAAGATGTCATACTGGCACCATTTTGTTGGCAGGGGGGGGGTGCAACTAAGTGAAAACCCATGTTGTTGATATGACTATCCATTCTGGAAGAGTAGCATTAACAATGTTTTCAAGATGGCTGCCATACTAGTTGTCACACTGCCACCAGTTTCAATTAGGACCAACCAGACATTACATGAAATTTTTATGGAAAATTCCATATTCATATGACCATCCATTCAAGAGGAATAGCAATAACAATATTTTCACAATAGCTGACATGGTGTCATACATGACCTCAGACCACCACCATTTTCATTAAGGAAACACAACATGACACAAGAAACCTATAAGCGAAATCCCCATGTTGATATGACCATTCAAAAGGATTAGCAAGGTCAAGATTTTCAAGATGGCCACTGTGGTTACCATAGGGATGTCCGAGCAGTACTGTTTTCAATTAAGGCCACCTATACCAAAGTATGGATGGGTCTGCAAAGTTTCATAGCATTCAGTTTAGGAATAATAATTGCAATGGAAAGACAGATGACAGGCAACTGACCATATTATCAGCTCTTCTGAACTGTTAGATGCAGAAATTCCCAAACAAATCATTGATTTTTAAGTCATTGCTGCAAGGCATTGTCTGCAAAAATTTGTACAATATTATACTTAAACTAGCTCACCCCTTAAATCAACAAACATTTTTACAAATGAGAACTTAATACATGTACCAATCATATTCATACCTTGTTAAAAATTACTCAAAAAGATTAGCAAGGATTAGGCTGATATGCACTGTGATTTATGTTGCATTTGCCATTGTCTGATAAATTTTTTACTTCTAAGTCAAATACACATCAATTTACCAGCTCACAACTGAGATGTCATGCTATCATGGTTTGTAATCATTATTTTAATTATGTTTAGTATGTTCTGAAGCTTAACGAACTATATTAACAAGTGTAGATAAACTTGCAGATAATAAAGAGAACTGATTTCTTTTAAGACCACAAAATATTTTCTGTTTGATGGTGGTTACAATTAAAAGTAGATAAGGACAAAGATTAGTATAAAAAATCTAATTCCATGAATAATAATAATCTCAGGTGCTAGCATCTTCAACATCATTCTAAAATTTGCATGTTTATAAAGTGAAATCCATTCGTGAAGGACCCTAAAGGGTTCGTAAAAATTTGTTCTTTGTTCACAGGTGACCTTTGTATCAGTGAAAATTGAAAAATGGTTTATAAATGCAGTTACTTATAGGCTGGTGTCCTTTATAGTGAGGTATCTACAAATATAGATTTAATATAAGGGATGAATAATGATCTCAAAATTAATTTGTGCAAAGGTGAAATGAAAAAATTAGAAAACATCTAATATCATATACTGATTGTTTTAAATGCTCAACAAGCAATTGAATTGAAATCCAAATTTCATTAGTTCTATCAAAGTTTATTAATTTTAATGGAATGACAATTTATTTCACATCATAGTTGATGAAGCAGAAATGCAAGTTAAAGAAATGTTTTTGTATTCTCATTCAACATTTTTCATTCAATCATTCATTAGCATTTACTGAAACTCATTTGTACTGATCCCATGTCCCCATTTTATGAAGCAATAAAAGTTAAATTTCACCAAATATATTTATTATTTTGAATTTTACAATTGCTTTGAGCATTTCAAACAAAAAATTAAACAAGAAAACTTCCAACAGTTTTAAAATTATTAGAAAGTAATGCTAGCTGAAATAAATTGCTTTCATAAGCTTTAAATAAAATTTTGAAATTAAAGATGCCTTTTCACTCACCTAATTCAGATTTATATCAATTGTATAAAGTCTTTAAACTAATTTCCATCTCTGAAGACAATGTGAGAAAAAAAAATTCTATCCAAACATGAAACAAATTAAAGTTTAACAAAATCAACTTCATCATGTAACTATCAACAACTAAAAAACTTGACAGTGTACATATTAAATCTATCAACATATTTATTTTGAAATTCTTTTATATATAAAGTTCATGACAATAAAACCTTCAATATCCAGACAGATCTTGGAAAAGAGCATTCAGAATAATAAGCATCTGAATGAATAAGATTTGGGTGCAATAGATCTGTATGAGTTTGTGGACATAAATGTCACTTAGATAAAATGATAATCCAGTTTAACATGGTCACTGATACAACAAATGTACATGGATGACATATACTAGTTAAAGAAGGCTTGATAGCAACAAACTCCAGGTTCTATTTGACAATGTGAGCCTTAATATTACCTCTCATGATAAAATTCTTGGTGTATTTGTAGATAACAATGGGGAGGAACGTTATGATGATGTACCACTAGAGCAAATGACAGCATTATGAGTGAATGTGATTAATATACAGCTCATTTTACTATATATTTTAAGGTTTACATTTTTGTCACCTTCATATTCCATTTGCTTTCATTATAACCTTACTTGGTCTATTCATATTAAACATGTTTCAAAAAAGTTAATTCTTATCTTTGGCTACTGAGGAAAATCAAAACAGTATAGGGTCATCTTTTATAAAAGTTACATTCACCCATATCTGGACTATTGTAGTTTTATTTGGGGTATAACCTCTAATTCAAACATAACACTTTTAAGACTCCAAAAATGGGCTTGCCATTTAATTCTTGATCAATGTATAGACAATTTCCAGGATGCAATGAATAATATAAAGGTTTTAACAATACATAAAAGAATATTTCTTAGAAAAGGCCAAATTAATGTATAAAGTATCTAGAAAAGCCATTCCTGTCTATCTAAGAAATATCTTTCACCGAAGAGATGCTGACGGTAATCCGAATTCAAGGTCCATAAAAAGCAAGGAAGCAAAAATGACATTATATCAAGGCCAAAGAAGGAATTTTTCAAAAAAGTGGTCCGCTGGTATTGAACAACATTCCCAGTGACATAAGGCAAGCTCCTAGCATGTCTTCTTTTCATAATCAATGTCTCAAATGGATGAAATCTTTACAAAACTAACAGTTCTAATACAATAAATACTTCCTGCTTTTCTATAATTTTGCATCATTTTCACAGTTGACTTTTTCAATGAAGGATATTATATATATATATATATATATATATATATATATATATATATATATATATATATATATATATATATACACACACACATCGCGTTGTATATATTTTATATATTGTACATAACTGATAGAATGCCACAAGGCAGATTAGTTCTTTAACTGAGTTACCTTCTCTAAATAAAGTCTTTATTACTATTATTATTAGTAGTAGTAGTAGTATTGTTATTATATGTTTCCATATAATGTGTACCAGTATATGTGGACTTTACCTACTTCATGGTACACTGTTGTCATTCCCCTGACCATCAATCTAGTTAAGGATTTTAAGTACACAGTCTAAACACATCATACTATGACACAGCAACTCAACAGCCATATGAACACTGCAAATCTGATTTTTTAGACAAGGAAACAATAAAATAAATATTGCAAAATCAGCCTTGATCTAAAATGAGTCAAAATTTCAAATACCTACTGAACAAACCAAATCTGTGTTTTAGAATTCTTCTGCCTTGGGTAGAGGCTGAAGTCAAACTGGGTGGTGTAAATCCCCCCCCCCTCAAAGAATGATCTTCTGCATTTATTCTAAAATCATAAGCACATTCATATACTGGTTGCTTGCTACCTGTAGGCAACACTACTTTATAAACCTTACTGACCACAAATTGCTGATTCTTATGAAACTGAATCCATATCATGCTAGATGTGGTAATTAATCTTGCTATTGGGATTTAATAAGATCAAGAGTTGAAGGTTGAAATCCATAGTTTGGAAGCATTTGTCAGAGATAATGAACCTGTCATATTCTTAGAGACAGAATAGAAAGACACAATCATATACTGCATGGTTTGGAAAGAGAACTCAAACTGGTGGCAAGTCCCTAACTCAGCCCTTAGATCTTTGGTCATTATGTCTTTTCTCATTTGTTTCGGAATGCACGCTGTGCTTTAAAAGAAATGCATTTTTGTTTAACAAGGCATCCATCTAAACTGTCAAATGCCCTTTTGCACTTTTGGGCAATATATCCTTTACTTTAAATCTGACAGGAAAATGAAATTGATAAAGTTTATTCAGTCAACTTCTGACAAAATGTTCAGTCATAAAAGAACATAAATTCATGTTGCTGATCAAATAACAAGTTTTCACATCACAACTTGTTCTCATCAAAGTCATGACCTATATCTATATGGATTTAAATAAATGAAAATGAAAAACACATTTGTTTTCATACCTATGTGCATTACTATGTTATTTTGCCAATTTTTCTAATTTTAGAAAACTAATTAACTTTATTCCTGCAGGATTATTCATTGTAGTCTGTGATTTAGGACTGAAAAGTTTTCCATAATAAATATTAATGCACAATTACCAATAAATACATATTCTACAGAGAAGAACAGCTGTTTATAATTTGTAACACTCTAATAAATCATTACTAGTTTAATGGCATTTGCCAATTAGAAATTGTCAAATAACACAATATAGCACCTGATATTTTAAGTGATTAATGACTCACCTCATGTTTTCAACATTATAACACCATCTCCACTTGCAATCTTACTGCCAATAATGTTGATCAATAAAAAAGGACACTATATTAATTTATTGAACATAACACAGGTGGTAAGGCAGCATTTAAGGGCTTCATATTCTGTGAAAATGACAATGTACCAAATTATCTTTTTATGCTCACAAAAATGGAACCTATTTTTGAAGTTGTGGTAGTCATCTAGAACAAATAGTTATATAGCATTTTTCTGTCAGATTACAAATAAAAAACAGTTATTGCTGAAAAGCATGAAAAATTAATTTGGCCAAAAGCAAGAAACTCAGCAAAGCATCATTTTGCATTAAATTATATCATTTAAGAATAAGACCGACATAAATAATGATAAATTTAAATTTGGTTTGGCTCCAGTTGTCTTGATAAATATAAATACAAAATTAATAAGAAAGGAAATAAATTCTGAAATGCATAAAGATTGACGAAACCTAACTATATTTTATTCTTTGGAACTACTTGATCAAGGTGCAACTGCAAACCCATCATGTTTATTTAAAAAGTAAATGCAGTATTGTTTACAGTGCTAAGCTTTTATAAATACTGAGTGCAGCTGACTTAGAAATATAAAATGTGATATATAATAACAATGGCATAAATCACATTTCTGTCATTAAAAAAAGTACATCTGAATATGCACTCTAATCTGGTCTATCAACAGTTGTGTACCAGTTGTTAACCGGTGTGCCATGGTGTATGTTTGATAGTGTAATTGTTACTTACATGTTATTTACATGTAGTGAAAAAAAGGGAAAGGAAGAAAAATTATTTGAACACTAGTATTCAAAATTAATTTGAGTCAAAGTTCAAATTCATACTAAAATAATATTTTAACTTTAGGTGCAATCCAGAGACTTTTAGACCAAACTTTAAACATTTTTAAACTGTATGCATCATACTAAATTAAAATAATCTGAAATGCAATGACCATGTGAAGGTCACTCAAGATTACAGTAAATGTATTATGTATTTGTACTGCTTCAAACTCAAAACTGAACATTTAAAAAAAAAATTAAATTGGCCCAAGTTACTGTATGAAAACATGAACAAGTTTTTTTCTGAGTGATGTTTCACTTATCTTTATTACTAATTTATTAAATTATTAAATACTGATTTTTAGATCTATGACTGATTAAAAAACATTTCATCTCCATTACAATACAATGAAAATAAACTGGAACATAGATGTTAATTCAGTGCCTCTTCATGATCCCTGAACATGTCAAAAAAAAACTTAATTTACTCTTGAAGGAAAATGTGAAGATTTACTTAAAATTTCCCAACTCTTTTCTTTCTTTTTTCTATAATGATGTTTTAGTTTACTGTTTGATTGTTAAAAAATATATTTAATTTCATGTCACAAACTCAATGTCTGAAAAAAGCCTTATATTTCACTTGTACCCATGGTGAGATAAAGTAAGATGTAAATGTTTGGACAAATTCTGCAAAATTTATTGAAATTTTGTCAAACTCAGCCATGGAACCCAGTGGTAAAAAATGTTGTCAACATAAGCAGCAGACAGGGGCTGGTTAAAAAGTTACACAAAGCTGATGAATAATTCAAGGATGCTCCACAATTAAGGAAGGGGGTTGGGCACGGTCAGAAGGCACTTAACTGAATTGTATATGTTGAATATAGTTTGGAAGGAGCAAGGCAGATTGTCTCTCCTGCTTTTTGCAAACTATTCCAATTTAAATTTGATAGTGTCTTTGAAAAAATGCCTCCCACTAACCCCTTTCATTAAATATTCTGGATAGCACTCTTAACAAAATATGTGTCCAAAACTATAATCAGTATATACTGGCTTTAAACCAAAACAACTGGGTACTTTCGCAACTTGGAATCAGCAATGATAGTTCTCAATAACAATCGGCACTGATAGTTCTCAATAACAATCAGCACTGAGATCTCAATAACAATCGGCACTAATAGTTCTCAATAACACTCAGCACTGATAGTTCTTGATAACAATCAGCACTGATAGTTCTCAATAATAATCAGCACTAATAGTTCTCAAGAACACTCAGCACTGATAGTTCTTAATAACAATCAGCACTGCCAGTCCTCAAAAACAATCAGCACTGACAAGTTGACTTAAGCAATGGTGGATATGAAGAAGTAACTCAAATAAAAACTTGATTAGAAAATATAAATTCAACCTGCTGCAAAATAACATGTTAACTCCAGTAATAATGACGCTAAAAGATTTACAATTAACTGTATTATAAATCCAAATCACATTTTATTGATTATATACTTTAAAATAACAAAGATCTGCACATATCTTTAAGAGTTTAATTAACTGCAACATATCTCTGACAAACTATTTCATGTATTAAACTTAAAGTTCCTTTTTTCTTGATTAGACATGTGTTGACAATAATCTGTGCTAAATCTTTGATGTGTTATTAAAAGTTTTAAGTATGTTACATAAAGCACTTGAAAGAACTGTGCAATGTCCATCGTAATGAATGATGTATATTGTCAATGAACATGCCAACAAGACCTTTTAACTAAGGCAATTAATTTTTTTCCTAAGTTAGACCCATTTTCAATAAGAAGCAACAAAACATCATGTACTGCTATTGTGAAGTTGTAAAACATGCATTTATATAAGAACTGAAGCGTAAATCAAGACCAATGCAATGATGTTAAATTTTATGTTCAACTAAAAAGTTTGTTAAGTACACTAGGCCATAATTATTGCCAGTAGTTTCACAAACTGTAATTCCAAACACCATGGAGCTTAATCACTTCTTGGAAACCTCAATATGACATAACCCTTGTTTTATTTTTTTGTTTTAATTTAATGTAGCAACAATCAATCAGCTCTCTGCCATGAGACACATCTCACATCATGGCTCACATGAACACATGTGCAAAATAATAAGTGCTTCCATCCTGAAATTTGTTCCTAAGAATCAGAATATTCATTTATATTCTGTACACAAAATTTTTGAACAGGTTACTGTCCATTTGGTCTTGAATGTGTATAGCTTCTTGGATGCCATATTTAGAAAGTTCAAAAATGCAACATCCTGATCATGCAGGCATTTTGCATGAAAAAATAAGTTAATTTAAAGTGTCTGAGAAACTTTGATAAAGTTAGTCTGGTTCATTGACTAATCCTACTGACCCTAATATGAAACATATCAAACATGGTGAAGCTAATATCAAAGTTTTGCTGCAACAATCACATTTCCAAAACTTGTGATTGTATTCCTCAAGTCCATATGTTAAGGGTCATTTCCAAAAGACTCAATCATAAGGGTTGCCAGGTCTGCCTCCCAAGTGTAATACAGGAAACTGAAAATCCATTCCAAAAGTATTTTTTTCTTTTTAGAAAAGAAAGAAAATTAAAAAGGGCAATTTTTTATTACTCGTTAGTTTAAACAAAAATAGTCAAATTGTTAGGTTATATTTTTATACAACTGATGAGATATTGTTATATTTACAAATATATATTCCCAAAACTCTATTCAGATGACATTACAGGTGCATACATGCCAACCATATTGCAAGGAATAAGCATAATCCAAGAGGACAAAAGGAGTAATCTGAGCAGAAAAAGTGTAATCCATAAAAATCAATGTGTACATGTACAAAACACATGCATATTTTCTGCAATTTTGACATCAGGAAGCATCCGTTTGAAAAAAGGACCAATGCTGTATTATACCACTAGTTGTAGTCAGTATTCCATTGTAATTAAGAGCTATGTAAATAATGCCCCTGCATTTATAAATTCTTTTCCACAATTTAGTTCTGCTGTAAAAAAAACGAAGTCACCCTAGTATTGGAGTTAGCAAAACAACCTAATTGAAGGCGCCTTTATTTTACACTATGATAAATATTAAAATCCTTACCACGCAGCCTGCAATGGGCATTAAGCTACCCTAGAATGGTACTGTATTGTGTTTTTCATGTATTCATCTCTGAGTCATATTTTTCGTTTTTTTCTAATCCATCTGAAATTATTTGAAAAATGTTTCTGTACCTCACATTTTGTTAATGCAGAGTATGTGAGCAATGATTAAAAATTATAAACCAGTCTGTTATGTCCTAAACCAGACCGCTGCTATAAATAGAAACGGGTCTTCTTGGAAATAGGGCAGTTGCTAAAATTATAACATAATACTAAGGAAAGCTACCACTAGTCTACAGATAAGTATACTTTTATGTCATAGTTACTCAGAAACCGTCTTTTCTAGAATACGTTTTGTGCGATTAGGGAGATGTTAATAAAAATGAGATAACAAATTATTAATTTTTCTTGGGTGGGCTATATACCAAAACAGCAAAATTCAAGTACATTTACGCATAAGGCATAATTTAGTGAAAAAAAGCATAATAATTATGCCAAAAAGCATAATGGCTGGCATGTATGCAAGTGTGAACATCTGAACACCACTCCCTCACTTATTTCTTCACCTATAAAATATATACATTTTGCGATAAATAGATGCAAATTCTACTGCTTAATATCGACAATATTAGTCAAAGTATTTCTCTTAAAGCGAAACACATCGTTTTAAAAGGTAAGGATTGAGACTTATCGATAAATGATTATGAAGGAATCACTGGTGTAAACTCAGCATCAATAAAAAAGCAACCTGAAATGAAAGCCATTTCTCGACAAAAGAATAAATCATTTGTACACAGGAAAAAAAAAACTTCCCACATTAGCCACTCATTCATTTTTCTGCCCCTCACATTTCTGCTTGCAAACTTTGCCTAAGAAATTGTGAAGGAGTAAGATGTGGTGTCTTATTTTATAAGATCTTCACATCACAAAATGTGCTGTCAGTAAGGTGGAACATGATCTCATTCAAATTTAAAGAATTACAAGCGTGTTCTCTCATTTCCATCACAAGAAGATATTCTTTTTCTGTTAAGCTGGCATTTTATTTAGCGAGAAAGTAAAAAATAACTTTGAGCATAATTCAATCAATTTAACTAAGACCACAATATCGGATGTGGACAGACACAAAGATGTATGAAATATATGATCAAGTACATAGATGATTACTCAATTAAGCTTCCACCTAGGCCAACTCAACAAAAATAACAACTGGTATAATCCAAGTGGTAGTTTGCCCATAAATCTTCTTTTAAAAACTGAAGTGATTTTGATAATTCCACTCATCGGATGTGGATTTAATTTAAATATTACATTGTGACAAGCCCATGCCTGATAAGCCATTGTCATACTTTCAAAAATGTGTAGCAAATTTTTAATTTAAGAAGCCGTTGTAAGCCCACTTTCCACACCACGACGAATGCTTCTCTTTTAAGGAATCCTGTCTCTGTACAAAATTTTGTAAAATGGTAGTTTAAACTCTGATCTAAAGATGCTTTTTCAGTATGCTACTCAGAAATACAGAATGGACAAAATATCAAAGGCATGAGGGGTAATTTATTTCATCCAATAAAATCGAAATTTCAAGCCATAATGCTGGCTGATCATTCAGTATTAACAACATGTGATGTTACTCTTTATTTCCTTATATATCGTATAATCTATAAGGAAGTCATTTATTGCATGTAATTTAATTTTTCCTTCAAGCAAAAAATATATTTTAACCTGTCATGTTGGAATAAGGACACAATGATGCAGCCTATTACAATCAATGTCTCGCATATTCCTATTACAATCAATGTCTCGCATATTCCATGGTAAATCTATATTACATACATGGGCCTAATAAATGACTGCAAGTAGAGGAATTAAATGCTTGTGAACTGTGGCTGGTCAGACCATATGAACACCCTATTTACACTTCACTGATCTCAAAAACAATTCTTTTAGACCTTTAAAATCTATTAAAAACAAATCAAATATAACTCTAAGTCTGAGGTTGATAAATATCAATAATGATAGGCAGAAATGACTAAAAATGCAACATGATGAATTAGAGAATGGCGCTTTGTTAATGAAGGTAGTCAGACACACTGGCAAAGGCACAAGATCCGATGCCCGCTTTGGACATGAGCTTCATGCATTGGGTTGCCTGGGCAATCACAAGTTCTAAGGGTGGCTTTTTTGGTAAACCATAAGACTCTGAAAATGAAACAATACAAATAAAATATATTTTTTGACAATGCAGATAAATTCAACACTCCAAAGACATATCACACAATTATGCACTCTACCGTAAAATATTTTTACGACTTTTCTACTTTTTTAAAACTCAGATTCATGTTTTACTGAACCTAAATGCATGTGATTTGTTGGCAGTAGAGATCCCACTCTACCATTAAAATGTACTGTTTTGTCCCACAGATAACAAAGGTAAATGAATGATATTTGTTTCTGAATAATGTCAAGTGCAAGATGTCAACATTAATGACATATGCCATAGTCACATGATATATTAATAGATTCTTTCTTTAATTAAATTATAAATGAAGTCAATGAAGCAATGAATAAAATGAGCATATTGATAACAATATGAGTATTTTCCCCTTTAACAATTGCTAAGAGAGACTGGTAAATGATACTAATCATATAATTATGAGTACATTCAACCATAAACACGTTACTCCATGCGAAATGTGCAACATGTCGGGAGGAATCAGTGTTTTGGTATGGCTGACTCCACATGCCAAAACAATCTGACCACACCACATATCAGACAATACATATAAAAAAACCAAATTCCATTATCAGTGTCTATACTATTTGCTATAATTTCCAGTGACTAATGTCTATTCAAATTATACGCTAGAAGACTTTGTTTTGCAGTTGCCTCCATGGTATATATGGGTAATCATGGTTATCGAATAGGTGTGAACAAATAAAAAACTAAAGTGGTGGGTTTTATATCATAACAAGAGAAACCTGGACTAAGCAAAACTTAAAATCTTCACACTTTCCATAAGCATTTTGAAAGGAATAGTAGAATTCTTATGACATTCATGACAGTCTTGGATTTCAAATACAAATTAACTGTTTAGTTTTCTAGTTTCCCACCCAAGCAACCTGATCATTGTTATGACCCTATAGTTGAAGTGTGTGTGTGTGTGTTAAGGAACAAAATTGGTATAATTTTTTTTTGTTTTATTTCATTAAATTAAAATTAAATGTAATTATTAATATGATTATATTAGCATCAGTCTAAAATGTTGTTAGAAACATCGTGTTTACTTGAGTTGTAGATATGACTCATGTAAGCATGTGCTGTGTATGATGGCAAATTCATTACAAGTAAACATTCAGGAAGAGCTATGAAAACGACTGGCTGATACTTGGTCAGGCTTTCCTAATGTCCAGATGTATTGTGAAATCACGTGTCCTTCGTGTGCATGTAACTGAAATGACATATTTACTTCGTTTATATGCCTAAGTTTTTTGTAAAACAGAGACAGTTGACAGTCGAGTCAGAATAACAAGTTACAACCAGAATAAAGAACAGCGTCTTAGCCTATTGTAACATCTTAGAGTCACACAACTTCTATTACCTTAAAAAAGGTATTTTTGTGCTAGAATTAGTTGTCTGTTCATATGTCTACATAGAACAACGTCTTGTTAGTGGAACTAGTTTTATTTAGTTTTTCTGAATAATTGTTTTCCTGGAGAACATTACTGATTTGGACAAGGTCATTTTCCGAAAATATTCTAAATTGGAACAGAACAATACAAAGTGCTTTACTGTGTAAATTCTGGATTTTTCTGTTAGCCTTCATCTGACATTTTCTGCCATTTTGGACAGGAACTGAACTTTAGACTGTGTTCAGAACTTTTTACAGGACTTATGTTTATCTTTAGAGCAAACAATTTTGATCATTTCCGTAAATCGTCAGTCTTATTTTACATAATTACATTTTTTTTATGTTTTCAAGGAAAATAAATTATTTTTGTTAGAATTTACAAAGCTTATTGTCTTCACTCTTTTTATTGTGTTACTCTTAACGAGCCAATACATAACACCATACTTAAGAGGGCCATGAAGAAAGAGTGACAGTTTTAAGTCTACTTTGTGTTTTACTTTTATCTTCCAAAGCTACAAATACTGAAAGCATCCCAGTACAATTTAGCTTTGGTCATTTGACTTTTGGACCAACTCCCTGATTCACAAGGGATGGGAGATATAATACATTTAAAAAAAAAACATGCCTCCATTTTAGTCAGTTCCATTTAAAGTTAGCATCACTTCATGAAATAAAGTAGACAAGACTGAATGAGTGATAGAGAGACTAGTGTACTAACAAAAAGAGTATATCAAAATATCCCAGACATGGAGATGATGAAACAGAGTAATATTATCATCAAAGTCAAGCAAGTCCTACAAAATATAAGTACTTACCTAGGATAGCACTATTTAGAGCTGCACATACTGGCTCCCTCTGTACTGGATCTAGCTGGTAACCAACTGGGCTATTCCAGGGGTCTGAGTATGCTAGCAGACTAAATGCATCCTGAAATTACCAGCAAACAAATGAGTCAAAGTCAGCCTATTATCACTCACCTGACTTACATAACAGTTAAGAATTTCACTGAGCAGACTAATGGAGCATTGTAAAAACACAACCTTGGGCAAAATATCTCCCAAGTCCATTATATCATGTTGATTTTCTTTGTTTTACCATTTGATGATAAACATTCCTCACATACACATATAATAAATATATCAGATTTTGCTCAAAATAGAACTCATTTAAGATCAGGCTATATAAAGCTATACAAAGTGTAATCAAAATTAAACTCATCTGAAATCAAGACTATACGAAGCCATATACCAAGTTTAAACAAAAATAAACTCATCTGAGATAACATCTATATGAAGCCATAAACCAAGATCAATAAAAATTAAACTCAAAGATCAAGACTATAAAAAGCTATATACTAAGTTTATTCAAAATTATATGAGAAGTATGGTCTCTAGAGAGGTGATACTCTCAGATAATTGGATGCAAGATCAAGTCATTAATAAGCACATAGCTCCATATGAACTGTTAAATGTCTTAGTAAGTCAAAATAAAATCCAATTGAAATTCAGCCTTTTGAATCTCAATCAGAAACAAAATTATCTCATAGCAAACTTCTTTATTTTCCCAAAGTGCAAACTGTAATTTTAGTCACCTGTCCATAGTTTGCTATATGAACAATTGCATCTGATCTAGCATTAAAAGTTTTTAAAAATGTAGAAATGATTCATTCAGCGCTGAGCAAATCCCATAGCCCGATGTCCCGGAATAGTCATTTTTGAAGTCAGGCAAGTTAAATTTTCCTAGTCGCTAGTCCGGGACAAGTGCTTTTAAAAAAAGTTGGGCTAGTTCTTATTTTCCTCCTTTAATCATTAGATCTACCTTTATTTGGCCAATCGTGCCCTCCAGGCATACTGAATACTTGATTGTAGATTGTATACATGTATACATTTACATCCTGTTACCGCTTGACTGCATAATGGGCTAAGCAACCAAATTATTGGCAAATCAAACCACATCAAATAAAGAAAGCCAGTATGATCAATTAGCAGTGTTGTAAATATTAAGTGACTTTCATTTATATGTCTGATTCGTTTTCCCACAGCAACATTGAAATGGTTAATTGTTGATATCACATGACAATTTGAACTCTTAAGTCATTGACATGTGGGTCACAAGATTTGTGTAGTCATGTGACTTGGAATGCAAATAGCGAGTTCCAGGTCAAATTTTAGCTAGTCTGTCAGCTGATCAAAGCTATAAAGAATGCTATACTCGAAATATCTGAGAAAAAAATCATATTCCTATCCATTACATGCAAGTATATCTCGATGAAAAGTCGTTTAATTCAGTTAGTGGCTACCTTATGTCAACACCATTTGGTGTCAGTGAATTCTAACTTTTAGATAAGGAATGGACTGACTTTACACCCCAACATAAATGTCCAAATATCAAAAATGGGGTGGCAAGGGTCAGAAGAAATTCAGACTAGATCATAACGAGGGATTCACTATGATTTTAATCCACCAAGTCTGTCAGTGTAATTAAATTAATGATAGGTATTTTACCGACATCAATGTCGGTTTCCTTGATGAACTGATTAAATGATAGTAATGATTCTTTAATTTATAATTGATTATACAGATGATTAACTTCCAAATGCGATATTGTATTTGAATGGAAACAAGTACACTAATTAATGAGCGGTTTCAGTTCATATTTAAAAGAGAAATAGTTATCAAGCAAGCTGATAGATACTCTGTGGATAAAATGTTTGCAAAACTATTTTCGTAAGGTAATAACGGCGATTTGGAGAAGGTAAATTTGTTTGAAACTGGACAGATAAAATGTAAGACAGACACTGAGTGTGCGGTAGCTATTTCTCCAAAGACATTAGCAACAATCCATGATGACAAAAATGTCAAATATGACACTACTAAGAGACGGAAATTTTCAGTCGCTTAGGATTGATTGTTATCCCTGGCTTAAATATATTGACTCAGAAGGAAAATTGTTTTGCATTTACTGCAAACAATATCCTAAACTGGCACAGGTAGGAAATTCACCCAGATGAACATTGCTGCAAATGGACCAGAGCTTGAGGACTTTAATACATACACAGCTATCAACTGCTGGCTTAGTGCTGGTGCAGGTGGCAAACATAAACAAGGACATATTTTCAAATCCATCAGCTAAAACATATATACATGAACCTGAAGAAACCAAATGTATAACAACCAATGTTTTTGAAAAATTAAATTATTTTAAGAAATAATTATGTTGTATATTATTTTGTTTGTTTTTTCAATTAATTAAGTACATACATTTCATCAAATCTCGGGGGGGGGGCAAGTGGTCTAAAGTGCTGTCCGCTACGAATCACTGCCATATCACCTCTGTCTGTGTGGGTTCGAGTCTAGGATTCGGCAAATGTGGATATGTGAGAAAGCTTGCCAGTAGCTTCTCGTGGGTCGGTGGTTTTTCCGGTGATTTCCCCGTTTCTTCCTCCACCATTAATACTGGCCGCCATGAATAGCCTATGGTGTGCTGAAAAATGGTGTCAAACCCAAGAACAACAACATCAAATCTCGTTAAGTGATTACCATTTTGGGACCAGTGAAAAGGTGGGACTAGTGAAGAGAAATGTGGTTTAAAAAATGCTCAGTCCTATTCATGCGTCTATATCTAGAGTTATTGATCCTCTACATTGCTGAAATCGCCCTACCCTTCTATAGGTATTCATAAGTTGCTACCAGCATTGTCACAGTTCTTCATTATCACAATTATCTCATTTGTTATTGACAGTGATTATAGGCCCCACTGCATTTCTTTTCATTTGTGAACAGTTAAACATAACACTGATACTCACATGATTCACATATATTGATCACACTGATACCTGAATGCAGTATAGCATTCTTGAACACATATTTAAAAGGGCCGAAGGGCAAAATTTCTGGGGTACATACAAGTTTAATGGAGAAAAAAAATTAAGGACAATTCAAGTACAATCTAATGACAAATTCCTGATTCTCAAGGAGAAACAGAGAATCACGATACAAGTCAAATGACTATAAAATAAGTCAAATAAAAAAATTGGATAGTATAACAGTGCTTGAAAGCAAACTGTATTTACCATTACTTCAGAGGAGCTACAAGTCATTCAAAATTTACAAGTACTGCAATCCAAACTGACAAGGTGTATAACACTCTCTTTACAGAAAAAAGAAACCAAACAGCAAATAAAAAACCAATAAAGTCCTCACAGAGCAAAAAAGTGAGATATTATGTAATATAAAGAAAACTGCACTAATGATTTTAAACCAACCGCGAGCCAAAAAAATGGACTTGATATAACACTGCCTGGTTTGGTATATCAATATGTTAAGGCTGTAGCCTTGATGTACTGATGTACCAAACCAAGTTTCCATTGATGCAAAAAAACATGAAGTTTTGTGTACATCACCCACGAAATATTACTAAGCAGATAAAGAAATGTGTAACATAACCATGAAATCATATATAATATTGGTATGAACCTTAATTCCAAACCACAAATGAAACTCTGGTACATGTACCTAATAGAACCTAAACATATTCCTCTAACATAGATAAAAAATAAATTTTAAAAAATCATCAAAACACTACTGTTCAAAAATTATCAAGTGGGTAATACATTTAGACAGGTGAAAGCCAGATGGATGAATGAAAAGACAGTGTTCCAAAGTGTCTAATTTCTCTTAAGAATAAAAGTACTGGGTAAATCATTTTATAAAAATGCATGTAAATAATTGGAGAATATCACTTAAACAACAATATAACAGTACACCCACCTGCAAAGCTTTTTTATTTGTTTCATTTTTGCCACATTCTCGCCTAAGGTGCAGACTCATGGCCTGAAGTTCCCGACCAAACTGCAACATTTTTTCCACTGCAACTTGACTACCTCCACATAATTGGCGTTTCTGAGAGGGTCCATCCACTTCTATGATTCAAAAGAAAATATAGAAAAAAAATTGTTCAGTTTTCAAAATTTTAAAATTATACATACAAGAAATATGTTCTATGAAGATAGCTAGAATTTTTTCATTTGAGCACATTTTCTGCACCATATTTATCTAGACACAAAATTTAACCCAACATATAGTCAAATGAAAGGAAAAGGAGGGTAATAATAAATGCATCTACCAGGACTTGTTTTTTTTAAACCATTTAAATATAATTCAATGCAACATTTCTCCTTGATTTGTAAAGGCTTTTCTATGTAACAACCTTTTAAATGACGCAGCAAAAGTTTACTTTCATTTCTGGCCAACAGTGATATTCTGACTGACCACAAAATAATATGGTTAGACATTTGTAGTTATGATTGAAACTTTATTTCTTATATTTAACTTTGAAACTGTTAAACTGAATAATTTCTAACCACATACTTGACAAAATAAACACAAGAGGAAATTTTCATAGGCCAGGTATCAGACTGCCCCAAGCATCTGACAAAATTGCTCCATCATCCTGACTTTATACACCCAACAACAAAGCAGATTAAGGAATTAACTCCCATGCACAAATGATCCCATCTACTGTGAAATACTTTATTTTCATTGGTTTCAAATTTTGTGGTTTGTGTAAAGAGTATACATTCATGGGTAACTACTTTCGTGGATCTATATTTACATAAATAAAATTGATGTACACATCTCTGTAAACAACATTCATTTCCCTGCATTTGCAAGTAATAGATGTAATTCATACTTCAGTTATTAAGTTTATTAAGTTTTCCATCTTGCATAAATGTGGAGATCACAAGAAAATGTCTACTTTTTTCACAGCTGTCTGAGTTGACATTTAATACCACTACTGTAATCTTAAGTAATGAGGTTCTCACGTGTTCTTAAAGCCTGTCATCAAAGCATAAAGCCTGCATAAAGCCTGTCATCAAAGCATAATGCCTGTCATCAAAGCATAAAGTTATCAACAATTAGGGATTAGGCAGCTGAACAATGCCAATGATTATAAACTTCAAAGCAATCCTTGTTACTTGGTGACCTTGACCACTGGTCAAAAATTTTAAAGTTCCAATGAAAGGGTAGTATTACTGTTATGTAATTTAATTTGCATTGTTCGTTTTTCTTAAATCTCCTATAAGTAAACCTGACCTTTCTGTTATGTTCCACATCCTACATTACAATTTTTGTAAAAGACCTTCCAATTATAACAGTATTTTTTATCTACTCAATATTAAGAACTTTCTATAAAATTATTTTCCATCAGGTAATAGGTTTCTTTTAAGAAAATAATAATTGTCAGTTGAGGTTATGTAAAGGGCTTATAATCTTGTTTCTGGAAAAATTATTCATCTGAACTTTAAGAATCCACTGTATTATTGTTGTGTCTAGAAATTCATTTAGGCTGGACATATATTTATTCAAATTATTTAAAAGTGATTCTTCTCTGGAAATGCAAAGTGCTCTACAAAAATAACATTCTTGGAAAGAAACTTGAATTGATACTGAAATGTCAAATAAGGATATATCTTGGATTGTACTACTGTGATCGACAAAAGACTGTTGGTACATCAGGCCACCACAGGCACATCAACACATTCAGCATTGGATTTAATTTAGATTTCTACAAGCATTTATTCAGAACTTTAATTATTAGGACTTGTGTCTGCAATGTTAGGATTATTTGGGATTTAATTCGCAAAAATGCAAGTTCTTTTTTTTGTACACTTTTACTTTGTATTCAAGGGAATTAATTGGTTCAATTTTACAAAACTTATTGCTTCTCAATCTTTCCTATTACTTAAAGACCATAGTCATAACATTAGTCATAGTCATATATGTATTTTGTTTGAAGAAAGGAATCTTATTTGGAAGTGTATCAACAGCTAGTCTGTTGCCCTACTTCATTGGCTCCCTGCTTCACACTTTACCATTATATGACACTGGGAACTAAACTAATCATTAAAACAAAAATCAGTGACTTAATGCACATGTTTTTCATGATTCTATGGTTTGTTTTTTAAATTATTTGGAATAATGTTAACAATCGTTCAAATCTTGGACATTTTGAAAATAAATGTAATTTATACAAAATAATGAGCATCATTAGAAAAGGCACTTTATTGACAATTATTCTTGAAGTGATTATAAAATGAAGATTTAGTCATTAACAGTTCAGTACCTACCACCAACCTTCATTTCTAATTGTCCAGCTGACATTTTTGGGAGGTCCCTCAGTAATTTGCACCCTCGTTTAATGTGTGCTCTATGTTTTTGCAGTTATCAAAGGGAGAGGTGTATTTATCCTAATGAATATTTCACATACTCAGCACTTCAGTTAGCCATATTATTATAACAAACAAAGAACCAGTGATGCTTTTCCTTTCAACTGAATATGTCAGGGTTGGGAGATGAATGTGACTTTAAATATTGGTTTAGCTCACTCATTAGTACCACAAAACTGGACCCAACAAATTCATAGGGTTATACAGTATACAGCTATGCATACTATAAAAAGACTACTTTAAAACTGTTGGTGTCACTAGAACAACAAGAGTTTCTCAAAGGTACTGACTCTACCAACTGACTATAATTCACTGTTGAAGGCTTTACACTGATGTAGAAATTAATACATAGCATGTATGTCATGTATGTCTGTTCCTAAAATGTGTATTTCCATATGTTGGTCATGATTTAAAAAATGTTCATTTTAGTAAGTACTGTTAACATATATTTAATATAATATTATGGACAGTTTGGTCTATTTATAGTTCAATGGGCTGGAAGTGCTATGAATGGCTGAACAGAATGGAGGGGTTTTGAAAAGCTGAAAGCATAACTGGAAGAGTTAGTATATAGCTCCTGTGGTAGTGTAACCTACAGTGAAGTAACACAGCTATTGGTGTAATAGATTATCCATCAGTATGGCAGTAGAAATGTATCTAGCAGCAAGACAGTCTGTGTTAATAAGCTGGCAGGGGGAGCACAATTTGTAACAGAAATTTGTTGAAGGATATGGATGAAAAGAGAGAGAGTTAACAATGTTTTGTGATTATAACATTACATGGTTTCATGTACCATACTTATTACTTATCTCTTGTAAATGTGGCTGTATGGGACATACTCATCAACTGGTTGTATGAACCATTTTCATTTTGCTCATCTTTAAAATATGCAGCTGTATTAACCACATTCATCATCAAAGTCATATCGTACATGAATTATACTGGGATTATTTTGGATGGTCAGTGTGGTAGTTTCATATCACTTAACTGGGATTTTAACTTTCTAAAATGGTTATGAATCTTGTATTTAGTGAAAAGTCAGTAACCAATGTAGATCATTATTAGGGTTTACATGCTTATTTGTTGTCATATATTTTTATTTTCATTACATACAATCTAATTCATTCACATACATTGTGTTTGATGTTTTACTTTATCCAAGATCCATTTGAATTTAATCCTGTTTCACTGGTACACCTATTCCTCGTTAACTCACACCCTGTTGACTTGCAAACATGCTTATAATGCAGGGTCAGTCATGGTTCCCTGTTTTTGGATAGAATGTACCAAAAATTTCACTCCTATTCGCTTAACATGAGGAAAATCACAATCAAAATTAGTAACTGAAACCTTGTTCTATCACTCATTTTATCATCAAAAACAGTTTGTATGACTTTGAAATCTATCAACATTATGAAGCATTCCCCAGTAGATGAAATTGGCAAAATACAATGCTCTTGTTACTATGTTTGACAAAGTGTCAGAGAAGGCAGATGAAGTGATAAATGATAAAGCCTATCAATAATGTACCTTTTCTGCATCAAGTGCAAGTTCCTAGCCACTTACAATATCTAGCACAGGAGTCTAAATCTAAGTAGAGCAAAGCTAATAAAATTTTAATTATTTTTTAGACAGATGAAAACAAAGTTTTTTTCCCCCCTGAGTAATATTGAAGTAGTACAAAATAACTGAAAACTTTTTTGTGATATTAAAAGCATTGAGACTTCTGCAAAGGTGAAAAAATATGACCTATTAGCAAATGGGTACATCATCAATGGCCACAGTCTGATCTGTAGTGCTTTAAACAGATAATCTGGCATTGAAAAAACAAAATTAGAAGAGATGGGGACATGACTCCTCTACATAACAATATCAAATATTTCAAACCCAATTCCCTCAAGGTTTCATCAATACAAGCAATATCAGATATAATGATAACAATCTGATCGATACGGGCCAAAACTAGTATCATAATGGAGATACACAGGTACTTGAGCTCTGGCAGTTACAAGCAATATCCCATGTAAAGATGTGATGTGAATTGTCAAAAAGCTATAACTCTTTTTTAAAAAAGTTTAAGTTGACAATGCTATAAATAGAACATCTAGGGCTATAAGACAAACTTCATACTAAAACTTTATCAGAATATTGATTCTTGAACTATGCTGGCAACAAGATTATACAAATGAGAGAAGTATAACTGCTTGCAAATGGGCAATAATTTTGCCAGATTTTCACCCGAATGATTAAACTTTTAAAAGGCATATCCAAATGTACACAATTCACCTTACAAATGGCATCCAATTATGTATAAGGCTTGCTGGACTTTGGTGGTTAATAGTGTGAGCACAGAGATATTGATAGACAAACAGATAAGGTGATTATTATATGGTTCCCACATCTCAGTTAAATTAAATGCTTTTTGCCATAATGCTTTGTGTAAAATCAGGTCAACTTCTGCTCAGCAGGGTTTTTGTAGAAATTACTTAAAAGTCTGTCTGGATCTTTTCAGTAACAATGGCCATTTTTGAATAGTGGATCAGTATCACTTGCGCAAAACTAACAGCCTCCAAGCTAGGATGCTATGTTAAATATTCTATTAGTAGTTTTTGTCATTTGTAAATACTAGGAATGCATTCATGCCTTGATGCTTTCTGTCAAATTTTGTAAAATTCTTTTTTAAGTAATTTTTCACAAGTCATTTAAGCTTTTTACCTATTTTTAGCAATGGCTGCCATTTTTGATATCAGATTGGTATCATTTTGTTAAAATCTGTAACGCCTTCATGCAAGGATGTATTCTCTTTTATTATGTTAAATTCTGTTCAATGTATTTTGAGTTGTTGATTAAATGTCTAATTTTAATAACACCTGCCATTACTGATATACCTGCAACATCAATTGTACCCACTTCAAACAACTTCATTCTTTCAAATACAGTTCAATTCTCTATAGTGGGTTAGTTTTCTTCAGTAAAAGTCATTTACAAGTTTACTTATTTTCAGTAATAGAGGCATTATATCACAGTATGTTGTCATCTTTATGTTATTTTGAAAGACCTATATGCCAGAATGCTTTTCAGCCAAGCCTGGTTGAAATTGGTTTGATGGTTTCTGAGAAGTTAAAGCTAGTATGGGTTAACAGATGATTGACATTGATCAAATGGACTAATAACAGATGATGCATGACAGATGTTGAAACACATGATAAGCTCACCTGACCTTACTGCCACATGAGATAACAGAAAATTCAAGAGGGGTTTAGAATTGTTGACCCTTAATAGTTTTTTGCTGTACATACATGCCTTTGAAAAAACTGCTCATCAAAATTTTCATACAAGAAAATGAATATGTATATATTATATATAAAAGATAAGCTCTGTTTATGAAATGCCCTAACTGGATTTGATATATTATGGTACATGTGACTTAAGTGCCCTAACTGAATTTGATATATTATAGTACACATGGACTTTAGAACTCATAACATGCCTACTTATCAGTTCTTATATGTACCATGATGTACTGGATGGAAGAAAGCAATATTTACCCATCATGTCATCCTCTACTTCACATGCATGATTATTTCCATTCATATAATGTCCATCAGAGTTTCCGTTTGCAATTGAATTTTCCTCCGTGACACCATCACTCATTTCAACATCCTCTATGAGGCGAGAGTCTGTGGTGTCACCATTCATTGCAACATTGTTCAACACTTTTGCATTTGCTACATTCATTGATTCTTCTGAGATCATCTGCAAGTCTGTTTGGTTGCTATGGCTCTGTGAACTCTGACTTTGAGAGCCATGACCTTTGACAATTTTGGACCGACTAGGGCTGCTGCTCCCTGAATTGGTGCCCCCTGAGATACGTGGAGAATGAAGGTGGTGAACTGGACTCATGCTCGGGCTGGACCGATTGCTACCACTGTGTTGAGATCTTGGGCTACGAATTGCAGCACCCCGAACTTCACTATCTGTGCCATTCACCATTTCAATAAATTGTCTACACTTAAGCATAAATAATAAATTTGAACTGTGTTCTAGTAGTCCTGGGTACAGCTGTTGTGTGGTTTCTATTGCTTCACCCATTCTTCCTGCCAATACTAACTTCTGTATTCCTAAAAAGTAAAAACTTGGTGAATAAAAAAGCTTCAAATGAACAATTTCTGTTTTAGTTTGAGACACCTGTACATGATAAAAAATATATAAATGAAAGTTTTAAATTTTTTAATTTTGAACCAATGTTATCATTGTTGCAGATCAATGTTGCCCTGAATGAGAACTAAACAATACTAGGTACATCCATCAAATCTCAAATGAATTAGTATATTTTATTACTTGATTTACTTTTCTTAATAATTTATGCATAAAACAAAAATCTTGGGCATAAAAGGACAAAATGTAACTTAAAGGCAACATAACCATCTTGACTCATTGTTGGTTAAACAGTTTTATAAAAAGTGAATCCATGTACTGTCAAAATAATTTTTTGTGGATAATAATTTCTGTGGTTTTGGAAAAAAATTTGTTCCTCCTTGGTGCTCAAAATCCATTGATGTGTGCCAAAAGGAGAACCATTATTCCAGTTGTGATCAATGTCTGCTGTTTTTTTTTTTAATTTCATAATTCATGCACAACACAAAATGAATACTCGCATTCTGAAAATAAAAAATGCATCAGTGGTATTTTAACTTGAAGTTTATTCAATGTACAATATTTGATTTCTTAAAAACATAAGAATTTAATGGTTTTTAAAATCATGGCATTACACATTGAGACTATTTGTTGCTTACTTTACTTCCTCAATAAAATAATAAAATATTTACATTATTTAACATTTTATTGTGGCAATAACAAGTAAATTATTTTTACAATCATAAAGCCAATTTAAAACACTGCCAGCTATGTGCATCATCTAATATTCAAAGCTGTGCACTACTTTTATTTATTAAGTTCTTACTCTGTCTATTTCTGATAGATGTTATGTCCTCCTCAAATGATTGTCCTGTCGACTTTGCAAATGCCTCTGCCGTGGAGCAATATCCATAGTGCACAAGATATGAGGAGACGATCCTGAAATGCAAAGATGCAGAGGAAATAATGAATGTTTGCAAGCTGAAAATTGTACTGAGATATTTTTACTGCCTTACGACTATGACTACTACACTGGTTATGTGTATAATGTGTGAGCAACAACAAACAGCATAGACTCAGTTGCCAAGGCATAATGTACTGACAAATTTGTGTTGACACTATTTCCTCTGATGTCAAGCAAAGCAATGGCTCCTGTGTCACAGCATAATATACCAGCATATTTGAGTCCCAGTGTTTTCTCTACTTAATGGTTTCAACCAAAGCAGACTCGTATCGAACCTGCAAGATTTTACATAGAAAATTTTCAAATATGTTCTGAATGATGACATTGTTTATGTTACATCTACTGCTGCCAAAATTGTTATGCAATTGTCTCATAATCTTCTAAATTCAAGCTTGACACATTTTATAGTTTAATGCCATTATGGATATACCTTTGGAGAGTTGTTTGCCATTCTCCTTTTTTGTCACTCACTGGAAAACGATGAACTGTCAGGCTGGTTTTCATCCTCCATTCCTGAAATAAATGGTTATATATTAAACTTGATTTGAGCAAGTATATTCAAAGGCCATGATCCTGAATGCATTATTGTGATCCAGGAAAACTAAAGTGTGAAGGCCACACAAAGGCAGATTTTAAACATTAATTTAAGAAATATGCTTAAAGTTCTGCCCAAAATTGTCTGAATTGTCACATTGAATGATCACATAACAGATTCCATTTTTCCCCCAAATACTTGTACAAATAATGTAGAGTGTTATCCATCTTACAAGGTCACTCCTTCTACAGCAGAAAAGTGACCTATGTGTAATAATTGCAGAAGCTTATTTGTAAATATTTCATGTTGTTCCATTAACATTGCAAGCATGTTATAGAATCAGTGTGATCAAGCTTATAACAATTTGTTAATTAATTAATTAATATAATTATGAATAATCATTAATCATGATGCAAAACCAACTTGACACTAAAATTAGGGCCTGACTATCTGACTGAACTATCACTGTTCAGCCATTCCATTTTCACTGCTGTAGAATATACAACTTATGATGTTTATTTAAATCTTTCTGTCATCAAATTTCTCAAGAGTTGATTAATGGATTCCCTTTTCATTTAGTACACCTGCTTTTACTTTTCATTCTAAACTGAAAATATGACATTGTGGACTTCTCACAATAACTTTTTGTCAGTATATTAAATACTCAGTGTTTACATCTTGAAATCTCCACATGGGTTTGAATCTTGAGTTTGGCCAATGTGGGTAACTAAGAAAGCTTTGCCAGTAGCTTCCTATGGGTCAGCGGTTCTTCCTAGGGAGCCTATCAGTTTTCTGAGAAATGATGCTAAACCCACAACATTTTGAAATCCGTCAAAGAGACCACAATGGCTAACAATACTGAACTTTACAGCAGTTGTCTTTCAACATCTTAAGACAATTACTGGTGATAATAAAAGTCACTAATTGTAGCTAAACCTCTAGCATCTGTGGAACACACGGCAGTAAAGATAATTGAAATACCTCTTTCTACAGATTAAAGTTAGTTTTAATATCTGCATATTGGAATAAATGTCAATTTAGAAATCAACAAATATTCATCAGATTTCTGTCTGTAAGTTGTGGCTGCTTTTAACAGGTAAATCCGAGTTTTTGTGCTAATATACAAGTAACTGTCTGCATCAGACAGACGGCAGTACTATAGCCAAGGAATTCTGGCCAAATAAAAAGGATACCAACTAGTTCAGTGGAGGTTGTTTAAGACAGGGACAACCATATATGCTTTCAAAAATGGTAAGAAATGTATATATTCTGATAGAAATTGTTCTCAAACTAGAAATGTATTCATAGAACACGAGTGCTGAACCAATAATGCTGAAAAACATACTGAAAAGCAAAATTGAACTGTACATATACTGTAAACACAGAAATTTTTGCGTAAAACTTATTTTTTTCTTTTCTATAGGTCTTGAATATCCATGAAATTTAATCCTCAAATAATAACCATTTTAATGGACATTATAATCCACTTTATTTTCAGAGTAATTCATATTTGTGACTTTATGAAAAATAGCAATTTTTGGGGTACTTAAATTTTGTGAACTAGAGAAGGAGTTTTCTATTGAAAGTTTATTATTCACTGAGGCTTTATATCTAATTTCAAACAATTATAAAATCCAACAAAATTAGGTGGTATTTTAGTACAAATGGTGTCTCATAAAACTATCACCACAAACTCATCCATTTAATCGCATTGCACAAAACTGTAATTTCATGAATATTTCATTTTTTTAATGAACACATACAGGCAGATGGACAAGTGTGACACTATGAACACTATAAACCACTTCTATATTAATTGTGAGGCATAAACATGGTTATATTAGTCTTGTAAAGCAGGTCTCCAAATGTGATGGAATGTTCAAAGTTTGTGACTGAGCTGTGATTTGTTGTTTGTTGGTTTTAATGACACTTCTAACATGTTATTGGCAATATTATTATGGAGCTAAGTGTCTTTCCTATTAATAATATTTGATACTGAGAAAAACAATGGTGTAATGGCAATACCAAATCAGGTGAACCTGGACCAAAAAATGTGTATACACATCACAGCCCTACTAGAGTGTCATATCAGCACTATTTTCATTCAGGACAAAGCAAAACATTACGAGAGCCCAATGCAGATATGACCATCCATCACAGGACTAGCGATAACAAGAAAAATGGATACTGTGGTGGCCATAGTGGAGGTTAGATTAGCACCATTTTAATTTAGGTAAATCTAGATAGCATAACAAGTGTACTGATGACAATTCAAGCTCTAACTTTCCATTTTTGCGGAGCAATAAGATTTTCAAGATGGCTGCTACTGTGGCCATAATGGATGTCAGAATGGCAACATAGTTATGTAGTCGTTATGGGTTTAATGCGATTTTTCAGCACATGTTAGGCTATACATTGTGGCCAGTATGTTTTGGTGGAGGAAGATTAGAGGAAAATTATGGAATGAACCACTGACTTACTAGAAGTTACTACCAAGCTTTCTCACGTACCCATGTTGGTCAAGCCTGAAACTCAAAACCAAAGGGAGAGAGGCAAAATGTCAGTGATCTGTAAAAGGCATGTGCCTTATATACTCTGCTACCTGAGGACCTGGCACCATTTTTATTCAGGACCAACTAGACACAACCCCACGTCTAGATGATTTTCCATTCAAGACAAATATTCGTTTAGGAGTGACTAGGAAGTGAGATGAATGTGTGTGTAAAGTTTCATGGCAACCCTTGAAGAAATTTAGGAATAGTGAAAACAAACTTGTGTAATGGGATAGACAATGGACAGATGACATATAAAAGGCCATCCCATAAGCTATTCAAGTCTATGAATAGCAGCTCTACAATCTGGACCACACTAAGTCAATCCAGTATCTGAATTAGACTCTAACAGTTGTATTTTTGTACTTTTAGCAATTATTCCTAAAGTGCATAACTGAAGGGTCATCTGAGCATGACCTGCAGTCAGAAAAGGATTGGAGAGTATACATTCACTCTTGATCCATACAATAGGATGGTTTGTCCAGCACTAGCTGAATGCATACCAGATACAACGACACAATAATGGTGTGCCAACATAAAAATATGTTGTCATGAGCTCATGCAAAATTTATGCAAAGGACGTACAACCACTGTACATGTATTTACAAAGTTGTCAACTTCCAAACCCATTCCAAAATGTTGCAAAGAAAGATGCAGTGAGGATAAAAGAGATAAAGCAGGCATATGCCATAAACAGTAACTTGATGTCAGGTCTTATGTGTAAGTCATTATCAATTTGTCAGTAAAGAATTAAATTATGACAACCATGAAGAAAGAAAAACAAGAGACCCAAATATGTTATCATTCACCTGGCTTACATAACTGAAAGTGACAATCAAACACATAAACATAAAGAAGAAATCTCAACATAAATAACCGATTATTTTATAAACAGCTGTCTACTCATGAGCATTTAAAATTTTTCCTAGAGAACAGTTCATCATAGGCTTACTACCTTTTCCAGATTTGGGTGACATCACAAATGAGGAATATTAATTTTAAAATGAAGCAAAACACCTGCATTTCATGGCTGAAAACAATTTCTCTAACTCCAGTGAATGAGAGCATTCGTGGCTTGTATGCCAACCTAATTAATAAATCATTTTTATTTTTTTAAAATATTAACGTCAAAGAAAGAAATTACAAGTCCATTCCCTTAATATGAGAATGTGTTTTTTTTTAAAAAAGACTCATCCGTGATCCTGATGATATAAGGTCACATTTCAAGTTGACCGAAATGACATAAAAAATATGGCTATCCAGATTTTAATGATGATGATACCAGCTCATTTTTTTAATACAAGTTTTCATTACAATTATTCAGAATTACAACTTATGAGTGGTAACGAGTGGTTGCAAGCTCAGTGAATCTTCAGCAATATCAAATAATCTGTATGCATGGATTTCACTAAGTGCATCTAAAATCATAATGATAAGTGTATAATCTAATGCAGATCCAAAAATCAGTTCAGAAATATGACCATGTGGTAACAAGGTCAGCCAATCATATTCAAGATCATCTCATTACAATGCATAAATCTTGCTCATTTTTGAACTCATCCAAGATTCTGATATAAATTCATATTCCAGGTTCAATCTAAATTGAATAAAAAATATGGACTCAGCAGTGGTAACAAACCATTGGTTTTAATGGATAACACACAATGGATGCAAACTTGTATCATAAGCTCACATGGCCTTGTTACCAGATGAACTAAAATATTAGTAAAAGGACACAGAAAATATTGTAAATGTTTTGCAGTGCTTCATCAACATAGGTGATCTGACATCTCTTTTTTATGGGTCTGACTGATCATTAACCATAAACACAAGTGTTCTACATACCCAAGTGTCAACTGCATTCATGTGTTGATGTAACATCAACCTCCATGTACCTTGTCATGATATCCCCCTCCCCTTGCAATGTCTAATTTTCAAGGTCATTACCATAAAATTTTAGGGCATTATTTTACTTTTAACCACATCAGCTGCAGCACCAGAGCAGTGATACTTTTTTCTCATCATTTGTTACTGCTGGTGAAACAATAATACCATACCTTCATATAATCTTCGATGTCAAACATAAATGGGGTCTGACCAAAGTTGGCTTCCAAAACTTCACCTGGTGTCTGAAGACCTACTGTGGGGTACAGATTTGACTGAAACAAAAAATTCTGGAATTAGTGTCTGCTGATAAAATTAAACTAAGTTGTGATATTTTTCATCTCACTTGTTCCATAACCATATGACAGTAATTCTGACCTTTAGAATCTTGTAACACTAGAGATTTTGTATCTAAGTTCCTAAAACAATACTAAATCTCTTCTGCTACACCTCTTCATCCATGTTGACAAGTGAGACAAGCCCACTAACTGAATGCCTTAATGATGAACTTTAAATAAAACACCTGCTGATAACTCTGTGCTACCAAACAATGACACCAAATATGAGTCATCTAGAGACAAAATCTCCAATTGTCCCCAGATGTGTGTCATTTGGTATTCAATATAGCTTCAACAATTTTTCAGTCATATCACTATGTCTGCAATATGGCAGTCTATAGCGATGTTTAGCATTGGGACATCATGCAATAAATGTCCAACCCAGTCACATTATCCTGACACCAGGTCAACCTTTCCTAACACTAACCTCTTAATGCTAAGCGCAAAGAAATGCAGCTAGTATCAATTTGTTAAGTCTTTGCTATGACTCAGTTGGGGTTTGAACCCACCATTTATGCATCCAAGGCAGATACTACTACTTAAGCCACCAGAGGGTCTACCCTAGACATGTAAATGCTCATACAGAAAATATCCTGAGGTCCAGGCCTGGAGATAAATAAACCTCTTACCTGGCATTTGCATTTTTTCATTCTCATTCAAAACTAGTATTACAAAAGTAAAGCAGTTTTGAATGAATGACCAAAATCTCCAAAATATTACATAATCTCCAAGCCTGTACTCTCAAATTTTATGCTAGTACCCTAGGACCAAGCAATCTAAATTTGTATAATACTTCTGCTCAAGGATCCCTCAATAGTACTTGTGAAAAACTTCTGTTTCCATGACAACATAAAAAATGTTGAATATGGAAAATCTGATGCATGAAAAAGAACATATACACAACTAGCTCAACATGTGTACCATGAAATTGGTTGATATACTCTGAATGGCTTGAGATATGCACTGGAAAAGAAAATGTAAACATTTACAGAGTGTTCAATGGACAGATGATGAACAAACAGTTTCACATATTGATAGTAATATCCTTCATCCATCTATTTACACTTGGTGAGGAGAGGATGAGTGCAAAAAAAAAAGATCAACCACAGGGTCTGACTTTCTTACAAACAAGATGGATTTCATACAAAAATTCTTTCCTATGGAAATTCTAAATCATGAAGATGCAGTCATCTGTATCTCCCCATGTTTTCTGGATGACATAATGCATACATGCCAACCCTGGTGAGGAAAAGGCATAATCTAAGTGGACAAAAGGCATAATCTGAGTAGAAAAAGCATAATCACATATAACATAATAGAATTCAATGTGCAAAACATATGTATAAGTTGGCGTCAAGCATCTGTTTGAACAAAAGACGAAAGTTGTATTCTACCATTAGTTGTAATTAGTATTCTATTAAGAGCTCGGTAAATAACGCCCCTGCATATTTAAAATTTGTTTCCACAATTTAGTTCTGCTGTAAAAAAGAAGTAACCTTAGTATTAGAGTTAGTAAACCAATCTAATTCAAGACGTCTGTTTTACACTAGGACCAATATTAAAATCCTTTCCACACAGCCTGCAATGGGTGTGAAGCTACCCTAGAATTACACTGTATTGTGTTATATATTCATCTCAGTAATTTTTTCTGGGTTTTTTCTTTCTAATCCATCTGTAAAATCATTTGAGAAACATTTTTGCTATAACATAAGCATCGACTATAATAAATACCACCAAAATCCTACAGAATGGTTCTGAAGCTCACATTTTTTTAAACAAAGAATATGTGAACAAAGATTAAAAGTTAGAAAACCAGTCTGTTCTGTCCTAAGCTGGACAGCTGCTATAAATAGAAACTGAGGTCTTCTTGGAAATAGGGCAGCTGCTATAAATAGAACATAACACAGGAACAGGGTTCCTGCAGACTTAACAAAAACAAATTCCATGACTTTTCCAAACCTTTTCCAGGGCCATTTCATAAAACTCAATGACTGCGCTATCTTGCATTGTCAAGTAAATGAACATAAAGATATTTCAATTTAAAATAAGAAATAAGTTAACAACAAATATATTTGATATGTACTTTTTAAATTTACATGGGCTAGCACACTTTGACTTTATTTAGTAATTCTTGTCATAATCCAATGATCAATGTAATTTGTATTCAAAAGCATAAAGGAAACAATCCTATGCAGTCTTTGTATGTGTTCCTATTTACAATATTAACAAAACACATTACTTTCCAGTTGCTTTTTTTTATTTAGTGAACTACACCGGAAATCATGTGATACTTCCATTAGGAGAACTTACTCTTATTATATGAATTGAAACCATTTATCGATTGTAATTTTATCATTTTATTTAATCGGTTCTCGGTGCTCTATAAAATTTGAAGTAATCAATTTCTTTCACTCCATTGTCACAAATTCCATGACTTTTCCAAAACTTTTCAAGGTTTTGACAAATTCCATAACTTTTCAAGGCCCTTAAAATTTATTTTTAAATTCCAAAACTTTTCCAGGATTCCATGACCTGCAGGAACCCTGTAGGAAGGTCACAGCTAGTCTACAGACAAGTGTACTTTTATGTCATAGTTACACAGAAGCCATCTTTTCTAGAATATGTTCTGTGCGATTATTGGGATGTTAATAAAAATGAGAAAACCAATTATTAATTTCTTGGGGAGGGGGACATACCAAAAAGCATAATCCAAATACATTTACAAGTGAGGCATAATTTAGTGAAAAAAAGCATAATGATTATGCCAAAAGCATAATGGCTGGCATGTATGCATAATGATTTAGAGAAGACAGGAGGTACATATTAACAAAAATACAGGTTAGTAACATCAACCATTCTTCCACAAGTTTAATTTTGGTCATATTTATTATTGGTAATTAAGCTACATGTGACATGTGTTAGGGTAACAGCAACAGTACTAGCCAGCATTTTTTTTACTTTGTATCAGTTTCAATGATGAATTCCAAAAGAACAAAAGGCACATCTTGAGCAAGACTATAAGAATGCTTCATAAAGATGTTTTGAACAGGTTTTAAATTCACTCATGAAACAAATATGATATACTGATGGATGGACAGACAAATGGTAAAACTGTCAAGATGCTGAAACTAGTGATTTTTCCACAGTGAATAACATAATTTAAGTCATTAAAGGTGAAAAAGAAGGGAGGGTAGGTGAGAGTCATGAAAACAAAAGGTTTTTTAGGCACACAATTTGTTTTGTTACAATATGAGTGAAACAGAGACAAATAACCTGTCGTATAGAAATCTGAAGCTAATAAGCACAATTTAAGATGCAAAAAAAAGTCCAATCAAAGTGCCCACCTTAGAGGAGCTCAGCAAAGCCATTGAGCTACTCTGCCTCTGCTAGGAAGGAGCAGTCCCCCTAAGATATGTGCAATGCCACCATTGTGACTCTCTACAAAAAGAAAAAGGTGACCAGTGATTTAACAATTACAGAGGAATCTCACTTCTGATCATCGCTTGCAAAGTGTATGCTAGCATCTTCCTCAACAGGCTGCAGCTACTGGCAGACCGCATGTGCCTGGAATCCAGTGCGGCTTAAAAGTAGGCAGGTCAACAACTCCTACATTTCCGAGAAGAGCAGAGAGCAAGGTCAGCCACTCTACATGATTTGACCTGGTCAGCAGGAAGGGCCTATTTGAATTCCACAGCATGATAATCTCCTTCCATGCTGATATGAAGGGTACAGTCCAGTATGATGGACCCTCCTCCAACTCCTTCCCCATTAACAGTGGCGTCAAGCAGGACTGCGTGTTGGCGCCAACCCTTTTCAGGATTTCCTTTTCCCTGCTCCAATCCTCTGCCTTTAACTCATCCAATGATTGAATATATCTACACACCAGGTATGATGGATGGCTGTTCGATTTGGCACACTGTGCTCAAAGACCAATGGGAGGTCAGTGCTCATCAGGGAGATGTTCTTTGCTGATGATGCAGCTCTTGTGACCCACACCAAGAATGCCCTGCAGAGACTGGGAGACCATTTCGCTGCAAGCAGTTCAGGCTCATCATCATCCAGAAAAAAGACAAACATTAGTATGCAAGGTGTCACTGCTGCCTCATCCATCAAAATTGGTGTCACCCAAGTTCTCTTACCTGGGATAAATTATCCACATCACTTTTGCTTGATGTGGAGCTGGAGAGAATGCTTAGAAAGAAGGCAAACACTATCATGGCCAAATTAACAAATTAACAAAGAGGGTATGGGAAAACAGCATGCTGACAGTGCACACCAAGACTCAAGTCTACCAGGCCTGCGATCTCAGTACTCTCCTATAAGGAAGTGAGACTTGGAGCACCTACATGAGGCAAATTTTGCTGATATATCTTCAACAGTTTTACCCAAGAAATGAAAATCTGGATAATAGATGGATGGATGTACATACAAATGGGAAAAAATCAACAAAATTATTCAAACTCAAAATTGCTAAGTGCAATAATCTCATCTGTACCACTGGTTAAATATGTCTACCATTTTCATTGAGATACCTTCAATAGTTTTCAAGTCATGCTCCAGAAAAGAATGTGTAAATGATGTTTGGATTGCTTATAATAAACTGGTGAATTTTTAAAAAAAAAAAAAACATGAATGTGAAGACGTGCTAATTTGTCAGTTACAAATTTTTTTTATAAATTAACTGTAAATTTATTCTGTCACATGTGGATGAAGGCAATATATGGTGTGCTAAATTTTCAACTTAACATTCTCGCACTATTTGTTACCATTTGCAAATATGAAAGACAGGAAGAATGAAATATGTGTAAAAAAGAGTGGAAATGGACTGCAGGTCCCCAGCTGGAGTCCTGCAATAAGTCCCCCATGGAGTGGGACTGGGTAACAAAGACTTCTTGGATGAAAATGAATCATACTAATTATAAAGTTCAAATTCCGATATTTCAGAGATTTATTTGGCATTGCCATCTCCTGCTCCATAATATGCAAAGATCATGGCATGAAAAACTTTTTTTGAATAAACACTTTTCAAATGCAATGACAGAGCCAGCACCAAAGCATACTTGAGTCTTCCCCACTAATTATAAAACTTCCTCTATCCAGCCACACTGAAATTAAGCTCCTAAGTTACCTATTTGGCATAGAAATAGCAGATTTCTGCTAAAACAAAAAGAACTCTTTCATGTCAAACTCTAAAGTTTGCCAATACTTGTACTTACTGACTGGAGACAAATAATATCACTGGATAAGGTGAGACATTACTCAATCAAGAACACCTTTAACAGACATTCATGTCATGAGTCTGTCCTTGATGATTCACATTATTTATCAGCAAAACTTCAAACTGTTATAACATGAGGGTTTTCAACCATTATTAATTTTTCAGTAAATATTTGAAATGTTCATTAGCACATAATCATCAAAATAAGACTTGATTTTACATGTTGTGCTATGCTTATTAATAAGGCTACCTCTGATAGTACATGTTGTACTATCCTATGCTCTACTATGCTTATGGGTAAGTGAGGCAGAATCTGACTTTTATAAACTGTGCTATGCTTACAAATGAGACTACCTGAGACTACCTCTGATTTTACATGCTGTGCTTATGAGTGAGACAACCTCCAAATTTTACATTTTGTTATGCCTCTATGTGAGGCAACCTGCTATGCTAAATAAGTCCAGCAACCACAGACTTTTATATGTTGTGCTATGCTTATAAGGCAACCTTTGATTTTTATATGCTATGCTAAACTCAAGGTTAAGTGAGGCAACATTGGCCTTTATATGCTGTGCTATGCTTATGAGTGAGGCAACCTGACTTTTATATACTGTGATATGCTTGTAAGTGAGGTTACCTCTGATCTTATATTCTGTACTCTGATTGGATACACTGTTCTATGCTAAAGTTGATGCAAGACTATTTTTCTGTACTGTGCCACTGAGTGAGTGAGGTTACCTTTCTGCTCAGGAGGAGATAGGTCAAATGTATTGTGTACATGTTTGTATGGCTAAATTAAATGTTCTCATGATCTAATTCTCTGCTATGCAAAACCTGCCCTTAACAACTATAGAGACTGAATTTGCTACAAGCAGATCATTGTACTTACTGGCAGGTCTGTGAATGTAGTGCCTGAAAGAAAAAGTTTAAATCTATCAAAAGATGAGAATTATAATAAAAACAAAGTTTAACAAAACGCTTGTTTCAAAGACATACACACTTTAGGTACTTTTCTCAGCTACTTAAATGTCACTTAATGCAGACTTTTGTTTCTTTCTGCACAAAAAGTATCACTAAAAAATGAATGCATATGATGTGAATATGGATTTCATTGTATTCTGACCTTGGGCTTATTGATGTCATGCAGATCCAAAACATATAAGTTTACAAAATCTCCATTTCATTTACAATTTGTTTGCATATGAAATGCATTCAAAATTCACTTTGTTTGCATAACATTCTTGTTGGTATTTTAGCTATCATTTCATTGTTTTTATTTAGAGTTACAAATAAATTTTCTGAAGTTTGTGTTTATCACTTCCATTCAATGTTTCCTTTCATTTTTATTTGATTTTGATTAAAATGAAATTTACATAATAAGGTTTTTGAAAATGTTAAAGGAATGTAACTACTGCTTTCATATCTCCAAGTGTATGTAATAAAAATTTAAATGCATAAAATATAAATGGCAGCAGAGAATTTGGAATAAATAAAAACATATGGATGACTGTATGTATGTAAAATCACTGCTGATGAGTATGTCAGCAAACTTTTATTCTTTTCATTCTGTTTAAATAAAAAATGTACTGATAAAACCATTAATGGTGCTCAGGTCTGCCTCAACAAGAACAATGACATGTCTTTCAACGTTGAAAAGTCATGAATGTAAAGAATTTAATCCCAAATAATCTTGTTTATGTTATTATTCATGGTTATGTGGCCTGCATTTTGTATTTTGGCTTTCTTTTCTTCAAAATGCATTCAACAGTTCATTGCACTCAGTTCTGTATTTTTTTTTGTTTACTGCAAACTTTTGTATTTCATTGTTAAAATTCACTGTTTCAGGGTCTTAAGCTGCATGAAAACCTACAGACTGCAAAAATAAAAAAATCATTTGAATTTACAGCACTTCTTTTTTTAAAAAAATCAAATTCACAATAGCTCTACAACACTTACTATAAACATTTTTTGTCTTCAGTTCTCTTGTGGGATATTTCATTCTGTAGCTCCCAATAAAACTAACTCATGGAAAATATTGACAAATTAAAGCTGTGAAATATCTCACCTGCATGCCTGCAAATATAACCCCTATATCTTATACTTAAACTTTTTCCACACAAATCATTAACACCATTTGCCATAAGGCTCAAGTGAGACAGGCAATAAAAAAACTCACATGACAGGATATAATCTTGATCCCTTAAGTAATTATATCATAATCGTTCAGTTTAATATAGCAACTGATGATGATGTTGTGTGAACATTTTTCACAATGATAAAACATGTTTTCAGCTAAAGGAGCAAGAAAGACACAGCAGGAACTCATAGTATATCAGTGAGTAAACATTTAAACTCACAGTAACATTGTTTAATTTGACTACAGCTACTGATGCAGAAGATATGCAACAGTCAAACATTTTAATGCAAAACTTTCACTGTCAACGTCAATGACATAGCCAGAAAACTGACTACAATGTATCACCATGCTTATACAGATACAAAAAATTACCATGATCTGAAACCCTGACAGACACAGAAAATTGAAATACAAATTCAGGACTCCCCAAAAGAAAAACATCCAGAATTTGACTTCATACACAGAGCTAGTCTGGACTTAAACATGTGTACAAAATCCAGATTATGATTCAACATTAAACATGTGTACAAAATCCAGATTATGATTCAACATTAAACATGTGTACAAAATCCAGATTATGATTCAACATTAAACATGTGTACAAAATCCAGATTATGATTCAACATTAAACATATGTACAGAATCCAGATTATGATTCAAGAAAACTGAAATATGATGCAGATCAATTAAATATTTTAAGTTTCAACTTTTGGAATATATTTGTGTAACTGGAAAAATTTAGAGTAAGCAAATCCAAATACAATGCAAGATTAGTAAGCCCTAATGCCAAAAAAGAGTGGGAGTTCCCAGAGGCCCATGAAACTTACAGATTAAGGACATCCAACATTTATATGCATGGGTTCGAGTATTCATGTAGGACCAACCAGTCATCGTAAAAATTCTTTTGGTGAAAATGGAATGTCAATATGACTTTCCAATCAGAAGTAGTGACATCAAAACTTTCAAGATGACTGCCAAGGTAGCCCTATCGGAGGTCAAATTTTGCACTATTTTCATTTAGGACCAACTAGAAGTCTTGTGGGGAAAATTCCATGTCATTCTGACTTTCTATGTATTAGTAGTAGTGATAAATAGACATCTGTCATGGTGGCTATAGTGGAGGCAGATCATTTTCATTAAGGACAAGATTGACATCATAAGAAGTCTCTGTGTGAATATTCCATGTTGATATGAACTTACATTGTGGTATAGTAATAATATTTTCAAGATGGCTGTTGTGGTGGCCATATTAAATGTCCAAGCTACACGTTTTTCATTTTGAACTAACTAGAACATGGGATGAATATCTATCAAAAGTTTCATGGAAATCCTCCAAGTAGTTTAGGAGGGTTAGCAATAACAAACTTGTGTCAATGGTCAGAAAGATGATAGACCACCCTACAAGCTACAGATGATAAGAGCTAAAATTATGACATGGCATTCCAATTACTCAAAAGAACTTGTATGAAAATGATACAAAATTCTAAATTCTATGGGTGATTACACCACTAAGAAAAATATCATCCTGAGACACACAATATGTTTTATTCAAACAGCCCTAAAGATGACAATATCAGACGTCTAATACCTACTGGTTTCTTCGTTACACTAAGTATAAGTCATCCATAAATTCTAATCATGCAATTTATTCCAGACCACAAGATATGCTCCAAAACATTTTCTTTGAAGCACAATGGTTGTGACTTTTGACCTAAATATACATTAGCTTTTTCCATACTTAGCACTCCATTAATTTTTGCCAATGGACATTGTCAACATCTAAATATATTATGCAAAAACCATTTTTCTTCTCTCATTTATCGACCTTGATCTGTGACCTTTGAACCTCAAAATGAATAGTCTTCTCTCTGACTCAACATGTAAGCAAATCAATAACTTTTGTGAAAATCCATAAATAAATCATTGTTCTTTTAGTTACACTGAGGTGACCATCAACTCCCAAACTTGATATGTTACTTCCTTTCTTTATGTGAAAGCAATCCACAAAGGTTGGTCCAGGTTTATCATATAGAATAATTGTTATTGTGCAGAAAATACTTCTTATTTCAGTTGGTAACACTGGTCATCGTCCTTTAAAATATTTTTCCTTATCCCAAGTGCAAGCCATCCACAAAGTCTGTTAACCAGTTCGTGGAAAAAGTGTTTGTGTGGAAACAAAGTTGGAAACAGATGGACAAAATTATGAAATAAAATGTTCTACTGCACGTAAAACTGGTAACAAAGCATGTGTTCACTTACCAAGATTAATTCCATTCTTTGTGTAAAAGCATGTGTTATCTATGAGATTCATACAACAACCAATTACATCACCGGTGGTGAAGGTGGGTCCATATGGCTCTCCGGTTCCAGAAGAACAAAAGGAGTTGCCATCATCACCATGGTAACCATATGAATGTTTGTCCCATCCTGAAACAAACGAGAACAGAGATATGTAAGACTGTCCTGAAGTACCTGATCTGATATTTATTGTCAAGATACAAGTTTCTCGATTCAATATCTTGACTATTCAGGAATTATATTCAAATGATTAACATAAATATATTTTTCTCCGAAACTTTTGAGGCATAAATCTTATTAAATTATTTGGATTGATATAATTTATACATTATTTTTATGTACACAAACAGTATCTCACTGAGAAAAAGTTATCCTCCTCCACCTCAGTAGCAGTTGCAATGGTTGTGGTGGTGGTATTAAAATTAATATTCAGGAGGAATATTAGTGCCATCATCATTACTAATAGTATTGCAAATATTCACCTGGTAGTCTGTTCATATTTACACCATGTGTAGAAAGTCCAATTCCCATGTATCTGAAGAAAAAAAAATGTATCCATTATACTAATGCATCGGACAAAAGATCGTAGTGAAAAGACGAGTAAAGGATAATATTCAATACTGTAACAAATTTTAACCAAGAAATGTTCCTAAGACAAGTATAAAATCAATCAAATTTCAACTCACAGAATAATACATAGCTTATTATAACCAAAGTTAAAAGACTGAGCACATATCCTCACTATAACAGCACCCTCCATTATAATGTGATTCTAGAATGATATTGTAAGCACCTCTACTTCTTGTCTGCTAGGGAGGGTTCATTGAAGAAGTTCTACTCAACAGTAAAGTCAACAAAAATTTTTAATGTGGGTAATACAGTTGAGAAATTGGAAAGCTATCACCAGTGCAAAATATTAGGAATAAGACAAATATACTCCTGCAAGGAAACACTCGTTGCTTACACTCTTGTATTGTAACAATTAGATACTGATTTTAATTTTTGATATCTTGTTCCTGGATCATTTCAATAAAATGTCACAGCACATAATAGTCTGTTTAAATGTTAAATAAATGAAATAATGATTGAAAATCATAGTGTGAGAGTTGAAGATTTGCTTTGTATTCATTTCAACCAGGTTACCAATGTCGTGGGAGATAACTGCACAATTTGGAAAAATAATTTACTTAAACATTTCTATATAATTTTCCAAAATGCTCGCTGCTGTATATTGTTAAAAACACGGACGTTCAAATGTCCAAAATATTGCTCATCTTAGTAGCTTTTCACCTAAATAATGTCCAAATAATTCAGAGTATTATTATTACTTTGTCAGTCATATACTATTATTATTATTATTATAGCAAGTTATATACCCTGTATGTCATTACCTAAAAAGGGTGTTCGACATCACAGATGTTACTTCTGGTTTTGAATTTGACTTCGATCTGCAGTTATCTGACAAGCACTGTCTTCCACTCTAATATATAACCTTTGTTTAAACCACGTGACAGTACTAAACCAATCTAACTGACAGACAGAATCCACCAACCAATCATATGTGGCAAACTGGCAAACCTCAGTCTAGCGTAATTCTTGCAATATCAACTACGTATGAATATGGTTCAATATATTTCAATATACAAAATATTCTCACATCTTATTTCTTACTCTGTACAACACTCTGAGACAAAAATTATATTTCTAATTTGTCTATATAGTTTCCAAAACAACAGTTCTCCACGGGATAAACTGTGGCAAACCAATGACAGGATATAATGGTACTAAAAGAATTGCAGCTGCTAAGGAGGTTGCAACTATGCACAAAATAAATTACATTACTCAATAAATTGAACAGTTTTTATATAAAGTCAGCATATATCAGATATCACTTTCAGCAATATGTTCACTTCGACTTCATCTGAGTTTAAATGTATGTGATTCACATACCTGTAATATTGAACCATCAAGGTCATGGGTCACAAACAAACAAAAATGGCATCCATACAAATTTGACTTGATCGATAAAAAGTTGTGTTTACCATGAAACACGAACAACCTGAAACTTCATATTTAATACACTGGTCATCGTGATTTCATCATACAACTACATAATGGAGAAAACATATTTTGTATCAAATGAGGATAATACAAGCATATAATTTGTGCAAGAAATGGAACTGAATGTAAATTGTCAAACCTTGACAAGCCAAGTGTAAATAAATGACAAACATGGTAATAGCTAAGACTTATTGACAGAGATTTCCTACAGACATAATAAATGAGACTAGCCAACTAGTAATTCTTTGTTGTTGTTGTTGGGTTTAACGCAATTTTTAAGCACACGATAGGCTATTCATGGCAGCCAGTATTAATGGTGGAGGAAGAAACCGGGAAATCACCGGAAATAACCACCTACCCACGAGAAGCTACTGGCAAGCTTTCTCACATATCCACATTTGCTGAATCCTAGACAGAGGTGAGATGGCAGTGATCCATAACGGACATCGATTTAGACCACTCAACTAGTAATTTAGTATATGTTAAGATTCATGTAATCACAGAGCAACTAAATCCCCACAACTACATGCTCTTGCACTGCCCAAGATCCAATGATCTAAACATGCAAAAGAAACATCTCTGATAACATATGGAGATTTCACATGTAAATATCAACTGACAAGCCCATTATGGTAAACAGCTGGTTAATTCAGAGCCTTTGACAATATGGACCATACAGTTAAAATTATAAAAGTGAAAACAAAACTCCCTTTCAGGGATTCAAACTCCACTTCACCAAAAGAATATTCAGGAAATGAAAGGAAAAAAACTTTTTTTAACTAGGACTACTTCATTGTTCTAACTCTCAAGTGTTAAAACCACATATAATATTCTTGAGCAGTAAGCTTTTCAAATTAGTAGCCATACTGGATTTAAGATAGCATCATTTTCAGTTAGCACAAACAATACATCATTGGAAGACATTATGTGAAAATCCCATGCCAAGGACCATCTATTCAGGAGTAATTTTGTGGGGGCTCATATTTGATACATGACTGGCACCATTTGCATTCTGGACCAACTAGGTATTATTATGTCAAGTCATTTGCTAAAAGACCTATGTAAATATCATCATAAAATTCTGAAGCAGTAGCAATGTTTTCAAGACAGCCAACATGGTGGCCCTATTGGATATCTAAGAACATTTTTATTCATGACCAACTAAACACCATAACAAATATGCCAGCACCCAAGAAGTATGATACTGCTGTAAGTGTCAAGAAGCATAATTTGGACATAAATAAATAATCTATATATGTATAATCTATATATTACATGCCAGAATTATAGCATATATTAAAAATATACTGTTTCTACTGCTAAACCTGATTCTGCAGCTGGTCAATATTCTTGTCACAAAAGGCAAAATCCATGTGATTTAGAACCAGAATAAAAACACAAAATATACCGAAAAGTTATGTATATTCAGCACTCACTTTAACCAGTCTACATGTGTAACTCTCACTGAATTTGTCAATTTTTCTGACCTGATATATTTTGAACTTTGAAAAGGTCTATCTGCTCTAACATTTTCCATCATATAAGTTCTGCAATTCATGTCATAAATCATTTCACTAAACATCTGCTACCATTTTCTTAAAAGAAAATATAGACTGGTTCACTAAGTAGCTAATTTTATCAATCATATGAATCTGTGAGAAAAAGACTGCTTATGAAGAAACCAGTCTGTTTTCTTGGAATCGGGTCACATACATTTGCTATAAATAGCAGATAATGAAAGTACTCTTACAATAGTCTTATGCAGCAGTCACCATTTAAGAATAACAATATTTTCAAGTTGACTGCCATGGACACAATATAACACCATTTTCATTTAGGAGCTGATTGACATCATAAGTAATTCTCTGATGAAAACCCAATGCTGATTTGAGAATCCATTCAGAGGAAGTACTAATAACAAGATTTTTAACTGGGTCACTGTGGCAGCAATATTGCACTTTGAACTGGCACAATTTTCATCCAAGACCAACAAGGCACCATATGCTGATATGACTCTTCAGGAGGCATAGCAATAAGAAGACTTTCAAGATGGCTGCCATGGTAGCAATATTGAACATCAAATTAGAATCGTTTTCATTAAAGACCACCTAAACATAATAGGTTTTTTTGGTGTCCTGCATTGGGGGTGGGGTGCCTTCTGTATAATGGCACAAGCATGGACAGACATGTTTACTATGTACAGGTTAATATGGTACAATAAAAGTGGACAGTATAATACATGGAGGATGTGTATGTGTGTGTGTGTGCACTATCTGAATGTTAATATTGTACAGTAAAATCCAACAGTGTCATAGATTGAACAGTGTTATTAACAAGTCAGTTAACAGAAGAAAAGCATAAACTTTTTGTTGCAAAAAGAAAACTTACGTGTCACTTTGGAAAATGCAACAATCCAACAAATTCCATTGCTTTTATTTAAGTTTGGTGATGACTTTTTAAAAAGGGAAAAAAGTTTGTAGTCAGCTTTCTTTAATGAAGAGAGATGTGTGACAGCTTTGGAGGACCAACCAAATGCCTGTTTCTTATTGTGGTGGCAACATCTAGTAACCTTTGAACATTATTTGAGACATATTTAGTTTCATTTGCTTAGTATTTACACAGAACAATTGGTGCCTCAAAGGTAATCAGTTTTCTTTGAAATTTCAGCAAAAATATTTTTTCAAGATACTTTTTTAAAAAAAGGCATTAGCCATTTTGGTCAATTGCAGAATTTACTGTTCCTACCTTCAAAGGTTGGTTTGACTGTAGAAAGCCCCAGTAGCATGACTATTGGAGTGTATCAAAGGATACTTTACTCAGGCCAGAGCAATATCAAATTATGATAGAACAAAGAACTATTAAGATGGTTTGTTAATATGAATAAATAATTAGTTTATGTAACAACAGATAGATTCCAGTGCATTTTATATCAAGTTTGCAGCTTCCTTTCATGGTGCATATAACTTTCTCCAATCCAAACATTAAACATGTTGCCAAACAAATTTAAGAAGATGGTATGTTTTTTCACCATTAAGGAAAAATAATCAATTTGCAATTTGACAAAACCCATCATGATGCCTGAACAAACTTTTTATATTATCTTCTGTACTTAGAAAAAAAATTAAAATGATTTTTTTCCATGTACAAAATCTTTTTGTACATTAAATTTCAGAAATTATGCCATAATTGTCTTATATTAAAATTCATATGCAATTTCTTTTCCAAACAGAAAAAAAACTTTTTACATGTAAATTTTGGTACTTTTACAAAATAATTTGTATGAAATTTTGGGCACAGATGCCGTGATTGTATTATATCCAAATTCATGCTATAATGGAGCATGCTAAAGCAGGGACACATTGTACCTGGATGGCATGTGTGAATGATCTACAGGTGATTATGGTACAGCAAAAGAAAAATGTGGACAATACTTGGATGATGATAATGATGTATGTGTGTTTGTGTTTGTGTGTGTGTGTGTGTGTGTGTACAGGTTAAAATGGTAGATTAAATGATATATGTGGGCAGTTAAAGAAATGTTAACAGTACAATACATGGATGACATGTTATTTTTATCTATATTTTTATAATTCTTGGTACATGACTGTATCTAAAATATGTAATATATTTGTTCATGACCATAAGTTGTAGTGATTATCTATCAGAAATAGTTCATAGTTAATTTTTATACATAGGTATAGATTCTATTTTAAGATACACTTTGCACGGAACCTAAGTGAACAGAGAGGCAGATGTTAGTACCATTTTTATAAGTCTCTGTGGTATGACTTGGCCAGAGATTGAACCCATGACCTCCCACATCCAAGGCATACACTATAACCACTAGGCCACTGGAGCCATCCTTAGAAGAATCAGAAAAATGAATTTATTTCCCATTTGATCGGTGCGGTTACATGAATTGGTATTGTGACATATTACATCACCAGTAAGGTCTGTCAAGTTGACTATATTGTGACAGAGTCATAATAGATTCTTGGAAGTGTACATAAGGTGAGAACTGCAATCTATTTATTCCTAATTTGGATTGAAAATTATTTTGAATTCTTATTTCTTATATGTTCTTGTAACATCATTGTGCATTCATATTAATGTTGTGTTTAGATATTTGAGAGAAAACATTTGTTTGCATTATTCATTGGAATTACAAAGTGCTCATTAAATTAAAATATCATTCTAGGACAACTGCAAATTATTCAAAGAATTAAGAACATTCCATTGGCCTTAGTGGCTAGAGCATCTGACTCAGATGCAAGGTCACAGCTTCAAACCTCAACTGAGTCAACCAAAGACTTATCAAAAGCAACTGCCTTGCTTGATACTCAGTATTAAGAGGTTAGTGTTAGGACTGGTCAGCCTAGTGTCAGGATAATGTGACTGGGTTGGACATGATGCTATTTGTTTGCAGCACAATCCCCCTGTACTAGACATCACTATGAACTACACACTGCAGTCATCATAGCAATATGACAGAAAAATTGTTGAAGCTACATAAAAATGCCAAATCATAACCACAAAGGAGTTTAGGACAATGCCATTTTAACACATCATTACTCTTGGCAGACAAGTGCATAAAATAATCTAAAACTCATTAGAAATATTCAATTCTTCTGTACTTAAATATAACCCTTTTAGGATTATTTTGGATTCAATTCATAATACTTTTAAGTTCCTATTTCATTTTCATTTTATAACTTTGATAATGAAATTATAAGTTAACTTTTACAAAACTTGTTTTGTATTGCTGGTTTCTGACCATAGTGTTGTAACAATGTACAATCTACAGGTATAATACTGTGTACATGGCAGTGTAAACAATGGATGATGGGTATGTGTACTATCTACAGGTTAATATGGTACAGTAATAGAGAAATGTGTACAGTTACAATGGTACAGTAATGAAAAAATGTGGGCAGTACAATACATGGATGATGTGTGTGTGTGTGTGTGTGTGTGTGTGTGTGTGTGTGTGTGTGTGTGTACTACTATCTACTGGTTCATATGGTACAGTAATAGCAAAATGTGGGCAGTATAATACATGAATGATGTGCCTGTACTATCTACTGGTTACTATGGTACAGTGAAAGAGAAATGTGAGAAAAATAATACATGGATGGATGAGTACTATCTACAGGTCAATATGGTAGAGTAAAAGAGATATGTGGGCAGTATAATGCATGGATGATGTGTGTGTATGTGTGTATACCAGCTACAGGTTAATATGGTACAGTAAAAGAGATATGTGGGCAGTATATTGGATGATGTGTGTGTATGTTAACAAAAACAAATTCCATGACTTTTCCAAAACTTTTCCAGGGCCATTTCATAAAACTCAAGGACCGTGCTATCTTGCATTGTCAAGTAAATGAACAAAAAGAATGACATCTTTCAATCTAAAATAACAAAGTTAACAACAAATATTTTTAATATGTACATTTTAAATTTACCTGGGCTAGCACACTTTGACTTTATGTAGTAATTTTTGTCATAATCCAATGTTCAATGTAATTTGTATTCAAAAGCATAAAGGAAAAAATCCTATGCAGTCTTTGTATGTGTTCCTATTTACAATATTAACAAAACATTACTTTCCAGTTGCTTTTTTTTATTTAGTGAACTACACTGGAAATCATGTGATACTTCCATTAGGGGAACTTACTCTTGTTACATGAATTGAAACCATTTATTGATAGTAATTTTATCATTTTATTTAATCGGTAATCAGTGCTCTATGAAATTTGAAGTAATCAATTTCTTTAACTCCATTGTCACAAATTCCATGACTTTTCCCAAACTTTGCAAGGTTTTGACAAATTCCATAACTTTTCAAGGCCCTTTAAATTTATTTTTTAAATTCCAAAATTTTTCCAGGATTCTATGACCTGCAGGAACCCTGGAGAATTGTGAGCAGTATAATGCATGGATGATGATGTGTGTGTATATATCAGCTACAGGATAATATGGTACAGTAAGAGATATGTGTGCCATCTACAGGTTATTATGGTACAGTAAATCAGATATGTGGGCAGTATAATACATGGATGATGTATCTTGAACATCTCCACACCTGATAACTGCCTATCCACCCTGATCTCTCCACCTTGGAGTTGCTGACCAGTATGTGTTAATGTAGGTCAGTTTCTTGTTCAGAACTTAAAATTCTTACACACTGCAACTGTCTGCAGTGTTAACAAAGTCTGACCATCAAAATGTGTCATTTCATTGATGGTACAAGTAAAAAGTGTATAATACATTGAAAATGAGTATATGCATGTTCCAAATCATAAAACAAAAATATTCAACACCGTTTTTCTTGTGCTATCCTACACACCAAATATAAATTGAAAACTATTGTAAAAGGTGTTCAATATGGATATCTCAAAGAAACAATTCCTCACATGTAACAGCATTCTACCTGTATAAATCCAAGAAAATGCAGTAAGTTTAGACATACAACAAAAATATTTCTTTCATTCCATTTCAGTCAAGATAGCTCAGTTGTTGGCGCACTGGATTAAATCTAAGGGTCATAGGTTTGATACATGGCCAAACCATCCTGGAGGCAAATAGCTCCCCAATTTCTCTCCATCATACAGCCAATAATTCATTAAAAATTACAAATCCAAGTGTGTGACAATCGGGATAAGTTCAAATTTAGTATGCAAGAAGTACTTCTAGAGTAAGTAAGTAAGTAAGAATGAAAGAGAGAGGAAGGGTTACTTTAATGCAAAGTTTCTACTCTGCAATCTAGCCACAATACAAACATCAGACATTTATTGAACACTTATATGTACTGTATTATTCAATTACATTATTGACACCAGTTTCTTTTTTGAATATTTTAAATCTACGATTTTCAATGAAATTACATCAATTATGGATGAACTGCAAGCCACAACAGCACGGTAGCATACGGTGTTGATACATTTTTCATGATATAGCGATAGTCTGGTATTATCGGTCAATCTGTATTATCGTTCAAACAAATAAAAATTAGTAAATGTTTTTAATGCACAGTAATAACCTATAAATATCTTAGCCATCAATTATTTTGAATATATCTTAATTAATGCATTCCAGTTAATATTCATCTGATGATCAGCTGACTTTTGATCATTGTACATGTATACACGTATATGTTCTCAGAAAAAAGTTAAATATTGTAAAATCCCACATTAACACAACACTGCTTTAAACGTGATCCGATTTTATGGACCCCGATCATAGCGTTATAGCAGGGTTCCACTGTATATATTTTATGGCAATATAAGTGATGAATGATTATTTTGTGTGTACATAAGTATCAAAGGACTTTAATCCAAGCAAACTTAGCAAACAGGGATAATATTCACACCTGTGCTGGTTGTTAATTAGGTAATTAGTTTCAGTTTTTAAGTAACAATTAAATCATTTTTGACAGTTAATTACCTCAGCCTACACTAATGAATGCCTTTGATTGGCCTTTTTCGCATCTTAAATTGTGCTTAATTAGCTTCAGATTTCTATATGACATTATATATTGACACAAATTACCCCTATCCATCCCCTGCAAATCTAAGTCTTGAAGAGATGACCTTCATCTCTAGAATAGTTACATGCAGATATAGTTCCTGTGAAAACCATGTACTGCGGGCTACCCAAAAGAATGGTATTAGGCGTGCTCCCCAGCCTTCCATACTTGCATCCATATAGACTGTGATCTCTGGCAGTTGTATTCATAGTTGTGTCTACCATTGGTTAAGTTAGGTTGCCCCAATTTCACAAAGGGTACCTCATTTGTGTGCAGATGGTGAAGGGTTTGGTCCAGTGGGCAAACTTTTGGCCTCCACTGGAACAAAAGAATAACTTGTAATAGGTGCATATAAAGGCAACCTAAGACAATGAGGCCCAATGCCATGCTGAACAAGACTAATGGGCGAAGCAAATTCTAGTGCTGATAGTTTTCTCCTCAAAAGCAAAGCCACCATGGTCAGGATTTCCAATGCCCATCCCTGAGGGAGATATACTATGTTTGCCTGTGTATAGAACTCCATACTAGGTGAACAATGAGATGGCAATCAATCAGATTTGTCTTTGTTGACAAAGAAGCCCAGACTGGTATGCTGTTTAACAAGGGTTATCATGTAGTATTTTAAGATATAACTCACCTGATGTTTTTGCAGGATGTTGTTCAGGTAACTTGATGTTGCTGCTGTATAAATGGTCAAGTCAAACATCATTATTCAGTTCATCACATGAATAAAAACCCCGAGACTGAGTCCAAATGGGAGTGCTCTGAATTGGCATATGACATCTTTGTAGGCGAATCGCAGGAACTTCCAAAGCCTTGTGAATAGGGACATAACGATGAAAGTCTCATCTCATGACAGAGGGTAGAGAAATATGTAAAGCATCATATGTTGGAAAGTGAGGAACTAAGTTCAGCATCACAACAAAAGTGTCTTGAGGCAGTATATGGGTTAGACTGGTCTCAGTAAATGACTGCAAAGATCAGGTTTGAGGTACTGGATGACTGCTTGTGACTGAGCATGTGTTAGTTGTAGTTTTGGTCCTCTTGTGATCCCTTGTATATGCTGAGAGCAGCCAAAATGGAAATAGACCATAGCTGCCAAGAAACCTTCCTTAATTATTTAATGTCAAAGATGCATGTGTTTCACTCTTGCACCTTCTGAATGAACACCCTGCAATACCACTAACTGAAAAATGAAGTTCATTTCTAACTGAACTTTTAATACACCAAATTTCTATCGAATTACATGAAGATTATCTATAGGGTTTTTATTTATGTCATAAGTTTCAGCTGATGAAGCAGCAGGCTGATGTTTATTGGCTTTTTCATGCTCATGAGCACTTCCATGCCAAAAGCAAAATCACATTACACAATTTGCAAAATATAAAGTTTTCTCCTGGTTTCACAAATCAAAACAAGATGGCACAATTGTCCTTCCAGGAGAAAATTTGGAATATTCCGCTTTCCTATTCAACATGCTTAGAAGTTGAATATTATGAAGATGAGATACTGTGATACTGGTAACTGTTTGTAAAATCTAATATGGTAGATAAATACAGGCATGGTAGCCTCGATTTCCAATGAACCAGTCTTATGGTCGAATTGTATTCCTTTATACATATGATACATTTCTATCAATATGGAACCGAGTGCAAATTGCAATAAAGATTGTATTTTTTAAAATTATAACACATTTTTACACAAAAATAAAACAGACACCCATATTCAGATCCAAAATATGTGACAAATACTGAAAAAACATGAGACTTGGTAGCTAGGACAGGTCATCTATGTGGGGAGGAAGTTATACAATTAATTTGACTGGGACGATTTACATAAAATTTTATCCACATAACTAGTCTGTGTGTCTGCTGAGCAAGTGGGAACATTTGGCTCTTTGTTTAGCTCTTTCCATCGTTGCCAATAATGAGTCCTGTGGTGGTGACCATATAGATTCCCAGTTCTTCATGGCTGAAGGGTCATGAGTTGACTCATCTCCCTTGCCCACCAGAAATGCTCACACTGAGGATTGGTCAGCATGTAGACTTATGACATCTTCCTCCTTATCTGTGCGTTTCTGCACTCTGTTGATGGTCTAAACCTTTAGACAAATAGAGCAGAATATATAAAACTAGCTCTGTACCTGTCTCTTGAAAATAAATCTGGTGCAGAGCAATACCTTAAAAAAATTGACACGGAAACTGAAAAGAGTGTCTAATAAAGCAAGGAAATGTACAGGTATACTATAATTGAAAATACCACCAGTAGTAAGCAATAGCAGTAAATGAGATATTCACAAGTTGTGGGAAGATAACTTTTAGCTTCTTGTAGCTTAAAGTATTATCTTGGATGGCTTCACACGCAATCTAGTAGTAGTTCTTGTAAGGTATTATGATTGGGTAACATATTTAAAGAACATTGGGTATATGACACAGATAATCAAGGATTTTTCTGAGATTTTATTTGACACTAAAATGGACATACCCATCTCTCCCTTTGCTAATGATTTTGACTTCAAAATAGTAGATGCCACATGAAGCAGGAATAGGGTGGGTGGCACGCACACTGGCAGCATCCTTGTGGGTTTTCCCAACTCCTGAAAACAGAAAATATGAAGATTACAACCTTATATTCCTACTGGAAATGGAGGTTATCAATCAGTAAGTCACAATATTATTAGAGACAAAATGCAGAAGGACTAGATTTCTTGATATCAAACTGAAAAGCTTAAACAACACCAGCCCTTTGTAATATACCTTTCATTCCAAAGTAGATGTCATTTTGTATTGCATCATAAAAAATACCATTATAAATCACAACTTTATCATGCAATCTAATAGTGCCTGAAAAAAAAAACAAAATTCCAGCAGATTTTCAAATACAGTAAACTTTTAAAAAAAAGACTATCTGTAACAACTACATAGCTTATATTTGTATGCTGAAAAATGTTGATAATTTGATGTGAATCTCTCACAATTGTCAACAAGACACATTCCATTCATGCACCTTGCATGTCGTTGCAAAGAACACATATTTTTTTCACAGACAATAATATTAGATCAGGGTGGGAGGTGGCATTAGGCAATAATGAGGTCAAGTATTACATAATTAAAATTATTCTTACCCTCCCAACAAAATTACATTTCAATAATAGTAATACATAATCCATCACTGAATTTAGGCTGATGTGTTAAAGTTGATCAAAACTTGGAATGTGGAATGTGCTTACCCTTTGAAGGAGAGATCCACTTAAATGAATGTTGTCTCTCTGGACCATGTGTTGTACAACTATTTTGGGTCCCAGTGAAAAAATGCCTGTGCTCTGTTGAGCTAAAGAGTGGAGGTAGAAGGAGAAGGTAGTCATGACCTTCTCCAAGGAAGAATGATTAAAATAGGCAAACGAGGCAGCAACAGCTCAAACCAAATTTGTTTTTCAAACTATATAAGTTCCCTATTGTCAAGTGACTGATAAATTCTTATGAGGTTAATGACAATTCAAAGTGAGATGGTGGTAGCCAATGATGCCCTTAACAAGAAGGAAACAACATTTTCTCTCCTTCCTTTTCCCTTTGGAGGTCTTAAGATAAAAACACATTTACCCAAATGCTTTTCATGATCATCCACAGGTGTGGAGCTACCAATGGTAACTGATTTTTTATGCTAAAAATCCCAATGTACAAGAAGGAAAGGGAATTAAAATTCCCTTCAAACCAGTGATTGAGAGTGTCAATAGACAAGGTATGAAGTTTGCACCATCTTCTCACATATACCAAGTAAAAAAAGACTAAAGTTTGAGCTCCTGGAAGGAAGTCCCTCCCATTCAATGGTTCAGAGGGTTTTCAGTTAAATATGATAAATGAGACAGATTTGATCTGGCTGTAAGTGAGCAGAAGAAAAGATACTGCTGCTGAAAAACCTTAATATGGGCAAGGTGCAAATCAAAATTGATTGTCATGTCCTATGAGACAGCATGGTAATGGCAGTTCTATGACCCTTGATAGATGACACTAAGCATCTTTAGTTGCCTCAAAGAAACAAAAGAAAATCAGCAACAGAACTCAGGACAGCTACATGAAGGATCAACATGTTTCCAACTGCACAAATCATGTTAGATTCTCCACCTGGCATTACAGAGCTTAACAGAATCTCTCCTGGCCTAAATAATGAAAATGGCAATTCACCCCAAGAATGTGTTCTGGTGGATAGATTTTATTTGATTATTTATGGCAAGAGAAAGAAATTGATAAATACATCATTTATTTTCACCTTTATGCACAAGTTTTATAGCATGAAATTTATACCATTGCGTAATATAATTTTATTGGGAACTGTTGTTCTGCAAGTATGCTGTAGGGAACTGCTGACTCAAGGGTTAATGAGTTAAACAAAATCAGAGATAAATGTAGTGTGGAGGAAATATCAGAGGCATCCTGATAGTCAAGACTGACTGCTGCCAAATCTAAAAAATGGGTTACATTCTGAAATATGGATGTTGTCTCCATCTTAAAAGGTTCCTCCATAAGAAACCAGTTTAAAGGGGTTAGATCAAAAAGATGAAAATTTCTAGTTGTCTTGGTAACCAGGATTATTTGGGAGACATTGACCAAAACCCTTTCCACTGAGTGTGACAGATTAGATTAGTGAAAATACATGGAGGTCTTTGACAAATGGATTTGTCCCCAAAATTGTAGTCAGTAACCTTTGCTTACCCATTGTCCATGATGTATGACCAAGCCTCTGTAAGAAGCCTAGACAATCACCTACAAGGCTGTTTTGGAGAGGAACTTCCTCCCTTGAGCTTTTTTGGAAATTGTTCCCAGAACCTGACTTGAGGTTAAGGTTTAAACTGATGCACCAAACTCAACTGAGGATGCACAGGTTTAAAACACTTTGTGGATGTTACCTAGGTATGATTCACATTATCACACCTCTGGCTAACTGCAATGGACAATTGCTATGTTGTATGACAACTAATATGAAAAAAGGAGTAATTCTGGCATATGGAAATTTTAGGGCTTGTGACTTTTTAAAATCACCAGCCATGGGCCCGTGTTTAATTTTTTTTCTTTGAGCACTGAATATGGTACAGACATTGCTATATTTACGCCAATAATCTAAAGTGATTTACCCATTCTTGTAAATTCAAGAAGTTCTTTGACAAATTATAACTCTACATTTTCAAGTAACAATTATTCATAATTTCAAACAAATCATTGAATGTAATATGTACATGAGCTGCAATTGAGTCACAGAACATAGCACCATCGATGGCATAAAAATGAACACAGTGGTGCAAATTGAATGTTATTTCTTCATTATAAATGGCATTAAAATGAAAACACTTAACATGGATTACCATATACAGTGCTATCCGCTTATATGCTTATATCGACATGCTCTGGACATGCTCTGGCCCCGAGGAAAATTGTCAACATAAGTCAAGATAAGTGTTTGGAGAGGGAGGTGTCAGAAAAAAATTACAAGTTAAACCACAGGAGTCTGCAGTTTTATCAATAAAGCACAACAAAAGTTCTGACAACATATAATCACCTTAATGGAATTATAATTCTGTTAAGGTGATTTCATGCATGCTTTATTGATAAAACTGCAGACAATTCCATTAAGGTGATTACATGGTGTCAGAAATTTCATCGTGCTTTTCTGATAAAACTGCAAACTCTTGTGGCTAAACTGGAACAGACAGAGGTGAGATGGCAGTGATATGTAACCCTGAGCCTTTAGACCACTACGACACTGTACATGAAGACAAAACCAGTGTGAAAGACACTTGTGTATTGACAAATTATATTTTGGTTACCTTTGTATAATAAAATCCACAATAAAATATTGCATCCTCACATCCTGATTATCATTATGAAAATCATTACATATTCAATGGCAGCATTATCACAGTTATTTACATACTTCAAGTACATGTAATTAAATTGGCCTAGATTTTGGTCAGTCTGTTCCCATCTTATTGAGGCTACCAAGGGGATGGGGCTATTCACAAATGAAAACCTGTCAACATGTTGATTTAAACAGTACTTGTATTTAGTTACAGACATGTGAAAAGTAACATAAAAAGCACGGATCTTGGATCTTTCTTCCTTTCTTCGGCCTCCATATGATTAATGAAGGCATAATATTATATACATTGACAGGTGCTAATGAAGTATTAAAAGAAGATGATTTTTAGATACAATATTGTAACAATGTCAGCTCCATAAATTTAAATCTTTCACAGACATATTTGTGAGATGCCCCGCTCTACTTCCCTTAACAACCAGATATTTAGTTTCCAGAGACTAATTTTAATCAGCATTTACACTGCCATTGGTAGTGATCATAAATTAAAGTTAAAAAGGAAACTTTAACAGCACAATAAAACTTTTAATCACCAATCACATTGGAAAATGCTAGAATCACATTAAATTTCATTGCTTTTATTTAAGTAGCATTGAGATGCCAACTTTATAGGACCAAACAAAAGCCTGTTTTTGTGCCCGTTTTTAAAGCCTGCTGGCAAGATCAACTAATTGTTGAATAAAATACATGTTGAAACTGGCAGCTTATCAACATAAATGTCAACAAAAAATAAGACAACAAAGGATTTGTTCAAGTTGGGACCAAGGAATTCTGTTGAAATATGTTTTTTATCTCATCATCAACATAAGCATGACAATTTTTGTAGTACATTGGATGATTGGGATCCATAAAATCGGATGGCGTTAAGTTAAAAGCAGGTTAAGTTAAAAGCAGGGTCACGTTACACTATTTAACTTTTTTTCTGAGAACATATACATGTATACATGTACAATGATCAAAAGTCAGCTTATCATCAGATGAATATTAACTGGAATGCATTAATTAATATATATTCAAAATAATTGATGGCTAATATATTTATAGGTTATTACTGTGCATTAAAAACATTTACTAATTTTTATTTGTTTGAACGATAATACCAGACTATTGCTTTATCACGAAAAGTGTATCAACACCGTGCCGTTGTGGCATGCAGTTCATCCATAATGGATGTAATTTCATTGAAAATTGTACAAATTTAAAATATTCAATAATTTTGTAATAGTCTGAATTCATCATGTAAAATATAGGATGAATAAAATATTAAAACCATTTACTTGCCATCTGATATCATAGGGTCATTGCATGCAGCTATTCCCGGGTCTACATACGTTGTCTGTACAAATTTCATACCGCTAAAATTTTATCATATGCGACAACTGCGAGAATAATTAACAATCAACATATGATTTCAGCATGCAAATAACTTTCTATTTCAGATTTTGTGAACATCAAAAGAAACATGTGAAAAACGTTAAATTAATCATTGCGCAAAGTGCCAAGTTAGTGTGGTTCCAAATTTAAATTTCATCATTTCTTGAAAAATATATCCAATGACGTTTGCTTCTTTGCCGTGAACTATTGGGTTCTAGCAAAGTCAAGAATGTTTCTTAATTGAAGGACTTTGACGCTGTCAACATCTTGTGTTTCCAGCCACCCTAAACTCGCTTCTAAATGTACTACTGCTTCAGACACTTTTGGTGGGGGAGTTGGGGTGCCATCATCATCGTTATCATTGGTTTAGGTTCTGATTGTGCAGCTTCATTCTTCCTGCTGACATTTGTAACAATTTCATCATCTGATATGTGTTCATATGTATAGGGCCGATGTCATCTACTGAATACCAGTGAAGGATATCATGATGACTGTGCTCATATTTTTTTAATGCTTCTTCTGCTAAACGTAAGACGTTCTCAGTGAATCCTGTAAATTCAAGCTCATCGTCACTATCAGTTTGTGTCGAGGGCATAAAAGGTGGCCCAAGACCCTTTATCCAGCATCGTTCAATGCAGCCTGCAGAGATAGCATCTCAGGCTTTACCTCCAAGGTAGCATGCTTCTTTTAAGTTGAGTAATGCCAATGATGTGTCGACGGATGCATTATTATCTGCTACCATTCCCTTTATCATTTCATGGCAATAATTTTGTTTAAATAAGGAAATTATGCCTTGGTCAAGTGGCTCTATTTCTGATGTAGTGTTTTTTGGGAGGTACGAAACTTTGATCTTTTTCCTCCAGCTTGAGTTTTCGTAAATGAGCCCGAACATCTGAAACAAATGTTTTGTGAAACCAGTCGTCAAATATGGACCTATTTATCCAAGCATTCTTGCTGTTAGTGTTCTGAAATAGAAGTGCCTTAATATTTACATGATGAAAACATCTGGAAGCTTTTGATTTTCCAATCATCAGAGGTCTAACTTTGTGGCTGCCAGACTTGTTAACACAAAATCAGAGAGTCACTCTGTCCTTCCTCTTCTTGAAACTTTCTCATTTTTGACTCTCAGTCTTGGTTGCAAGGTTGCGATCAGGGTAACATTTTATAACATAAACCAGTCTCATTGCAGTTGTAAACTTGGTCGGCTGTGTAGCAACCATCCTCCAGCAACTTTTTAAGCCCAAGCGGGTAGGAATTAGCAGCCTCTTTGTCAGCGGAGCAGATTTCCCCAGATACAAGAACTTGGCTGATAGTGTGCCTTTTCTTGAATCTGTCTAGCCAGCCATTACTCGCCTTAAATTTGGAATCATCTCCATTGATATGGCGATCAAATTTCTCTGCTTGGGCTTTCAGAATTGGGCCAGAAATTGGAACACCTTCTGAGTGAGCTTGTACAAACCATTGGTACAAAGCTGAATCCAGGACATTGTCATTAGCTAAATTAACCCTTTTAAACAAGTTTCCTCTTCAAGAATGTTGGGTAGACTACAGAGCTTGCCTTCATCTGTTTTCCACCCTTGCAAAGTGGACTCGCTGATTCCTAGATCTCTGGCAAGCTGAGTTTGTTGTTTGCCCTTCTTTAGTTGATCTTGGGCATACAGTTTCTCTATAGCAGAAAATGACTTGTGTTTTTGAACTTGCTTTTCCATAACAGTAAAATATTTTTTTTTATAAAAGCAAACAACGTACACAGATAAAGCTCGATAACTAAGTAATGAAGGTCTGTAATGGTTACGAATCACTTTTTATATAAAACAAAATTATGCTGAATGGATGAACAATTTCATACTTTTTTAATTTACAGATAATAAAGTGGATATTATTTACTTTCAATTGTTTGTTGTTTGATCACACAGCCAAGCACAGCATACATGTTGGCAGCTTTTGTCCTTTTGATGTTTATTAAATTGTTCGACTCTTGTATCAACCACAGCTTTGTCTGCTGCTTGGCTGTGATTACAGTTAAATAAGAATCCCCTGTCAGCTATTATTTGAGCAACGACAGTATACAGAATTCATGGAAGACATTCACAAAGACGATTTACTGGCTTTACTCATGGATCCATAATAAGTAACACTTCCAATGTTTACTTCGGCTCAGCAATTCAAAAACCTAATTAAACCAGTTTTCTCTTCTAGTGTAGAATATGGAGCTTCACCATAACCTGTTCAAATTGATAAATTTCAGGAGTCAAGCATTGTACACACTATTTCTCGCACGTTATATATATAATAATATAATAATATATAATATATATCGTATTATTTTAGAATGCATACATGATCACTTCTACAAAATCACTTAAAGAGCCTAGATAAATTGTTAAGTTCAGATCTTTTATTATTAAAAGTCATATGCGAATTCTTCCACTAAATTGCATGTATAAAAACATTTTACACACTATTTCTCGTACGTTAAATATTCTCACGGTCAGATAAAAATACACATAAATGAATTTCAAATTTCAGGAACCATGCCATAATCATATTATTTTAAAAGTCACAACTAATCTCATGCTCAAAATGAAGTTAATTTCTTATTTTGTTTTTTGTTTTTTTTAACTTTTCTGGGAATACAGAGATTTTATAGAAGTAAAACTGGTGAAAACTGATAACAGGTCACATAGCTGTACCAATTTGTGTCAATGACATGTCAATAAGTTGTTTATAAACTAATATAACTGATTTTATAGTTTTATTGTTTGTTGTTGGGCTTAACGCCATTTTTCAGCACATGATAGGCTATTCATAACGGCCAGTATTAATGGTGGAGGAAGAAACCGGGAAATCACCGGAAAGAACCACCAACCCACGAGAAGCTACTGGCAAGCTTTCTCACATATCTACATTAGCCGAATCCTAGACTCGAACACACGAAGACAGAGGTGAGATGGCAGTGATCCGTAACGGACATGAGGAATTTTGCAGATCACGTATAAGACTATCCTCATCAATGTTTGATAGGCTCTCTCCAATACCTCTTAACTGGTAGTAGCTGATTCATATTTATTGTTGGATATGCCAGTGCTTTTTTTTCTGCCATTGCTGTCAAAAATGAGAAATTTTGCAGATAAAGTAAAAGATTATCCTCAACAATGTTTGATTATCTCTCCAATACCTCTTAACAGGCAGTAGCCAAGTCATATTGAATGGCGGAATTCTTCAACATGCTAATGGCATCAATTTCTTCAGCCGTTAAGCCGTGTATTAAAATTAGGAAGAGATTTGTATTTTAAAAAAGAGATGTTTTCTACACCCAGCCAATGTACACACTTAAGTAGCACTGTCACTGCTGTGCCTTGTTTGTAAAACTGCATTAAAATCTGCCTGGTGTTGTGGACCTTCAAACAGCAAATTTATGTTCTGGTAACCCTGTATGCCTTGCCTGTGTACTGTTCTGAAAGGTATTGTGTTTTGTACATTTGGTCATGGAGGTCTATTTTAAGCCTCTATACATATATGGCAAAATATAAGGGTGTCTTTACAATCACATTCTTCACGCGACATAATTTCTTTTTGAAAACAGCCTGCTGAATGTTTTTAACTATTGCTGCACAATATTATGTATGATTTTACAAGTAACCAGTACCTCATCTTTAGATGATGAAGGCTCCTCTGGTTCAATAACAATATTAATGATGGTCAGTTGTAAAAATGTCGTCCAAATGATAAATTTGTTTTGGATCTATTTTAATTTTTTGTCTTCGATGTCATTTCACTCGAACGCTGACAATATCTTGAAACAATGCAAGGCATAAATTAAGTGAATGGAAATTGTTGCTTTGTTGCATGACAATAATGTGCATAAAATAATAGTTTCTCAATAATCACTTTTAAATCATGTATTTATTTTCTGCCTCTTTCTTGTGTGTGGTGATTATTCAGTTTAACATCCAGTTGCTACAAATGATGTGACAGTTATAGGTTACATAAGGTCAACTCCAGGATTCACTCACCTGTAACCCAATCATGCTAACATCTGGGGAAAAAAACTGATGTGCCCATGTTTTCCATGTTTGGGAGAGTTGTAATCTAGCCAATAAAACAGAGCAAACCAATATTTTGTGTCAATCTGCAAAACATAACATTGGGGTGATCAATTTATGTACTGTCAACAACTTTTGTGCATCAAATCAGAAAAGTCTGTGTATTTGATGCATGGGTATATAAAACACTGGTTGAACAGGTTACTTTACTTTTAACTGCTTGAGTAATAAATAATCTGCTTGTCTTACTGTTCCAGAAAACATCAAGCAAAGCTGATCCTGAAAAAAATCTACTGTAAAATAAATAAATCCAACAGACTATAGATGTATTTCTTACTAAAGACTGACTTCTATTATGAGTAGGTTTTAAAGTGGTTTGGTGCCTTATGGAACACCAACAAAAGTAGGTTATTTAGTGACAAAGCACTGGAAGCAAATGCCTTGTCCATGAACATACCACTGTAGCCGACCCTGGTTGGTCCAAATGTAGGATTCAAACCTGAAGTAACTGTACAATAGTTAACATCAGGCAATTACATTTCTTTGGGAAATTTTGAGAAGCAATTAACATGAGCCAATTTAATGATATTGTTTATTTCTTTTCATATTTAAAGTAAAACAATTTGCAAGAAAATAATACTTAAAAAAATAGGATAGTAATTACACATGTAATTAGAGTCGGGGCCTACAACATTTTACAAGTCACATGCCCTAAGCTTGTGTCAGAAAAATTTTCCTTGTGTAGTTTATATACATATGTCAAAATTTGCAATATTTTAAGCTATATTATTTGTCTGAAGGAAATATACTTTTTAGGAGCAAATGATAAAATGGGTTTACAGTCCTTATTTGCATTCCACTAAAGTTGGATCTTCACAGAAAAACAAAAACTGCATATAATTCTGCTGATTTCCATCTCTGATCTGTATTTCATGTTAAACATCTTATAATTAATAATTTTAAGGTCAACTAACAATTACATCACAAATTTACTCACTTTGTAATACATAATAAATGAAAGGATGCAGATTTAAATAAGACCATTTGAAACTTCAAAGGTCAGCTCAAATGACTCAAAAGTTCTAAACTGTCAACAAAAGATTTTAATATAAAGCAATTATGAGAATTTATGCCATTACATGCACTTCATAAATCTGTATTGTAAGTAAACTGTTTGTTATCAAACTGATATATGAAGAAAAAACAGTGAAAAAGTTAGTTTCCTTTGTTTGGAGACTACAACTGTGCTCAAGTAGACAGTCCCACTATGCTACTCTAATCAGCTGATTCATGCATAGCACAAACAAAGCGGGCTTATTATTCCGACACCATTTTTAGATCGATGTCGACTTGGTTAATGTCGAAAATTTTGCATCATCTAAACTAAATATTCTGATTTAACTGATTCCAAAAGCAAACTGGTGATTGAACGCAAAATTTCTATAATTGCGTAATTTATCCGGAGTGTCTATTTAGGTCAATTGTGTTTTGACGTCGAAATCAAAACATTGGGGACCTACCTTTGTAATGAACTCGAAGGTTGTTGTGAGACAGTCCTATGTAGTTATACTTGTCTTTTGGACTCCACGATCTAGGTAAAGGAGTTTCTTCTTCATTTACGGCAGGATATAAACGTTTAAGTCGATCATCAGGGTCATTAGAACTGGAGCTTGAAGAATCAGATGACGAACATCCACTGGTTGTGGCCATTTTTCTCTTCACATTACCAAAACCCGGATGTATACTGTTCTCAAACAGGTGTCAAATTGTAACCTTTATTTTGATTGGTCAAGATTTTGACATTTATCCAATAAGAAATACTTTCTTTCATGCTCACTAATATCGTACTGTACCTTGAACAGAACGGAATGGAACAAAATGCGAACCATCCAAGTTGTTCTTGTGGAGTTTAAAGCCATTTTCAGCACAAGATAGGCTATACATGGCAGCCAGTATAAATAGTGGAGGAAGAACTCGGGAAAACCCGGAAAGAATCTCCGACCTACATCACTGGTTAATTTTCCAAAAATTAAAAACAAAATAGGCAAATGTGAAAAGGGTTTGATTCTGTGGTTATTGTATACACTAACTCAGAATACAATATACCATCCAAATAATGTTATAAATTTTGCAATCAAATAAAGAATGTACTGATCAAATACATAAAAATACATGTTAGACATCTCATTCAAACATCACATTTTACATTTTTCTTTGGACAGTATTACAAGTTATAAATTCCTATATAAAATTATGGTATATTGCTGTGAGTCTACTCGCTTAGTAAATTCTTTTCAAAGTGTATCTTTTGCGATGAATCCATACGATCACGTACCTGTCAATATAGTTAATAACCTGAAAAATATACGCTTGTAAGATCGTCCAAATAATATGCTAAAATATCGATCTACACAGATTTTAGTTATTGTACTGCATGCATTATACATCTGTATCATACAATGTTTGAACTAAAGCAAACAATTCAATTGAGATTCGGAGTCTGTGATTAACATGTCTGTACTAAAATAATTTGAAAACTAAATTTTATATTTTATTTTATTGAGTTTTAACTGACCATTATCCTTTTTTGAGTTTTATTTACGTACCATATAGAAAAAAATGAGGGTAAAAAAGAATGAAAAATTTTCACACAACAACAACAACAACAACAACAACAACAACAACAAGCATCAATTATTGACAAAATAGTAGACATGAACGTGTTGCTTATCAATAGGAAGTAACATTTATACAATTTATACATTAAAAAGTGAAACAAAGAAGCATAACACGAGTCCGTCCGGGCAGAGAAGAAGGGTGGCTGTAAATACCCATTCTTTTTATATTATTTCTGATTTGATCTCAATTAGGAAACTTTATAGTTATTCCTGAGAAAATCTTGCTCTCTTTCTAGGAAGTGTGTGTGTGTGTGTGTGTGTGTGTGTGTGTGTGTGTGTGTGTGTGTGTGTGTGTGTGTGTGTGTGTGTGTGTTGGTACTCTATACCATTATGATCTTATTTTGTTATTTTTAATTTTATTTACCTTTATCTTTAATTGTATACATCCTCTACACAACGTTGGCAGTTTTACAGTTTGTCTTTTATCTTCTAACAGTATGCTTATTTCAAATATGTCGTTCGCAATAGTATTGCAATATATGAGATTTTAGATCCGTTGACCAAGCTGACCAAATTTCAGGTCCAAAACCCTTATAAAATTCCCTATGACTTTGTCAACTGAGGATTATTTGTGCACGAAATGGGTTGGGAACAGCAGTTCTGTAGACTCACAGACAGGTGTTAGTAGTATAGTGGGATGAAATAGCGTCAACGGGAGTTATCATTAAAAACACCCCTGGGACGATACAGAGTTAAGATTTATAGCTTCAAATGGCACACCCTGGGACGATATGGCGTCAATGGGAATTTTGTATCAGTGTCTAACACACCCTTGGACGATATAACGTCAAAGGAAATTTTGTATTAGTGACTAGCACACCCTGGGCCTGTATAGCAACAAGAGGAATGGCACAGGTGGCATGACGTCACGGTACTGGACACTGTTAACACTGTAGCAATGTACAAGTACTATGATGACGTCAAGCGTTCGTGTTGGTGAATTGTGATATGTTTTATAACTGATATAAAACAAATTGTTGAGGCAATGTAAAAAGGAATATCTTTTCGAGGCATAGACAGTGGACCTGTGTGTGAGTGCGTGAGCGTAGACTCTTTTTCAAAAACAAAATCAAAACCAGGAGACAAGCTTTTTTCAGTCTGGTCTATTTGGTTAAAAATATTTACAATCAATTCACAAGACAACATAACACTTAAAAAAAACAACAACAACAACTCATAGACTTATTTTGTGTCTGGTTTTGGTTCACTCTGTTTTAATTTCTTCACTTTCACGTGTTTTTTTTTTTCTCTTTTTTTTCCTCTTATTTTTCTCTCTTTCTTTTCTTCTCTATCGGAAAGTCTCGGGATTCTTCCTTTTCCTCTTCTCCCTCCTGCTCCTGCTCCTGTTGTTTCTTAGGGCACTCTGAAGACCAATGTCCACTCTCTTGACAATGATAACCGGTATCTTGACTTTTGTCACTTTTGCCACTTGTCTTGCTTTTATGACGGTCTGGACCGACTGTAGCCCAATACCTTTTATTCTTACAGATATAGCAAGTATCTTGACGTTTATCTCGACAGGAGTAAGAGTTTTTCGTCGGATTGTCTGAAGAAAACCTTCGAATGACACCTTGCAAAGCTATAATGAGAAGTTCAAACTGTGTGGGTTCATCCATCGTACTGGTCAGCTTGATAGTAAAATGAATACTGAAAGGGAAAGCACAAGCCCTTTATATAAAGACTACCATGCCGTTTCACATGCAGTCATTTTAGGTTTTGCAATCAGGATGAAACGATCACATGAATCGTAATGAAAGGAGAAGAAAGTAAGAGGGAGAAATGTAGCTGGAGTCCTGGCTCAAATTCACGCCAGCGATTTTGAAGATGAAATGAATGAACCAGAATCTAAGACCAGAGGGTCCACACCAAACCAAAGTTCATTACCATCAGAAAACCCTGAAAACTATTACCACATTCAAGATACGGACAAACGCTCCTCTATACAATTTAGAATTAAGACCTACTTATACGCATGAGGTTTAAAGATTTTAAGTCCGATGTACCACTGGAGAAAGCAGAAGGGTTCATCATTGCTGTGTAGGATTCTTTGTTAACCAATCTTAAGACGCAATGTCAAGCCAAAGAAGACGAACGCTTGAGACTTTTCATTTATCATGACAATTTGAAATCACCCGTATAGATCGAGTTTAGTAGCTCAGCAGAATTGATACCTTCCAAAGTCATGGACAAAATTCAATACGTGCAACAATCCAATGACAAGTTTTACATCACTGACGGAAAAGCGATAATATTCATGACCCATGTGCCTCTTCCACAAGGGACCGGACAGCCAAAAAAGTGTTCTTGGTGGACGACCTTCGCAGCATCAAACGTAGTATCGTCCAAATTAAAAATCTTCAAGACAAGATGTGCTTAGCCCACGCGATCGTGGTGGGACGAACGTATGCCGGAAAGAACAACACGGCAGAATGGAAAAGAGCCTGGAAAACTATTCAACAATCGGACCTAGCCAAGCAACAAAAAGAGGCAGAACACCTGTTACAGAAAGCGGGACTAGCTAAAGACACACCTTGTGGCATTCCTGCAATGCAAAAGTTGCAAGACGTCTTGGCTTCACGTTACACATTAAAAGTGCACCCTCAAGAAGTACGTGGACCTTTGTTGTTTCGAGGCAAAGATTTCAAAGACGGAAAATACATTCACGTCTATCATCACGATGAACATTTTGATGACATTACCAGTATCACTGCATTCCTGTCATACGGTTATTACTGTGAAAAATGTGACTATGACTATAACAATCGAAAGCAACACAAGCATTGTGGATCGAAATGCTCAGGATGTTTGGCCTCTAAAGCATGTCTGAACGAAGAACAAGAACGAGTGATTATCCCAGCTTGTCAGCGTACGTTTTTCAGTCCAACTTGTTACCAACAACATTTGAAAACGCAAGTATCACATCAAAAATTTGTTTGTGAACTCCTAAGATTGTGCCCTACTTGTGGAAAAGGTATACTTACCAAGAACGCTAAAGCACGCGTCTGTTCAGGAAAGAAACAATGTCAAATTTTCGTCAAATCTTGGACTTGGAACACCAATGCTACATTCAATAATATCATTCTAAACATGAAGAAGAGGAAGATGACAACAATAAGAGGAAAGGGAATTTCATCTTTTTCGATTTTGAATGCATGCAAGAAACGGGCATTCTCATTCCTAATTTCTGTGTGGCTCACCGAGCGTGTGAGAAGTGCATCCAAGAACCTATCTTGACTCATTTTCCTCACTGTAGCAAGATTCCTGAAGGATGTGAAAAAATCTTTATGGGACCCAACACATTGTCTAATTTTGTGCAATCGATCTTAGACCCTATGGACGAGACGTGGATCCAAGAAGACATTGAACGTTATGCCACGGTGAGGGCTCACAGTTTCTCGGGATACGATGGACAGTTTCTGTTGAGATACTATACGGAACAAAGTACCGAACGTCCTAAAGTGACTTTGAACGGAGACAAAATCATTTCCATGCAAGTAGGCCAAGTGCAGTTTAAAGATTCGATGAGTCACTTGGCCATGCCTTTGAGTCGCATGCCTAAAACGTTTGGCGTGACAGAAATGGCCAAAGGCTATTTTCCACACTTTTTAATACCGAAGTCAATCAAATTTACCCATTTTCCTGTGGATCACTACTACGACCCCGACAACATGCGTACCGAACAACGACACACTTTCTACGCATGGTACCAGAGTCACACTTCGGACCATTTCGACTTTTAGGAAGAAATATTAAAATATTGTCGTTCCGATGTGGACATTTTACGATGTTGCTGTGGAAAATTTCGACAAAGGTACATAAAGCACGGGGTGATCGATCCTTTGAAAGACGCCTGCACCATTGTTAAAGCGTGTTCCTTACTGTACCTTCAACAATTCATGCTCGCAAACACCCTAGCTATCATATGTCCTCAAACAACGAACTTTATTAAACGGCAATACTCAATAAAAGCCCTACGTTGGTTACATTACGTGTGTAACAAGGAAGACAAATGGATCCAACATGTCCGCAACGGAGGAGGAGGAAAGAACCTCGGAAGGTATTCGGTGGATGACTGAGATTTACAACACACCCAGATTGTCTACTAGTTTAACGGGTGTTTATTTCACGGATGTCCCATCAGCTACCCTTGACGTGACACTAAAAACCAATTTTACAACGGACCATGTAAGACTTGACGTGACCACTTGTCAACGGCGCTTAAAGTTGGAAGAGCAGGGATACCAAGTAGTGGAAATGTGGGAACACGAGTACGATCAGCAATTGAAAACCGACCTCGAGTTTAAACAAATCGTGGAAAGTTACAAACTAGTGGACCCTCTGAACCCAAGGGACAGTTTGTATGGAAGACGGACTAATGCCACTTGTTTGCTGTACCAAAGTAAAAGAAATAAAATACTTTGACGTATGTTCTCTATATCCATACGTGAGCAAATATTTTCACTTTTCCGCAGGGTAGTCGCAGTTGCTGACCGAACACATCGACGTGGATAATACTAGACAATATGCAGGATTGATCAAGTGCAAAGTCTTGCCTCTAACAAACTTGTACTATCTTGTTTTACCACATCATTGGCAAGTAAAACTGATGTTTCCTTTGTATCGTACTTGTGCTGAAACGTGCAACCAATACCACCCTTGTTAGCACACTCAGGAAAAGCGCATATTGACAGGACCGTGGATCAGCGTGGACTTGTTTAAAGCTCGGATATGTGATACTAATTGTTAGAATTGTACGAAATTTACCACTTTCTTAAGACAGAAAAATACCACAAGGGAGACAAGATTCCAAAAGGCATTTTCGCAGACTACGTAAGTGATTTTTTTAAAAAACTGAAACAAGATGTCAGTGACTATCCTTCCTGGTGTCACACTCCTGAAGTTCAAAGGAAATTCAAAGAGAAATACTAGGAACAGGAACGCATCACTTTAGACCACATCGAGAAAAACGAAGGAAGGCGATCATTTGCCAAAGTGATGTTAAATTATTTGTGGGGTAAAATGGCACAACGCCCATGTTTACCCAAGACAGAGTATTTATCAGAATTTATCCGCTACTTTCAGAAGATTTACGGCAATCAATTACATGAAACACGTGGACGTTGTTCGTGAGAACTTGCTCTTAGTCAGATACGAAGAAGAAGTGGACTTTGTAGAAGCTGGCGAATTTGGAAATTTTATCATTGCGGATTACGTGATACCAATTCTCGCTTAAAACTGTACAAAGGTTTAAAACTGTTAGGAGATCGTGTGCAGTATTTTGACACGGACAGTTGCATCTACATTCATCGTTTGGATCAAGAGTAACCTAATATCGAAGAAGACCGTTTAGGAGACTGAATAGACGAGCATACCGAGAACAAGATTCTAAGTTTTGCAAGTGGTGGTCCCAAAAGTTACGGTTACGAATACAGTGACCCACAAGGAGAAATGCAGATATTGGTCAACATATAAGAAGAAACAACGTCCAAGACCGATAGTGCATTGTGACTAACAAGACCAAGAGAGAAAGATGGATCCTTTTACACAGCAAGTATCCAGCGAGAGCACACTTGAGTGTGATTGCAGAAATGTCGTAAACTGTAACTACTCTGATTCAGTACCACATTTTTATGGGAACTTTGCTATGACTACCATGCCTACCATGCAAAGTGAAGGTGATGTTGTACAGATGTTGTACAGATCTGACGGATGCGAAAGCGATGCCACTCGTTATCGTACACCTTTTCACTTTACTGGTTTTCATGCTGGATGTCTACCTCTAAAGAACAACATGCGACTACCATCCTACGGATGTCATGCAAAACTGATCACAGTCCTAAGGATTTCACCGTATCCTTATCGAAATGAACCTGCACAAGAAGAATATTCGTTCCCTGTGCGTTTTCCTGAATACAGTGAATATGAAAGTCGATTGCAAACCTTTCGAGGAAAATGGCCAAAATATCGGGGGGAACCTACTCCCGAAGGATTAGCCAAAGCCGGATTTTTCTACTTGAGCGAAGCGGATAAAGTCAAGTGCTTCAGTTGTGGCGTGTCACTTAACGAGTGGGACAGAAAGATTCCGCTTACCTCGAACATGTTTGATGGTCTCCAGGTTATCATTATCTACCTTTAGTGGGAATTCGTCATTGAAGTGGACCAACCATGTCGTGTAAGAAAGTGGTGACATGGTTAGGAGTCAAACATTTGACCACCCCTACACAAGTATTTAAAGCCGATATAAAAAAATAATCTTCAAACATTACCCATTGATTGCAAGAGATCTACAGGGATATTTGGCAAGGACTTGCTAGAGTCAAATCTCTATTCGTGACTGTTGAACGTTTGTGTCGAGAAATTCACAGGAGGAAAAAGAAAAGAGTCAACCGACAAGTTTATTGTTTCTAGATTAAGGGTGTGTTCATTCTACTTTTTCGCTTTAGACCATTTATAATGGAAAATTTTATTGACATTCTTGTCCACTGCCATTCAGTGGACAGAAAAGACTCACTACGTTTATTACTTTCGCTCTAGGAGAAGCGTTTGACTGACATGGTCATGCATACTTTACAAGTGAACATTCGTAGTTTACCTTTGGAGTTGAGAGAACGCATTTACCGAGAGTTGGTAAATACAAGTCAAACGCAAAGAACCATTGCATCCATTACGTCACCGTGTTGGAACCACTGGTACCTCAATGCTCTAAGAAAGCTGATTCTGATGAAAGTGTTCTAGTGGTCTGACATTGATGAATCGGGTCATATTCCTAATTTTTTGGATCCTACCTATTGAACTTACAAGATGATAATAGGACATCAATTTCCAAAACACCAATTAGAGGATTACAACCAATCTTTAAAATAAAATACCTTTGTAGTTGAAAAGAATTTCTTTGCGAAGTGTGTGAGTTAGTGACTAAACATTATTGGTGCGGTACTAAAATAAAATCGAAGCTATTCAAAAAGTACACTTATTACCTGACACCAAATAGGGTATAAAAACGTAAGACCATGCCACAACCTGTATCATTGGTGATACAACAGAAGGAGATCAATGACCATATTCAAAAAGTGGAGGATTACAATTGCCTTTTACGAGAACTGTGTCCATTGAATTTGGTCAACGTGTAGTGTGTGTCTTAGTGACTTGCGTTCTGAAATTTCGTCTATCGTCCGATGTTTTGTGGACTCTTTACGAACATTATTTACCACACGATAAAATATGAAAGTGGTCCACGAGAGATACATTTTCCTGAAAGCTTTGCGCTTTCATCTGGATACTTCTAGACCTTTACGGAAAAACAAGATTCGTCAACTTTTAGGTACTGAAAATGTGTATGAGGATGTGTGTGTAGCTTGTGACTTACACCCTCACTGGACAGATGTACGTGACTGGAAAAGTTGGGGGGTTTTTTTAGGTTTTGACTAAAAAAAGTGGCCTACTTTACCCGAGATTTGTAATCATCAAACATTAGAACGTTCCGTGCAAAAAGTCAATTTTAATCCTGTGTTACTGACAGTGCCAGAAGAAGAAGAACAGCCTGTCATCGAAGAAAACCACTCTCTTCAGGACAGGACTGTCAATGTCATCCCCGAAAGACCATTTCAGGAGAACGCTTGTACAAGGAATGTTCAAACGTTTAAAACATTACACACTGTCCTTAGGACACTACAGTTGGATGAGAAAATATGTTGTAAAGTTCAAACTTGTCTATATTACACTATGCTTGTTTTGATATGTCTTTTATCCATGTATTTTAACCATTTGGCTATTATGTGTTTATGTTTTTCGTGTTATTTCATTTTAAAGTTTGCAATAAATGTGCCCGAAAAAAAGTATAAAAACTCTTGTCTTTTTACGTGTCACGAAAAGGTGACATTCCTACCTCTACTGTCTCTGCTCCCTCTTCCTACACTTTCAAAGTCATTAACGAACATTTAGATCGTGCTAGTTGTTAGGCCTTGTATCTTCGACATCCTTTTAACATGATTATTGCTGGACCTAGCGGTTCGGGCAAAACCGAATTTGTCAAACATTTAATCGAACATAAACAACATTTAATCATGTTGTGTTACAAAGAGTGGCAATCAGCGTACACCCTTCTACGAGAAAGTCAAGGTGAACCAATTGTCTTTGTGGAAGGCATTCCTGTCGAAGACAACGGAATCGTATCTGACCCTAGTCAAACCCACTTGGTCATCTTTAATGACATGGTAAAAGACGAGGAAGAAATTAAACACAAACAAAGTAGCCTTAACGCAACTGGCCAATCCTGGCATTGACACTCAAACCAAAAAAGCAAATCATTTTGAAACCAGGAGGTAGTGTTTCACTAGGAGGCGTCATCATTCGTTCCCTCTTAAAATGGGATCCCGATGCGCCCAAAGTTGTCCCCAAGAAGAAAAAAGCTACTACCCGACGTACCCAGAAGAAAAAGGTCAACGGTGCCAAGACTAGGTCACCGTCTCAGAAAAAAGAACAAGAACAACGGTGAAAAGATTAAGTCACAGCCTCAGAGAAAGAAAAGTTCACAGAAAACAGTTTCTACCTACATTAGAGCGTCTGCAAAAAGTCTACTCCAGCGGTGATAGTCCTTTATCGGCATGTTATGAGGCAGTCCTTATGTTAGTCCTTCACCAAATTGTTGTTGTCTGTCCTTTATAAATCAGTCATCCTTTTTGAGTAAGACACACTCGTTCAAAGAAAAGGAGAAGACACTAAGAGGGATGTTTATTTAGCCCTTTTGTTAAATTTGGAAAAAATACTCTAAAAGGTTGACGGATTTCTAAAGGATAGACAAAAATAATTTGGTAAAGGACTCAAATAAGGACTGCCTCTTTAGCGGCAGTGGCTGCTGCTCACAAAGTACCTAAACTCAAAATGAAAGTCCAAGGAAGATCAGGCTTGTTACAAAGTTTACTGTATTTGTCCAAGCAAGAACTGGCTCGATTTAGTCCCTTGCGATCTCCTCCACTACGTGTGTTGTCTGTCATCAAGTTGATACGACGTAAAGACAATCAGTGGCGATGCATTTCAGTATAAAAAGACCTCAGGTCAATTTTATAATCAGTGTTTTTTGTGCTGTTAATCACTCCAAGATGATCCCACTAAGAAGTGTACACTTTTTCCATCGTCGTTTTTCTTCTGTGCAAAAAAGAAAAGGAAACAAAAAACGACAGTCACGTCATCCTAACAAACGCTTAGCCCAACATCGGCCATACTCTCTGAAAAGATACATTCGTTCAAACAAAAGGAGAAGACACCAAGAGGGATGTTTCTTTAGCCCTTTTGTTAAATTCGGAAAAAATACTCAAAAAAGGTTGACGGATTTTTAAAGGACAGACAACAAAAACTTGGTAAAGGACTCACATAAAAGACGCATGTCAAACCATGGATGTCAATATTTGTTGTGCACCCACAGACACCTTCGTATCGTCGTTCTTCTGTTCAAAAAAAGAAAAAGAGAGTCTCGTTATGCGAAACAAAACGTAGTCAAACATCGTCGTCACCCTCAGAAAAGACACACTCGTCCAAAGAAAAAGAGGAGCTACCAAAAAAAAGAATTCTTTGACAGTTTTGAAAAAAAAAATGTTGCCTTTACGACAAAGCGATAGTATAAAAATGGATAAACGTCGTGTGCCAAGTCATCGACGTTAGTGTATTCTTTGGTGTGTGGTACAGAAGCAAGGTACAAAGATGACTCCCAAAGACGTACACATCACCTTCTAGCTCAACAAGGAAAGAAAAAAAAGGACTGCCTCCTCATTTAGCCAAACATTGGGACGTGTTGTCCGTGTTGTCCAAAGCTCTTCCACCCATGCGAAAACAAATGATTCAAAATGCCTTCAAAGATGTCATCAATACCGTATGCGAATGTTGTCTGAATGTCTTAAAATGCACGATACCTTTGTCTAAAAAACATAAGAAATGCTTAGTCAAAGATCAACACGTTCTTTGCCAAATGGTCCAAAAGAAAATGCCCATTCGTCAAAATAAAAAGACGTTGGTGCAACGCGGATGATTTTTATTCTTTTGACCTATGATACTGAAAGAAGTCATGGGTACAATAGGAGGACCCTTGCTAAAAGGAGTCATGGTAAACATCCTGGGATGATAAAGATAAAAAAGAAGATAAAAGGGAGCTTAGGAGCCAGAATATCTCAAACGTGATCCTTGAAATCTAATGGAAGGACGAAAACTGACTTTAGTCTCTTACAAACGATGGAAGGAATACCATCGTTGGCAAGAACAACTGACCTTCCATTTACCTTTCAATCCTCATTTGACCGATATGTCCCAGTTACAACACGAAATGCATTCGTTGAGGGATAGCATCGATTTGTTCGAAACGGAAAAATCTCTACGGTACGGTCAGTTCTTGCAACGACTGCAACTCTTTCATCAAAAAGCTTTAGACAAAATAGCTCCACCCACTCTGAAAGATTTTAAGGCCTTGATGAAACGTCCATCACCACCACAACCCTCAGGGGTCAAGACAGAAGCATTCCATGTGTGTCTGAAGAAGAAGAAGCATGAGAAGTCTTTCAAACACCCTCAGTAGCTCCCATTCCTTGTACGATTGCTGCGTCCATGTTGACCCCTTTCCCTACACCTTAACGATTAGAACTTAAAGCTTGGGTTAAAAGGTGATGTCAACTCCTCCTTCGACAGAAATGAAAAAGAAAGGAAAGAAATCAGAAGTGATAAAAGAAAAGAAGACAAAAACCATTCTATTACCACCACTGCAACCACCATTACCAAGACTACCTTCCACTTCAACTCCTGTAGCATATCGAACACGTAAAGCCGTTTCCAAGCCACCCTCTCAATCCATTCAAAGTAGCATCAGCGAAGAGTGGATCACTTATTCAAAAAAATGGAGGTCTTAGCCAGCATTTACTACGATCCATCCCATCCTGCCGGTTACAGAGGAGTTCAGAAATTGTATCGTGCTGCCAAAACAAAACTAAAAAGTGACCGTTTACCTCAAGTGCAACGATTGTTACAAGAACAAGCCAAATACGCCTTACACAAATCCATTCGACAAAAATTTTCTAGAAGTCGCACCCAAGATGATTTAGCCGATGTCTCTCATTTGGTCACCTACAATCGTGGCTCCAAATATTTGTTTTGTGTCATCGACGTCTTTTCCAAATTTGCTTGGGTCGTGCTCATGTCTTCTAAATCAAGCACTGAATTAGTGCGAGCCCTGAAACTGGTATTAAAACAAAGTGGTCGTCACCCTCTCCGATGGCAACACGACAAAGTCACCGAATTTCTAAACCAAGCTTTCCAAAAAAGAATTGAAGAAACGTGACATTCATTTTTTACCACCGAGAATCCCGAAACCAAAACCAGCATTGAGGAACGTTTTCAACATACCTTGAAAGAACGTATGTGGAAATATTATACGCATCAACACATTCTCAACCTCATTGTCGTCTTGGCGCACCTCGTTCATCGTACAACCATTCTTACCATCGGGGTATTGGACGTGCCCCCCACCCCCTGCCAAGAAGTGACTCCCGAAAACGAAGTGACTGTCTTCGAGCACCTGTTTGGTACGTCCCCGTCAGTCACTGTCCCCAAAAAAGGTGGAATATTAGCCACATGAGATTGGGTACGCATTAGCAAAACCAAACGAACTTTCGACAGAGGTTACTTTCCCAATTGGACTACCGAACTGTTTCGTGTGACTGAACGAGTGCGTGGCCTTTATCCCCCGTCTATAAATTGGAAGACATGAACGGGGAAGTGTTAAAAAAAAACGATTTACTTACCAGAGTTACAGCGTATGACCAAAAAAGAAAGCATTCTCGATCAAAGAACACGAAAAGTGGGAGAACTTCTTGTCAAAGAAGTCAAAGCACAATGGAAATGATGTCAATTAAAGTTTTGACTCTTGGATTGACCATCGTGTCTTTCAACACAGTCTCAGCTCCTACAGTGACCACTTCTTCCGCCAGTTTTTCTCCGCAAGATCTACAAAAGCATCCCATGTGGGCGTGGTGTGGAGAACATGTGTCTAAAACGCAGATCGTCTTTTCTGCCAAATCTGTGTGGTGTATTGTGTCATCCGTGCAGCCATTGCCATATTTGAGCGTCCAAGATGTAAGTCCATCGCGATGGCAAGACCTTGTGTACCAGACCCTTCAAACCTAACTTTATTCTGAACAATTACTTGAAATGGTACTTGTCCCTGAACGAAGCTACCGGACAACAGGGAACCAAAACCAGCCACTTTATTTCGTACGAAGATTATATCGGATGTTTCACTTTGTGGGCTTTTGATTTTAATCCAGACCAAGGTAGCGATGAGGGACATTTCCACCCTATAAAATCAGGTCAACTGCTTGTGGAACTTAAGTTTGCAGAAGCTCTCGGTGAAACGGTAAACGTCATCCTGTATGCTGAATTCGATAATACCATATAAATCAACAGAATTGAGAGAAGTCATTCTAGATCCATTAGACACTATGGCATTATTAGACACTTATTCTTCTTTGAAAGTTGAACAATTTATGGAATGGGAGGATACTGTGAAAAGAGAATTCTCAGACAAAGACAGGACAAGGTAGTCATGTTCAGATGGCCAGAACAAGAACAACATTTAGTGTACTGTTTTGCTAAACACTTGTCGAATAAAAGTACGGAATTGTCAAGAAAGCTTAAGTCAAATTGATGTTTAAATGATCATCCCAGTCAAATTCAACACGATTAATGTCTAATGATGAACCAAGAAGAAACATTGGACAAGTTTCTGGACGAAGCATGGAATCTCAGAAGAAACCGTGTTGCATGAGTGGTATAAAGAATTGCGTGATCATTCCTGTCCTCCATTGACTACTCAAAAGATCTATCACATTGAAGCTCTCTTATCCCAGAGTTGGGAAACAATGCGGAAAAAATGGTTACTTGTCAGATCTTTTCAAGCAAAAAGTCAGAACTGAATTGATGACTTATCATTACCTGTAAAAACAAGAGAAACAAAACAACAAGAAAAATAGATACCTGGGAACTTTATTACCATTTGAATAATAGTTTGCATACTTGGAATCCTGTCGTGTGTGCTAAAAATGAACTCCATCATCGCAAATCTCAAGACCAACAAGCTTATGTCATCAATATGGGTCAAAGTCATCTCCCAGGAACTCACTGGGTAGCGGTGTACTTTCCGCCAGAAAATTATGTGGAGTATTTTGATTCGTGTGGATTACCCCCTTGGGAAGACGATATCACTGACTTTATGAGAAGAAATGTCCAGACGACACGATTCAATAATGTGAAGTTACAAGACAACGATTCCATGGTGTGTGGACAATATTGGGTGTATTTTCTTCATCAACGCAGACTGGGATATTCTTTAGAACATTTAGTAACTTATTTCGATCGTGACTCTTCTAGAAACGATGAAAAAGTAGATCGATGGTTTTGTGACCATTATGGTTATCTTTTGTCTTTAGCTAGAAATGTAGTGTACATCAATGGCTTAGTGACTTTCATCGATGGAAATTTCACAACGTTGTCAAAATGGTCAAAAAATTTGTTCGATATTGTTGTTGTTTTTTAGCTATGTTGATTGTTATTTTAATAACAAAAAATGTATTTGTAAAAAAAACGTGTCTGTCGTTTGTTTTCAAAACAAAAAAAAACACTGTTAATATATGCTCTTTGACCTTCTCTCTATCCCTCACCATGACATGAGATATGATCACTTCCCGACACTAAAACCCAATAGAGATGTTTTTTATCAAGTCGGCGTATGTACCATATAAATTGGGTGGCTCTCCAATCTGACCGACTTACTGTCAAATGCTCGCCGACAATTGCTCGCCGGTCAATTGCTCGTGGTTATTTGCTCGCTATAACAATTGCTCGCGGAATGTACTGCTCGCCGATCAATTAATTGCGAAAACAATAGCTCGCCGGCCAATTGATCTCTTTGAAAACTGCTCTAACAGGTGTAAAAGTTTTTGAAATATACTTAGCGGAATAATAACAGTTTTAATTATATTGTCTACTCAAATACCTTCAAAAGGGCCTCAACATGTATATAAGGCAGGACAAATGCTACTTTTCTCAAACGTAATATTAACTTACTAGAAATTTACTAATAAAAATTCTTTGTTAAATATTATAATACAATTTGGTTTTTTTTAAATGGCTCTAAGATTTGCGACAAGCGAGAAAGGAAAGTGCAAACTTATTGATAATGGTCATATATACATCAAATATAAGTCTAACGGTGAAAAAAATGTGGTAGTGTGAGTATTCTAGAAGCAAAAGATGTCATAGCCGAGTTCATACGATTGGAGATAGTATTGCGAAAAGGATTGGAGAACACAATCATTCTGGCAATGCATGTAGAGTGGAAGTTTTGGATGTCATGCATAACATTATTGACAGAAAGGTCACCACACAGGATGGACCGCAGAACATTGTTGCAGATGCTTTAAATCTTGTATCTCAACCAGCACTTGGTCAGGAAACTAGCGTCAACAATATGAAAAGGGTGATTCAACGTGCACGCAAACATAAAGGATCAATGCCAGCAAATCCCTGGTCGTTGCAAGACTTAGTAATACCAGATGAGCTTAAGAAAACTCTCAAAATCTCAAGACTTTTTATTATACGACAGCGGGCAAGGTGACAAAAGAACTTTAATTTTCTCTACTCATCGAAACATGCAACTTTTAGCAAGATCACAGCACTGGTCTGCTGACGGAACGTTTAAAACTGTTCCACCATTATTCGCTCAGTTATACACTATTCATGGACTTATTAACAATAATATTGTACCATCTGTTTTCGTTTTAATGTCGGAAAAAAAATGAGAAAAGCTATCGAACGGTTTTCAGCAAACTGTAACAATTTGAGCCATCAATGAGACCGATATCGGTGATGACCGATTTTGAAACGGCGACTGTGTGAGCCTTCCAGCATGAGTTTTTTTTAATACAACTCAGAGGATGTTTTTATTTTCATTTTTTTTCAGTTCCTATACAGAAACATTCAATCAAACGATCTTCAACGTCGCTGTGATAATGATGCAGATTTTGCTATGAAGTCTTGAATTTGTTCCTATTGAAGATGTAGTTCCAGCATTTGAAGAATTACTGTCACGTGTTGATTTTCCTTTTGAATCACAGCCAGTACTTGACTATTTAGAAGATACATGGATTGGACGACCTACATGAGGCAACAAACGTCGACCGCCACGTACGCCACACTCAATGTGGAGTTGTTACGACAACATTAACGATGATCTTCCAAAGACCAACAACAGCTGTGAAGGATGGCACAGATCGTTTAGCGAGCTGATGAGTGGAAATCATCCAACTATATGGAAATTTATAACAGTTTTGCAAAAGGAACAAGACCTAAATGAAGCAAAAATTGAACAGTCTTTTGCTGGGCAACCTATACAGCCTCTAAAGAAGAGATACATGGATGCAGATTCCAAAATCAAAAGGATTGTTGAAACTTATAAAGAAATTGACTTGATGGATTACTTAAGAGGTTTGTCGCATACTTTGTCGTTTTAATACGTGATATAAAAGTTTGGTATATACATGTATTTTTAAGATACTGGTTGTATAACTTGTCTTTATTTTTAATAAATGTTAAACAAGTATTAGTCGTTTGTATCTTCTTAATGTTAATTTATTCAGTTACAATTGGTGATCAATACACCTGCCTGCTATTGTTGTTGCGATCAATTTACCGGCGAGCAGTACATTTCGTGAGCAATTGTTATAGTGAGCAATTAACCACGAGCAATTGACCGGCGAGCAATTGTCGGCAAGCAATTGGTCGGATACCGTCTGACCACCCACTATTGACTCGTCAACCTATCAAGATGCTTTCCAGACTAGCTAAACTAAACGAAGCTTATGTTCAATTACATCGTATCAGGCTAAGCCTGATACCTAAGCCTGAAGAAATACAAAATGTCAGGATGCTCTCTATAGCCTAAGATATCATAGAATAGATCTTTAGAGAAGAAATTGAGAAAGAATAAGAATAATGGACTAAGAAATACAGACTTCAGAAGAAGCAGAGAGAAGAACAACAGCAGCAGCAACAGCAAGAACCGGACAGAGGATTTGTGGACTGTCGAGTAGATACCAAAGAATTATCTTTCTCTTTTCGCAGAAGCAGACCTTATCGTATAGGAAAGCCTGCTGCCATACGGGGTCGCAATCTCAGACAGTAAAAAGAGATTGCCATTACTCACCGTCAATAAAAAAACAGCCCTTTTCAGGGCTACTCAATTCTCAATTGCCCAAATTGTTATTAGAAAATATAGAAGTGTATCTATAAACACTTCGTTTCTCTGTCTTGTCCAAATCTTGACTGTCTGTGCTTGTTAATTAAAATAGTAAAATGTGAACGTGAGTGATTCTTTTATGTCCGCGCGTTTCATGTGATAGTAAATTTATAAATTTTTATCATCAGGGGATGTTTTCCATCACGTCCTTACTCCACGTATATAAAGAGGTATAGAGACAAAGAGACGTGTGTTTGGTTGGGTGGACCAGTTTTTGGGTGGTTGCCGTAAGGCGGGACGGGGCTGGGATAGGCTGGGCCGGGGCGCGAGTTAGGTTGCTTGGTCTGTGGTTTGAGAGCGATAATGTGCGTCAAACTTATATGAGTAACGGGTCGAAGTTGCTGAAAGGCCCAGATCGGGGCCAAGCGCCCTCTTAAAGGGTCTGTGGCCCAGCCTGGGGTCATAAGCAATCGAAGAAGTACTCGGTGCAAAACGCAACTATAATTTGATATGCCTATATATGACTAGCTACCCATCGTTGACTCATCAACTTTAAAATGAACAGCAAGCTACAAAAACTGTTGGAACTCCAAATGCACCTGAAAAATGCCAGACGTCTCCTGGATGAACTGACGTTGGAAGCTAATGAAGAAGTCAGGATAAAGGAGGAAGAATATAAGAAAAAGAAAGAAGAGTAGAAAAAAGCAAGGGATCTTGCCTTACCTCTTCATGATATCTAAGTGTGAGGTGATACTTGATGTGAGGACACCTACTGCATCGTCAGCAGCAGCAACAGCAGCAATGCCACAGCTACTACCAGAACCACAACTTATTCATCCACGGTTGTGGTATAGAAGGGAAGCCTTCACTACCCAGAGATGGAATACTGGGAGAGTGAAGCCACTCGAGCTCAGTCTGCTCTACCAATCACACAAATCAATTGAAGGAATGACTGGCGCAGGCGAGGTGTGTGTGTGTGTTGCCCGGCCTGGAAGATACTAGCATTAGCCAAGTGCATTGGAAGTTTTAAAAAAAAACAGTCTTTTTCAGGGCTAACCAAATCTCTAGAAAAGAGAGACTATTCAGTTTGCGTATTCGTGTGAATGTAGTGTAGTGTGACTATAGACACTCACTACTTTCCTGATGTGTGTCTGTGTGTGTGTGTGTTTGCATGTGCGTTCGTTGGTGTAGAAAGTATATATTTTGTTCTCATCCGTTGGTGTGGATAGTATATTTGTGGGTTTTTTTATTCTCGTCTGTTGATGTAGATAGTATATTGTTGTGGTTTTTGCTTTTCTTTCGTTGGTGAGATAGTATATTGTGTTTTATGCTTACTCGTTTTGTTGGTGTGGATAGTATATTGGTGTGGTTTATGCTTGCTCGTTCGTTGGTGAGATAGTATATTTGTGTGCTTCATGCTTACTTGTTTCGTTGGTGCGGATAGTATTTTTTGTGTTTGATGCTTACTCGTTTCGTTGATGAGATAGTGTAAAATAGGTGAAGTGAGTTTAAGGATTGTTTCCCTTCACGTCCGTATTTAAAGTATATAGACTCATAGCGTTCGTCATCATTCACGCCACTCTAGGCAGACCACAGAAATGACTGTTAGCCTAGAGTTTTTTAATCAGTAAAGAAATACTTGGTGGTGGGTCATTGATGGAACCTACGTGCTGGGCAGACTTGACCAAGAATTAAGTTATCAGGTAGTCAGGACTTGGTAAATAAACTGAGAGTAGCCAGTTATCATTTACAGCTGATTACTATAGAAGAGGCAGACAAATTAAGAGGAATCATACATCCAAAAATACTTTAGAGTGGGAACCTTGAAGAAGGTTCTAGATGATGTTTTCCAAGTGCGATGCTATTTGGAAAACATATTCCATTTAACAAAGTGGCCTTAATGAAAAAAGGTGTAGATAATATGTAGAAAGAAGAAGACCTTATGAAACATATCTTGAAAGAAAAGAAAGCAAAAGATTAAGGAAATGTTGACAAAAGAAAGGAAGGAGAAAGAAAACAGAAAGAAAAAGAAGACCTTGAAAAGTTAAATAACAATTGGATAAAGATACAAAGTTTAGAGATTTGGGTCATCCAGACTGGATGCCGGACGAAGAAGAAGAAGAAAATAATAAGAAAAAGGAATCATTCAAAAAATTAGGAGCTGGTGGAAGAAATGAAGACGATAAAAGAATAATAAACCAAAGGCCCTTTTCAGGGCCACTGTCTATGCCACGAAAATATATTCATTTTTACATTGCCTCAACAATTTGTTTTATATCAGTTATAAAACATATATCACAATTCACCAACACGAACGCTTGACGTAATAGTACGTGTACATTGCTACAATGTTAACAGTGTCCAGTACCGTGATGTCATGCCACCTGTGCCATTCTTCTTGTTGCTATTCAGGCCCAGGGTTTCTAGTCACTAATACAAAATTTCCATTGACGCTATATCGTTTCAGGGTGTGCCATTTGACGCTATAAATCTTGACGTTATATCTTCTCAGGGGTGTTTTTAATGAGAACTCCCATTAATGCTATATCGTCCCAATATGCTATTGATAATTTACACAAGACAATACATACGTGATTCACTGTTAGAGAATTGCAGTGGGTTATTATATAATGTCAGTATAAACAATTCACGTTTTCAATTAGGAATTATAATATTAGATTTATTGTGCGTTTGTAATATCACAAATAAGATTATTATTTAGCTTGAACGAGCCACATGATTTGTTGATAAAAATATTAATGAAGAATATAATAAAACTCCTGAAAAGTAATTATATGATATTGTACAAGAAAAAGTCATTGATATTAACCCAGTCATTTGGGGGGGGAGGAGTTCAGCTATTGCTGACCATGAAAATAGTGAAACATTCCTTGAACGTAATTACATATTCACGGAAGACAGAGAAGACGATTAACATAGTAAAGACAGCTAAGATCTCCATGATCACCTTTAAGAATAGATTAATTAGAGATACCCGTTGGTATATAATATATTAAAACACAAATGGATTTTGCACGTAAGATGCATTCACTAACAGTAAGGAAGAATATCAGCTACAACACGATTGAAATGCAGGAAAGTGTATAGTTTCGTTTCTATCAGTGGATATTTGAGTATGAATTCGTGTTTACTATAAGAGCCTAGTATACCAATACAGCAACACGTTCAGAAAATCGTTGGAGGACAATGCGCAGTGGGTGTCTATTTACTACCTGGTATGATATGATATTAAATAACGGCAACTACAGACGACCATGACTTCGCCAAATACAAGCTAGAAACATTTTTATCAGAACAAGGAATGATCATTGAAATCATTCCGCTGTCTCTATAGCCTTGTCACAGCTTACTGACGAGATGCCACCCGATTTTTAAAATTACTATCATACACGAAAATTATTTTACGGCTTATTGTCGTTCAAATGCTACTCACTGCATTATGTGCAACTGCAAATTGACTTAGGTAATTCGTGCTAGAGCGTGGAATAAGCATACCAACTGGTTGAGAAAGGTAGGGGTATGAGGATTGCCTGTTAACAGGTCTTTTCTGGGCTTCCGTTGGTTACTCGCTTCCAGACGTAGGCAAGATAACCCCGTGAGAATATTCTCACGTGGACAGCAGAAAGGTTGGCTTCCGTTAGTCTCGAGAGACGATGGAAATGCGCCCATGAAAGGTGTCCTAGTTTGTAGCTGTGCAGCGTCTTCCGTGACTATAAAGTCCTACACGGGAGTGGCAATCCTTGCTGAAGTTGCTACACTTGAAGTATGACTCGGGTCTTGGATGGAACTGCATCCTCTTCCTCTGAGATCTTTTCTCATCAGCGAGCTGTCGTAACTTTTCCTCACTAGCTTTCAGACCTGTGTACAGAGCATGTCGTCAGCTGAACTTGTCGAGGGCAAGCTCTTCCCAGGTGTTGACCTCTATTCCAAGAGCTTTCATATCCTGCTTGCAGACATCCTTGAAGCGAAGATGTGGCCGTCCTATTAATCTTCTGCCTGAGGCAAGCTTAGAGTAGAGAAGGTCTTTGGGGATCCGTCCATCATCCATTCGATGCACATGACCCAGCCATCTGATAAGACGTTGGCGGAGGAGTGTGACCATGCTGAGAATTTTGGCCTGTTGAAGCACCTCGTTGTTTGTCACACGATCGCTCCAGGTGATCCCAAGTATGCGACGGAGACAACGCATGTGAAAGGCGCTTAGTCGTTTCTCCTGAGAGGCGTACAGGGTCCAAGTTTCGCTGGCATACAGAAGAGTGCTAAGCACGCAGGCACAGTACACGGTGATCTTAGTGTTTAATGTCAGCTTGTTGTTGTTCCATACTCTCTTCAACAATCTAGAGAGAGTTGTTGACGCCTTTCCAATCCTCTTGTTGAGCTCGGCATCGAGTGAGAGGTTGTTGGTGATTGTAGAGCCAAGGTAAGTGAACTCACTGACTACTTCTAGTTTGTAGTTGTTAATGGTTATGCTGGGAGGGTCTGCGTCCTGAGCCATCACGTTGGTTTTCTTTAGGCTGATGGTCAGCCCGAATTCATCACATGCTTTAGCAGAGCGGTCCATCAGGCGTTGTAGTTCAGCTTCTGTGTGAGTGACTATAGCAGCATCATCTGCAAAGAGCATGTCCCTAATGGTTGCTATCCTTACTTTGCTCATTGCCTTCAGTCGTGCCAGGTTGAACAGTCTGCCGTCTGAACGCGTGTGCAGGTAAATCCCTTCTGTGGATGTCTCAAAGGCGTACTTAAGCAGGACAGCGAAGAAGATGCCAAAGAGCGTGGGGGCAAGGACACAGCCTTGTTTCACTCCGCTGTGGATATTGAATGATTCGGACGATGAACCATCATACTGCACTGTGCCTTTCATGTCTTCATGGAAGGACTGGACCATGCTTAACAGCTTTGGAGGGCATCCAATCTTTGTCAGGATTTTGAAGAGTCCGTCTCTGCTGACCAGATCGAATGCTTTGGTGAGGTCTATAAAAGCCAGGAAGAGGGGTCTGTGATGTTCCCTGCATTTCTCCTGCAGTTGCCTGATGGAGAAGATCATGTCGATTGTGGACCTCTCTGCGCGGAACCCACACTGAGACTCTGGATACACTCTGTCGGCAAGCGTCTGCAGTCTGTTCAGGATGACTCTAGCGAAGACTTTACCCACGATGCTGAGAAGTGATATGCCCCTGTAGTTGTTGAAGTCACTTCTGTCGCCCTTGTTCTTATACAGGGTAATGATGTTGGCGTCTCTCATGTCCTGAGGCACTGCACCTTCATCCCAGCACTGGCAGAGAAGATCATAAAGGTGTGTGAACAGCACACTGCCGCCACATTTGATGACTTCTGCTGAGATGCCATCCTTTCCTGGGGCTTTACCTGTGGTCAGTTTCTCTAATGCTAGCTTTAGTTCTGTCTCAGTAGGTTTCTCATCCAGTTTGGTCAAACAAGGGAGGTTTTCAAAGGCGTTGAGGGCATTGTTGGTCACGTTATTCTCTCTGGAATACAGTTCGGAGTAGTACTCCACCCAGCGCTCCATCTGTTTGTTCTTGTCATGAATGATATCTCCTGCAGAAGACTTCAGTGGAGCTATCACTTTCTTCGTTAGATCCATTGCTTTCTTTATGCCATTATACATGCCTCTGATGTTTCCGTTGTCTACTGCTGACTGGATGCTCTGACAGAGTAGAAGCCAGTATTCATTAGCGCATTGCCGTGCTAACCTCTGCACTTTGCTTCTGGTAGACCTATATGCATGTAGTGTCCTCACGCAGGGAGAACGCTTGAATTCCAGGTGGGCACTGCGACGCTCTTCTATTGCTGGCATGAGTGTGGCGGAATTGGCGTCAAACCAGTCATTGTTCTTTGTCTGCTTCTTACCAAAGATTCTTGTGGCTGCACTGTACACAGTATCTCTGATGTTGTCCCATCTCTCTTTGGCACTGCCGTAGGGAGGTTCTGAACTGAACGCCTTGGAGAGGGCGTAAGTGAATTCTACAGCCTTATCTGGATATGACGTCTTGCTCACATCGATGTGTGGTTTACCAACTTGCCTAGAGTGGTGGATCTTCTTTGGTTGAAGCTTAAATTTACAGCAAGAGAGTGATCGGTGTCGCAGTCAGTGTTGTGGAATGTACGAGCAAGCTGCACACCCTTCATTGCTGAACGTCTTGTGATAATCAAGTCCAGCTGATGCCAGTGTTTGGATCGGGGATGCCTCCAAGACACTTTGTGCTGTGGTTTTGTCTGAAAAAATGAATTGGTGATGCTGAGGTTGTGGAACGAGCACATTTCTAGTAGACGTCGCCCGTTTTCATTCATCTTTCCAATGCCAAACTTGCCGAGACACAAAGGCCAGGAGTCGTGATCGGCACCCACCCTAGCGTTGAAGTCGCCCAGTAATATCAAGTTCTCTTCCTTCGGAATATTGTCGATGAGCAAGTCGAGCTCATTGTAAAACGCATCCTTGGTATCTGTGGTGGCACTGAGTGTGGGAGCGTAAACACTGATGAGATTAACTAGCCCGGTTGTGGTGTGGAGGCGAAGAGATAGCAGTCTTTCGTTTCCTTGTGGGCAGGGTTCTATCATAGCCAGCAGAGAGTTTCTGACAGCAAAACCAACACCATACTCCCTAACTTCGTCTGAGCTCTGAGCAGAAAACATATACGTGATCTATGTGACATAATGATATGCATTTGCGTCTAAAGGGATCCAGGACAAATGCAACATGTTTATGATATTTCTTGGAGTTGACGCTCATGGAAACATTCATTGGACCAGATGTGCCACCAACCACTCGTGGGATGGTGTTCAGAATGTTAAGTTTGCTGAGATTACCAGTGTCCACATATTTTTCTCATTTAATTGAAACTTCCAACTCCATTGGTGGAAATGTATCGAACATGTCTTATGCTAATATGTCGTATGCAAATTTGTGAAGCAGTTTTACAGCCACAATAAACATATATCATAATGAAAAATCCGCCAGTGGTGCCATAGCATAACAAAAATTGCTGACCAACGCCGCAAAGCTGCTGACCAAACTTGGAAATTCTCCACAATTATGTAAGTACCAGCGAACATGTCAAAAATATGTTGCAATGACGACAATCCGCACAGGACGACCTCAAGTTTGCTGCTGAAGTGCTCGATTAAAAAAAACTTTATATTGGAGCATAAAAGCTAGGTACACATGTCTGAGTTACATTAAATGCCAATGGGGCAGATTCATATTTCATGTGTTGATGGAGTCTAAAATACTATACTAATAATGATACGTTTAACGAGTTTCATAATGTTGTTCTCGTGTATAGAAGCCACGATGCAAAACAGATCGATCTACACTAACATAATTATCTTAGTGCATACCCGATCCCGTTAAACGGGGAAAAATATACCGGGCTCTTTTAATGGAAAATGTTCTTCAACATGAGGAAGAATATTACTTCCCGCCGTAGGTTACTGGACCTCTCACAAAAGGTCTTGGTCTGGGAAGTGGACAACTATAAACTTGAATCCCATTGAAGAAGGTACTTCTTGAAATATGAGTAGCGCTGTCGTGGCTGGATTAAGGCCTTTGGGGTCCTGGGTACAGCCAACATAGGACCCATAGTTATCCTGCCTTGTCCATAGATATGGTTAGAGTACTATTAACAAAGCTGCCTGTGAAATCAGACGATAATATACGGGCCCCTTGAGCCACTGGAAACTGTATACGTTGAACACTTTGTCCTATTTTGGTAATCCAACCCTGAGCGCTGTGGGAGACTGTATACGAAGTTCACAAATCAATGAAAAAATTATTGGTGGCATTTACTGAAGTCCGGCAGTTGAAAAGACTGTTGAAGAATCAATCACGAGTTGCTATTCATAACGTTCCCCATGCCATGCCCCCTTTGCGTCATAAAATTGCATAGAAAGATAAAATAGAAAGATAAACAAGACTTCAGCTAGTACTCGTGGAAAATATGACGACCTAATGTAGTAATTACCATCAGCCTTCTCGGGGAACTATATATATATATATATATATATATATATATATATATATATATATATATATATATAAAAAATATATATATATATATATATATATATATATATATTGTACTTGTTTAGAATTTTAACCCAGTAGCAAGAAAATGCCGTCTACCCTCGTTTAACCCATCTTAAATTGTAATGGAAGTTCAGTCAAACTTTTAGCAACGTTGACAATAATCTAGTTTTAAATTGTCAATGCAGTTTTAAATATCTCATGTTATCCCCATTTGTTCCACCTGCCATTATCTGTTTTCATTATCTATCAATGATTTAGTTTTTTGATGCAGTTTTTAAATTTGGATTAGTCTGTATTTAGATTGTATTATTTGTTTACTGTGCGCAATTTTTTATAGATTTGCTGACATTGTTTACCTTCATGATCTTATTTAGCCCATAACCGCAATCATCCTATCGAATATGATTATATGAGTCCTATGATATATAGTAATATTTACCTACAAATCTAGTGTCTCTGATTTTGCTAATTTCGCTTTAGCTACGTGTTCTATTTAAACTTAATGACCAATAATTTCTATACTTTTGAACTGTTTATTTCATCTTTCTTAACCATTCTCATTTAATATATTCTCTCTCGGCTATCTATATTGTTTACGTTCCTTGCAGAACTTTACTACTGTCGGCAGAGGGGCGCATGATTTATCGTGAAAGAAACTGCTAAAATAGCTGGCGGGCTGTTAGTGTTATGTGATGCACACAGAATGCACTATTGCACTGTTGTAAGAAGTGAGCATGAACTATTCGTGTTCTGTTCTAAGAACCCCGATCATAGTACGAAAAGAGGCCCCTTAATTTACCCAGAAGCCTCGTTCATGGTGTAAAAAGAGGACCCTTAAATGGCTTAGAAGCATTGCTTGTGGTAAATACAGAGGACCCTTAACTAACCCAAAAGCCTTGCTAATGGTATAAAGAGAAGCTGCTTAATTCACCCATAATCCTTGTTCATGGTATAAAAAGAATACTCTTAAATGACAGAAAACTTATTCATGGTATAAAAAGAGAACTTCTAACTGACCTAGAAGCTTTGTTTGTGTTATAAAAAGAAAACCATTATCTGACATAGAAGCCGTGTTCATAGAATAATAAAAAGACCATTAGCTGAATAGAAACCTTGTTAATGGTATAAAAAGAGGACCCTTAACTTGACCTAGAAGCTTTGTTCACTGTATAAAAAGTGGACCCCTCAGTGACCTAGAAGCATTGTTCATGATAAAGAAAATAGGAAACAACTAATCAAATATTCTTAAATTGCCAAGGCCGTTGTTTTTCATAAATTTCACCATTGTTCCAATGTAATTGAAATTTGGAAGGAAGGAAATGATTTGTTAAAAAAAAATTGACATTAACCGTTCTTTGTAATAATCAGAATGTTAGGCATAACAATTTTCAAAACTATTCAGTTTAGAATTATGGAGTGTCACCTCTTAATTTCAGTCGCGGAAATTGCTCGTTCGTTTTAAAGAGTGTTCCAAAGATAGTGACGTCATACCTTCGACAAATTCAGCTAATTACTAATAACAACAACCCTCGCACATTGCGGACGAATAGGTTCCACAATGAAGGAAGAGAGGTAGGCCCGCTTTTTTAAGATGATCATAAATAACATGATTGATCTTTTTCCTTCATTTTGTATACAATTTATTTATATTTTGGAACAAAATAATCTCGTGTTTCATCTTCCAAATAAAAAAGGTTGACTCGCGCATATTGCTAATGAATATATAGAAAAATTACATGGCTGATCATATGATGAAACGTTGATGTTTTAAAGGTACCTAACACTATTTAGAATCTTTTGAGATTGAGCATTATTCGAGTAATTTGGCATATACGGATTTAGCACGTAACGGAAGCATTGGGGCTTTAAAATTTATTTACTTTTTTTCCCTTTCTTTCTTTTTTCCGTTCACATATATATCTAGTGACTGTCCTTCACCACGTGTTTTAATAATACACATTTATTGGAAGATGAAATGCTCTTTCGTTTTGGTAATTCAATTCTCCGTTGCAGTAATTATTTGTGTATGTAATTAACTATTGTTTGTTACATTTTAACTTAATGGTTGCTTCTTTATGCAAATTCATTAGGTGCATACCCTACAATACTATCTCTCTCCCTACAATACCATCTCTCTCTCTCTCTCTCTCTCTCTCTCTCTCTCTCTCTCTCTCTCTCTCTCTCTCTCTCTCTCTCTCTCTCTCTCTCTCTCTCTCTCTCTCTCTCTCTCTCTTTTGCCGCAGATTTCTGAAATGAATTTTTAATACAATTTAGGATTTTCATAGTTTTTTTTAAAATTTTTTATTGTTCTTCATTGTTTTTGCATTCAGACTTCCTTCATTGCGTTGTTCCTGCTATGTATTTCTTCATTCGTCTGTTTGTTGTTGCAGGAAGCATTTTATTTGCTATACTATATGAAACTTGCAATTTTATATGTTAATCATATGACACGTGTTATTTTGTATGTTACACTATATGCAACGTTTTATTTTGTATGTTACATTATACGTAACATGTTATTTTGCATGTTACACTATAAAAAATATTTTATTTTACACTATATGCAACGTTTGATTTTGTATGTTGCAGTATATGAAACGTGTAATTTTACATGCTACACTAAATGAAACTTGGTTTTTTTTATGCTACACCATATGAAACATATTATTTTATGTTACACGATACGAAACGTGTTACTTTGTATATTACACTATATGAAGCTCGTTATTTATGTTACAATATATGAAACTTGTTATTTTGTTAATTTGTATGTTCCAATATATGAAACTTGTCATTGCATAAGCTACACTAAATGAAACTTGTTTTTTATGCTACACCATATGAAATGTGTTATTTTATATGTTTTACTATATGAAACGTGTTGTTTTGTTATTACACTATATGAAGCTTGTTACTTTATATGTTGCACTATTTCAAACGTTATTTTGTAGACTTGTAGCACGAAACAAAGTCCGCCTTGTCATATACGTTATTGTGGTCTATTATTTCACATGAGATAAGTATCAGGCCTTACCCCAGTAGAGGCAGAATTGTAAATAATGTAGTAGGGAGGGCTGAGCGTTTATTATACATTTTTCAATCTTCTTCTAAATTTTTCTTTCAGAGACAGTTACAAAAATGTTTGGTTGACCTCTTCTTGTGCCATGCTTTGGGTTATAATAGTCATGCCCCCACCCAACTTTGCTGTGGATACAATGAAGTGTTTATGTAAACCATATATAGGTCTATATCGTCTAATAACTATCCTACGATACTATAATAATTTATAAACATATAAATAATAGTTTAAAAACTTATTTCAGGGTGTATTTTTGATGTACAAGCTCCCTCTCCCATCTCCACAAAGACTTAAGAGGTGTCTTTTTCAGAACATTTGATTTTCAAAACCTTGAAAAGAAAGAAATAAAATACGTGTAAAAGGTACGAAATATTTCTTGTAATCACCGTTTCCATCTGCTCACCAACATCTCAGTCCTGCATAAAACGCAGGGAAGGATATATTTTATAGGATTATACAGATGCAGTATGGGAGGACTACAATTAGTCGCAGGGAGAATTGTGATTGGTCTTGCCACAAGTTTTTCGTGTCGTAACGAAAGTGGTTGGTCTAACTTGACAGATAGACAAAAGATCATACTTTCCTAAAATTGTCTCTTTCCTATATTTCTGACTCTATCATCACCAGTTGGTGAATCAAACAGGTATAATCTTAGAAATGGAATAGTTTTTTTTTTCTTGCCAATTAATACCAGACTCGAAAAATGATTTAATAAAAAGCTGGTCCAAATCAGGGGGAGGAGGAGGTGACACCACCCCCGGGCCAAAAAACAAGACCCACCCCCAGGAAAATAAATAACACACACACACACACACACACACACACACACACACACACACAAAAGCGTAGTCACTATTCACTTGAAATTTGCCGAAGGTTTATTCTTGCGTATATTGGGTATTATGCACATTTTGAGTATAAGGACGCATAAACGTTTGCTTTGGTTCCCTTTCGAGGAAAAGCAGGGCCCGTTTAAAATTTGGGCCCACCCACACCCAAACACTTGACCTGATCTGATAAAAGCGCTTTATCTTCAGAAGTAGTATAGAGTCGACGGCAACATATTTGCTTATCCATTTTTAGCAGCTAACAGTAAATTATCAAGTTTGCATACTAGAATTAGAAGAAACTAGTGATTTGTGTTGCAACCATTTGAGAGATAACATACTGTATGCTTGTAGTGATGTTGTGGAAAATGCATACAGTACATTGAATAGCAGAGAAATTGGTTCAGAACCTGAATCATCTCGATATACCAAGGACTGAAATCATTTCTTCAACGGATCATCAGATATTACGTTAATATTCGCTTATGTGACTTGTTCCAAATATATATAAGACACAACCCACATTACATAATGAACGAAGATTGAAAATAAGATTTTTCTACTTAATTAATCACTGTCATTTTGTGAAGAAAGACACGATGTTCTTAATTTGTAGCCAGTATATTTATTTTGGTATACATACTCTTGTACAGTTTCTGCCATAACCAATAATTTATTAATCTATCTGGCTCTCCCACACCTATTGTGCATGCATCGTGTATGCTTACATATGAATGAATGACATCACGTCAATGTAGTGCCGATATCCATGTACATTTCCTATCAATTGCATTGGAAATGCTTATTCCAAGTTGCGATAACTTCAAGCTTGGCCCGTACGTTAATATTAATATCAATATAGTATGTTTAAAATTTTTTTAACTGACGTGAGTTCTAATGGCAGTTGATAATTCTAAACAAAATCTTTATTTTCTGGACTTGGTCAACTTTTGGATAACTTTTGCAAACAGAAAACAAAATGCTTATTCTAGAGGCGCTTGATTAACTATTTATACCTAATTGTAATTTAAAAAAAAAAAACAGAAACAAAATTTTATTTGGTACACCTATAAAACAGAACTAAATAAAATATGTAGCTTAGACTGTGCTCGCTGGAAATCATGTGTTCAAATTACACAGTTCAATGACCAACTAGGTCTTATAAACATAACTATAGCCGCATAGTCGAGTTGGTTACAGCCGTTGATTTTCTACAGGACAGTTTGATAACTGTGCAATATCAAACCTGAAAGCTATCTGACAGCAAACTCTTACTCAGCAGTTCAAGAAACATGGAAACATTCATGTTACAAAGCATTCTATTCCAGTTTTGAGGGTTAGATGGGGGTTAAAATGCATATCTCGTGTTCTTATGCTTTGTTCTAATTTATGAATGTCATATCGTGTGAATGTTGTATTCTGCATGGTACTAATTGCATGATATTCTGCATGGAACTAATTGCTCTGAACCATACACAGACACCTGCAAAAGAGGAGAACTTCCTTTCAGTTCCAATGATGATGATATTTATTATAAAATGAGATGTTGCGTTATGAACTGTCATTATCGCTTTCTACATCTGAAGGAATGCGAGCTGCAAATGTTGTTTGCAAGGCGGAAGTCTCTTGAAGGCACACTTGCAAACATGTTATAGCGTTTGTCAGTTTTTGGAATGACTATATTTTGTATCCATTGTTATGATATTATGATTACATCAGACATACTTACTCGCAGTGAACTTACGTTCTCACCATAACTTGTCTGGGTTGTTGCTCTTGCCGCCAGAGGGAGTGAAACTTGTAAATAATAATCTAGCGATACTATACCACATGCAACACCTTAAAGAAGGATATATCTTGAACCCAACACTATCCTCGTATAATGCGGTTGTAAAATCATACTCAGCTGGTTCCACAACCAACTGAAAAAGTACTTTTTTAAAAATATGATTTTATGGGTAACAATTGTCAATCAAAACTCAAATCATGATTACGAAATCAACTGAATCAGATATACAGCATTCGGGTCAGATTCACGATACTATTATCAAGATAAAATCCATATATATTTTCCCGGAATTCGTCGAATCTAGATTAGCTGTTTTAGATTAACACTTCAATTTGGGTACATTATCATAGATTAAATTTATCTCATTTTGCAGCTTGAAAAAACTTAAAAGATGAATGAATAAATAAATAATATAAATAAACAATTGTGTGATTATCTTTTTTTTAAAAAAAAAAAAACAGGATCTGTAAGGATACTTTCCTCGGCAGAGCGTTTTATCATCATGTTGTATAAGACTAATACAATACAGGGTCACCGTTAAGGTCATTCACAGTTTAATAAAATTAAAGAACTCTCCAAAATTAAACCAAAAACTGTTTTTCAATCCAAGCACACTTCGATGTGAATAAATTAATCCACTACGAAGAGGTTACGTGGCTAGAAATATAAACCAGGTGAATGAGGTTTTGAAAATAACCCTACTCCATATCACCATATGGCTCTCAAAAACAGAAACAGAGATTTCATAGGATGATGGGACAAAATGCATGAATAAGTATGCAGTAATATTAACAATAAAATGCTACACATTTTACTTGAGGATACACATTATCCAATATTAAAACATAATGAACTGGAATAATATTTGAAATATATACATCTGTGTGAACTTACAAACTCAGTATGTACTGAGACATGCATTAGTGAATCATTCTATGTCCTGTTAAACTCGTTTATTATGAGAATAAGACTTGTAAGAAAAATAATCAGGCGTATATAAGGTTAGAGTAAAGACTGATATCTAACATATGGATGTCTGACAATATCTCATTGGTAAATCTTTTCAAAAGAATAACAAAAAATTATCTGGTGTGTCATGTATTCTTGACAAAAACAAAGCAAATGTCATTTTCAGGTGAATTTTCCCCTCAATGTTTTAATATCGGCAAAATTATAGGAACGGCAACGTATCTGCTACCTGCCCTGTTAAGTTGTTCTTGCAAGTGCCTTCTCCTCCCCAATATCTACAGATCAAACGTTTACAAAAATGACAATTATTGGTTAGTTGACCAATTTTACTAAAACGTACGGCCATTGCAGTCGTGTAATTCTGACAAAACAACTACAGATTTATTTTGAATCCGCAGATTTTTAATCATATTCCGTTATTTTTATATACCCTCCATTGCCATATCGCAGAGTGTATACTGATATTGCTTTTCGTCGATCCGTCCGTACATTTTCCATATCTTGAACTAAATCTGCCTGATTTATATCAAACTTTAGAGTAATGTTGTTCTCGGAGAACAAACAAAAATATTTAATTTCAAGGTTAGTTCATCAAAATATCAAGATCACGAAGGTTAAAATTATCTTTCTGCACTTTAATATTTTTTGTTTCTAGACGAGAATTTGATTTCTGTGTATCTGATTGCACTTTCCTATGGAGGATACTGACACTTTTTAAGGTAAAGATCATGACGTCTAAAATAGCTTTTCCGTCTGTCCGTCAGTACACTTTCGCGTTGTTTTTTTTTTTTTTTGTTTTTGTTTTTTGGTTTTTTTTATGGTATTTTTAGTTTTATTTGTCTCCTGCTAGTCCTAAAACTTTGAAGGTATGTTGCTTCTGGGGTAGAAAACGAAGTCTATGGATTTTGTGATTGCAGCAGTCAAGGCCAATGTCACGATTGATAAAATTAGCATTTTGTAATAAATGTAGACAGGAACAATAAAAATCCAACCTGGTAAATTCAAAACTCAGTTCAGAATCGCAATTTGTGTGTGTGTGTGTGTGTGTGTGTGTGTGTGTGTGTCTAGTTGAATCACGAGAATATTTAATTGTTAGAAATAAAGTGTAGCGCCCCCAAGCTTTACATTGTTAGCAATAATATAAATACTTATAACAACAACTTTAATTAATAACATAAATATATTCATGATTATTAGTCTTAAAAGATGTAAAGATGACCCACTCAATATCGAGATAGTTGCTGTGACATACGCATATGTAAAGTAATACAAGTTGAAGAAATGCTACAAATAATATTTATTATACCAGTGGTGAATACGGTTTGCAGTAAAGCAAGATTTACTGGTACTGAAATAAAAAGATTCCCCCCCCCATATGACTGCAAATCGCTTGAAAAAGGCAGTTACATTTTGATAAAAATATTTACAACAAAATAGCGAATCAATGGTTTCTAGTTCTCGTTTACTGGTTGGCTAATTGGTGTTTAATTTTGTTGCCGGGATTTTAGAACAAGTATCATAACCACTGGATTATTATGATAACAACAGCTTCAGATTTATTAAAACTGATTTAGGTTAAAACCATCTACCACACACACACACACACACACACACACACACACACACACACACACACACACACACACACACACAAGACTTTGTCTTCACATCAGACGCATGAGAACACACACCTGAACCCATGATTATAATCCACTAACGTTAAAATAAGGCGCCCATTTGAGAAGACTTCAACTTAAATCAGTAACCAAACAACAAAGATATTATCATGCTACAATTGCTAATCATTCGTTGTGGAATCATACAAGTAATGATTATAAATCCTGTAACCATAAGTGCATTGGCAGAATTTTTTTCGATTTTCACTGTTGTAATTTAACCGTCGGTAATGCTCTGTTCGAATCTGTGCTCGGATCAAGAAAGCACGCTTGCCGAAAAATTGAAATATCCACCAAGTAGGTATTTTTGTTGTGACTGTATGAAATTTGTATCAGTACAAAATAATAGTTTGTTAGAGGTGTTCGTGTTATTAATTAGAAGATCTACGATTATTCCTCAAACTTAAAAACGCGAGAAAATGATTAAAACGGAAATTCCAGTAATTCTAATAATTCCAGTAAACTTGGCCAGAAAAAGTCTCTGAGTGACCCATCAATCGCCCTGTATTGCGCTCTTTATTTTTGCAAACTGCTTTGTGCAAAGGCCAACCCTAATTTCATGATAGAACAATATTATTTGAAAATGTGACATGTTCTATTACTGTCACGGACCTTTGTGTACTTAATGTTTATACATTATACCTGAACTAAAATGTGATTGGGTTTCGTTTCAACGTATAGCATTACCCGAAAGCGTTTTAATTACGTCATAACCTATTTAACATTTAACAATACTGAGTTAGGTTCACTCAACGCTGCATGAACAAAGTACTTGCAGTGGGGGGAACAAAAATATATTACCTTAAGCTCACTGGCCGCGGATCGCACCATAGCTAGGTTACTTATTTAGTCAAGTCAGGCAGTTAGATCACAAAACGAACACAAATTTTGTCAAGAACATGTCCATTTTCAGTGAGCAATCTTTATCTGTAGAGCTATTTGAAATATAAAATCGCTGTCTTTTTTCGCTATCCATGTTATATGATAGTGTTTCATATATTGGGCGTTCCAGTATTTGTTCTAAATTTTACAGATAGAGAGATGTCACATAACGCCATGTTATTAAATGCAGTAAAATCGCTTTTAAGTTAGCCGTCTAATAACTGAACATACGAACTGAATTCATTTAAATGTTGCATTATGAAAGGGCCAGAAAATATTCTTATAATTGTGTGAGATTATTTTTGTCTGACAGATTCATGCACGAATCTGGTTATTAGGGCAATAAGCTCACAGGATTTCCGGTGAAATGATTTAATATGTAACAAGTAACTTCAAGTGAACACATTCGTAACTTGTCATTGCATTTGTGCTTGATCATTGTTATTGTGCTATAGGATTCAAGTCAATAACTATTTTGTTAACTGGCTGTAAAGCTGATTTTGAATGTAGAACTTATATATTGGCTGTGGAATTGTAGAACTCAGTGGGGTTACGTATAATCTGCATGCAACTGTCGGTGGCGACGTTGGCTCAGAGGAATATACTGGTTTTCTCGTGGTGATATATCAAAGCTTCAGGACAAATGGGATTAATAATAATAATAATAATAATAATAATAATAATAATAATAATAATAATAATAATAATAATAATAATAATAAGAAGAAGAAGAAGAAGAAGAAGAAGAAGAAGAAGAAAAATAATAACGAGGACTTTATATAGCGCCTAATCTTTAGAAGCTCCAAACGCTTTACAACATTTGACAATGCTTAAAAATAATTTTTTATAAACCATATATAATGAAATGATTAAAAAAATTAAAACAAACACCACAAAATTAGAAACAGAAAAACATGCTGCAAATTTTTAAGGTCTTTATGACTGTTCTTGCACTTGAAATAGATGGGTTTTAAGGGCGCTCTGTCTTTTTGTGTCTAAGTGCAGTGGGCAATTCGTTCCTGTATGCAAAAGAACGTTGTCCATATGATTTCAACTTTATATTGGGAATATTGAGAATTCAAGTGTCAAAAGAGGAGCGTAAGCATCTTGCAGGTGTATACACATGGGTGATGTCTGATAGGTAAGCATCTTGCAGGTGTATACACATGGGTGATGTCTGACTGGAGCCCGTCAGTGAAATGTAGCGAATAAGGGTGCTCTTGATGTAGCCTTCGGCAGACTGGGAGGTGCGGGCTATATGTGGTGGCTTTTTGACCATCCGACGAGGGTGATGGGACCGGAAACACTTTTTGACCTTCAATAGGACGCCAAGAATTATATTTTCCATTTAATAATTATTCATTATCACTATACAAATGAAAATCAACATATTCAATAACACTATACTATATATGGGTCTAGGACATCTCCCCCCCCCGGATATTTCCCCCCAGAATTCCCCATCCCGACATATCCCTCTCCGGACATTTCCCCCCTGGATTCCCCCACCCCATCTAATAGGACTTACCCCCAGTCATCCCCCCTCCGTGATCTTAAAACTTAATTCATTTAATATGACATTTTACCAATAAAATATAAAAACTTACATTATGTCAAAAGAAAAAGGTTATTTGAAATAAATTTCATTAGTAAGTGTTAAACAAAGTTAACATTTTCGCATATTTTTTTTTTAAAAAAACGTATTGTTTAAAAGATAATCTTGTAATCAATTGCCTTTAAGTTTTCTATTATTTCCCTATTGATGTAGTCAGTGACTATGTTTGCAATTCTCGAAGAACAGTTTTTGTACATTTGTACAACTTCTATGGTTGTTAAGATCCATGATTGTGTGTGTGTGTGTGTGTGTGTGTGTGTGTGTGAGAGAGAGAGAGAGAGAGAGAGAGAGAGAGAGAGAGAGAGAGAGAGAGAGAGAGAGAGAGAGAGAGAGAGAGAGAGAGGTCAGGAAAGTAGAAGTTGGCGACTATGTTTGCAATTCTCGAAGAACAGTCTTTGTACAACTTCTTTGGTTGTTGAGGAAAATGTCCACCGAAGATCTGGTTTACACTAACATTATTTAAGCTCTGTTCACTTATATTGCTTATCTTAAATATACCAAATATGCACAATAAATGAAGGTTAGACTCAAGCCTCTTCAATATACTTCAAATAAACTACCTGTTCTATAGTGAATAAAAGGACTAGCAATTGATTGTCAAAAAAAAAAATGCCCATTTTTGTTATAACTTAAAAATGGGTGTTCACAGTTCAAATGTGGTGTCAAGCTACCCTGAAGATCCATGTGTGTGTGTGTGTGTGTGTGTGTGTGTGTGTGTGTGTGTGTGTGTGTGTGTGTGTGTGTGTCGCACCGAGTGACACCATCAGATGGGTTGACACCAAAATGACTAAACATTTTTTGAATTTTTGCAGGAAGGAGGTCCGTAGGGGGTGACACTATGAGTTACTGCACATGACTTTCTATACAAGTTTTGAAGTTTTTTATTTATTTATTTTTTTTGTAGAAAGGGTGTCTATTGTGATGACACCATGAGTTACTGCACTGGGTGACTTGAACCCTAATGAAGCCACTGGACCGAAAGGTTCATAAACGCGCTAAGACTACACATTATTTAGCTCTAAATACCTAATGATCACACATTACAGAACTCTGATTTCACGCTTGCTTGGATTTTATTCTTTCACATTTGTATGATTCACCAGTAAGCCTTTCTAGTCAAAATATTAGTACCACATGCCATGCAACACGAAATAAGACCCAGCATCAAATACAAAGATTTATTCCCATCTCAAATTATGAAACTGGTAAACCTAAATAAAACCAGCTAATTCCATATGTTGAGAGCGTATGGAGATTTCATTTGAAGAAACTAATACATGTTATAATAAAGTCTCATGAATGCGGTACATTATGACGTCTGCTCCTATAAATCGGACCAATTTTCAGGTTGATAAATATCTTCCCATCACCGGTTACAAAAATCAACAAATATTCAGTAAACATTTAACAAAACTATGAACGGAGACGGAGTACAAACAGCACTAAACCTAGTTTTATTACATCAGATTATTTGCTGCGAGCTGCAGAACACCATTTCTGCAAAAAATAAACTTTTCACAATAGACCATGGCCAAAACCATTTAAAATACTGTCCATTTATTTCAGATTTTAACGTCGCTGCAAATACATAATACTTATTTTTGTGAAATAAATAAATTACTATGGACTTTAATCTGAACCATGAGCAGACAAGATTATTTTTTATTCGATTCTCTCAAAAATAAATACTTCAATTATATTTTTGTGATATCTATATGTTGTTGTTCCTTCTGGACAAACTGTGTATGTAATATCTACTATGTTGGTAACTAATGTTAATGTACACAGGAACCAGATTTGATATTGAAAACAAGAATTATGTGATTCGGTGTAGTGGAAATCTACAGAGAACCGTTCACTGCGTACATAATAGCCACACACACATCCAACTCCCAAATAACACACACACACACACACACACACACACACACACACATAAAGAAACAACACCAAAAAACCGAAACAAGCCCTCCAAATAACAACAAAACTGCAAAAACAAAAAAAAGCACAAATAAGACAAAACAAAAGTAACAGATTAAATATATTCCGCGATTGAAATATACAGACTAGGAAGGGGTTGAAACAAGGCATGTCAAAATAAAGGGTGAGATAAATCTGCTTTGTGTTTCTGACGTAAAAAATTCACTTGGCATAGTCACAACGTATACGCACTAAGATAGCAGGTATGTCACGAGTGAAGATTGAATTGCCATGGAATAAAAATTAATTATGCGGCTGGCATAACAAGACGAGTGACACAGTCCCTGTTTATTCTATACTTATGGTATTCAATACTATCGCCATCTCCTAACGATAAATTTAAGTATCATTATACACGAGTATAGGTGGTAAAAATCAAGATTTTTCTGACTTTTTCAATGATGCTGAACTATATTTGATGAAAATCATCAGGGCCGTAGAGAGCGATCGCCAGTGACGTCATAACAACATTGTATGGCCATAGTACACAATTAATTTTACTATATGGTCTCTACATTTGTTTCTCAGTACTGAACTTTCCACTGTGTGACAATCAATACAAATCATATGTTAATCTAAAATACCTTCAAAGATGACTTTACGGTTTAGTTCTTGTCAAGGGTTGACCTGCATTTTTTTGAGAGGATGAATTGTAAACAAAACACCAGGCAACGGAGAACAGATTTCACTTCCGGATCATCACCATGGCCTTATTACTCAATGTGCACTGTTGCCGAAATACACACAGACAACCGCACCATAAGCTCACATTTTAAAGAATAATCAATTGCCTTTAAATCCTTACCAAGAATGCCAAAATCTGACTCTAGTATCACCACCAAATTTAGACCGGAAAAAGTGATCTAAAAATAGACTGGGACTACATTCGTGGGTACTGAACCGGATTTTATTAATTGTGTACTGATTCCGTATGCTCTGGTCAAAACAATGCACTAGGGCCCCTTACTGACCCTACCATTCATTAATAATATAGACTGCATGATTCCCCTAGAAGCGTGAGGCCCTGGGCAACCGCCCAGTTTATCCATGCCTTAAGACGGCACTAGCGATCACGGGCCTTGCGGTAAGCAATACCTAGTTCTTGTTCAAATAAGTTTTCTTTTATAAAATTAAAAAGTGTTGTTCGGCCCAGCCCCATTACGGGATATATCCCCGGTTGCCGCCCTTCCCTTCCCCCATCCCCTCTTGTCGGCCTTGAATGAACTTCATCACTGGAAAAAGTCATACATCTGTCATTGTGAAACCTAGGTCAGACTTAGTGATAATATTAGAAGACGACCCACCATGGAAGTTGAGCGAGTTTGTGTGTGTGTGTGTGTGTAAGTGTGTACATTACCTACATTAGGAGGAAAAACCCATGTTTACACACCAACATTATGAGGACTACCGACATTAGGAGGATATCCTCCTAATGTATGTGGTATAACGTGACAATATTTAAATGTTAGAATTTTGAAGATTCATGGGACTGTATCATAATAAATTATAGTCATATCGGCATGGCCAACATCATGGAATGATATGATAAAAGGTAAAAAAAAAAATGGTGTGGAAAACAATTTTTTTTTGTTGCTATATTGTAAGACATTCATTAGGAGTACCTGATTAAAACTCGTTGAAGTCATTGCTTGAGGGACTTGTTAAAAATACCCCAAATAGCAAGAACTAGGTATTTATTATTATTATTCTAAGATTAACACTAATTGCTTTATAAATGAGTGAATACACACCTTGTTTGTGCAGTCCTCTCCACGTTGGTGTGTAAACATGTCATTGGTAATGCCTGGCAATGTTGATGTGTAAACATGCCACATAATAAAACCTCACAATGTTGATGTGCAAACATGCCACATAATAAAACCTCACAATGTTGAGGTGTCAACAGATTAAGTATTGCAACTGCACAAATGATACGATGTTTTAGTGCTTTATGATACCTAGTTCAACAAGTTGTATTTTACACATATAGCCAGTAGGGTGATGATGTTCTGTTAAAACATACATACGTCTATAAATAAATACATACCACCCTGCAGGTATGTATCATGTATGAATGTCAAAATACCTATAATAAGTATGAAGGTATGTGTTTGGCATTGCATGTTCATACATTTAATTTTGCAAACGGTGTTTACAATGTTTTGAACGTGCTGATTTTTTTTCGGAAGTCTAGTGAATCTGTGAAGTATGGAGTGAAATAATCTAAATATGATTAGAGTTCGTGATAAAACAGCGACCATAAAACTAATATCAATGCTTTATTAACGAAACAGATTTGCAGACCAAGCGCAAAATAACCATTGTAGCATGTTATTTTCGATCATTTGCATATATATATATATATATATATATATATATATATATATATATATATATATATATATATATATATATATATATATATATAAATTATAAAACACAGTTTAGACTACTTTCTCGTAGCTGATCAAAAGTAAACGTTTTTGCAAAATAAGAAATTTCAAGACCTGTTTCGAAAACAACATTCTGAACTATGCTGACCAAACCGCGATACAACGGGCGCAATATAATAGCCTGTTTAAGCGCAATGAAATGCAACATAACTGCCTTTTAACTGCTTTTTATTGTAAGAAATGATGTTTTAAGACTTGTGTTTAAAACACTGTGTGTGTGTGTGTGTGTGTGCGAGAGAGAGAGAGAGAGAGAGAGAGAGAGAGAGAGAGAGAGAGAGAGAGAGAGAGAGAGAGAGAGAGAGAGAGGCGGGGTCAGGAAAGTAGATATTTTTTATTTAATAATGCCTTTTTTTCAGGTGACAACAGTCATATCTGTGCACTAACGGTGATGCGGGATGCGAGTATTCATAAAAGCTAAATGTTACTATATATAAAAAAAAGTTGTATAGAGATAATGAGGAAGGAAATGACTGGGGGGAAAAGTCTTATCTTATTGCGGGGGAAGGGAGATCCAGGAGGGGAAGTGTCCGGGAGGGAAATGTCGGGGTGGGGCATAAGTCCGGGGTTGGTGTCGGGTAGGAAAATGTCCAGGGGGAAATGTCCTGTATATATATATATATATATATATATATATATATATATATATATATATATATATATATATATATATATATTGGTATAAATTCTATACTTTGATAATCCTTGGTGACATAATCATATCTTATTCATATTTGTGTAAACTGTTTCGTCTCTAGGCTCGTTCGAAAGTGACAAACAAAAGAGTGAAGCCAACAAGCTTTGTAGATTTTAACAAAATAATTTATTTCCCTAGAAAACAAGGCAAAAATAAGAGGAAAAAAAGAACTTACGGGGTGTGAATATGATTCAAAAATTAATCCTATAATTTATAAAAATAAGTCCTATAAACAAAATGTTCTAAATGAATCAACGTTCGAATTCCGACGAAGTTCCAAAATGGAGGACAATGACGTCAGATGAATTCAGTATTTTACTGATGTGTCAACAGTTCCTCGTTGAATTTTATGAATCAAGAATATTATTCCGGCTTTAGAATCCGAATAATTTCCAATAAATATCTTTGTCCAAGAAATTTTATAAGCAACAAAACTTTCCAGGGAATGTAAATTAATAATCACAAAAGCAAAAGAATTTTAAATTATACTGGCATCGACATAAAAACAAAACATTGAGCTCTAAAGGTGTGAATTCAAGACTGAATGAAAACACTTAAAACGCTAGTATTTCGCACAATTTTAGATCAGGTGATGGGGCCACGTGGTCACTTAGTTCAAATGACGCAGTTAGGACCATAGGGCAGTTGAAACGTACGCCATGGACGAATTTGATCGCAATGAACGAATCTTGCAATAAAATTCAGTAATAAAAAAATGTTAACAAGAGAGCCGACGCAAGTCAGGAATGATCTTGATTACAATCAATGATATTCACTCGGTGTCTGCAATTCTAAATCAAGGTCAGGAACTGGGTCAGCTAAAAATACAACGTAGCAACACTGTTATTTAATAGAACTAAACTGAAATTTCTGAAAAATGCCAAATACAGTGAATAAAGTTATTACAATAACATGCAATGAAATAAAAATACAAAATTAAAACTAACACACAAGCAATTAAATTATATATACGAAACACTTCCCCATAAAGAAAAAAAATGTTATATAATAAAGCTTTCTTTTTATCATATGTTATTTATACATGAAGTAAAATATTACATAACAAAAACTCTTCAAAATTATAAATTATATAAAGTGTACAATTATTTCTATACACGGGGAAATGCATCTGCTCTTAAATTATCTTTTCCTTTGATGTGCCTGATGTCACGATTATATTCCTGTAACAAATCTCCGCCTCAATAATCTTTTGTATTTTGTTTTTTATCTTGTCAATGAAAGTTAGGGATTGTGAACACTATACACAACAATCAGAGAAGGAGCTGAACTAAGGTAAACTTCAAAATGGTGCAATGCCAATATGGAAGCCAAACATTCCTTCTCGATTGTTAAGTAATTTTTTTTATGCTTATTTAATTCCTTCGAAACAAAAAATAGCACACTGGATGATCAGCACCATTTTTGTCTTCTTGAATCAATACTGCTCCAACCCTAACATTATTTGCATCAACAGATAGTTTAACAGATTGACTGAAATTTGGAGCTGTAAGAACTGGTGAACTTTTAAGTATGGCCTTTAACTTGTCAATTGCCTCCAAACATTTCTCAGTCCAAAAAAACTTGTTTTTCTTGCTCAATAAATTTGTCAGGAGTTCAGCAATCTTAAAAAAATTGGAACAAAATATCCGATACTATCCAGCCATACCCAAAATTCGCATCACTTTATTTTTACTGATAGACACAGGGAATTCAGAGAGAGAGCCTTTACCTTAGCACCTATCGATTTAACTTGACCATGTCCCACAATATGTCATATAAATGTTACACGAGCTTGGCAGAACACACCTTTAGAAAATTGATTGTCAAACATGCATTAGTGAGTCTGTCAAAGAATTTCCGAATTGTCCCTAGATGTTCTTTCCAGGTGTCGTTGTAGACGATGATATCATTAATGTAAGTATCACAATTACCTAGACCGGAAGTAATCATACAAATCAAACGTTGAGAAGTACTTAGGGAACCCTTCATTCCGAACGGCATTACTTTATATTGATGGAGTCCATCTGGAGTCACGAATGCCGAGATTTCATTTGCTCTTTCCGTTAGTGGAATTTGCCAAAATCCTTTCAGAAGGTTAACTTTGGTAACATACTTTGCGTTTCCAATGTCATAAATGCAGTCATCGATTCTTGGTGATGGAAAATAATCTGATTTTGTCACACTGTTCACCTTCCTATAATCAGTGCACATATTGAACAGAATTGGGAATGGCAAATTGAATAAAAAATCTTTATCAAAGCTTATACTACTGTTTTAGTTTTAATATTCCTCAAAGAAATTGACTCTGGGAATTTTGTTGACGCACACATAATGGTCAAAAAGTATTGGTTACCATGACTTGGTCTTAAGTAAGAGACCAACGCAATATACCATTATTCTGCTAAATGGTTCGTCAAATGCAGGAATAGGTTACATATGAGCCTTAGGTATCTTCTGATTGGGTTTTCCTATCATTTGACAAGTATAACAAGATCTACGTACTTACAAACATCACTTTTGATTTTTGGTCAATAAAAGTAAAGTCAACAAGCTTTGTACATTTTTAAAAAAATATAATCTATTTCCCTAGAAAACAAGGTAAACATATGAAAAGGACTTACGGTTTGGGAATATAATCCAAAACTTAATCCTAGAATTAAAAAAAATATATGTCCTATCACAAAAAGGTTTTCAATAAATCAAAGTTCGAATCAAAACGAAGTTCCGAAATGGAGGATGATGACGTCAGATGAATGCAGTATTAAAATAATGTGTCAACCATTCCTCGTTGAAGTTTTTGAATCAAGAATAATATTCCGGCTTTATAATTCCGAATAATTTCTAATAAATGTCTTTGTCCACGACTTGTTACGAGCACCAACACTTTCCAGGGAATATAAATTATTAAATCAGAAAAATAAAAGAATTTTAAATCAAACATAAAAACACCTTGATCTTTAAAGGTGTGAATTTACGGCTGACTGAAAACTCTAAAAGCGCTAGTTTTTTGGCACAATTTTAGATCATGTGACGGGGTTACGTGGTCAATTAGTTCAAATGGCGCAGTTAAAATCATAGGTTGACACGTACGCCATGGATGAATTTGATCATAATGAACGAATCTTACCATAAAATTCAACAATTAAAAAATTGTTTGCAACAGATGACGCATGCCAAGAATGACCTTGATTACGACCAATGAGTTTCACTCTGTGTGTACAATTTTGAATCAAGGTCAGTAATTATGTTAGCTAACAATACAATGTAGCAACATTCTTATTTACTAGAACTGAACTTAATTTTCTAAAACAAAATGTCAAATCCAGTGAATAGAGTTATTACAATGAAATGTAATGAAATAAAATTAAAATAAAACAAAATTTAAAACTAATAAACAAGCAATTAAATTACATATATGTAACAAAATCCATATACTTTGATACCCTAAGTGAAATATTAAACATCGTTCATTTGTATGTTCAATTTCTAAAAATTGATCATCCATGGAGACAGATTATATGTCAATCATCTTTGTTTATAGGTTCCATCCGTTGATTGTTGTTAATCACTCGTTCAGTTACATGTTACATTTAGTTCCAATTAGGAGGGATTATATTTCCTTATTTCAGTTGTTTAACACAGTGCACATCATTTTGTTAAATGCACTGTTTGATTTTATGCTCACTATTTTGGTGCCAGATTTATTCATTTTTTTTTTTCAATCGCATTATAAATAAACATCTCATTCACAAAATTGCTTTAACCGACTTCGCTGTAATCTAATTTCTTCTCGAATCATTCTGTTATAATTACTTTTAGATCTCAACAAGTTCTATACAGTTGCATATATTAACTTCATTCCGTCATTCAAGCCCTGCGATTACCGAGTCACAACAAATAATTTATAATCTGGGTTACCTGCGACTCCTGCTACGTGTACTTCGAAGTTCGAAGTTACAATGAAAATGAGGAGTATCCGTCTATGAATCAAGGGATGGAGGCGTCTAACCTGTAACAAAGTGTTATATTGTTACAGGTTATTCCCCATCCTTTGATTAATGGACGGATACTCCTAATTTTGTTTGTAACGAAACCCTGTGTTGATGTCCACCACAGACTGCTTTGCCAAGTCTAGATACCCGAGGATAAATAATAAATCGGTTAAAAAAATATCAATATCGTGTAGAGACTTTGTGTCAACATTTTGGTTTTTGTTTAATCCGAATTTTTTTCTCTGACCCTACACTCCAACATCATAATTGTCCAAATATCAAAAAATGAGTTGGAAAGGGTCAGAGGAAATTCTCATTAGTCTCGGTCCAGGTATTTTGACAGTCGATGGTATACACAAGCGATTTGATAGTTGGCAAAGAGGAGCAAAATGTATTTGGCGTGTTCTTCGTGACCGTTTAACCTTAGCGAGACCCCAGAAAGTAGTGAAAATATTATTGGACTATTCTATCAGGTGTTTAAATGGATTAAGTTTTCGAATGCGATAAATATGTGCCGCGTTACACTGCCACCATGAAACTATGGCTGTTCCGCCAAACACCATAAATGATACCAATCGTGCGTGGCTTCTTAAATTTAATTTTCACATAACTTTACTCGTATTGACAGTGATGGTATTATCGTGCCAAATTGCATCATTGGCAAAACCCTTTCTGTCGAACGTGACTGTATGTTTGGACCCGAAAATAACTATAAAAATATCTGCAACACCTTAATATGCGTGAGAATGAAATCACGCAGCAAAACTCTCCACATTCGTTAAGCTGGGATCGACAATGTGCAAATCAGCTGTTGAACTCGTTATCGTCTCAAGTGACCGCATTCATGACTGTCGTTGGCACCTTTTGCAGCTTCGTTGTCTTGCACAAGCATTTCTTGAACTTCCAAAAATGCATCGCAAAGAAGTAAATATGGAGATTGTAATGAGACTGAGATTATGCTGATTCATCTTGTCTGTATGTTCGTACGCGTAACATTGGTAATTTTGCTTGCTTCGATCTCGCAACACGAGTATGTATGTAGTACGCGGCAATGGATATATCTGTTAAATGAGTCAATAGTTTGACCTTTCTGTTCCGTTTAATACCTTTATGACACAACCATAATCAACAGGAGATAGAAGTGTGGAACAAAGTGTCCGCAAATTGTTTACCTTGTCTCTTTTATAGTATTTTATCCATGGTCCAGTGTCAGAACGGGTAATGGGGGAAATATGATGTCATTTTGTCACTGTATGGTCTTTTTCCTTTAGATTATTGCTTTTTTCAACATTAAGCGCGCGTCTACCACATTAGCACATATATGTCGTGTCCAAGATCTTTTGGCGCAATCTTGCCAGGGGCATCTTTCGCCTTCTTGATGCTTTGGGAGTCACTAACAACTATTGTAGTCTCACATATTCCGCAATTGGTTTACCGGCACATTCATCCGTAAACTTACCCACAATCTTTTTATATTCAATGATCTCGCAGATATTTGCTTGTATCAAACTCATTTTTTAGAGATGGTTTGTCATCGGTTTTGAATGGCATCAACATTTAACCAGTGTACGAGCACATCATCTTAATGTCCCCGTTTCTTCGGTTGATCTTATCATAATACATGTCGTACATGGTCAGTTTAAACCAGTCCAACACAGACACACCTACATAGGCATTCAAGCTTCATTTGCGATATTTGTTTTCCTGCGTACACGTTACGTTTATCTACAGCGTGTGCTTAGCATTTATCCATGATTTTAGATGAGTGTTGATCATTGGTAAACATGTTTACTTGGATTTAAGTTCAGGACCTTTATTTTTCCATCGGAGATTATATGGTCTACCTGATTTTTGTCAGGTTGTTTGCTAAAATTTAAGTAAACAGTTCTTATCTGGTTTAGGAATTTTATCAGCATTTCCATTTTCTAGTCTTGTAGTAGAGTTTAACGTTATTTTCAGCATTGATTGGATATACATGGCGACCAGTATAAATGGTGGAGGAAGAACTCGGGGGAAAACCTCAATCAGAACCACAAACCCACGAGAAGCTATTGAAAAGCTTTCTCACATACCCACATTGGCTGAACGCGAGTCTCAGACCCATGAAGACAGAGGTGAGATGGCTATGATCCGTAACGGTGAGATCTTTAGACCACTCAGCCACTTGGGGCCCCCATTTTATTGTCTCATAAGGTTACAGTCTTTATGTAGGGTAGAAGTAGTAAACAATTATTCATTCCTATTTTAGAACAAGTCTTTGTAAAATAATTGTGTTATGTTCCGATATAGTTTGAGAGTAATTATTAAATAAAGTTACGGTTCTCACATTGACATTTTGGACTAAAACTTTGTTTTGTGATCAGTATGAATTCACTCAAAGACATTCTAGATTATATCATTGTGATACATTAAGACTATTGGTACATAAGCATATTAAAGACTATATGTACATCAGCATATTGAAGACCTGAAATTAATTCAGAATACTCTATACGTTTGGACTAGTGATAGTCATAGCACTATTAGAGTTATTTGAGACTCAATTCACAATACTGTAAATTCCTTTTAAATTTCCATATTGTGAATAATTTTTATTGTTACATATATGTAATTAAAACTTGCGTGTTAGTTTTTAAAAAATATTTTATTTCATTACGTTTTATTTTAATAACTATATTCACTAGATTTTACATTTTTCTAGAAAATTCAGTTCAGTTCTAATAAATAATCACTATTGTAGTTTTAGTTGACCTAGTACCTGACCTTGGTTCGAAATTGGTAAACACCTGATGAAAATCATTGGTTGTAATCAATGTTATTCTTGGGCTCCGTAAGCTATGTTGTAAATAACCTTTTTGTTTTTTATTATTGAGTATTATGGTAAGGTTCGTTCAGTAGAATTAAATTCATCCATGGCATACATTCGAACTAATTGCCCACGTGACCCCATCTTTAGTGTTTTTAGTCAGTCATAAATTGATACCTTTGGAGCTCAGGGGCATTTTTGTGTTTTGACCAGTTGAGTGTAAATTTTTTATTTGAAATAATTTATTCACCCTGGAAAATACGTGTGTTCATTTGAATTCTTGACAAAGACATTTATTGGAAATTATTCAGAATTCTAAAGCCGGAGTATTATTCTTGATTCATAAAATTCAACAAGGAACTGTTGACACAACAGTAATAAACTGGATATGGAAGACGTTATCGCCTTCCATCTAGAAACTTCATCGGGATTCGAACTTTGATTCATTTAGAACTTTTTAGTGATAGGACTTATATTTTTATGTTGTTGTTGTTGGGCTTAACGCCATTTTTTAGCACAAATAGGCTATTCATGGCGGCCAGTATTAATGGTGGATGAAGAAACCGGGAAATCACCGGAAAGAACCACCGACCCACGAGAAGCTACTGGCAAGCTTTCTCACATATCCACATTCGCCGAATCCTAGACTCGAACACACGCAGACAGAGGTGAGATGGCAGTGATCAGTAACGGACAGCGCTTTAGGCCACTCGGCCACTTGGCCCCCTCTCTTATTTTTTTAACTTCTATGATTAAATTTTGGATTAGACTAACAAACTGTAAGTCCTTTTTCATACGTTTATCTTGTTTTCTAGGGAAATACATTACTTTGTTAAAATTAACAAAGCTTGTTGGCTTCACTCTTTTCTTTGTTACTTTGTACAAGCCTAGACGCGTAACAAAGAAAATTGGTTTCTCGTCCGGGATAAATGAATTTGGGCTAAAATATTTTAGAAAATTGTTTTTGAAATTTAAATTCCCCTAGTTTTCAGAATATTTTAAATCTCAAGCACTATTTCACATTTTGTTTGAAATATTTAGTAAAGAAGTTTCTTTCTATTCTTACTCAGGAGCAGTTGGATTGTTTGAAAAAAGGATGAACTGCTTGAACTTGCCAGAAATTGTGATCTTTCTGAGGCAAAATCGAAAAATCGACTCAGTATTTGGCTGAACGGAATGTTTTGGATAAAAGTGTTTTGGATTCGATCAGTAAGTCTGTATAAAACTCTGACATAAAGTAAAGGAATTGAAATTCAAATACAAGATGGACTCGGAGTTAAGGAACATGGATCTTCAGAAAGATAAAGAGGAAAAACAAACACAAATGCAGCTGAAATTGGAGAAAAAATAACAGATGCATTTACGGAAATAAAAGAAACAAATCCAGCAACAATTGAAGAAAGACAAAGAACAAACGCATTTACAAAAAGAAGAGAAACAATTGCAGTTGCAATTTGAGAAAGAGAAGAGAGAGAGAGGGATTGGAATGAGAGAAAGATAAACAAATGAAGGTAGAAATTAAGAAAGTTGAGAGTGTGACAAAAAAGGGAGAACGAAAAACATGCAATTTAAGTTACAGAAAGAACAAATGCACATACACATGCATAAGGAGTAGGTTGAAAGGGGATTTCAAAAAAAGTTAAAAGAAATAGAGCTGGCAAGTGACAAACACATTCCCACTTCACATACAAATTGAAGTTTTGATATTAGAAAAAATATTAGGTTAGTGCCCTCTTTCAGAGAAAATGAAGTAGAAAAAGTTGCGGAAATTTGAAGTGGCCAAGGGAGTTTTGGACACAACTACTGCAATGTGTACTTATTGGTAAAAACTAGTGATGTTTACCATTCACTGTCTGTTCAGCAAAGTGCTGACTATGATGTGGTTAATGAATGCATTTTAAAGGGTTATGAGTTAGACACTGAGGCTTCTTACTTGTATGCTCGTACAATTGTAAAAAAGAAAAGAGTGAAGTCAACAATGTATATAGATTTTAACAAAATTAATTTATTTCCCTAGAAAACACAGTAAAATTATTTTAAAAAAAAAAACACGTTAAGGTTTATGAATATAGTCCAAAATTAATCCTAGAATTGAAAACATAAGTCCTATCAATAAACAGATGACGTCAGATGAGGTCGGTGTACTGTTGGCTACAATGCCTCGTTGAAACATAATTTGTAATGTTCTGTTTAGAACTCCAAAATAAATTTCCACTGAATATCTTTTATAAATATAAATCGCTTGTGTAGTTTTTTTTTAGAGAATAACATATTAAATTTTTTAAAAAAACGAACTTCAAAAACAAGTTGACATCAACAATCAAGATTACATTGAACTCTGAGGTGTAAGAATACGACTACCTAGATTTCACTAAAACACAAGTAATACAACTCAATTTATACGTGGGCCGAAAACGACCTTGGTAATAACCAGTCGTATTCACCCGATTTTTACAAGATCTATGAACCAAAGTGAGCTAAACATAATCATAATGTAATACCATTTAAGTTCAATTAGACTGAAAATTTTTCAAAAATATCAAATACCGTAAAAATAATCGCTACAAATTTTTTAAAACAAAACTAAATGAAACTATGGCCCATGAAACTCCTCTGGCTTGTCATTTAGGAATTAATAAGACTTATCACAAGAGCTTGACTCACATTTACTGGCCAAAAATCAAGTGATGTTTGTAAATATTGCAGATCTTGTCGTACTTGTCAAATGGTAGGAAAACCCAATCAGAAGATACCTAAGGCTCTTCTGCAACTCATTCTTGCATTTGACGAACCATTTAGTACAATAATGGTAGATTGCATTGGTCCCTTAACTAAGACCAATTTATGGCAACCAATACTTGTTGACCATTATGTGTGCATCAACAAGATTCCCAGAGGCAATTCCTTTGGAGACTATTAAAACTAAAAGTATAGTACAAGCTTTGATAAAGTTTTCACCCAGTTTGGCCTTCCCAAATATGTCCAATTGGATCAAGGGTCAAATTTTATGTCTGGAATTTTTCAGTAGGTTATGTATGAATTTGGCATTCAACAATTCAAATATTCTGCCTATCACCCTGAGAGCTAATGGGCTTAGAAAGATTTCATCAGACTTTTAGGAATATGATTCGATCATATTGCTTTGATATCGGTAAAGATTGGGATGAAGGCATTCATTTACCTTTGTTTGCTATTAGGGAGTCAGTTCAAATATCTATAGGATTCAGTCTGTTTGAACTAGTTTTTGGACACACTGAAGTTGTTGAAAGAGAAACTTCTTTCTAATGAACATGCTGAACTTAATCTTTTTGATTATGTTTCCGATTTTAAGTATAAGTTGTCAAAGGCTTGTGAGGTTGCAAGAGCGAATCTGCCCTCTACTCAGTTAAAAATGAAATTAAGGTATGATAAAAACTTAAAGGAGTTTTCAGCCTGGTGATTGAGTTCTGGCTATCTTGTCCATTCCACAAAATCCACTTCAGGTCAAGTACATGGGGTAAAAGAAAGTAAATGATTTAAATTACATCATACGTTTTCCTGTGAGGTGAAAACAAAAACAACTTTGCCACATTAACATGTTAAAGGAGTGAGTTGAAAGAGATAACCAGGTTAATCACGCAGTCAATTTAGTTGTATCTGTCCAACCAACTGAGGATTTAAGTGAAGGAATTCAATCAACTCTACTGATTTTGGATTTTAAAAAAAATCATCATAATTCAGAAATTTTGAAAAATCTGAACCAAAATCGTTTGTGTTGGCAACAAAAAAGGAATGAACTTAAAACAGCTATTATTCGAACATGAGCACTTATTTCTAGATGTTCCAACATGAACAAAATTTTTTATGACATTGAAATTGTAAATTCCAAACCTGTAAAACAACACCCATATAGCACGAACCCTCTTAAACTTGAGAAAGGAAATTCAGTTATTTGCTGGAGAATGATTTCATAGAGCACAGTAAAAGTGACTGAAGTTCACCATGTATACTTGCTCCGAAACCAGATAAAACTTTCCGTATGTGCCCAGATTATAGGAAGGTGACAAAAACAGATTAATTTGCAGTACCAAGAATTAATGACTACATTGACAAAATTGGAAATGCCAAGTATGTTACCAAATTTGACCTTTTAAAAGGATTTTGGCAATTTCCACTGACAGAAATGGCAAAGAGAATTTCAGCATTTATGACTCCAGATGGACTTTATTAATACAAAGTGGTGCTGTTTGGAATGACTGGTTCTCCAAGTACTTTTCAATGTTTGATGAATATGGTTACCTCTGATCTAGATAATTGTGATGCTTACATCAATGATGTCATCATCTACAACGACACCTGGAAAGAATATATAGATCAAAGATTAAGGTGGAGTTTGTTGTTACAGGAATATAATCTTGACATCAGGCACATCAAAGAAAAAGACAATTTAATAGAAATTTTATAGAAGATGCACTTTCCCATGTATAGAAATTTTATTTCATGTATACTTTTAGTCATAAGAGTTCTTGTTGTGTAATATTTTTACCTCATGTATAATTAACATATGGTTAAAAGAAAGCAATAATTATTTAAATCTTACAGTTTCTTTATGGGAAGAAGTGTTGTGTATATGTAATTAGATTACTTGTCTGTCGTCTTAAATCTTTTATTTTATTATTTCATTACATGAAAATTCAGTTCAGTTCTAGTAAATAGTCATAATTGCTACATTGTATTTTTAGCTCACTTAGTTCCTGGCCTTGGTTCAAAATTGGTAAACACAGAGTGAAAAATCATTGGTGGTAATTGTCATTCCTGGCTTGTATCAGCTCTTTTGTAAATGACCTTTTTCTGTTTATTTATTATTGAATCTTATATTAAGGTTCTTTCAATAAAATTAAATTCATCCATGGTGTATGTGTCAGTTTGCCTATGGTCTTAACTGCACCATTCGAACTAAGTGCCCACATTACCCCATCGTGTGATCTAAAATTACACTTAAAACATGCTTTTATGATTTCAGTCAGTCATAAATTGATACCTTTGGAGCTCAGAGGTATTTTTGTGTTGTGACCAGTTGAGATGAATTTTTTATTTTAGATAATTTATTCACCTTGGAAAATACTTGTGTTCATCACAATTCTTAGACAAAAACATATATTGAAATTCTGTATTATTAAGAATTCTAAAGCTGGAATATTAATCTTGATTCATAAAATGCAACAAGGAACTGTAGACACAACAGTACTAAACCAGATTTAGATGACATCGTCGCCTTACATTGGGATTTAATGATAGGACTTATATTTTTAAATTCTAGGGGTAAATTTTGGTTTAGATTAACAAACCACAAGTCCTTTTTCATTTTTTTTAACCTTGCTTTTGAGGAAAATAAATTTTTTTTGTTAAATTTTACAAAGCTTGTTGGCAATCTGTTGAATTAAACTAAACTTATCCCTTTAATTTTGAATTTGGCTTGAACCAACCCCACACACCCTGGAGAAATTCATAGCCATTTTGACAACAGTGCTCACTGACAGACTATGTGAATGCACTGATCCTGAAAATGGAGGTATAATGTGACAATATTAATTTCTCTTTTCTTCTTCATATTTTTTGTGTTAAAATGCAATAATTGGTGTTGGACCATTTATAGTTTCATTAGAACTAAATTATTTTAGTACTGCAATAAAATAATCTATTTGAATGGATTCAGTGTTTAATGTTCAGTATTAAATTATCAAACCCACCACTAGCAGTTTATGATGTGATCAGTATTTGGGAAAAAGTAAATAGTCATGTTTTATTTTTGTGTTTTCCTGCAATAATAGTTCTCATTTATTTGAAAATGATATGAACAAAAGATTTAAACAATTACAGATAGAAACGTATTTTGAAACTATTCCTTATTATTTGCACTTGCTACAGTGATACGCTGAACAATGATGAAGGAGACTGGTCTGTTTAGAAACCAATCAATAAGCCATCTTGATAGTTAAAACACGCAATCAAATTATAGTTCTGAGTTGCTAAGATACCACTGCCACATGATTGATTGCATGAAACATTTTCTTAATAGAACAAACACTTTTTTCACTGAATATCTATGTGTGAGAACTTTTGTTTCCAGTAGCCATATTCTATTTTGTATTGGAAAGTCATTTGCTGATTTGGACAAACTATAAAGTGCTTTTATTTTTAAATAAAATAATTTTTGTAAATGGCTTGCCTTTGACAGGAAATCTTCATATTTTTCCATAAATGATCACAGTTGTTTAAAATATCTTTAATTTTTGTTTCCTTACATTTGGGCATCATTTTGTGTCCTTGACTTAATATTTCTTTTTATGACAGAATGCAAATAAAATAGAAAAATATTTACTGATAAAAAATATATGAAGTATTTGTGACATTTTTTAAATAATACAGATGTTTCATTTAAATGTGTATTTGTAACATTTTATGTTTTAATTGACCATTCATTCAAAGTTATGAACCCTCCGATTGATGAACCTTTGGATTATAAGACCCATTATCATTCTAACTTGTGAACCTTAGAAACAATGTAACTTTGGGCTACAGTGTCCGTTTCCAGATAATAGAGCTCTTGAGTACACATATTTTAAACAAATAAATCTTCAGAAATTTGAACAGTCACCAAGGAAAATTTGACTCTGGTAATGTGAGCTATAATGAACTCCTTACATGTGGTTACTGTAGAAGCTGAATGGCCATTGTATGGTTAAGGAAAACTGTACTCCAACAATACAAGCCATAATTAACTCTAACTCCCATACACCATATCACTGTATAAACATCTTATCAGAAATATGGCCTCTAGATATGGCATGATGATCCAGTGCATATATCCCTATAAACTGTCACACTGCAGACACTAATGAATGACCATAATTGTCATATCTATGTTAAGAATCTAGAACACACACACACACATAGAGAACAGTCTGACTGGTTTAGATTTGTTGAGCTTAATGTAATTTTTCAGCACAGTATGGGCCTGAGATAGCACAAGTATATTTGGAGGAGGAAGAGTCCCTGAGGCTCCTGGGAAGGACTACCAACTGGCGTGAAGCTAGTGGCAAGTTTTTTTCGATACACATGTTGGTCAATCCAAGACTTGAACTTATGCAAACAAAGGTGAGGTGTGTGAATGATCTGTAAAAGATGAGTGCTTTGGACCAGTGGAACCCAACCTTTTAGTCGCCGCGGACCAGTCAACATTTGATAATTTTACAGAGGCCCGCTGAGGAGGGGGGAAATTGTTTATGTTTTAGAATGTTCTGATTTAATATTTTTAATTTATTTACATTTAAACATGCCTTCAAAATAAAATACAGTTGCACCAAAAATGAATATAAATAAATATAAGTGAATATAAACCTGAGAGAAACACACAACAGTAAATAAAATAAATATAATTTAATGTACCTTGGGCGGTCCGGTACCATTTGATTTACGGACCGGTACCGGTCCGTGGCCCAGGGGTTGGAAACCACTGCTTTAAATAATGCAGCTGCCTGGGGCAAACTGACTGGTCTGATGCTATGGAAACTGTGACTGGGGGGGGTAAAACATTAAAACCCTCCTCCTTTTTTATTTGGCGTCATTAACTAGGGAATGATCTCCTGCAGTGTAATTTGCCCAGTGTGGGCGGAAAGATGGAATATTACAGATAGCTGAGCAAAGTATTGAAAGAAATAAAACATCAAGCTCCCTTTCAATAAATAAAAATATAAAATTTTAATCAGTTAACATATACTCAAAGAAAAAAACTCAATTCCCATACAACCTATTACTAAATTACATAAACTCAATTAGCATAGCCAAAATTCGCTTTCCAATTTAACTGATTGTCAGTGACAGAATTTAATTACAGTGTAAGACTTTCATCATGTGTTATGAGTGTTGACTTTGTGCACAATTCCAAATGCTTTGACAGCATCGCCTGTCACTGGTCTTCTTACTACTTGTTTCCCACTTCTAACCACATGTTTAGTCCTCTTCCGACCCTCGCTATTGACATCCCATAGATGTAGATTTCCCTTCAACTCATTTTGTCCTTCCATATTCTTCCTTCTCTATCTCTCATTCGGAGTGTGAAGTATGAAGCTTACTATCGTTTTTCTCTTTCCAAACACAGTCCTAGCCTTTAGTTTCTCTTTTTTTTTCATAGAAAATTACCTGGCCCCTTTTTTGCAATTTCCTGTCTGTGGAGTTGACTTAGTCTTCTCTCAAGAAAAATCTGACTAAAGGATTTTCTCAAGAGATAGTTCCAAAATTGTTTCTCAAAGTGTATGCCCTTAAGTTTCCCTGGCCAATTAGAAATAACTGCACATAAAATTTTCCCTCCAAATAATGTGTCTGTCATCAATTTCACTAGCCTAAAACATGCTGCAATTAGCTTCCTTTGAAAAATTGATTATTTGATGTGTGCCATTTTTAAATTAATACGAGTCTGAGTATTATTACGTGTACACCCTGTACCATAAAAAAATGACCCGGTCAGGGTCTGCTGAAGCTAAACGTAATTCCTTTTATGTTTAGAGATGAAATAAAGAAATAATCATTGAACAGTCTCCAGACCTTTCTTCTTTGATTATGCTAACTTGAAAGCACATTTTTTCTAACCTTGAGTTTAAACAAGTTTCAAAATTTGACACATTACAGAAGCAAATATTTGTTAAAGAAAGATTATGGATAGACAAAGCCATGGACCTAACAATAGCTACATCCCTATGTATTACAGGGATTATAAAAATGAAATAGAAGTGACAGAAGCCTCCTAATGGCACATCTGCATCAATAATCACCAAAATGAAAATGCTCAATGATTTCTGAGTTATGCTGGTTTCAAGTACCTTCTAATATAAAGATATGAAACTGACAGACAAAACCCATAACTCATTCAGTTTCATTTGTATCTGCCCCTTCTAAATTAATAACAAATGTTGAGTAATTTGAAAAATTGCTATAATGGCATGAAAATCTAACTGTTATTTATATATTAATATAAAAACATGCTTGCCAAATGATTTGTTTAAAAGTTGTGTACTTCCTCCAAATTCATATCAAGAAGATTTCTCTCAAACAATTTACAGTTTACAAGTAACTAAATGTACACATTTTGAAAAATGGATGTAATGGCATGGAAATCTAAATTGAAGATTAACATATGATTATGAAAAACCTACCAAGTTTCATTTTTCCACCTCATCTAGTTGTTGCTTAATCACCTAACAAGGTGTTTGCCTGTCAGTCAAGTTAAAAATTGTGTACAAAATGTCAAACTTTTTGCTGTAATGGTAGGAAAATCTAAAATGGTTGTTTCATTTACCATATATACTCATTTATAGGTCAAGTCAAACTGCAAACAACATAGATCCTAATCTGCCATTTTATAATGCACCTACAGATAAGGTCTCTGATATTTGTTCTACTGATTACTGTTTACAAAGTGTACAGACCCAGAACCCCCTGTGCTTTATGGGTTGGCAGATTTGGGTCTGCACATTTTGCAGTTGGACTCTTATAGGCAAGTATCTATGGTAGTAATTTTTGTGCTACTGCCCTAGAAGAAATTCAGGACAGGCACATGGACAAAATGCTGTAGAACAAAATACCCCTTTTTGCTATCATAACATAAACATAAAGTACATAAGATGAAGTCAGGAAATGTTTCCTAACCTCTGCTATGAGCAACTTCAATGGTTAACAACTGAGAATGAGAGATGGATGAATAATCTTGGGAATAATTTATTATCTTTCTTTAATCAACACATAAACACATATACACAAAGAAAAAAATGCTTTAAAAATAACTTGAGTGACTACAATTTCTATTTCCTGTAGTGAACATATTTTGTTTAATTAACATGTACACATTTCAACATTCAATGTTTCATCATTGTAACTAAATATCTAAATTTTTAAAAAATTCACTCTATGCACATACATATTTTGTTTAAAAGGGCCTTGGTAGCTAAGTTCATAAGGAACTAATAATCTAATGATTGTGGGTTTAATATCCACCAAGGCAAGCCCATGATGACTGCCTTTGTGTGTCCCTGGAAAAGGCACTTAGCTGTCTATTCTTTTTAATTAAATAGCCAATAATGTGCTCAATGTCTTGGTAAATATCAACCAATTAAACAAATTAATTTTGGGGGGATCTTTTCATCTAACAATCCTAAATTTTAATAATGAAAACTCTACCACGTAAATTTAAGTTGAACTTCATTAAAGTTGAATTCTAAAGTATTAATAATGAAAAACTATAACAAATTCACAACAATTGTTAATAGAGCACATCAGGTTTTATTTTAAAATACTGAACTAATGACCAATTTAATAAATATGAAGTTATAATACTGAACAATTGATATTTTATTGCAATTAAAAAGAATTATTTTCATTATAAACCATCTCAAAAATCCTACCTTCAAAACATTCCAAGTTTCTTTTAAACATGTACTCACTTTTGTAAATAAAAGTCATCTCCCTGATCAGCTGACAAAGTCTAGAGTATGCAAAAATATAACTAATAACAAGGAACTAACATTTTTCTTTGGAAAACAAGATGTTGTAAATCAACATCATATAAAATATCCACTTACAATTATAAAATGTGCATATTTTATGAAAGTCATTTACAGGAAGATAAAATGTAAATAGTTGCAAACTGAATAATGGCCAAAATGTTAGTAAACTGAAGGATGGAAAAAAACCCAGTTTTCCTAATATAAACATGTAATGCAAAAACAGCAGGCAAAAAAAGATCAGCGTTATCAAATATAAAAATCACTAATGATTCAAAACACAAACATAATTCTGGAAAACTTGAGAAATTACATTTTTAAAAAAAATCAAAATCATGACTTGATGATTGACAATAGTTTCATAAAGCTACTAAATCATTATGTCACAAAGTTAAAATATCTTTTCTTATATCCAAAGAATGAAACTGGTCCAAATTGGGAACTCAAATAAAACAATTCTCAATGTAAATGATAAAAAACAAATTCCACAAAAAGTAAGAAATTGGCTCACCTTTAATTTGATCTTGTATTGCTTTCATCTCTTTTGATTATTTATAATTCAAGTGTATCTGTTTTAAAAGTAACATTATATAAATTTCTAAAACCATCTCTACATTATAAGACTAAACTCTTTTGTAACTAAATGCTGACTGCCCTTTTTAAGTAAATGCTGGCTCGTCTTTTGTAAATAAATGTCGGCAGTCACTAAGTAACTACTACCCTTTCATCAGTTATAGCTTTGTCTTGTGGTCTCCCAGTTTGGTCAAATGTGTCATTTAGAAATTTGACCAGACTATTATATCATATAATTTATCGATTGATCCATGTTACTGCATTAGTTCAATCAGTACTGTTGTCATTTTCAGTGCTGAGACCACATTAAATTAGCTAAATTTCTTAAATACATTGTAGAAGTTTTTCCACAAGCCAGAATGTTCATAAGAAATTTAGTCAGTGTTCTGAGCATCAATATTTATCATTTTGGAATTAGTCACAGGGTATAGGAAAGAACTTCTTTTCATATGAATGCAAATTTGGGTTAAAAAACAACATCTGTCAAGTTATTGATAGATGAACATGGAAATAAACTGGCATAAAATAAACTGATATGGATTATTATGTTTGAGCTTCATGAATATTAAAATTACCATATACACCACAAAAACATTTCCCTGTTCATAGGAATGGAAAATGGATTGTAGTTATTGCATTCATGTCAAGAAGGAGCTGAAGTTTTCACACTAAGGTTTTACAATAGGGACTGGAAAAATGTAAGTTGAATTATTCTTGTGAGATCAATTATGCTTTTAAAGAAAGATAAGGAAACATGTTTAAAAACTGAACTCCTATTGAATCTATTTCCATTATTGAAATTGGTAGGGGGGTTACAAACAAACAGGTTGATATACTTGGACTATAGATCTTGTTTGACAACATGAATGACAGGTACATGCTCACTACATATGAAGTTAGTATTAAACAAAATTTTGATTATTTGTATCACATGGATATTTTGTGCACCAAAAGTATCATTTACTATAAGACAGATTATTGTTGTTGCTGTTGTTTTGGGTTTAATGGCATTTCTCAGCACAAGATAGGTTATTCATTCCAGCCAGTTTAACTGGGGAAGGAACAACCCAGGAAAACCCTGTAAGAATAACCAACACACAGGAAGTTACTGGCAAGTTTTCTTACATTCTCATATATCCATATTGGCTGAGTCTGAGACTTGAAACCACATGAACAGAGGTATGATGGCCATCATTGGTAAAGGTGAATGCTTTAGACCACTCTGCCACCCAGGGCCCCTGATGCAGATTATCCTATATGGATTGAAATAAAGCAGTAGAAACAATAATAACATAATCAAATTTTTGTTCTGACAGATAATAACCAATGAAACTAATACAATAAGGAACAACCTTTCACATGTTCAGTGAGCAACCATAAGATAAGTTTGACAATACAATAATATGAAGTTTGAGAAAGCAAAAAAGAAATATAAAATTTGTCAAATCTGCAACCACATGATATTGGAAAAAAAATGCAAAACTTGAATATCAGTACATAAGGTGTACATTTTCCATTTTATAGCCTCAAAGAGCCTTGGTAAAAATGTAATTTAATGATTTGGTAGCATGTAGTAGAGATCTGGATATTATTTTGATTGTTCATTTTATCTAATCATTTGCTGATTGTTTTATATTCCTGATGTATGACAATTATTTTAAAGAATACTTGCTGTGAATTCCTTTATTTTTATCAATATGACATTTAGTGCTTTTATGAAAAATAACTTCATCAATACTTTAATACAGGATTTTGGAAAATTGTTCTATTATTCCAACAGAAAAGGCTGTTGTTTCTTGGCTCTTCAAATATGTACTGCATAAAAGTCTGACCCAAACTGTAAACAAGACAGATCCTGATCAGTTGGTGCCTTATGTGATGGCAGATTAGAGTGAATGTTGTATGTTTTACTGAGTAGTCCTAACAAGATGTAAAGACTCAAAATTGCTGGCACATCATAAGGTTGTAGATCTGAGTCTGCAGTTGGATCCAATTCATAGAGAGGTATATATAATATTAGTTGCAACATTAAAATAAAAATGGTAGCGAATTAACAGTATTACATATTAATGTAATACTATCACTTTTGAAGTGAATTAACAGCATTATATATTAATGCTATAATATCACTTTTGAAGACAATTAACAGTCTTACATATTAATGTTATAATTTTAATTTTGAAGTTAATTAACAGTATTGTATATTAATTTTATAATATCACTTTTGAAGTAAATTAACTGTATTACACATTAATATTATAATATTAATTATTTATTGTGAATTAACAATACTACATATTAATGTTTTAATTTTACATTTGAAGTGAATTGACAGTATCACATCTTGATGTGAAAATATTACTTCTTTGTAAACAATAGGACTACTTCCCAAATCAATGGCTATTCTGTGGATACATTAGGACTACTTCCCAAATCAATGACTATTTGGTGGAAACAATAGGATTTATTCCCAAATCAATGGTTATTCTGTGGAAACTTTAGGACTACTTCCCAAATCAATGGCTATTCTGTGGAAACAATAGGACTACTTCCCAAATCAAAAACTATTCAATGGAAATAACGGTACTCCTTACCAAATCAATTATTATTCCATGGAATCCACAGAACTCCTTCAAAAATCAATTACCATTCCATAAAAAAGGACTACTTCCTGAATCTGAAATCAATGACTATTTTATGGAACCAAAAGGACTACTTCTCTCATATCAATTACCATTTGATGGAAACAATAGGGTTACTTCCTAAATGATCATCCCATGGAAACAACAGTTATTACTTCCCAACTTGATTACCATTTCATGGAAACAATTAGACTAACTCTCATATCAATTACCATTCCATGGAAACAATGACTATTACCCAAAATAATGAAAATTCTTTAGAAAAAAAAACTATGTCCCAAATCAATGACCATTATATGCCAAACAACAGGGTTACTTCCTAAATCAGTGATTATTCCATGGAAGCAATATGACTACTTCCCAAATTAATGACATTCTATGCAAACACTAGGACTACTTCCCAAATCAATGACCATTCCATGGAAACAACAGGACTTGTTCCCAAAATCAATGACCACTGCATGGAAACATTACATCTATTTCCAAAATCAATGAAAATTCTAAGTAACCACTAAGACTACCTCCCAAATGAATGACCATTCTATGAAAACAATATAGCTATTTTCCATCTTAATGACCATTCATTGGAAACAACAAGACTAATTCCAAATCAATGACCATTCCATGGAAACAATGTGACTACTTCCAAAATCAATAAATTTAATTACTGATGAAAGATTCATTTGTGTCAAGAACAAAAATGTATACCCACCAAAAAAAATGAATTGCCAGTGTGTTACATAGCAGTTTAAGTAAATGTTGACAGCAATATTTCTTGGAAAACATCAGAATAAATGGCACCTCATATTTACCAACAAATATATTATTACATATTTACCTGCACAAATTTATAAACATTTATACATTGGAAGTAGGAGATATATATTACAGTGGTCTGAAATGTGTTGTCATTATCACAGACATATATTACATGAATATGCAGTAACTACAAATTAAGTATAAGTTATATAGGTAAAATATGACTCTTATTGCAATTATTTATGTATAACAATATATATATATATATATATATATATATATATATATATATATATATATATATATATATATATATATATATATATATATTTTAAATATTCAAGCATATCATAACAACTATTGCTTGCATAAAAATTTCTCATGAAACAATGTAAGTCATAATTGCTCTTTAGTTATACTACTACTTTTATATTCAACACATTTATAATGTCATGATTTTTAGACAAACCTGTATATTAATTACCCTATAGGTATCTCCATTTAATATGAGCAATAACAAAGCCATACAAATCACAAGTATGAAAATTTGATATATTTGATATGGTTTTTATGACACAATGTTACTTTTCAGAGAAATATCACTTAAGAATGGAAGAGGCAGCAAATATGAAATATATAACTGCAAGTTTTGGCACCAGTGACCAACAAGGAATAGGATCATACTGTGTGTTTTCTTGATCATCCAATGCAATGCTTAGACACTGAGCCCACCATGTGTTTGATTGATCATCCAGTGCAATGCCTTGATGATGAGCCCACCATGTGTTTGCTTGATCATCCAGTGCAATGCCTTGATGATGAGCCCACCATGTATTTGTTTGATCATCCAATGCAATGCCTTGATACTGAGCCCACCATGTGTTTGCTTGATCATCCAATGCAATGCCTTGATGATGAGCCCACCATGTGTTTCCCTGATCATCCAATGCGATGCCTTGATGATGAGCCCAGCATGTGTTTGCTTGATCATCCAATGCAATGCCTAGATGATGAGTCCACCATGTGTTTGCTTAATAATCCAGTGTAATGCCTTGATGATGAGCCCACTGTGTTTCCCTGATCATCCAATGCAATGCCTAGATACTGAGCCCACCATGTGTTTGTTGGATCATCCAGTGTAATGCCTATATGATAAGCCCACCATGTTTGCCTGATCATCCAATGCAATGCCTAAATATTGAGCCCACCATGTGTTTGCTTGATCATCCAATGCAATGCCTAAATACTGAGCCCACCATGTGTTTGCTTCATCATCCAATGCAATGCCTTGATGATGAGCCCACCATGTGTTTCCCTAATCTTCCAATGCAATGCCTAGATACTGAGTCCACCATGTGTTTGCTTGATTATCCAATGCAATGCCTAGATACTGAGCCCACCATGTGTTTGTTGGATCATCCAGTGTAATGCCTATATGATGAGCCCACCATGTTTGCTTCATCATCCAATGCAATGCCTTGATAATGAGCCCACCATGTGTTTCCCTGATCATCCAATGCAATGCCTTGATGATGAGCCCACCATGTGTTTGCTTGATCATCCAATGCAATGCCTTGAGGATGAGCCCACCAGGTGTTTGCTTGATCATCCAAATGCAATGCCTTGATGATGAGCCCACCATGTGTTTCCCTGATCATCCAATGCAATGCCTTGATGATGAACCCACCAGGTGTTTGCTTGATCATCCAATGCAATGCCTTGATGATGAGCCCACCAGGTGTTTGCTTGATCATCCAAATGAATGCAATACCTACATGATGAATCAACCATGTGTTTGATTGATCATCCAATGCAATGCCTTGATGATGAGTCCACCATGTGTTTGCTTGATCATCCAATGCAATGCCTTGATGATGAGTCCACCATGTATTTGTTGGATCATCCAGTGTAATGCCTATATGATGAATCCACCATGTGTTTGCTTGATAATCCAATGTAATGCCTAGATACTGAGCCCACCATGTGTTTGCTTGATTATCCAATGCAATGCCTAGATACTGAGCCCACCATGTGTTTGTTGGATCATCCAGTGTAGTGCCTATATGATGAATCCACCATGTGTTTGCTTGATCATCCAATGCAATGCCTAGATACTGAGCCCACCATGTGTTTGCTTGATCACCCAATGCAATGCCTTGATGATGAGCCCACCATGTGTTTCCCTGATCATCCAATGCAAATGCCTTGATGATGAGCCAAACTAAAAATGTATGTATTGTTAAACTTTAATGATTTCTATTGAATGCAAGTAACATTTTCAACTGCTTACCAAATGTCCAGAAAAAAATGATATTTTTTTTATTTCTATAAGGGCAAGAATAGGATGCAGTAACTGCAATAATTGTTGTGTGATACATGGACTTATTTAATGAATTTTCATTTCTTTATGTATAGCAACACTAGAACATAAATGCCAAAATTTTGTTGCAGATATCTGTTCCTGAGTTTATCTTACAAAAGAGGGGTCTAAGCTTCAACAAGGTTACTAATGTGAGGTCCAAACACCAAGACTCAGTTATTATACTAGAGTTTCTTTGATATGCTGGAGTTAATTATCATTCATTTTTTCACAAATAAATTATTTTTTCATTTGTGAGACCAATTAGATTCCATTAGGGTATATTATTGAGCTCTTGATTGTTGTGACAATCCACCTTGAAATTGTGGAAGGCCAGAGATGTCTTTAATTTTTACTTCAGCACTCTCCATTGAAGCTGAAAAGTTCGTCAATTCAAAGGCCCTTGTTTGTGTAGCCAGTTATATCATGCATATCTTTTCTAAGCCCTTTCATTTGTGATATAACCCAATTATAAAATGCTGGAAACCTTTGATAGCCATCTAACAAACTAGCTGACTCCTACTGTATTTCCACAGTTGTATTTACATGATGCACTCCTCTTAAATATTTAATCTGGGTTCAAATGCACCCAGTTATACAAATGAATATTTCAAAACCATCACGGTGAGTGGGTAGGTTGGGAGATAGATAGATAAAAGAAACTAGTGATAGAGAGAGATAGATATAATAAAATATAGCAATAAACAAATGTTATTAAATAAAGGCCCTTGTACATATTTGTCTACCAGGTTTGAAAAGTTATTAAATATGTAGCCATAGACTTATAATCTAGTTAAGTTTGTATTTAAAAAATGCAGTTTAAACAATTTCAATAACTAAATAAGTGGTCATCATACAACTTTTTATAAAATCATGGATGACAAATCAAAATTTAAGATAATAATTTTAAAAAATACATAATCAACTTCAAACAGCACATCAGAATCATTTATCCAATCAGAATGGCATATCAAAATCATTTGTCCAATCAGAATGGTACATCTTAATCATTTGTCCAATATTGAAAGGCTTTAATGACAGGATGCATCATGTTAAAATTGGTCAAATTCTCATGAGCATCTTTCGGAGATAAAGTTCTTAAAATTTTGCCTAATTTCAGTAATGACAGCCATATATTTGAAAACAGAAAAAAATCATTGGTAAAACCTTAACTTCCCTTTATGCCAAGGAGCTTTCAATAAAATTCTTTCAATTAGCTTGAAAACTTTGTGTAAAAAGACATAAAAACAGTATTATTTGTGTATTTTAATTAAATATATATATATATATATATATATATATATATATATATATATATATATATATATATATATATATATATAAAGAATACAAATCATATGGCGAATAACAACCCTCTCAAGCATACTGGATCCACCAAGGGATCACGTTTGTCAGGGATTAATTAAAATAGATGCAATAAACTGACGACGAACAGTACGAAACTAGTAACTAACTAGCCTAAGCACTTTCGACTCTTAATGAGTCTTTTTCAAAGGCAAATACAAAACATAGTTACGACAAACAAATAAACACAAAAACATTGCGTTTGTAAACCTCTACATTTCTATCTTCACATGTGCTAAAACTATAAATACAACCAGCTTGTATAGACTAGTTGCGGAAACTGAAAACGTTGTATAATTCCCTAAAAGTCTACAAGTCAAAGCGACATCTATTTTTACTTTGTGTACATATGTAATGCAGATTATATCCCGGATATTTGGTTCTATACCGGTTATTCTTATAGTAAAAATTGAAGGATAAGAAGATTTAGAAAATGTTAAATTCTACTAGTGCATAGTTTTCATTTTCTAGTCTTCTTGGTTTAGACCGCTTGGTTTCAATGTTCTAAGGCGGCGTATCCAGTATGATTCCTTTTCCTTCCTGGTTTCGGAACTCCAGCTGTGGTTGTTGGCAATAGCGATAAGTATTATATCACTGAAAGTGTGGCCAGGGGAGGAGAAGTGTTCTGCGACTGGGCTTCTGTACAGCTTTTTTGTCATCCAATCAGATCTATGAAGGTTTATCCTTATGTGTAGCTTTTCAGTTTCTCCCACGTACTGAAGGCCACAGATCTTACATGTGATGAGATAAATCACATTCTCTGTTTTGCACGTTTTGTTTGGACCATGTATGTTTAGTTTTTCTTTAGTCACTGTGCTAGTGAATGTCTTGGTCTCTATCATATGTTGACAGGTTTTGCATCTTTTATCGCCACAGGGTCCAGATTGACTAGGTTGGTTTTGACTAGCGATTGTTGTTAGCTTGGCCCTGACTAGGATGTCCTTTAGGTTTTTTGGTCTCCGGTAAGCTACTACAGGTTTGTTCGGAAGTATTAGGTTTAGTATGTCTGACGATTGCACGGTTGGCCAGTGGTTTGCGATGATTTTACCTACTTTGGGATTGTCTGGGTGATAGGTCAGAATAAATGGTATCCTATCAACCTTTTCTTTCTGTCCATATCTGAGTAGGTCATCACGGTTTGTTTGTTTGTCCCTTTGGATTGCCTCCGCAATCAGGTCTTTGTCGTAGTCCATATAGCCAGGCACTGAGGATACGCAGAATTTGCTCCGACGATGAAAGATTCCTAGAAAGGTCTGAAGAGCTGGCTAAACATTTAATTTACCGAGGCTACGACAAAGACCTGATTGCGGAGGCAATCCAAAGGGCCAAACAAACAAACCGTGATGACCTACTCAGATATGGACAGAAAGAAAAGGTTGATAGGATACCATTTATTCTGACCTATCACCCAGACAATCCCAAAGTAGGTAAAATCAGCGCAAACCACTGGCCAACCGTGCAATCGTCAGACATACTAAACCTAATACTTCTGAACAAACCTGTAGTAGCTTACCGGAGACCAAAAAACCTAAAGGACATCCTAGTCAGGGCCAAGCTAACAACAATCGCTAGTCAAAACCAACCTAGTCAATCTGGACCCTGTGGCGATAAAAGATGCAAAACCTGTCAACATATGATAGAGACCAAGACATTCACTAGCACAGTGACTAAAGAAAAACTAAACATACATGGTCCAAACAAAACGTGCAAAACAGAGAATGTGATTTATCTCATCACATGTAAGATCTGTGGCCTTCAGTACGTGGGAGAAACTGAAAAGCTACACATAAGGATAAACCTTCATAGATCTGATTGGATGACAAAAAAGCTGTACAGAAGCCCAGTCGCAGAACACTTCTCCTCCCCTGGCCACACTTTCAGTGATATAATACTTATCGCTATTGCCAACAACCACAGCTGGAGTTCCGAAACCAGGAAGGAAAAGGAATCATACTGGATACGCCGCCTTAGAACATTGAAACCAAGCGGTCTAAACCAAGAAGACTAGAAAATGAAAATTATGCACCAGTAGAATTTAACATTTTCTAAATCTTCTTATCCTTCAATTTTTTCTATAAGAATAACCGGTATAGAACCAAATATCCGGGATATAATCTGCGTTACATATGTACACAAAGTAAAAATAGATGTCGCTTTGGCTTGTAGACTTTTAGGGAATTATACAACGTTTTCAGTTTCCGCAACTAGTCTATACAAGCTGGTTGTATTTATAGTTTTAGCACATGTGAAGATAGAAATGTAGAGGTTTACAAACGCAACGTTTTTGTGTTTATTTGTTTGTCGTAACTATGTTTTGTATTTGCCTTTGAAAAAGACTCATTAAGAGTCGAAAGCGCTTAGGCTAGTTAGTTACTAGTTTCGTACTGTTCGTCGTCAGTTTATTGCATCTATATATATATATATATATATATATATATATATATATATATATATATATATATATACCTTTTTTCCCTAAATAAAAAAATTCCTGCAAAATAATGAGGCTGTTAAATTCAAAACCTTTTATTCAATATAAATTTTCATTCAAACAGGTCGTGAACAATAACCCCAAATGAATGTAAGTCTATATCAGCCATTAACTAAAACAATGTCATTTACAAGGATGCTTTCTGTCGAATTCCATGAAGTGTTGTTTAAAGGAATCATGGCAGATTATGATCTGAACAAATCTGAAATGTCTTAATGCCATGATACTTTCTCTTAAGTTTCCTTAAATTTTGTTGAGTGCACAAATTTCATTTACAACCATTAGAAAAGAAATTGCTTAAACATTTTTTAATTTTAATAACAAAAGTCATTTTTTATGTGTATTGGCACCATTTAAACAAATCTGAAAAACACTAATACCCAAATGCTTCGTGTAAAATCATGCGCAAGTTGGTCAAATGGTGTTTGAAAAGAAGTGAGCAACAATTGTGAATGGACAACAGACAATGCATGGCAGTCAGAGGACCATACCATAAGCTAACTTCCTTGATTTAATGTAACTTTTAGTTACATAAAAGCTACAGAGTAAGTAGAACTTTTTTCCAGGCACTGGTGCTTGTGACTTTAAGTCAAATGCAAATTCATTACCTTAGTAACCAAAATTCTATGAGGAAACCAAGAATGAATGATAAAAAATATTAAGTTGTCAACAAAGACTATTTTAGAGCAAATGATGCTGTTCTTCTAGAAATAAGAGCTGGTCTACAAGGAAACAGTCACTAGGATTTTTCACAAATTCTCTAAGTCCTTGAATGATGTCCTCTTCTGTTACTTCACTAGCACGGTCAGAACGAGCTCTTTTAAGATAAATGTAGGCCTTTTCAAATGCTACCTTGCCTAACATTTTCTCACATTCACTGACAATGAGTTAAGGAGTTAGAGCAATACAAAATCATTCAAAATATATGAACAAATATCAATATCTATCAGGTTCCTGAAGATCACTGTATGTGTATGTCAGTCTGCTGGTTCATGCATACAAATAAATTTGTAAATTCAACTGTATATGTTATTTTTCATTCTTTATTCATTCAGGCACCTTTGTATTAATATCATAGATGCCTTAAGGAAAATATGTTTCACTTTCAAAGTATATTTGTAAATAAAGAATTTAGTGTCACTGTTATGTTAATTGCGTTCATGTATATCCAGTGATGTATTAAAAAAACCTTATATATAAAAGACATGTATGCAATAAATCTTTCCTAAGATTGAAGAATTCACTAAGCACCATTCACAGTCCTGGAATAATTAAATAGGTTCTAAAATTATCATTGACCAATACTTTGTGACACAAACCATGAAGTGTAAGGGACTGCTGTAATGTCTTTAGTACAGACCTTAGGGTAATCCTTGAATTTTATAGGGCTATTTTTAAGTCCAGGTGATAAACTATCACACCTGGACTTGTGTTTTAAGGATACAGAGTATTTAAACAAATGTGAAAACATAATGACCAAATACCCTTTGTTGATAACACATCTAATGATGGTCCAACCAAAAACAATCTATCCACCTTTGAATTAATTTTAGTTGGCAACATTTGTATTCACTGGGAGGGAGGGGGACAAATAAAAAAGACAATGTGTAAACTGGATCTAGTGACCACTTAATTTTGCCTTAATGTGTTTATTTGGTAGTATAATGGAAGTTGATATAATGATATTTTAGAATTCTTATGACTGATATGCATTTGCTCTGACTATATGCTGGTCAAAACCACTGAACTAACAGATGTCTATGTCTGGTAAAATTAACACCTGCCTTAGAAGACAGTCCCATACATGGGATATTCATGCAAAATACTCTCAAGAAGTGTCATTTACTATGTTGTAGAAAAACTATGAAGCAGTGGGATCTCTTTCAAATGCCTGTATCATAATGGTATTTGAAATCCTATGACAATAGGTGTTAATGTTATATAATTAAAGTTTTCCATGATTAACAAATTAAATATACATTTTTACTCCATGTGTTTTTGTATAAGAATAAAGACAATGAGCTACTGTATAATTCAGCATTTATTTATCATTTAGCATTAACTGTAATAATAAATCTGAATGCCTATTAACAAATTTTGATTTAGATTATCATTATACTGATTATTTGACCAATTTTATTCAAATACTCATCCTCAATTCAATTTGCTTTATTATTTTCATAACAGTTAGTGACATCATTTAGAAAAATGTAAAAAAAAAAAATCAACAAAATAGTGCAAAAGAAGGACAAAAACTACAAAATATGACTGCTCATCACAAAAATGAGTGACTTCACACTGGATCATTTTACCATTCATCACTAAGATCATTAACTTCCGACTAAGTCATATTACTGTGAATCATTCATCACTAACATGATTAACTTCAAACTAATTTACAGTAATGTGAATTATTAATCTTGAAGATGATTAACTTTCAAAGTAGATTATATTACCATGAATTATTCATCACTAAGATGATTAACTCCAAATTAACTTATATTACTGTGAATCACTAAGATGATGAACTTCAGACTGGGACATTTTAGTATGAATTATTTATCACTGAGCTGATTGACTTCAGACTGGGACATTTTAGTATGAATTATTTATCACTGAGCTGATTGACTTCAGACTGGGACACTTTAGTATGAATTATTTATCACTAAGCTGATTGACTTCAGACTGGGACATTTTAGTATGAATTATTTATCACTGAGCTGATTGACTTCAGACTGGGACATTTTAGTATGAATTATTTATCACTGAGCTGATTGACTTCAGACTGGGACATTTTAGTATGAATTATTTATCACTAAGCTGATTGACTTCAGACTGGGACATTTTAGTATGAATTATTTATCACTGAGCTGATTGACTTCAGACTGGGACATTTTAGTATAAATTATTTATCACTAAGCTGATTGACTTCACACTAAATCATATTACTGTGAATTATTCATAACTAAGATGAATAAGTTCACACTGGGTCATATTACTGTGAATTCATATTTTTTTCTTTGTTGTCATTAAATTTCATGGTTCGGTAATAAATTACAGTTTTATAAATGCCTAAATAATGGATTAGGAACCTTATGTTTTTATGTAGTTCATTGGTATTTTAAATCACTTGGTTCCATAGAGAGATCACTGTACATTGGTACTTTAAATCTGTCATTTCCAGAGAGGGATCACTGTACATTGGTACTTGAAATCTGTGGTTTCCAGAGAGGGATCACTGTACATTAGTACTTAAAATCTGTTTTTTCTAAAGAGGGATCACTTCATTAGTACTTTATATATGGTTTCCATTGAGTGATCTCAGTTTGTTGATACTTTAAATCTGTGAATTTTTAATCAACCACCAAATCCAAGAAATTAACAAATTGTAAATTTACAGTAATGTAAAATGTCTTTTTTTCCATCAATCATTTATCTAATGTGAAAATGCAAACATCAGAATCATATCCCATCCATAAAATAAAACTACTGAACTATCATTTAATTTTGTGGGTCTCAATTTTCATGGTTTTGTCAAAGAGAGAAATTTGTAATGGTACTATAACTCATTGCTTTGCTTGTCAAAGTTTACATATTTGCTGGTATATAATTTTGAGGAATAACTTCTACAAGTGCCAAAATACAAAATACAAAAGAATAAACACATGCTGACAACAAACAGTGGTTAAAAAAATACTACTGCCTGTATGAGTACAAATCAAACACCCATCAAGACAAATCACTAGCACTCAACATCAAAGGGAGGCAATGCAGCCAACAGCAAAAAGATAATTGTTTATTAGATTTGTATTATGTCTTCCTTAAATCACTGCCCATAAAGCTGCACCATCAATTACTTTCTGATGACCATGGTATTAATACAATAACTTCAGAGTGGTAAAATTCAACTTTTATCCAATCAGATTGGATAAAATCATCATTGCACATATGAACCAATTATGTAACTGGCTGTCTCATACTCAGTCCAGTTAACATGAAGTGTCAACATATTGATGTGTTCAGAGCCTATGGAAGTGTAATGAAACAACAAAGGAATTACTTGTTTGTTTGAGTCTGCCTCATGTATGAACCAACTTCAACCACTAGAAATTACTTAAAATCTCATCAATCAAGCAGATAAATGGGAATCATGTGAAAATGTGTAAAAGATTTAACCTAATTAGCCACGGCTTTGTGAATGTGTCAACTTGAATCCTATGCCATAATTAGTGTATGTACCTAATGTTTTATTAGCAATTGTGCTTCAAGCAATAGTTCTGGTATTTTACAATCTTGTTGTTTATTGGGATTAACCATTCATGAATACAATAAGAGATGCTTTCAACAACAGCTTAAACTGACCAAAAAATAAAATGGAATAAGTAATAAATCTAATTTTATACATGAGCATTACCTATTTTTCTTTCTCTCATTTTTAGTAATACAACCACATGCTTTATCTCATTTCTCTCTATCTATACTTATGTTACAACATATTAATCTAAGACAGATACCATAGAGATATATGCATTGAAACAATATAAAATCACTATAATTTTTGTTTTTAAAGGGATAATATAAACCCAAGAAATGTAAAAAGCTATTATATTACTTGATTACAGAAATGATGTTAGTTTATCAGATGGCTTTGTTAATTTCTAGAATGAAACACATTTGTGGCTATTTTTTTCATTGGGTCTTTAAATTCATGGTTCAGGGCAACAATAAAAACCAAAAAAATTGGTGATACTACAGCATACTGAAAATAAAATAACTATTTTCCTCACAATACTTATTTCTTATTTAACCCTCTCCTACATACTAAAGGGAGAAGTCCCACCAGAATGCATATATTGCAATGAACCATTCACAGTTAAGCACTTTATGTTGGAGTGTTTCAACCTCCAATCTACATGTAATCAATATTATAATGTGCAAGACATGAGGGAGCTCTTTGATACAGTTAGTATTTCTTATGTTATAGACTTCCTTAAGGATGTAAACATATATCATAAGTTATAACTTTTATGCTATCATCTTAAACATTTTTATGTGCTATATATGTATGGTTGCTAGATTTTAATTACCTTTCATATGTTTTTGTTGTCATACATTATTTGCAATCCCCGTTGATCGGGAAACTTTATTTTTTATCACCGTTACCATTTTTATCTTTTTGCCTTTAGCAATTTGGTTTCGTATCGCTGGCCGATACAGAACCTTTTTACCATTTGGATAAAATGAAGACTATAACCTTTTGTATGGTGCTAAATGGCCTCTTTGTGCTGCTGCGCCATAAAAATTCAACCAACCAACCAACCATCCTCACAAGTTTAAAGTCTCTTCAGTCTTATTATGGCTTATAACTTAAGAGATTAGCATTATTTTCATGTTGTAATGAGCAAGTGAGGCAATATACCATGATTAAGGGCAAAACAGTGATGGCAAGGAAATGACTCAAACCTATGAGAGTCAATAGTGCCTATCACACGGCCATGCAGCTTCATCAATATTGTTAATTCACTTGTGATACTCAGGTATCATTCTTGTCATAAATGGCATTTTGTCCAAGGCAAACCAATAAAATTTCAGTACCAATAACCAGAATGTTTTCATAGAACAAAAATGCTCCACAACAGTATCATGTTCACAGAACAAAAGTGCTCCACAACAGTACAATGTTCATAAAACAAAAGTGCTCCACAACAGTACCATGTTCACAGAACAAAAGTGCTCCACAACAGTACCATGTTCATAGAACAAAAGTGCTCCACAACAGTACCATGTTCACAGAACAAAAGTGCTCCACAACAGTACAATGTTCATAGAACAAAAGTGCTCCACAACAGTACCATGCTCATAGAAAAAATGTTCCACAACAGTACTGTCTTCATGGAATAAAAGTGCTCCACAACAGTATCATGTTCACAGAACAAAAGTGCTTTACAACAGTACCATGTTCATAGAACAAAAGTGCTCCACAACAGTACCATGTTCATAGAACAAAAGTGCTCCACAACAGTACCATGTTCATAGAACAAAAGTGCTACACAACAGTACCATGTTCAAAGAACAAAAGTGCTTTACAACAGTACCATGTTCATAGAACAAAAGTGCTCCACGACAGTACCAAAGAAACTGAACTAAAGCAAAAATGAAACCAAGATATTGACTAGAAATCATCAAGGATAGCACTATGTGTTTATAGTAGGACAAAATAAAAAAAATATGATAATTCAAAACTAAATCACCCACATTAACTAGTGTATAAAAACATAAATATTTTACTTCTAATACTTCCAAAGGATACACTCTCAAGTTTTTTATTTTGGTTTCCCTGGCAACTGGTCCATATGCTCCAGCCTCTTCATCATCTTTCAATGTTATAGTATCATCTAGAGTTTTAAAAAAAATTAAAAATTAAATGTGATAAAGTTCTTTTGCAGAATTTGTTTCTTAACTGTTCATATGAACTACATACACATTTTTATTGACTTTTCTCTGAAGAAAATCGAAAAGTATAATTTTAAATTGTAAAGGCAAAACATAAAATTTTCACTATATACTTAAGTTTGAAATATAGGGACTTATTGTTGAAAAAAATGTTCATATTTTTTTTTCATTCCTGTATTTTCACATGTGAAAAATGTATCCTTACATTTTCAGATGTGAAAATACAGGTTAATCTTTGATAAATAAATAGACCAAACACCATTCATGTCTTGCTAAAGTTATTTTCCCATACCTGACAATAAAATACAACAAGCTGTTGTGATGCAAAGCTGAATAGGAGTTGCATTGCTTTCTGATTAGGTCAAATAGTTTGAAAAATGGCAAAAATTCATTTACTTTGACATATTATGGCAACCCAATCCTACTGCTTTCTTGAGTCACTTATAGTCAGGCTATAAAAAGAAAGTGAATTATGAAATGGGGTGTGGAGTGTTGTGCAGTACAGTCTCTCCAGCTGTGAAAGTGGGGCATAGATGTTAATATCAATAACTAAAATGTCAGTATGGCTTATTTGTACAACTAAGTGCAAATTTGTACATAATAAAGCCCATTCTGTTTAGACTGACACATTTCATTTGGTCAGAGAGCTGTTTTAAGCATCAGAATTACACATGCCCCAACAGCATAGTCTTCTAGAAAGCTCTCATTTTGTAAATAACTTAAAATTATTATTTGGTTACTGATCATGCAGGAATAAAATTACTGTTAATATATATTTGTCAAAACACTAGGGAAAAATGCATAACCTGAAGATAATTACACTCATATTCTGGGAAATGTTATGACACAGACCTGATAACATACCATATAAAAACATCAAGTAGTCTAAGTTGTTAACAGCAGGGAAATGTTATGACACAGACCTGATAACATACCATATAAAAACATCAAGTAGTCTAAGTTGTTACCAGCAGGGAAATGTTATGACACAGATCTGATTGCATACCATATAAAAACATCAAGTAGTCTAAGTTGTTAACAGCAGGGAAATGTTATGACACAGACCTGATAACTTACCATATAAAAACATCAAGTAGTCTAAGTTGTTACCAGCAAGGAAATGTTATGACACAGACCTGATAACATACCATATAAAAACATCAAGTAGTCTAAGTTGTTACCAGCAGGGAAATGTTATGACACAGACCTGATAACATAGCATATAAAAACATCAAGTAGTCTAAGTTGTTACCAGCAGGGAAATGTTATGACACAGATCTGATAGCATGCCATATAAAAACATCAAGTAGTCTAAGTTGTTACCAGCAGGGAAATGTTATGACACAGACCTGATAACATACCATATAAAAACATCAAGTAGTCTAAGTTGTTACCAGCAGGGAAATGTTATGACACAGACCTAATAGCATACCATATAAAAACATCAAGTAGTCTAAGTTGTTACCAGCAGGGAAATGTTATGACACAGATCTGATAGCATACCATATAAAAACATCAAGTAGTCTAAGTTGTTAACAGCAGGGAAATGTTATGACACAGACCTGATAACTTACCATATAAAAACATCAAGTAGTCTAAGTTGTTACCAGCAGGGAAATGTTATGACACAGACCTGATAACATACCATATAAAAACATCAAGTAGTCTAAGTTGTTACCAGCAGGGAAATGTTATGACACAGACCTAATAGCATGCCATATAAAAACATCAAGTAGTCTAAGTTGTTACCAGCAGGGAAATGTTATGACACAGACCTGATAACATACCATATAAAAACATCAAGTAGTCTAAGTTGTTACCAGCAGGGAAATGTTATGACACAGACCTGATAACATACCATATAAAAACATCAAGTAGTCTAAATTGTTACCAGCAGGGAAATGTTATGACACAGACCTAATAGCATACCATATAAAAACATCAAGTAGTCTAAGTTCTTAACAGCAGGGAAATGTTATGACACAGATCTGATGCCTTACTATATAATAAAATGAATGAGTCTAAGTTGTTAGCAATAGGGAACATAGACTTGATACAAAATGCAAACAGAATATCTTAGTCATGAACAACACAGTTGCATTATGAATTAGTCATGGACTCAAGTAGCTTAAAAGGCGTGACTGCTGTAAACACATGCACTAAAATAGATCATTAAAAATTTCTGCCAGCTAATCACCCTACTTTGGTTCAAGTTTTGTTAATAAACATTAACATTTTTGCAGAATCCATTTGTGCTCTTAGACCTGTGTTTAGCTGCAAGCAATCTATGCTCAATTCCAATATTTTAGGGCAGCAATATATGGCATGCATGCCAATGTTGGCAGGCCAGATTCTCTGGAAAGACACACAGTACCAACTGTAGCTTGTATTGTACATACTCAAAACAATATGACTTGGCATGCAATTATCTGCGATTGAATGGATCTGGCACAGCAATTCTAAAAGGTTACCGATGCCTGTCCAAGACAGCAATGCCATTAATAATGTAAAGAATGTCATATCCTATTTTCATTAACATCTACTATCCTGCTGCTACAAAAAAGTCATTATCCAGATATAATCTCTCCCATGAATTTTGATACAGTTAAGCTGACATAGAATTTGAATACAGTCAATTTATTATTCCATGTTGGATACAAATTTTCATGGATTTTGTGATTCCTGCAAACTATGAATTTAATTGAACAAACAATAATCTCTTTTTGTAACAATAGGATTAATTCCTCAATCCATGAATTTAATGACTCAATAAAACAATAATGCTTCTTAAGCAACAATAGGAGTAATTCCTCAATCTTCAAATTTAATAACTCAAGAAACAATAATCCTTCTTTGGTAACAATAGGACTCATTCCTCAATCCATGAATTGAATAACTATAAAACAATAATACTTCTTTAACAACTGGGGAACAATTCCTCAATCCATGAATTTAATGACTCAACACAACAATAATATTTCTTTAGTACTAATAGGCCCAATTCCTCAGTTCATCAACTAAAGTACCAACAAAAATGTAATGTTTTGCAAACCAATGAAAACTGATAATAATGCAAACATATTGACAGTAATTACTTTCTTCCAAGGCTTTAAAGACCACAACTGTTACAATCAAATATATCAGATCAAATATTTCTCCCAGTACTGAATTCTTTAACCAATAATGATTTTGTTTAAAGCTTACAGTCTGTAACTGAAGACACAAATTGTGCAACTATGTCTCTCATGTGAAGTACACAATTATTTATCCTCCATGTTTTTGACTGTCAAAAACTTAATATTACTGACACAAAACTCCCCACCAATGTATGTATGTATGTATGTATGTATGTATGTATGTATGTATGTATGTATGTATGTATGTATGTATGTATGTATGTATGTATGTATGTATGTATGTATGTATGTATGTATGTATGTATGTATGTATGTATGTATGTATGTATGTATGTATGTATGTATGTATGTATGTATGTATGTATGTATGTATGTATGTATGTATGTATGTATGTATGTATGTATGTATGTATGTATGTATGTTTTTCAAGGCTAAAACATTATGGGTCCTCTTTGGTCTAAGTAAATAACATGCTAGATAGCAATTGTTTGCATTGTTGTAAAATTGTGATTATTTTCAACTGGATATATCTTACATTTTAGTAAGTTAAATTTTAAGCAATTAAGTATCTAGGAAAGTTATTACATATAAGATGATAATTTTGATGAGATTTATTTTTTTTAACTACTTGTATTTCTCAACCACTAAATATTCACACAATACAGTATATAAAACTTTAAAACTTTGTTGAAATCAATACACAAAAACTTAAGTAATAGCACAAAAACTAAGCGCAAAACTAGACATTATTCTTTTTTATGGTGACTTTAACCAGAATTCTACCTGTGATCAAATATCAAAAGCCTTGGTTGAAATATTTCCACAACCTTTTCATAAAATTTTTTAAAAAAATATGTCTTTTTAAGCCAAAGTACCTTCAAAAACTATTGACACAAATCAACATGTTTTTGTTTTTGTCTGATAGAAATATGGTAAGTTTTGCTAACATTAATTTATAATAGCTTAAGGTAATGTGGATAAATGAAATACAAAGGAAAAATCTTATACATACAGTTACCTTGTGTTTTAAGAACCTGAATGCCTAATCAACTGACCAAGAGGAATGCATCAACCAATTTTTAAATGCATACATTTTGAATAATGTTATCATGTTGAAACCAAATCTGATGCCTTGTCCTCATGTCATTATAGAGGTTAATAAAACATAAACCCATTAGCTCATATTGGCATGGTCCAAAAGTAAAATTTCATGACATATTAATGATGACAGAAACTATTAGATTTCCTCTCCAAAGTTGCACCTATAATTTGCTATCTGCTGAAATAACTGAAAGAAGAGGTAGTTACCTCCATCTGGTTTTTTATCAAGAAGGTACTGAAGCTGATTGTAAAACAATTCCTCATCATTTTGGTGGGTTGTCGTAATATCATAATTCATTGGGGTTATCTCGCCAGAGGATCCAAACTGAATATCCAAATTATCATCAAATTCTTGTTCCTTCAAGGTCCCCTCTGAATCAGCTTCCTCATAAAACTCATCCTCAAACTGAGAATAATATGTCTCTGCTACCTCTGGAATATCTGGAATTCCTGCAAAATATTTTGGTAATGGGTGAATAAATATCAGTCATGGGTGTATTCAAGAAAGTGAATTCCTAACTGTAAATTAAGAAAAAGAGTTCAGTGAATGTATTTCATATTATTCACCTATGTTTAATTGTCCTCTTTGCAGATTACTGTACTTTTTCCTGTAGAAACCAATTATATTGTTTCAGTCACAGTGACCTTGACCTTTGAAAACCAAAATTGATAGGCTTCATCTTTTGTCCTAAGTGCAAGCAATCCTGAAAGTTTGGTTTTGTCTGTGATGAGGAACTAATGTCACTGTGCAGAAACTATCTTTAATTGTTTTCAGTCAAAATAACTTTGGGTGTTGACCAACTGACTCCAAAATCAATAGGTTTCTTCTTTACACCAAGTATAAGCCATGATGAAGAACTCAAACTATAATATATAAAATATTTTTTACTTTTTTTAGTGTAAATGCCTTTGATTTTTGACCTTAAATCAATAGGGTTCTTCACTGATGCAAGATATCCATAAAGTTTGATTCAGAAATGTGGATACCGAGCTAATATTATTGTGCGTAAACCATTTAATTTTCATTCAGTGACAGTGTCCTTGACATTTGACCTTTTGACTCCAAAATTATTACGGTTCTTTCACACATAAAGGAAAACCCATAAACAAAGTCCAGTAGCTGCAGATGATGGGGAACTCAAATTATTGTGTGAAAAACATTTTGACCTTGATCTTTAACTTTTTAAACCAAAATTAATAGGATTCTTCCTTACTCCACATGCAAACCATCCATTGTAGATTTTGCACAGCTTTAATTATTGTACAGAAGATAAATTGTTAACAGATGAATGGATAGAGGATATCATAACCTAACATGGCCTATTGTATAGCAGAAACATAAAAATGTACCTGGTTTCTTGTAAATTAAAATTTTTAATTTCTAAAAATTACAAATAGTAAAGTCTCTAATAGTTTAATTAGGTTTGAAGTCTGACCATTGATAATTCTTCAGTGATACTGAATGATAACAAAAGCGTCATATAAAATTAAAGGTTTTTTTCACCATTTACTCAATGATATAAAAAGGGATCCTTCATTTCAATAAAAAAAAAATCAGGGTATAGTATTATGATTCTAACCGAAAAGAGCAAAAACTATCAAATTTTGTAAAATTCAGCAAATAATTTATTTCCCTAGAATACAAAGTAAAAATATAAAAAGAACTTACAGTAACGTGAATTTAATCCCAAAGAGTCCTTAAAGATTTATTACAAGTCCAAATGTATAAAGTTACTATTGAATTCCAGTCGTATTCCAAGCAGGTTCCAATTTTGAATTTGTTTATATACTTGTAGTTTTGAATGTGGTAATGTATGAACAGGCAGCAGTGTGATGATGTACTAAGAGTCTTTTGATGTATCATAAAAATATAATCCATAAATGTACTTGCCTGAAACCATTATAATTCCAAATTAATGTTCCAACCAAGAATATTATAGATAAGCACATTGTATTTCCAGTGAATAGTAATTAAAATAAATAATTCCATCCAATGAAATAATGAATACTTTAATAATACTGATTCTGCCTCAGATATTAAATGCATGAATGAATAATTTCTTGAGTAAACAGGAATATATGAATAGCCAAGACACAAAAATAGAACCAGGATGAGGGTCAAATGTTCATTTCTAGATTATTCTAAGTTGTGAACAAAATGAAATATGTTAATAAAATTATGATAAATAACATGCAAAGCATTAAGTACAACAAGTTTATCCATGAGGTAATATGAATGTCCTAGAACCAGACCCAAATAAGCATATTTACTTCCATTGATAATGATCCTAATATTTAATCCACTGACAGAGACATATAACTATGTATTATTTGTTTATAAAATAAAAGTTACTGGTCAGGTACACAATGAACTTGATTCTGGATAAGAACAAGTCCAAAATACAATTATACATCAACATATAAGCATGTAGAAAAAATAACAAATACAAAGTAATACACATAACAACAGTCTTGTGCAATTTGGCTTATATATTTTAGCTACTCTCCATAGTATAGTGACTCATAAGATATAGTACACTGGTTCTAGGATGGATAAAAGTAACTCAAAACTTTACCGATTCACACTATCTTGTTTATATCAAGTTGACCCAATTAAGCAACCTCTATGTTAAAACTACAGGACTGAATGGAAAGGTGCAGAAAGAAGTAAACTACAATGATTGTGAGGACTGAAAAGAGATATAGAGTGTGCTCATGCAACACCAAGAGAAAGTTTCTAAGCCAAACAAACATGCCCATACTTGTAAACACAATAGAGAGATGAAACAGATGACAAAAACAAAGAAATGAAAGTACAATAGAAGATTGGGTATAAACGTATTGTGGATCTTTCATCTTAAACCTTAACTGACAAATGATTTTTAAGTTAATACATTCTGAGCTTCCCTTTCCAAGTGCAGAATTTCAATACAAAAAGCATGACATTAAGTAAATAAATACAAAGTAAACATTCATTAAACAATGAATTTCAACTTGAAACTGAAGCATGGTTTAATTCTGATTTAAGAGTGACACTTAACATAACTTAAACTTTTGGTAAGTCATTACTTTTTTTCCATTTTCTATTGACACGAAACATCAATGTTCTGTACATACCCCAGCATGGAAACCACCTTCAATTATTGTATTATTCACATTTTAAATTGATATGCATACATACATACATACATACATACATACATACATACATAAATACATACATACATACATACATACATACATACATACATACATACATACATACATACATACATACATACATACATACATACATACATACTTACATACATACATACATACATACATACATACATACATACATACATACATACATACATACATACATACATACATACATACATACATACATACATACATACATACATACATACATACATACATACATACATACATACATACATACATACATCATGAGCTGTGGTGATGGTGAGTTTAACAGAGTTTTTAGATATTACACAAGGAAAATTTTTGGTTCTAGGTTCTAATTGGCATTATCCTTTAACCTTTCTACCCACCAAAGTAATATGTTTTTTGTAACATATAGAGCAACCTGCTTCATAGTCTGGTGAGGAGATCAGAAGCAAAATCCAATTAATCACATAGAATACAATCTTCTTTTGAAGACCATATTGACCATTACTTCAAAATCAATCGGCCTTTTTGTATCTTATAGGACAATTCAAATACAAAGTCTGATGAAGGCATGTGGAGTTGAACTTAAGTTATTCCATAAAATCCAAATTATTAATGAACAGGCTTGGCCACAGCATAATATACTTCCATCTTAATGCAGGTTACTCTTTATAACACACCAACACACACACACACACATACAGACACACACACACTCTCTTGCTCATAAACTTAATTATATAGCCTTCTAGATAGGAATAAACAAAACTGAACTGGGTAGTTTTAACTTATCCTAGTGTCAAATTGGAACAAATGCAATGAATCAATCATAATTCAACTTTTCTGAATTATGTAGACACTTCCTGAAGGCTTACCATCTTTAAAATCTAATGTAGAACGTTCCCTATCATAAACCATTAAGTTCTTCATTGGGGCGATAGGTCTATCATCAGGAGTTAATATTATTTTTGACAGACCGGTACTTCCAAGAGATCTTGAAGGACTGAATGCTGCTCTTGTTCCTACTGGATCACTGTTCTCATCTTCTTCAAACAATACCACTATGTTAAAAAGAAGCAGAAGACCAGTCTCAGTTCCTGACTTATTATCATGTATCAAATGCAGACTGACTGATGATTCCATGATACAGCACACTGTATCTCACTTGTAAATCAGCAATTCCTTAGCATAAGTGTCATTTGAAATTCTGCAATAATGACCCAACTGAGACTTTAGTATACAGTTTTTACCTAAACAATGATAGATCTAATGGATGAAGATAAATAATATGATAAAATGATATAATCATTAATGACATTTAGAATCACCTAAAGACATAAGTCATTTTCAGAATATAGGCCATTCATTACAAAATTGTAACATGATAAAGAACAGACATTATTACTGAGATTTGGTTTTATTACCTTACTCTCAGTAGTGTTCCTTAAATTTACTCTTACTGATATCACAATCTAAACTAAAACTACTTGATTCCCCGTTTCATGCAATAGGAGTTAGTGAAAGAACAAACATTGAATCAGACTGCCAACCATTATCTTGTGCACAAAGCAAAAAAAACATCCTTCTGACTTGCTCTTGTATAAAACAAGCTAAACTGCAAATAACCAAGACTTATATCTTCCATTGGGTAATACAGAAGTAAGTCAAGGTCCATGCTTTTCATTCTTCAAATGCTTGTTTAGTGTAGGACATAATTTGCAATAGCATTATACAATAGCAGATCTGGCTGTATGTTGTATTCAGTTAGGTGTTAATTTATATAGTTGCAGATCTGGCTGTATGTTGTATTCAGTTAGGTGTAAATTTATATAATTGCAGATCTGGCTGTATGTTGTATTCAGTTAGGTGTAAATTTATATAGTTGCAGATCTGGCTGTATGCTGTATTCAGTTAGGTATAAATTTATATAGTTGCAGATCTGGCTGTATGTTGTATTCAGTTAAGTGTAAATTTATATAGTAGCAGATCTGGCTGTATGTTGTATTCAGTTAGGTGTAAATTTATATAGTTGCAGATCTGGCTGTATGTTGTATTCAGTTAGGTGTAAATTTATATAGTAGCAGATCTGGCTGTATGTTGTATTCAGTTAGGTGTAAATTTATATAGTTGCAGATCTGGCTGTATGTTGTATTCAGTTAGGTGTAAATTTATATAGTTGCAGATCTGGCTGTATGTTGTATTCAGTTAGGTGTAAATTTATATAGTTGTAGATCTGGCTGTATGTTGTATTCAGTTAGGTGTAAAGTTATATAGTTACAGATCTGGCTGTATGTTGTATTCAGTTAGGTGTAAATTTATATAGTAGCAGATCTGGCTGTATGTTGTATTCAGTTAGGTGTAAATTTATATAGTTGCAGATCTGGCTGTATGCTGTATTCAGTTAGGTGTAAATTTATATAGTAGCAGATCTGGCTGTATGTTGTATTCAGTTAGGTGTAAATTTATATAGTTGCAGATCTGGCTGTATGCTGTATTCAGTTAGGTGTAAATTTATATAGTTGCAGAACTGGCTGTATGTTGTATTCAGTTAGAAGTAAATTTATATAGTTGCAGATCTGGCTGTATGTTGCATTCAGTTAGGTGTAAATTTATATAGTTGCAGATCTGGTTGTATGTTGTATTCAGTTAGGTATAAATTTATAGAGTTCAGATCTGGCTGTATGTTATATTCAGTTAGGTGTAAATTTATATAGTTGCAGATCTGGTTGTATGTTGTATTCAGTTAGGTGTAAATTTATATTGTAGCAGATCTGGCTGTATGTTGTATTCAATTAGGTGTAAATTTATATAGGTGCAGATCTGGTTGTATGCTGTATTCAGTTAGGTATAAATTTATATAGTTGCAAATCTGGCTGTATGTTGTATTCAGTTAGGTGTAAATTTATATAGTTGCAGATCTGGTTGTATGTTGTGCTCAATTTTGTGTATACACTGATAATTACATGTTATTATTTGTGAATTATGTGGTATTTAAAGTACACAAGTTTTTTTGGAATGTGGAAAGTGAGCTTTTGAGTCAGATGGATATAAACAAATCCATGTAAGACATCTGACAGCTGCTTACATACAATAATATGTTTGTTATATACTCTAAATCATAATTATTATTAGCTGCCAGATCTCAAAACACCAATACAAAAAAAAACAAAATAGCAATATTCAATTTTATATGCTCTTTTTTTTAACTTACTTCATATATAATTGTATTCATGATTTCATGTGATGACACATATCCTTATTGATGATATACACCATCTGACAATGACCAATAAAGGAAAATATTGTTCATTATCTCCTATCTTAAGTCCATTGATTGAGACTAAATTGTATGAAATTGATTAATTTATTTATTTAATGCTATGGTATGATGAGATGACAATGATCATGAACCTGATATCCAGTGTCATACACTTCTTGTACATACACTAACAAGCAATTAAACACTGTATTGCAAAACCAGATTCATAATAGCTAGCAATTACCATATTTATTGGGACACAGTAAAATAATTTTTTTTTCCTTTCCCTAAACTTATGGTGAAACTTTTTGTCATTTAGGTCATATGTCACAAGAATTAAGAAACAAAATAAATTTATGTTGAATTTTTGTGCCTCCACCCAAGCATGTTTCAATAATATAGATAAATTAAATACTTATTTAATAATAAAATCAAAGAAACTAACCATGTATTATTATCATTTATTTCTTTCATTTTCATCCTAAGAAAGAAATATATCCTGGAACTCCATATATGTACACAAGACACATTGTTCACTGACATAAACATTGAGAAACAAATTTGTTGTACTCAAAGGATTGAATATGTTATCCAACTGACAACTGGATCAAACAAAATCACAAACAAGAGGGAAATAATCAACTAAATGCTTGAAGACAACTGCCATTCATGCATGACATGGTGTTCAGTGCAAAACAACCAAGACTGAATTATATCCAGGTCAACTATATGACAGTATCTGGATAATATAAATCATTATTCATGTACCAAAAAAATGGATTGTATGTGTGCAGGAGAAGGGGGGATTAAAGAGATGATGTTGCACTGGATCAAAGAAGTTTATCTCAAGTACGCAATTTTATATTTTTTTTAACATTTTCTGGCATGTAATTTTCAATTGATTTCAAAGGTATCCCACAACTTATAACTCAAAAAAACAATTAGTCCCAGAACATACAGTGCAAAAAAATTACTTAAAAAAAATAATTTATGGTGTTCTAACAAATATGGTGTCCCAACACATATGGTACCAGATTCATAATAGCTAGCAATTAAGCACTGCACTGCAGAACCAGATTATGTATAGCATGCATTCAAGTTTTGATCAAATTTACACAGTTTGCTTCTACAGTCCACTATAATCACATTATTAAGGCAGAAAATCTAATCCTAGGTTTCAGTATATGACCCCTACTTGAATACCATGAAAATCCTAAAGGTGAGTAAAAATGACACCCAAAATTGCAGTACTACATGCATAAAGTCAGTTATATATTTGTTTTTTGTTTACTTTGTAAAGTTTACATTTTGTTTTACTAATTATCTATTTGTAAACATTGTCCTCAAGTCAAACTAATTTGTGCATACATACTTTCTTAATCCTCAAACTGCAAGCAGCATCATGGAATGCATCTATTCAACTTTGTTTTAGAAGAAACAGTTACAGTCATACAGGTCATGTAGGCATTCAGAGCCCATTATTTCAATAATGGGTGTCATTTTTCAGAATTTGATTACACAAGCCTTTAAATGGCAATTATTCACTTTATTTAGATCTTCATACATTTATATTCCTTTGGAAGGTCATTTTTTTACATGTCCTGAGAAATAAATAATGCGAAGTCAAAGTTACATTATGTGGACGTTTTTGGATAAGGTCAACTTAAAGGTGTAGCCCAGTACAAACCTGACTGAATGTCACATGCTATGATGTCACAATGAAATCAGCAAGTGTTGAAAACAAATTTGTTCAAACCTCTTATTTGTTAGAACAGACCTGACATCCTCTTTTTTTGACCCAGTTTAGCACCTGAACACCATTGTAAAAGTCCACAGTCATCAATAATTTTCATCTGAACATTTTTATAACGTTTAAGGTGTAGAGCATTCACCAATCAGGAATGAAGAGACTTTGGTTAAACATTTTAAGAAGAACAATTAATATTTAATTTGAGAAAATGGACCTATATTGCACCTAAATGACCAGTCTGATAAACACTTTATGTATATACAACATGGCCGAGTTCCATCCATTTTTACACGATGATTCAAGTATATTTTCTATTAAAAATAGATATTTTTAATTTGTATTACCATTTCACACTATCAGCTAAGAATTTTTGCTTTTTCAATTCTGATTTTTAAAAATAATTTCAAAACAAAAAAAAGGTAAAAATTGGAAGAGGTTTAATTCAATTTTCTTTTATTCATTATAATTTTCAATAAATCTGAAACAAAGCATAATCTGACAAGATTAAAAGCAAAATTTGTTTCCACTAACCTGGTGCAGTTTTATTTCCAAAGTTTTTAGGTTTCTTTTCCACCTGTTTGACAGTCAATGCTTCTTTAAGGTCTTCTCCTTCTCCTCCCCCTCCCTTCCAGACTGGTACCTGAATAACAACAGGTTTACAATACTAATATGGCCATGTTTTTTAATATCATGTAACCAACCAGAAGCTTCTATCTGACATCACACTTAAATTATAAAAGGTGAATGATTTGTTTCCTTCATACAAAGCAAGAAATATGTCCATATGGCATAGATATGATTAAATAGAAGGGACAAAGTTCAAAGTCAAGTAGGAGCCATAATTCTGTAAAAGTCTGCAGAAAAATGAAGGAAATGAATTTGGATCTATTAGAAATTTAAAAAGTTATTCAGTAGATATAAAGTCTGTGATGGACATGAAATGATGAGATGTGGAAAATAATATACTTTCTGTTAATATGGTGGTTGCATACAAAAAAAAAACTTTAATGAATAATAAAATATATGTATATAAATATTTCTTGTGATATTGTGCACAATATATAGCATATTATGAGTCACTGTCATTATAATATCACCTTAGACATTATTTTCATTACTTTCTAATAGGTAGATTTGTGAAATTCTATGACTACATGCATCTGAGAATTTCTGTGATGGATTGAATGAACGCTGAAAATCAAGACAACCATATGGACTGTCTTATCAGAATGAAGATTTTTGATTGAATGTAAGAAAAGTGTCTAAATGTGGTACATATTTTACCACAACAAATCAGAACATGTGATACATCCTTGACCCTGACCAATCAGAACATGTGGTACGTTTTTTTACCCTGACCAATCAGAACATGTGATACATCATTTACCATGGCAAATCAGAACATGTGGTACATCCTTTATTCTGATGAGTCAGAAAATGTGGTACATCCTTTATCCTGACAAATCAGAACATGTTGTATATCCTATCAGGGTTGCTTTGTCACACCAGTATATATCCACACACTTTATACTGCATATTGCCTAACTCACTTACACCCCCCCCAACTTACTCCCACCCCCAGTCAGTGACCTAGGACATGTAGTGCAAAATCTCTTGCTTATATGATCCATCTTGCTGCTTTGCATATATGAATTTTGGTAAAAAATATTTTAAAATTTCATATTACAAATATTTTGAATTTCTGCATATTGAGCCTTTGACCTCATCAATGGAAGGGAGCAAAGTATGTTTCCCTACCCTTTTCCACTGATGGTTACCACACAGACAATATAACTACAATGTTCTGTGAAATATTCGACCGATAGTATTAGGTCATGAAGTAAAGGAAAGAAAGACTGAAAAATAGATCAATGGAGAGTGTCACAGTATCTCCAATATGTTTCCGAAATGTGTGGGAAAACATCACAAAAAATAATTTGGATAACAAGAAACTTACATTATATCATATTTAACATTTAAAAATAAATTAAATGCAAAGATGATTGAGTGAATACATTTTTAATGAGGGTTCTACAGAATGAGGTTTCATTCACAATGCATTAAATGATTCCTTCCTCTTATCTGACCTAAAACCATGAAAAGAACCCTCCCCCTTATCTGACCTAAAACCATGAAATGATCCCTCCCTCTTATCTGACCTAAAACCATGAAATGATCCCTCTCTTTTATCTGACCTAAAACCATGAAATAATTCCTCCCCCTTATTTGACCTGCAATCTTAAAATTGATAACAGCACCACCAAAAAAGTGAAAGCATGTATCACCATTCTCTCGCCTGTGAGAAAATAATGACACATTGATGGAAAAAGAATTTCTTCCATATTTCAATACATATACTAGTGGAAGATCCTGGGTTCCATTGTTCAGTAAAATCATCCTTTTCTGGTAACAAGAGTTCTACTGGTAAAAAAGAATTAGCCATAATTCAAAAGAAATACATTTGTTTCTTCCTTATATTTATTTTAACTGCAGAAAACTGAAACCATCTTAGATATTCTTCTGAAATTTCAACATACAAAAATGTGATAATACAAATATTTTCTTATTCTTCTTAGTTAATATGTTCATGGGATAAATCATGGTTTCAGACTCTAAACCTCTTATCATATATAACAATTAGCTCATCTAAGATGCTATGAAGATCAAGCCATGTGTCATGTTTGGTTAAATCCCCTTAATAAATCATATAACCAAGATTCTAATCATATAACCAAGATTCAGGGTATTCTTCAAATATATCCACAAACTTGCTTTGATCCAAGTCTATACAATACTTTAACCTTGAATTCAATGTCAGAATGCTGACTATCACATTGCATGTTTGAATCACATATAAAGACATTTTCTTGCCAGAGTTCATTTGGAACTGTACAAGTCACTGTGTTCATAAGCTCAGTGAAGAAAAAAACACAAGTTATGAAATTTGACTTGATCCCAGGGTCAAGTAGGTCAGGTTCTACAACTCATTCACTCTTTTATGGTCAGCTCTGCATCACTGTCAGTAAGGACAGACTATAAATTGAAAGTATTCTATTGAAATCTTGTCAATTCCACCTTTCCTTCAAGAGAAGCAGTGATAACAAGATTCTTTTAAGATGACCATTATGGTTACCCTGTTGGAGGTCAGATCAACATCATTTTCTGTTATGACTAGCTAAAAGTTGTAATGGTGTTTAAGTGAAACCCCATGTCATTATGACCATCTCTTCAGGGAAATTAAAAAAAATGTTTTCAAGATGGTCACCAAAGCATTTTCAAGGGTAGGTTCAACTTCATTTTAATATAAAAGCAAGTACAGATATATTGCAAGAAGCATTTTAGTGAAAAAATTATACCAATATGACCATCCCTTCTGAAGAAAGAACTGTTCCAAAATTGTCAGGATTATCACTATGGTGGCCATATTGAAGGTCAGATTCATAAGAAATCTGTTAGAGAGAACTTTGTGTTGATACCACCATCTGTCAGAATGAATTACAAGGTTTTTGAAATGGCCATTAAACTAACCATATTGGATGTAAAACTGCCACCAATTTTATTAAGGACCAACTAGATATCCTGAGAAGACTTTAAAAGAAAAATACAATGTCATTGAAATAAAACTTTTAGGCCAGCCATTATGTTATAGGGTAGTTATGTTGGAAATTAGATTGGCACCATTTTCATTAACACAATAAGAATATCTGAAGAAGTATTTTCTGAAAGTCCCCATTTTTATTTTGGATGAACTAGTTCTCAGGATAAAACTTTGCAAAGGTTCATGACTTTTCTCCAAGCTGTTGAGTAGTAGCCATATCAAGCAAATGTTAAAGGACAATGGACAGATGCCAGACACCAAACTGTGGACATCTGCATAAACTCTTCCGCTTGTGCAAATAATTATATTTTCATAGTAAAAATACATAGAAAATTGGCCATTTTTAAGCAAAACTGCAACCTTCTTAAAGGTGAATCCTAATATAAAAATGATGGATGGCAACACTATATATACAGCTTTTAACTAACTAAATTATGTAACACTTTATTTTGATTAACTTAGTATAATCAGATTAAAAAACTGTTAAATTTGGATGATAAGAAGATAGTCATTAGTGAAGTTTTTTATGTACCATATATATTCACTTACATGTTAGTCAACCTACAAACAAAGATCCATTTTTGATGTAACATAATGTGACTACAGATCAGTGTCTATGTTGCTCTACTGATAACTCCAAAAGAAACTGCACAGATCCAGATCTGCATTTACATTATGTAATGGCAGATCTGAATCTGTGAAGTCTGCAGCTAAGTTTGTCTTATAGGCTAGTGTATATGGTACTAAGTCAAACTGTCCATCAACAATAAGTTTTTCATTTCATAGAAATTAATTTACTAGAAAGTGAAATAAATGAAATTTGACTAATATCAACAATGACACAACAGGACATTTGGAAATTAAAATGTTAAAAAGAATGAGGAGGTGATGGTAAGATCTGTATGTAGGTGATATGATCTAGGAGAAAAACTCATAAAATATCTATTTGGTTTTGAAAAATAGAAGTTTTATAATAAAACAATGAAAAACTAATTCAAGAACATGGTCATGAGATTACTAAAGGAACAAAATCTATTTCTATGAGAAGATATGTTGCACAAATTAAGATTCTGAACATACTGCAATTAAAAACAGAATAGGAAACAATCCACACAAATTAAATGATAATATATCTAAACTGTTAAAAGGTGATATATACTTTAATAAAGCTCTAAAATGTGGTCAAAAGTCTGAAAATTCCAAGGCACCTGGACTATATGGTTTAAGGGGTAAATTTTAGAAATTTTGGAAAATATTTAGGACAGTTTCTTTTACAATTGCTAAATAATGGATACATGTTGGGTTCATTTTCTATAGCACAAAAACTGTTATCACCAGTATCACTAAATCAGACAAATATATTTATGCTGATTAAATTGATTAAATGGAGACATATCTTTTGAGTATTATATATAAAGTGGTATCATTTAGTAGATCAAACAGAGTAAAGAAGGTTATGAATTAAATAAGTTTTATTTGTGGTAGATTTATTGACAACAAAAAACAAAAAAGATTATCTATAATATTTTGTTTGAAACAATGAAACAAGAATTTCCCAGGGTAATTCAAGCTTTATATATATATATATATATATATATATATATATATATATATATATATATATATATATATATATATATATATAAAGAATACAAATCATATGGCGAATAACAACCCTTTCAAGCGTACTGGATCCACCAAGGGATCACGTGTGTCAGGGATTAATTAAAATAGATGCAATAAACTGAGAGGTTTACAAACACAACGTTTTTGTGTTTATTTGTTTATCGTATATGTGTTTTGTATTTGCCTTTGAAAAAGACTCATTAAGAATCGAAAGCACTTAGGCTAGTTAGTTACTAGTTTCGTACTGTTCGTCATCAGTTTATTGCATCTATATATATATATATATATATATATATATATATATATATATATATATATATATATATATATATATATATATATATATATATATATACCTGAAAAAGCTTTAGATACTGTCTCCAGGTAATTTATTGACAAATTTTTAGCTTACATTATTTTGGGGAATTTCATAAATAAATGGATTTAACTGTTTTATAATGGAGTAGAGCATAAATTGCATAGAGCAGAGGTGCACAACTCAAATGATTATATTGGACAGAATGTACGTTAATTGGAACTAAGTGGGCTGCACTGCCAAAGTCTTGTGTCTATAATAAATACACATGCATACTGTAAGGATATGGGAGCCATACCACACAAAATGTGTAAATGGGCTGCAGGTGGCCTGCAAACAATTAGTTGAACACCTCCAGCATTGAAGCTGCTGGCAAGAAGAAAAATTAACTTAAAAAAGAAGCACAAAACAACCTAAACCCATCTGCCATCATGTAATTCATTGGCAGATCAGAGTCTACATTATCTGTTTAAAATAAGAGGTAGTACAAATTAAGACAATGCTCTGCTTGTTTTTTTATGTGATGGCAGAACTGTGTCTGAGTTGTTCAGAGCTAAATGTGCATTATACACAAGTGTGGTAACTCACAGTTTTGATAACCATTATCAGAAATAAATGACTGGACTGTGTAGTTAGTTTCAAAATAGATACCCACAGATGTTTTGTTAATACTGCTTTTAATCCTTTGCTTTCTTTCAATGTTCGCCTTCAACTGTACTTTAGCCATCTCACTGTAAAGAATAAAAGTACAGAGTAGAATCTTGATGACTCAACCAGGGTCAACTCAACTACAGATATTTTTAACTGATTTTCCATGGGTATTCAGGCTACCTTGACATAGACATCATGCAACTCTGAGTTTAATTATAAAATTGAGTTTCTACTATCAACCAATCAGAAACTACCTTTTAAATGTAATGTCATTAGTGACTGGTTGAAAAAATCTCAAGCTAATAAGATGCAATGTTTACCTGTGTAAAGGCTTATTATAGTTCACTGCCTGCAAAACATTTAGAAACTTGGCAAATGTGCAAACAAACATGATTGTCGCTGTCAATGACACAAGAACTACACATACTTCCATATCATTACATAAATAAAATTGTTTATACAGATTTTTATTATATTTTTCTTTTCTTACAGTATGTATCTCTTATATATACATAAAATGGCTAATCAGTCAAAACAAAACCACTCTGTGTCAAATATAAGACCTAAAAAGTTGAATGTTAGTTACACTGACATACATACTTTAAGACCTTTACAGGACAATGTTCTTCATGCTAACATATGTAAGACATACTGTACAATGCTAGGCTTACTGATATATGTAAGACATACTGTACAATGCTAGGCTTACTGATATATGTAAGACATACTGTACAATGCTAGGCTTACTGATATATGTAAGACATACTGTACAATGCTAGGCTTACTGATATATGTAAGACATACTGTACAATGCTAGGCTTACTGATATATGTAAGACATACTGTACAATGCTAGGCTTACTGATATATGTAAGACATACTGTACAATGCTAGGCTTACTGATATATGTAAGACATACTGTACAATGCTAGGCTTACTGATATATGTAAGACCAATAAAGAACTAGGGTATACATACTGACATATGTAAGACATACTGTACAATGCTAGACATGACCCCACTATAGCACACTCTGTTAAAACATGAATTCGGATATAACACTTTCAGTGTGGCTCCCAAATTTTCATATACATGTATTTTCTCATACAAAAAAAAATAACTTTCAAAGAATAAGGAAAAAACAAAATCAAAGTTTGTTATCATTTTAGGAAAGAGATATTGTATGAATAAATCAAGATGACCGTGGTATGGCTCCTGAAATTTTATATGCATTTTTCTCCTACACAAAAAATAAGTGTTTTCTTCTTAAAGGTAAAATAACATGTAAAAGTTTATTCAGCAATCATACAGGGCTTGACCAATGTTGCAAATTTTTTTTCCCTTATTGGCAGCAAAATATACCATCTGGTGATTTTTTTATTGGTGATATTGTTGGCTGTTTAAACTTGTATACACAACTGTTGGTTTGGAGTGGAGAAATTCAGAAGCGAAACGAAAGAATGCTGTAAAGTTGATATAAAATGCACTGAAATTTATCTATTGTTACATAAACAAATTTTTTGTTCATATTGATAAACCATCTTAACAGTGCATTGTTATATCATAAACGGCTTATGTTGGCATCAAGCATGAGTACTGTATGTTTTGAGATATTGGTTTTTTTTCAAATTAAAATAACTGGAGGTGAAGATCAACTGGATGAGGCATTATCTCAATCTATCTTTCATCAGATTTTCAGCCACTCGCTAGTAATTAATATATTTACATAGACTGACATTTGTATGTAGATGGTAAGTAAAATTCCTCATTTTTTCACTCAGAATTAAATCCTTCAGAACATTCACATTTTCTGTAGTAATCCTTGTCATCAGACAAGAACACCTGCATCTCTATTATCAATTGACCAAATTTCTGAAGCATGCATGCAAGGCAGCATGATTCCACTACCATAAATGTAAAAAAAAAAAAAAAAAAAGATTTCACTTGTCTATTTAATAGACAGGGATAAACAGTAATTACAATTGACCATACAACAGCCAATTCATTTTTTAAGAAATGTACCCAGTTAAAATAGTAGATGAAATTTCAAAGACAACATTACCATTGAAGTACCGATTGTTATGAAAATGTACTTAGCAAATGGGAATAAAATCAGTCTCAATCATGCAATACAATTTTTGATATTACTACCATAATAAGAAATGGGTAATTGTTTGGTTCTCCAAAGCTGTCCTCTAGCAATGACTCAATTATGCATGAACCCTTCATCAAAGAAAGCCAACTACAATCTTCAAAAAAAATAAAGAACCTTTCTTTAAAGGAAGTCATTACCAAACTTAAATAAAAACAATGGAATCTGATGGATTGTTTCATTTTCCAACATGATTGGAACATTTGTACTGTGCTTTAAAAGTTTCTAGTTATCTTTACGAACTCTATTGATGGGGCTTAAAACATGATCTTTTACCGACTTTGGATGTACTGAAAAGTAAATGTGCTTCATCATTTGTTAAATAATATTCCTATTTTTTCCCCCCACTGAATATATGACCTACAGCAAAATTATTGACTATTTTAGATGTGTGTGTCCATATTTTCAATGGAATTACTTGTATTGTTGATTCTATGTATAAGACATAAGTTGTGGGTGAGTACACAGTGCTGATACTTTATTCATTGCTATGCATTAGACCTGTATATATAAACAGAAGACATGTATATGTAAACAGTATACATATATATGTACCAATGCATGGTTCTCTGAATAAAGTAACATATTATATATGCATTCTCTCTTTTCACTACAGGTGTATTCCTCATTTAATATACATTTATTTAAAATGATAACTGTGCCAATGAAGCATGTATTTGTGTGCCCACATTTATTACCTACCTCCCCACCCTGCACATTTTTGGGGGGAACATGCATGGATTTTCTTCTGCTAACTGACCTGGTTGCTTATAAAACAGTTAAGTCTATAACATGGTTGGGTTCTATGCCTCCCAACTACCATGTTATAATGGGTTCATGCTCTGTGTTGTTGTTGGGCAGCAAGTATTAATGTAATGGTGGAGGAAGAAACCGGGAAATCCACGAAAAGAACCACTGACCCACAAGAAGCTACTGGCAAGCTTTCTCACATATCCACATTAGCTGAATCTTAGACTCAAACCCACGCAAACAGAGGTGAGATGGCAGTGATCTGTAACGGAGAGTGCTTTAGACCACTCAGCCACTCGGGGGTGTGTGTGTGTGTGTGTGTGTATAATCCATACAGTCCTATACTAGACATACTGACATATACAGTACCATGCAAGACACATAAATATAAATAAGACATAGACAGTACTATGCTAGAAATACTGATATATGTAAGACCTCTACAGAACCAGGGTAGACACACTAATACATGTAAGACCTACATAGAAGTATGCATTTAAATTGTAATAGACCCAAGGGCTCTAAAGCTTTAATATAATGGATGGGAAGGACAGAATTTTTTTTATGTCATAATTTAAACATGTTGCTCATGTAAATTTATATATATATATATATATATATATATATATATATATATATATATATATATATATATATATATATATATATATATATATATATATAAACTGCTGAAAGAATGATTTGAACATTGTATTATATATAAATGTATAGATCGCGACTTACCATGATACCTGTATTAAATTGTTCCTGCTGTATGTCAAGTGTGATCACCGATTATGTGGTAACAGATGTCATTGAGTTCAACCTCGCACATCATTAAATACTCAAAACATCTTCTGGAATCTTAGTTTATATGAATTTCTTATATCATTTGAATAGAACTAAGCTCAATAACTCCAACAGCAGACATCACAAAAATATGTCTGCAGGCAAGATGACAACACTAGATCACATGACTGGTTCCACAAAGTAAATCTGTCAAATTCAAAGTTTTGATTAAATTTCACTTGTTCATTGTAAATGCTGGCTTTCTTTTATACAAGTATGTTTTGAAAATTTAATTTTTATGCTAGTCAATATATTTTCATTGTTATTAGCGATCACTGATAGTTGTGTACTCTTCACCCAAGCTTAATAGTCTTGGTTAAAGTATGTTCATGTTTGATGGACACAATCTAATACACAATGTTTATATATTTGCTAACAACAGGGTGTAAATGGACAAGTGATGATAGTTAAATTGCATTTTAATCCTCAGTTTGTGTCGCTGGTTGTAGAATAACAGTTTGGCACCATCAGACCTGTAGTGTCCAAGACAAGCAATGATTGGTTAAAATTACATCACATGACTATTTTCCGAAGAGTATAAATAGGAATGAAATTTGAAATTTGGCAGATAGCTGTCAAAATCAGTGTCTCTATCAACATCTCTCCACCAAATAAAATGAACACTGCACTGAAGTAGTTATAAATACAACTTTATTGAATGACATTAACAAGCTCATAGATATTTATAAAAATAAGACAATTGAATGAATTTTAATTTCTTTCTTCTCAAAAACAGACTGGAATTACATATATAGTAGGATAATAGAAATCAAATGAATTTAAACAAATTCAATTCACTGCTATTCATTCAAGCTTTTTATAAAAAATAATATTGTGCCACATAAAAAGCAGCTATCTTCCACCACAACATGAAATTAGGACTAAATTTCAAAATACTATGTGGCTCGTCCATTTCTTGCTGAATGATTACGTTAAGTTATGAAGGACAGCATATTATAGCATTTCTGTATTGCATATGTTACACATAATCAAACACATACATTCATGTTTTAGTCATATTTCTTTTATTAAACATCTTATCACAATTTCGTAGCAAAAAAAAAAGGTCCAAACTTTAAAGCTTTAGAGCATTTCATTAAATTTATTACTACATTTACAGGAGTTAGTCCATACCTTTAATCTGTACAATAATATATATATATATATATATATATATATATATATATATATATATATATATATATATATATATATATATATATATATATATATATATACACACACAAATACATACATACACACCCACACATACATACATACATGTATGCATGCATGCATGCATGCATACATACATACATACATACATACATACATACATACATACATACATACATACATACATACATACATACATACATACATACATACATACATACATACATAAAGACATACATAAAGACAGACAGACAGACATGCATACATACAGTACCATGCTAAGCTTACTGACATTTGTAAGATCTATGCTGCAGTACTATACTTGCTATATAAGCATATGTGATGCCCATGCAGTACCATGCTAATATTGCTAGGCATACTAATAAATGTAAAATACTTAAATGACCACACTAAGCATTCCAACATGCTTACATAATTTCAAGTAGTCATTAGAATACTGCTAATCAGAGTTGAAATGGATACAAGTCCTGTTTGATTCTTGTTTTCTTTACCGGGCTGAAGGATAAATAAATTAGATGGTCTAGTGTCATTCAGTATAAGGTTTATGTGGACATGAGGTACAAATGTTAAGAGAACTTAGGGAAGTCTCAATACTCTATTGTCTTCTAGCCCTTGATCAAATAAATTTTGTATTTCAAAATATTAACCTTGAACAGTATGATTTATTTCTTCAATACTTAAATTTGTGAAAGCATTGCTAATGGAAACGCTGGACCCTCTTTTCTTTGCAGATAAATCATTGTTCGTTGTGTTTTAAAATGTATGGTTTGTAATAACCATGAAATTTACGAAAATTGGTACTCCATAAATTAAACTGAATTAAAAGTATTTATAGATATGAGGAAAACCAACCTCATATCTTTAGCCTTTTGATCAGCTTCCTGTTGCTTTCTTAATCTCATTCTTTCCCTGGGTGGCAAGTTTTTCAACTTCACATCTTCCTCTGTCAATCTTAAATCTTCTAGGTGAGACTTTTCCCTCCTGAAAAATTAATTTCCTTTAGAAAAACATTAAGGAACTTGTAAATGCAAATGTAAATGCAACTCTGTCATGTTATTAATTTCAAATCATTAAAATGGACTTGATTTGGCACAGAAGGAAGCACTCAATGCAAATGTAGTTTTAACACTGAGATTTCCTTTACATTCTTCAGATTAAAGTGTTCAATAACTTCATTTTACCCTATATTATCAGTTTACAATAAATATGTACATATTCCTAGTCCTGTAATAAAACTCATAGGTTCAGAAAGGCACAAAAGCTAGTATCTGGGTCCCCCACACTATATTAATGAGAATTTTTAACATTATGAGAGCAATGTTCCGACTAACAATGTACACCAGAAATAAAAAGCATTGAGGGTGGCCTTCATTACCAGAAGACTGATGTAATGGACCCTCTCATCCAGATCCAAATTGATGTTATTTGTAATGAAGTGAAGCAAAAGATGGCTACCCCAACCTTGCATGCTGGCATCTATACAATGTGCAATTACAGCTTCAGAGGAATTTTATGCCAATCTCTGCACTGATATATTAACATAGGCACTCTCATATCTCAGCTGATAACAGAATTTGGTGATCTACACAACTGAAAGAAAAGGTTACACTGCAAAGTGAAACATTAAATGCCATGAATAAAGCCTGTGTCTTCAATGAAGGGTATGGAGGAGCTGTAAAAGTCATATCTACTTGATGACTGACTCTGTAAGTTCAACAATCTGTGCAATGTGCTAGGCAGGAAGACAAGCTAAATTATGACATGTAAGAAACTCTATGCCAAACTTGACAAAATGCTGGGAGGAAGATAGATCACACTTCTCTCCATGCACCAGAAAGCCTGGATAAGACAGAAATTAGAGTAACCTGTTCATATGTTGAATAAGAGACTAACTTACCATGTCTTTATGTATGATATCCTCGATGAATGAAGTAGCTACAGTTACAAACATGGATCTTAAGTATGTGAATATATAGTTAACAATCTTGGTGAGGACCCATGGAGTGCCCAAAACAAGTACCTGATCTTTTGGAAAATAAATAGACTTGTTTGACCATGCATGAATCTGGATATGAAAATACGCATCAATTAAGTTGAGGCTGATTGCAAATTAGTCCATCTTTATGAAAACTAAACTGAACAGGCCATCTCCATCTTGAACTTGAAAATCGCTATAATATTGTAAAACTAGCTCAAATCAGTCACTGTGAATAACTTTACTATCTCCATGTCCATTCAAAAATCAAGATGTATTTATCCAAAACTAGCAACTTTCAAAGTTGATCAGAACCTCTGTATTAGAAGTGAAGGTTGAATGAATGAAATTTGTAGCCCTCTTAAACAACTTGTATCACCCATTCATTGTTCAGAAGCAGCTAAAAAATGAAGAAAACTGGCACTACTGGGATACTGTTAACACGTGTCATGGTCCTAAAGTCAGTTATGTCAATTCAGCTACTTGAAAGAGAAGAAACAAGGCCTCCTCTCCCCCTTTATTTAACTGTTTTCTGTATTGTGATTGCTGCCATTGAAGTTGTTACTGTAGGCTGCTGTGGATCAGAGTTTGTCTGTTTCTCCTTTTAACATCAGTCTTCTCACCATTATGGATGTGGCTGATGTTGACAAAAAGAAAAAGAGAAATGATGGCAAGTTGGAAAGGCACATTCTGTTTAGCTTACTTCCTCACATTCTCAATACTGCCTCCAAACAGAAGAATAAAACAACAATGAGGTAAGATGACTGAAGGAAAGCATACTGTCTCACCAGCATATGGTAAGCTTCTCTGTTAACAACTTTTACAATGCCAGATGTTGATTCCCATGCATAATCATTACCTATTTTGTCATCAAACCTATAAAATGTAAGCAATGCCAAGTTTACAAAAAGTAGAGACTGCCACTAGATTTTTCACCAATTTTAAGGCTCTATTTTATAAATTGAGCCAGATATGTATATCACCATTATATCATTATCCAAACTTGGGACACCTACAAGATAGGTGTTCTAGTGCATTCTGTACCATCAAGTGGTGACTAACTCTGGCAAATGGTCTTCTTTGATGAAGGATTTAGAGCTACCTGGGTCTAGTTTGAATAAACTTTCATTAATCTCCTTAATCCTTAAAGTTTCCAGGAGCAATGGGAAAAGGGGATGTTGTCCACATCCACTGATGCATTGACCCTGTACACCCGACTTGAAGATGGTGGTGGCAGGCAATTAACTGGAGACAAGATATAGTAGATTTATTCTATCATAGCCTTAAAGAAGAACTCAAACCTTACCTTGTAAAATCTGGATTCATACATTAATACACTAATCAAGGTTGTCCCCAATATGGGTGAAATAATTTGATATTTTGATGCATTCATACATTTGCCATATAGAGATATGAGGTGAAGAATTAATGCAAAAAATGCAAAAAATATTTACCCCTTACAAGTTACTTTAATCTTCAGCAGTCAAAGATAATTATTATTATTATTATTATTATTATTATTATTATTATTATTATTATTATTATTATTATTATTATTATTATTATTATTATTATTATTATTATTATTATTATTATTATTATTATTATTATTATTATTATCATTATTATTATTATTATTATTATTATTATTATTATTATTATTATTTTTATTTTGTATTATGAGCTCTGTAACCAAAATTGTAATTACAAGTATATGTTGTTTTCTCCCATATTTTTGTTCCTATACTTCAATCCATGGTAAAAATGAAATCATCACTGACTTAAAAATATACATGCTAAAAACAATATCTGTATTAATCACTTTGCTCAACTCACCAAGATAGAAAAAAATCAAGAGTCATTCTGACTAATGAAGCAAAAGTTCACCTGACTGCAATGACACATTTTGAATACTGAATGACCACTGATCATAATAAAAAGGGATGTAATGCAAAAAGTTTCTCAAATATGACCATTTTTCAACAGACAGTCATAATTCAGAGGCAAATAGATGAAGAGATTTAACAAACTCCTGTCACAGTGACATAAAAGATGACTACAATTTCTGTGATAAATAACTACTATTCCTACCATCCAGAAAATAAAATACTTTGATCTCCTACAAGGATAGAATCTGCCCTACTGTCCAAGTGGACATGTTGATACCTTTGAATTTGACTGAGAGTGTGAATGGAGTACAGTAAGTACAATGAAAGACATGAAATACTTAAACATTGACTCAAACAATATATCTAAACAATGCCTTGCTCATCAAACAAAAGAAGTGTTTAATTTGCATAATTGCAGTGGTCACTGCTGATATGCTCAGTAATGGCACAAGGCAGGTTGAAATTATTGTTAGCTTATGAAACACCTGGACACTGACTGTTGAAGACAAGAGACAAATAAATACCTGGGTATTTATATAGGAAATTGAAATTTGTAGGTGACCACTAAACAAAGGTGACTATTAAGACAAGTTTTACTTTATTTGGATAAAAATGGTTATTCATAATTTCCAGTGGAGATGCAATTCTAAATAGACTAAAATATAGTGCATTCAAAATGTGATTTAAATTTTTTAACATTTTGGTGTGAATTCCCGTTTCATTGCATTTTGCTTGATTTGCATTAAATGTAGTTGTATGCATTTCTCATGTTTTTGTGTAATTAGCATGTTAGAGGAACAGCATGCCAACAACAGCATAGATGGTTTAGAATATTGTTATTCATCAAACATTTCTGTCCACGTAAACAACAGCCAGTTCTCATTATCTGATGTCAGCCTATGTTGCCACTGAAATAAGCCAAAAATGATCGATTGGTTGATTGCCCTACTTATTATTTATTTATGCAAATTGCACATTGTGTAATTTAAGTTATTTGTTAATTAGTTGATAGATTGAATACCTGACAGAATAAATGGTCACTGTATTCATCAACTGATCTCTGTACACTCAGTATAAAAGTTACTGTTGGAAATAACAACCTAAGGTCCAAATGAGTCTGGTGCCTTATAGTTTTCAGAATAACAACAAGTACAGCCAATCAGATGCAAGATCACCTCATGTGGATCTTGTTCATCAATCAGATGCATAATTACTGTATTAATATACAAGGATCTCATTCATTATCCAAGACATTTAAGATCTTGATGATTTATGTCCATATTTCAAATTTGATCTAAATTAAATAAGACATATGGCTTCCACAGCAGTAACAAGCTCTGCCATAAAATTTATGCATATAGCTTACTCATTATCAAACTTGTCCAAAATCTGGATGATATAATCATTCCAAGTCTGATCCAAATTACTGCTTCCAAAGTGGTAACAAGCTCACCCTATCACAAGCAAGATCAGCTCATTTATATGTGTGTATCCAACTCATTATGAAACATGTCTAAGATCTCATTGATATAAACAACTATTCCAAGTTTGATCCAAATCAGATCATAAATAAGGCTTCCCAAGCAGTAACAAGGGCATCCAATTAGATACATGATCACCTAATTAACATGCACAGATCATGCTCTATATACGCCTGCATTTCAAGCTTAATTAAAACAGGATCAGAAATATAGGTTCCAAAGTGGTTGCAAGTACTTGCTAACAGAGCATTGAGGACAATACATGACAGAGCATTGAGGACAATACATGACAAACAACTGATGATGCACAATTGATACAGGAGCATGCCATAAACTCACTTGGCCTTGTAACAAGGTAAGCTAAATACACACCATGCCACAGCTAATTATATTGGCAAATTGCACCATTCATCCCATAGTTGGCTCTACAGGTATATATATATATATATATATATATATATATATATATATATATATATATATATATATATATATATATATATATATATATATGATGGTCATTTTATTCCATATTTTCTCAAATTTCTCAGCGCTATGAAAGTTGGCTTTGCCTCCAGGCCTCTGAAACAGTTTCATGTCATCTAGCAAATGTTTGATATGCATTGACTGTACAGCTAATGGTACCTTGCATATCATGACATGTCACCTGATGCACCATATTTACTCACTTATACCACAAGTCCAACTGCAAACTGCACAGTCCCATATCTGATATCAAATCATGTACCAACAGATCTGGGTCTGTGCAGTTTGTTAGGAGTAATTAATGGAATAAACAATTGAGACTCTTATCTTCAAGTGCATTATGCAATGGCAAATCATAATCTTTGTTATTTGCAGAGGATGTAGTGGTACACAGAGAATGAAAATATGTGCTGATGTTGTAATCAGAAAATAAAGTGAAGGGTAAGGGGTTGTTGCACTATAAGTGCTGTCCACAGACACTCACACACCCATTTATGGATACCACAATGCTGGATGCCACAATCTTGGTGGCATAAAACGTGTGTTTCTGACCAAAATTATGGTAGTGTGGGTGTCAAAACACAACATTAGCTGGTATGCATTTCTTAAAGTTCATGCTAATGGGTACATAATCTATGAAATAAAATACGTACAGGACTTTGGCAATTTCTTCAGCATGTGTCTTTGCATTGCCTGGTAGGTCATGGAAGGGATGTTTGGCTAAATAATCAGCACTCATCTTCTAAAAATTAGTGGAAGAAAATACATGCCATATGAGAAAAATCTAACAGGCAATGAAATTCATCTATTATGGTACTTTAGGATTAAATTCTCATTAATGTCCCTAAGTTCAACGTAAGGAGCAACATATCCATGACTGAAAAAATTAATGTCTAAGTATGGTCAAAAACTGATAATCCAGATTATCACATTTTGGTCAAAAAGCACAACTGTTAATCAAAGTATCTGAATTAAATGGTTCATACATATATGTATACCAGTAATTAAGTAAAAATGAACATTTTGTATAGGTCTATTATATCACTAAGAGATAAGATTTTATGCTTGCATCTACTGGAGATCTAATTTGACTATTCATGATGGAATGATAATGTTGTGACCGATGATCATTTTATGTGTGTTTCTGTGAACACTAAGGTCAATGACCTTTGAAGTAGGTACACATGGCTGACACAGATTCTATAAACATCTGTGCAGGTAGGTTATTAGCTTTTAATACCCATTAGGTTACTAATGATCACTGGCAGACAGTTGATTTCAAAGGCTTGGACAATAGAATTCCTTTGATTGGACAACTGTGAATCTTTAATCAAGCTTAATAAGTTTGTGATTTCTGTATGACAAATTACATACTGTCAATGCAACACTAGTTAGTGTCAATTGGATCTAAGAAAAATCTTTCTTCGTTGAATCTCCCTTCCCCTTAATTACATTTAAAAAGATAATTTAATTATTCATTAGACCACTGTAGTTAAAACTGTATGAAATAATTACTGATTCATACTCTGTTCTATGTTGGCATTCTAACTGTCAAACTAGTTTCATTTCATGGATAAAAATCAAGTTTTTATCAGACTTTGGGCTTAAAGACATAAATAACTCATCCAGAAACAGAATAAATTTGGTGACAATAGAGAAAGGCTTAATTCCCTGATTACAAAAATGGATTTACTCCATAAATAGAGGGTTAAACTATCTGAACTAAGGTGAACAGAAGATGCCTTGGAGTGCAAGTTGTAATCAATATCAAATCAACAAAAAAGTTACATACAACACAACTCTTTAAAAATGACAATCAAATCCAGAAAAAGATTATCAGTTACTAGTCATAAAGCCTTGTCAAAGACCTTTCATTACCTCAGGTAATCGGATTAACTCACAAGATAAATGATATATTCAACCACCATAGCAAAGACCTTTAAAAAGATTTCCTATTATGATATTATCAGAATTGAGTGGGTTTATACAAATGATAAAGAAACCAGAGAAACCTCTCAAATAACTATTTATGTCTGCAGTTATTCCCTCTGAAGAGAGAATGGTTAATCTCAACAGGTATTCACATAACTATGGCAGTTGGTGACATGTACATATCCTGGTTTATAGCCTATAACAAATGATACTGCCTGCACAACCTGTAAAAATTAAGAAATTGGTAGCCAGCTGCATGTTTTATTTTACAAATATCTTCACTTTTAAGTGGTCATGGTCACCAAGAATTAAAATTAGTGGTATTTATCTGTTTTTGCAACACCATTATTTTATAACAATCTGGATGTTCCAAAGTGGTCATGTTTAAAAAGGATTAAATGAAGGTCAGCAATGTTTATGTGTTTTTTTGGGGGGATGCAATTATTCATAGCAGTCTCACATATTTTACATAAATTTTATGGTCACTGGTCCTTTTTGGCAGGTGGTCACTCATTACTGTGCTGTGGTAGTCCATGTGACTGAATAATCTGCATAATCGGCATTTGGATAGTTGACATTTTATTGTAGATCATGAAAGACTTTAACCAAATATAGTTCTGAAAGTTAGCAAAATGAGAATATCTTAATCTTAATGGACAACACTTCCTCTTAAAGCTACTTGCCTGAGGAGTCTTTGATTTCTTAAGATATAAAATTCTTAAGTTACAAATTTTTACATCGAGAAAATGATTCTTCAAAAGCCACTTAATCTTGGCCTAAATACAAAAATTTTGTGGAGGTGGGTTATGTAGTGCTATGAATGCCACAATGTTATGAATAAAAAAATTTCCAAACATCTTCCTTATAGAGAATTTGGTTGGTTGGTTGGTAGGTTATTAACAGCACTTTCTACACATTACTGGCTGTGGAGGAAATAGGAGTTAAATGCCTTTCCCAACGATAGTCAGGACTGGCCTATGTTGGTACTAAACCTGCAAGCTTTAAATTACCAGTCCAACAAGAAAAATAAATATAAAGACAATCAGACTTCTAGTCTTTGCTATTCCTAAAATATGAAAAATGTTCAGCTTCAAATATGACCTTGAAAACAATCTTTTTAGATTGAAAAATTAAAACATTTACACTCACATTTAATTTTGCAACATAAATTATCTATATATTTCAAATAAATTAAAGTAATTTCTGCTAATACTGTAATACAAATGACTTTTAAAGAGATATTTTTAATTTGGAAATATGAGGAATGTTTCTTGCATGGTAAGAAGATGAAAACTTACAGATAAATGCTGTGCAATGAATGGGATCTTCAACAGTTCAGAAGCAGCAGGTCTCTTTGCTGGATCTTTATTCAACATTCTGAAACATACATACCCTGTATATATTTACAATAGACTACACACTGAAACATACATACCCTGTATATATTTACAATAGACTACACACTGAAACATACATACCCTGTATATATTTACAATAGACTATATACCGAAACATACATACCCTGTATATATTTACAATAGACTACACAATGAAACATATTACCCTGTATATAATTATGTACATAATTATGATAAACTATAAGTTTAAAAATACATATATTGTATACATTTATGACAGACTATACATTGAAACACACATACCAGGTATATATTTGTAATAGACTACACAATGAAACATACATACCTGGTATACCTTTAGAATAGGCTATATAATGAAATATAGGAACTTGGTGTACATTTATGACTGACTATACACTGAAATATATATATATATACAAGGTATACATTTATGAAAGACTACACAGAGCTCTCAGACCTTATAATGCCTTTCTGGTTAGTACTGCCATAGACCTAATTAACAAAATTAAGTCATTGCACTTGTAATACTGTATCAAATGTATGGCAACATGGGTTGATAAAAAAACCCAACTGAAGTTTATGTCTTTATTTCCTTGTTAAACTATTATTACTTGAAAAAAATTAACTACACAAACAGCAGTAAGTTAACAAAAGTTTAGATGACATAAATTAAAATATTTTTATAAATCTGTCTGGCATTTTACTAAGCTTATTCACATTCTTCCCTTTCCCTCTGACACAAATACATGCATTTATTGAATTTGTCTCATTCTTTCTATAACATGGTTCAGTAATGACATATTTTTCACTATACCATGGTTTGATAATGACATATTTTTAAATATACTTTTGTTCAGTATATAACAGGGTTATCACCAGTATGAGGATCAGTATCTAACGTAGTTCTCACTACATGATCCAGTAAATAATGCAGTTTTCACAAAACTGTAATTCAGTACATGCTGCTGTTTACAATTATGGACCTCAACTGCCGTGTTATAAAGAGTGAGAGATGTGTAAGCACCAGCACTCCAAACATTGCTTTTAAGAAAATGTTCACTGTAGACTGTCAAAAGACCTCAAATTCATTTTTTCCCCTTTTTCATAGAACATTGTACAACAAATGAAGAATAAAAGTGCCATGGTTTCAAGCAATCACTTGATTGAACTCATGCCTATAACATGACAGATGGTAATGATCATTTGACTGCAATAATACTAATAAAGAAATGATTCCAAAAAGATTCGTTTTAAACAAGTTTTTATTTAAAATATCACTGTCTCTACATATTCTTCATAGGAACAGAAAATTTGAATTTCAAATCATCTTCTTGCTACCTTAATGTGGCATCAGTTATAAACCCCTGAAATACCAGGATGCTGTTTGTCAAATTTCGTTATATTCTACTGAGCTGTTGTTGAGTTCTTTTCAGTGATGAGTCCATATTTGACAGTGATTCAGCATCATCCATACATAATTGAAAGCCCTCCATGACAAGGTGCTGTCTGACAAATTTTGTAAATTGTGTTGTGCAGTCTATAAGATGTCTTCAATAGGTTTTTCTGTTTTTATTAACAGCTGCCATATTAAGCCCCTTTATGTCAGGAAGTTCTCCGTCACATTTAGTTGAAGTCTGACGAGTGCTTTTTAAAACGTTTAAACAACAAATGTTGACATACAATGGATACATGGCATATCATATCACAAGCTCACTTGGCCTTACTATCAAGTGAGATAAAAACACATGAAATTAAATTATATAATTTTTGTTTTATCCCTACCAGCAGTGTAGTGTGAAACCTGAAAATTACTTTATAAGTATTTTGGATTTATAAGCAGGTGTCAAATCACTAAACGTTATATTCCAGACTGGAAAAGGAGAAAGTTGTATCCTATTCATGCATTATTAGATGATGAAACATAATCTCAATCAAATTTCTGATCTGAGAGTGCAAACAATATAAACAGTACTTACAGTCTGAAAATGTTGTTAAGCTCAGGGGAGAAAGTAGAAGGCAGGTTGTTAGGTTCTCCTTCTACCACTTTATACATCACAGCCATCAAGCCAGTGCCATTAAATGCATGATTCAGGGTACAGAGCTCATATAAAATACAACCTATTGACCTGAAACAAAAGTAACTCATACTTCAAGCAAATCAGCTAATATATTTATGTACAATTGTGAAATGTATGGTGATTTCACTTTTATATTCAACAAGATTTGCTGTTGACTTTGTACACATTTTCAATGGAATTACTGTTATGGATACAACCAGATTTGACAGTGACTTCTGTTGCCCATTTTCAATGGAATTACTATTATGTATGCAACCAGAACAACTGGTGACATTTTCAATGGAATTATCATTATGGATGCAACCAGATTTGTCAGTGACTTCTGTTGCCCATTTTCAATGTAATTACTGTTATGGTTGCTACCAGATTTGCTGGTGACTTCTGTTACCCATTTTCAATGGAACTTCTATTATGCATGCAAGTAGATTTGCTGGTGACTTCTGTTGCCCATTTTAAATGGAATTTCTATTATGCATGCAAGTAGATTTGCTAGTGACTTCTGTTGCCCATTTTCAATGGAATTACTGTTATGGTTGCAAGTAGATTTGCTAGTGACTTCTGTTACCCATTTTCAATGGAATTTCTACTATGGATGCAACCAGATCAACTGGTGACTTTATGCACATTTTCAATGGAATTACTATTATGATGCAGCAAGATGGGCTAGTGACTGGTGAATACATGTACTCTAATTAGTTATGCTTATATTGCTAATTTTCCTATACAGTCACATTTATCTAACCATGAAAGTAATTCCCTAACCCAAAAATTATTATCAAATAGGCAATAAATTTTAAGTAATTCTTGTTTAAAATGCATCAAGCTGCTAGCTGCATATTTTCTTAAGTTAACTTACTTGTTTGCCAACTGCATGATACAATACATAGCACGAAGGCATTTCTATGGACCATGATTATCATGCTATAAGATAATGGCATTTCTTTGGACCATGATCATCATGCTGTAGCAAAATGGAATTTCTATGGACTCTGATAATCATGCTATAGCACAATGGCATTTCTATGTCATTTCTATGGACCCTGATCATCATGCTATAGCACAATGGCATTTCTATGGAGCTTGATCATCTTGCTAAAGCACAATGGCATTTCTATGGACCCTAATCATCATGCTATAGCACAATGGTATATCTATGGCCCTGATCATCATGCTATAGAACAATGGCATTTCTATGGACATGATCATCATGCTGTAGCACAATGGAATTTCTATGTCATTTCTATGAAGCTTGATCATCTTGCTAAAGCACAATGGCATTTCTATGAAGCTTGATCATCTTGCTAAAGCACAATGGCATTTCTATGGACATGATCATCATGCTGTAGCACAATGAAATTTCTATGGACCCTAATCATCATGCTATAGCACAATGGCATTTCTATGAAGCTTGATCATCTTGCTAAAGCACAATGGCATTTCTATGGATCCTGATCATCATGCTATAGCACAATGGCATTTCTATCTACTGGTAGTGATGCAGCTATCAATATTGGTGTATTAGTTCAAGATGAGAATTGAACATACAAATGTCTGGCTCACCATCTATAGGGTCCTCTGTGTCTCCTTGCAATATCCTAATGTCATGAAAACAAGGATCAAGCACTCCTTTGTTACTTATCGGCTCATTTAAAGTAACACAAAGAAAGAGTAAAGACAACAAGCTTTGTAAATTTTAACAAAAATAATCTATTTTATTAGAAAATATGGAGAAAAGGAATATATGAAACAAGACTTACAATTTACAAAGAAAATCCAAACATTTGTTCTAAAGTTGTGAAAACACACAAGTCATGTGAATAAACAATTCTAAATTGATAGTCTGAATCTTAGTTCTGGTCCAAGATGGTGTATGATGACAGCAAATGAAGGCTGACATAAAGGTCCAGAAATTACACTGTGAAGCACAATTTGTATTGTTCTGTTCCAATTTAGAAATAATTTCAGCAAATGTCTTAGTCTAAAGTCAGTAATGTTGTTCTCCAGCGAAAATAATTCTTTAGAAAGTAGATGAAATACAGCTATCGCCACTAATAATACACACATATTGTTCCTTGTAGGTACACACAAACAACTCTTTCCAGCACAGAAATACCTTTAAGGTATTAAAAGTCTATAAGATGTTAGTGACTCTCAACTATGACTACCACGACTAAGACTAGGACTCAATATTTCTTACAAATAACTAAGCATTTAAAAGAAGCTAATATGTCATTTCATGGTCACACGCACAAAGGACACGTTTGATTTTGAAGTCAGATCAGGGTATTACAAAAGCATAAACAAGTAATGATGTGGTTACAGCTAATCATTTACATAGTGTTTCCAGACTGTTTACTTGTAATGACAAAGCTCTCATGTGAAAATCATGCTTACACAAGTCACATTAATGTTTGAAGTAAACACAATGTTTCTAACAAAATATCAGACCCATGCAAACATAATCACCATCATAACAATAATAATATTTAATGATAAAAAAATGAAAATATATTAAACAGAAAAAAAATTTGATAAAATTCAAATCTTAACACACATATAATTTAACTACAAAGTCGTAACACCTTACTGACCTCTTGCATGCATGTAAAGACTTTAAACTGTTCAATATGACACCAGGAAACATAAAATAGCTTACTTACCATATATCCGACTTGGAATTATACCCTTCATGTTTTAAAACTTCAGGGCTCATGTAGTATGGTGTGCCTGTAAATGTGGAAGCTAAATCTGTGGTTCCCATGAGAATTCGAGAGATACCAAAATCTCCAATCTTCATTCTATTCATTTTTAGGAAGATATTTCTATAATGAAATGAAGAAAAAAAGAAACATTTAACTAAGGGTTAAAAAAAGTTCTTAGTCTTTTTTCATTGTAATGAAGATTTTTATAGTGCGATTTAGAATATAATACGGTATCACTATGACCCAAATGACCAAATTTAAATAGCTCTTGAATAGGAATATCAAATGTATGGCATAACACAGCAATCTATATCAAGTTTCTGTTATATTAATTTTTTGTTATACACAAAAACATTTAAAAAAAATAATGACAGGAATTATTTTATTTTTATGTCTTGTGCTAAATGATGTAAAAACAATGCAAAGTGTGACTGAATAGTTTACCCTTACAATGCATGCAGCAGTGGGCATGGAGTGGTGGGCATAGATGTCTGTTATTCACACAATTTGTGGGCTTCATGGCAGCATACTCTAAACTCAATATCCTTTCCAAACAAATAACAATGCCAAAATTTCTTTACCAGAGAAAATGATGTCAACAGATATCAACAAGCATTCCATCCAACCTAATGTTTCAACAGTATCTGTACTTCTCAGCTTAGCCACTGCATATGACTTTCATAGACTTCATGCAAAAACTTTAACAATGTTGATCACAGTTCTTTAGTAGACAGGACAGGAACTCCTCTTTTAACTTCAAACATATAATGATATTAACCCAAAGTTTTGCTTCCATGTAACAACTGATGTTGAAGATATGTGGCTTCAAAACTTTATTTAAAAAAATTAACATTTGGAAAATTACTATGCCTATACATCTATTTCGTTGATGCAGTGAGACAAAAACTCAAGTTAGTTTTAGTACGAAGCAGACAATACAAGCAATTGATGTTACCAAGTGATGCTATCATTGATTATGTGGTTTTCTGATTATTTTATCTTATGCACATCTGATCTGTATCACAATGATAAAACTTTGCAGTATCAACAAGTTATCATTGAAAGGTATATGATAACAAGAGTCATCTAGAGATGACATACCAATTCCCAAGTTATCCTGCATTCTCAATATATTCTCAATTGGTATATTATTGATGTTCAAGGCCTCAAAAGGTATACACATGTAAATGGCTTAGTTTAGTTTACTGCTTGTTAATGTTTACAAAACCAGTAAATGTGTCAACAAAAATGCAAATGGATGTTAGCCACACTGTAACTACCAGTTCCAATTAAATGACAGTTTGATTTTCAAATTGTGTCTTAATTCTTTTAAGTAGGTACGATTTTCAATGAGAATGTGGCATTGCTATGAATTAGCTAGTTCTACTGCAACTGTGAGATACAATATCATGATGATCCTAAGGGAGTTCTACCTAATTTGTCAGATATTTTAATAGAGTTCTACCTAATTTGTCAGATATCCTAAAAGAGTTCTACCTAATTTGTCAGATATTTTAATAGAGTTCTACCTAATTTGTCAGATATCCTAAGCGTTCTACCTAATTTGTCAGATATTTTAATAGAGTTCTACCTAATTTGTCAGATATCCTAAGCGTTCTACCTAATTTGTCAGATATTCCAAGGGAGTTCTACCTAATTTGTCAGATATCCTAAAGGAGTTCTACAGAATTTGTCAGATATCCTAAAGGAGTTCTACCTAATTTGTCAGATACTTTAATAGTTCTACCTAATTGGTCAGAGATTCTCAGAGAGTTCTACCTAACTTGTCAGATATTCCAAGGGAGTTCTACCTAATGTTTCAGATATCTGAAGGGAGTTCTACCCAATTTATCAGATATCCTAAGGAAGTTCTACCTAATTTGTCAGATATACCACAACTCATCAAGGACATGGGTTACAAACTGAATTTGTCTTAACAAGAGGTAAAATACACACAGCAAAAAAAGAAATCTTGAGTGAAGTACAGGATGCACAATGCCATTGTCTTACATATAAATAGTTGTCAATGTACATTAAGCTTCACTAATTGATGGGGTAGCAGTGGAGTATGTAATCATTTTAGTTAAAAGGTATCATTACAGTTACTCTATACTCATTACTCATTTACAAATTTTGGTAAATGTTGCAGCCTTACTGATGCTACATTTTGTTTCCATGGTGTCTTAATAAATATTAAATGAAGAAAATTCTAAGTATCAAAAGGCATCCCCATTGCAGTGGTCTCCCCAGGGCCTATTACCCTAATGGTACCACTATGCTGTCATTTTGGCCCATGACACTTTAGAACATGCTGCTACATTAAGCATTTGTGTTGTTACTATTTTATATTACTACTATCCTTATAAAATTAATCTGTTAAATAAATACCGTCACATAACTCAATGCCCTATTACTCAAATGACACATACATGTTTTTTGCACTGAGAGAGTCATATGACTGGGGAGTGATGAGGGATACTACTGGCAAGGTGGATTATATATATATATATATATATATATATATATATATATATATATATATAAAGAATACAAATCATATGGCGAATAACAACCCTCTCAAGCGTACTGGATCCACCAAGGGATCACGTCTGTCAGGGATTAATTAAAATAGATGCAATAAACTGACGACGAACAGTACGAAACTAGTAACTAACTAGCCTAAGCGCTTTCGACTCTTAATGAGTCTTTTTCAAAGGCAAATACAAAACATAGTTACGACAAACAAATAAACACAAAAACGTTGCATTTGTAAACCTCTACATTTCTATCTTCACATGTGTTAAAACTATAAATACAACCAGCTTGTGTAGACTAGTTGCGGAAACTGAAAACGTTGTATAATTCCCTAAAAGTCTACAAGCCAAAGCGACATCTATTTTTATTTTGTGTACATATGTAACGCAGATTATATCCCGGATATTTGGTTCTATACCGGTTATTCTTATAGTAAAAATTGAAGGATAAGAAGATTTAGAAAATGTTAAATTCTACTAGTGCATAGTTTTCATTTTCTAGTCTTCTTGGTTTAGACCGCTTGGTTTCAATGTTCTAAGGCGGCGTATCCAGTATGATTCCTTTTCCTTCCTGGTTTCGGAACTCCAGCTGTGGTTGTTGGCAATAGCGATAAGTATTATATCACTGAAAGTGTGGCCAGGGGAGGAGAAGTGTTCTGCGACCGGGCTTCTGTACAGCTTTTTTGTCATCCAATCAGATCTATGAAGGTTTATCCTTATGTGTAGCTTTTCAGTTTCTCCCACGTACTGAAGGCCACAGATCTTACATGTGATGAGATAAATCACATTCTCTGTTTTGCACGTTTTGTTTGGACCATGTATGTTTAGTTTTTCTTTAGTCACTGTGCTAGTGAATGTCTTGGTCTCTATCATATGTTGACAGGTTTTGCATCTTTTATTGCCACAGGGTCCAGATTGACTAGGTTGGTTTTGACTAGCGATTGTTGTTAGCTTGGCCCTGACTAGGATGTCCTTTAGGTTTTTTGGTCTCCGGTAAGCTACTACAGGTTTGTTCGGAAGTATTAGGTTTAGTACGTCTGACGATTGCACGGTTGGCCAGTGGTTTGCGATGATTTTACCTACTTTGGGATTGTCTGGGTGATAGGTCAGAATAAATGGTATCCTATCAACCTTTTCTTTCTGTCCATATCTGAGTAGGTCATCACGGTTTGTTTGTTTGGCCCTTTGGATTGCCTCAGCAATCAGGTCTTTGTCGTAGCCTCGGTAAATTAAATGTTTAGCCAGCTCTTCAGACCTTTCTATGAATCTTTCATCGTCGGAGCAAATTCTGCGTATCCTCAGTGCCTGGCTATATGGAATGTTCTTAATGCAGTGTTTTGGATGACAGCTGGTTGGGAGAAGATACTGGTGTTTGTCGGTTGGTTTCGAGTAGATGTCTGTGTGTAATTTGTTTTCCACCAGTCTGGTTGTTGTGTCCAGGAAAACATGGTTTGAGTTGGAAATTTCTGCCGTGAATTTTATTGAAGGATGGAAGTTGTTTGCCTTTGAAATGAAGTCATCCAGACTTTCTCTTCCATACTGCCACTTCATTTCTATATCATCGATAAAGCGTACCCACTGGTATGGTGTACGCTCAACCGATGCTAAGAGCTTTCCCTCAAGTTTTCCCATGAAAATGTTAGCATACGAAGGGGCCATTTTAGTACCCATTGCAGTTCCATTGATTTGTAGGTAGTTTTCTTCATTAAATTCAAAGTTGTTGAGTTTTAGGACAAGCTCCAGGAGTTGGATTAAGAAGTGTGTGGGTGGATTGTTTACAGTTCTTGTTTCCCATGCTTCGCTGCGAAGGCGTACCAAAGCGGACACATAGACCAGCAAACCAAAAACTACTTAAGCCCAGAAAACCCAAGAGCAGGTAGATTTTATCTTCTACCCAAAATCCACAAACAAGGAAACCCTGGCAGACCTATAATCTCAGGTAACGGGCACCCCACAGAAAGGATATCAGAATATTTAGATCATTTTATGAGACCACATGTCCACAAATTACCATCATATCTTCAAGACACGACAGATTATCTCATAAAAAGCAAAGCTAGTGAACCATTACTGCCAGATACATTACTTGCTTCCTTAGACGTCACATCTTTGTACACCAACATACCGCACAACGAAGGGTTACAGGCATGCAGCGAAGCATGGGAAACAAGAACTGTAAACAATCCACCCACACACTTCTTAATCCAACTCCTGGAGCTTGTCCTAAAACTCAACAACTTTGAATTTAATGAAGAAAACTACCTACAAATCAATGGAACTGCAATGGGTACTAAAATGGCCCCTTCGTATGCTAACATTTTCATGGGAAAACTTGAGGGAAAGCTCTTAGCATCGGTTGAGCGTACACCATACCAGTGGGTACGCTTTATCGATGATATAGAAATGAAGTGGCAGTATGGAAGAGAAAGTCTGGATGACTTCATTTCAAAGGCAAACAACTTCCATCCTTCAATAAAATTCACGGCAGAAATTTCCAACTCAAACCATGTTTTCCTGGACACAACAACCAGACTGGTGGAAAACAAATTACACACAGACATCTACTCGAAACCAACCGACAAACACCAGTATCTTCTCCCAACCAGCTGTCATCCAAAACACTGCATTAAGAACATTCCATATAGCCAGGCACTGAGGATACGCAGAATTTGCTCCGACGATGAAAGATTCATAGAAAGGTCTGAAGAGCTGGCTAAACATTTAATTTACCGAGGCTACGACAAAGACCTGATTGCGGAGGCAATCCAAAGGGCCAAACAAACAAACCGTGATGACCTACTCAGATATGGACAGAAAGAAAAGGTTGATAGGATACCATTTATTCTGACCTATCACCCAGACAATCCCAAAGTAGGTAAAATCATCGCAAACCACTGGCCAACCGTGCAATCGTCAGACGTACTAAACCTAATACTTCCGAACAAACCTGTAGTAGCTTACCGGAGACCAAAAAACCTAAAGGACATCCTAGTCAGGGCCAAGCTAACAACAATCGCTAGTCAAAACCAACCTAGTCAATCTGGACCCTGTGGCGATAAAAGATGCAAAACCTGTCAACATATGATAGAGACCAAGACATTCACTAGCACAGTGACTAAAGAAAAACTAAACATACATGGTCCAAACAAAACGTGCAAAACAGAGAATGTGATTTATCTCATCACATGTAAGATCTGTGGCCTTCAGTACGTGGGAGAAACTGAAAAGCTACACATAAGGATAAACCTTCATAGATCTGATTGGATGACAAAAAAGCTGTACAGAAGCCCGGTCGCAGAACACTTCTCCTCCCCTGGCCACACTTTCAGTGATATAATACTTATCGCTATTGCCAACAACCACAGCTGGAGTTCCGAAACCAGGAAGGAAAAGGAATCATACTGGATACGCCGCCTTAGAACATTGAAACCAAGCGGTCTAAACCAAGAAGACTAGAAAATGAAAACTATGCACTAGTAGAATTTAACATTTTCTAAATCTTCTTATCCTTCAATTTTTACTATAAGAATAACCGGTATAGAACCAAATATCCGGGATATAATCTGCGTTACATATGTACACAAAATAAAAATAGATGTCGCTTTGGCTTGTAGACTTTTAGGGAATTATACAACGTTTTCAGTTTCCGCAACTAGTCTACACAAGCTGGTTGTATTTATAGTTTTAACACATGTGAAGATAGAAATGTAGAGGTTTACAAACGCAACGTTTTTGTGTTTATTTGTTTGTCGTAACTATGTTTTGTATTTGCCTTTGAAAAAGACTCATTAAGAGTCGAAAGCGCTTAGGCTAGTTAGTTACTAGTTTCGTACTGTTCGTCGTCAGTTTATTGCATCTATATATATATATATATATATATATATATATATATATATATATTAGTCATTCCCACATCCAACTAAAAAAAGTGGCAAATATTGCATTCTAAGTTAAGCAATCTTATAAAAAATGTAAAATTATCAAGCACTGAGCTGGTCCCAAGCAGGCTTGGCTATGAAGATCTGACTTAGCATGATTTCCTCAAAGAAACAAAGGACAGGGTTCAACACTGAATGGAAGACTTTGTGTCCTGGTGTGTGAATTGCATGATTAGATATAAGTTTTGCTAAAATTTTGCTAAGTTTGGTTTAGTTCTACTTAGCAACAGGTGAGAAGGAGTGGGATTGGTAAAATTCCTTAAACATTTTTACAATATATTACGTTACCATAGTTATGGGAGTAGTTTACACTGCAGACATTGTACTGATATGACTGAAACATTGTTAAAGCTATGTTAAAAATCCAAAACACACACACACACACAATCTTCTTCTGAATTGAATTTAACCCATTTTATCCAGAACAAACCTGCAGGCATAATACCCCATTCTATCCTGAATACACCTCTGGTCATAGACTCCCATTGTATCTGGAACATGCCTTTAATCATAGTTTCACTAGGTGTGTATGTAGCATCTCTAGAAACATGTTATACATCACAAATCCTTGTGTACTTCTTCACCGACAACATAAAATGATTAAAGCATGCATGCACAGAAAAATTTGAAAAAAAAACGTGATTGAAAAAGAAAAAGTTGATTTGAAAATCGATCGATAAAATGATGGACAACAACTCAGATGTGAACATGGATATTTATAGCGAAGGTAGTGACATTGAAGATGAAGATTTTAATGATTCTGAAGATAAGATTGACTTAATTGATGGTTTAGATGTAAATGAAGTTGATGAAAGAGATGGTGCATGGCTGCATCCACTTTTCGACAGCAATTCGGACAATGAAGCTAACTTTGAAGGATTTCAAGACATGTTCTAGATTGTAAACTCAACAAATTGTTCCAAGTGTTTTGTTGTGCAGTTTTAGTAAATTATTATAACTTTTGAACTAACAGTGCCAAAAACATCAAATTTGGACCAAAATATTAGAAATAGAATTATCTTTAGTTTATTTCCATACTATTTGAGCATTTCATTCATCTTCATGGAGAGAAGTTTCACTGAAGTTCATGGTAAGTTTTTTTTTTGACATGTTTTAAAACAGAGTTGTAAGCTTGTACATTAGTAAATTTTAACAAAACATATATCACTGTGTTGCAAATTTTATTACCTTTTCAGATATACATAATTTTATATATTTTAAAAAAAAACAAACAATGTTACAACATTTTTAGTAAACATGGTGAAGATCATCACAATTTCGTCTGCTGTGTGATGCTCCGTTTAACCACAGTGTATTTAGAATTGCTTCTCAGGAATTAGACACTGCAGTTGAAATAGGTTAACAGGATAGAATAGGTTAATATATTAAAACTCTTTTGTCAACAAAATTTTTTTCTGATAACTCACCTGGTTTTGAGATCACGATGTAACACCCTCCTAGTGTGCATGTAATGTACTGCCAAAATCAGCTGTATGAACCAGTCCATAATTGTTTTTTCATCAAATGCTTCTTTCTTCTTCTTCATTTCATTAATTTTCATATCCAGATCACCTCCCTAAATAAATAATCTTGTTCTTAAATATTGCTCCCTAAAGTAAGAAATTAAATATTGCTCCCTAAAGTAAGAACTAATCTTGAACTTAATTACTGCTCCCTTAAGTAAGCAATAATTTTGTACTTAAATATTTCTCATTAAAGTAAGAAATAAAATCTTGTACTTAAATACAGCTCCCTAAGGTAAGAAATAATATTATGTTTCCCAAAGTAATCTTGCACTTTTTGCTCCCTCAGTTTGCTCTCTGCTTAAATAAAAGACGATTCTGTTTTAATTCATATGTAATATAACATGGATTTGACTGTATGTCCCTCCAAAGAATATGGTCAGGAAATGAAAAGTAGCATGAAAAATATTCTTTAACTGTTATAGTAAGGGAACAAAAAGCAGTATGAAGAATATTTCGTAACTGACATACATATCAACAATAATCTGACATACATATGAACAATAATCTGACATACATATCAACAATAATCTGACATACATATCAACAATAATCTGACATACATATGAACAATAATCTGACATACATATCAACAATAATCTGACATACATATGAACAATAATCTGACATACATATCAACAATAATCTGACATACATATCAGCAATAATCTGACATACATATCAACAATAATCTGACATACATATCAACAATAATCTGACATACATATCAACAATAATACTTTTCACAAAATGGACTACTCAGTGATGCAACATCTTGGTGAATAACAAACTTGCCAATATGATTATCATCCATCTATAAATTCAAAAATATTACACTTTATGAAACAACAAACTCACTAGATGTTGATTCCTTCACAGTGCATAGTGAAAAGAACATCTTGCTGGAAATCTGTTTAGCTCAAATTTACACAAGGTTTGAATATTAGCATGTAACTGTTTTCCTTTGCCAAAGGATTTAGACCGATATAACATTCAGATCCAATAAACTGGATATAATCATTTAATATTTACCCACTGCATGTCACATAGTAATTTTTTCTTCTCAGCCATCTTTTTGTTTGTTTAATTGAAAATTTTGTTTGTTTAATTGGAAATAACAGCTTTGTGTTATCTTTCTAGCAAATTTATGGCAAAAAGGACATAAAAAGAGCTCAACTGTTAAAATTGAATAAGATGAAGAAATAATGATATCATTAAAAAAAATATTATGATCAATTCAAAATATTACAATATTTTTCATGAAATTTGTATTTGTGGCAATAAGTTTCTTTGTAGGAGATTTTGTTTACTAGAAAACAAATTTTCTGCAACTTTTTTAATATAACTCACTAACTTTTGATGAGATAAGATGCTGAGTTATTGTTCAGCAAGTCACATAGGTGGCTTCATCTTATATCATGATGTTGTACTGGCATGTTTGTTGTAGAGGAGATTTCACATCACTGAGCTATCCATTCAATGAGTTAGCATTCATTCACTTGTAGTAGACCTTAAAAACTAACTCCAAGTAGTGAGGAATTTTTAATTAATTAAGATCTTTTTTGTCCTTCTGGTTACCAAAACCTAACGCAACTTGTTATGAAAGATTTCCAAGGCATGGCAATTAGTTTTTAACTTGGAATCACCAACTGCAATTCAATCCATATAATGTGACAAGAGGAGGACAATTTGATCACATAAAAATATACCTCACATCCACTACTTCCCACACCTACCACTATAATTGAGACAAGTCAATAATAAAAACAAAACTACAATAAGTCTTCTAAAAAGAGTGTCAGGGAAATGATTGATCAACCAGCATATTGGATGATAAGGAGAATAATATATAGTATGTTTCACAGCAATCCATAAAAAAAACTGAAAGATTACATGTAGCTGCATTCACAAATTATGCCATACACTGCCAGCAAGTCATAAAGGGCAATAACTCTTATGAACACAAAGATTTCTCAATACATTAATCTTTAGATGATGACCAAGTTTCACTTTAATCCACAACTGCAAGACAAAATGCTTTAAAAGGATTTTGTCTTATTATAACATTCTCTTCCAAGCGAAAAAAATTTAACAAAATTGCATGAGCAAAGTGATCTGTCATAATTAATGTTTTCAAATGATGACCCTAACATGTGCAAAGTTTAAAGATGGTCCATTAAGAACTGTAGATCTATCCACAAAATTCTGTCCTGGACCCAGTAAGGATTTAAGTAAAAATGGGTAATAACTTGCAAGACTTTAGTCACTTGTCAATGACCTGACTATGACCAAAATATTTACCAAGTTTCATGGCAATCCATCAAAACCTGATGAACTTCACGTGATGATCATAATCTTCAACTGGGATTACCAGAGGTGCAGGTCATAGAAAATATGAGCAGAAAATTTAACCAAGGGAAATCTTTTCTTGTGAAAAATTTCACCCATAGAGTAAGACTTATATTCCTCAAAATTCTATATTTAATTTCTCTCTCTGTAAGATGTGGATAGTTTGTTTTCTTTTAACTGATCTAGTTTTTAAACCTTTTAAAATAAATGAAAGAACACAGTATTTTCAGCCTTTTGTTTTTTAAAATTATAACACCACTTTTCTTATAAAAAAATAAATAGTGATTGATGAATTTAATGAAATCAATGACTGGTTGATAAACAAATACTCTTTACCTCACAGTATTCTGTGACAATACAGAAGAACTCCCCATCAATAAAGCTGTCATGGAATTTGACAATACTTGGGTGATCTAATTTGGACAGAAGCCTAGCCTCATGCATGGCATCCACCGACTCATCAGGTTGCAGATCACCAACTGAAATCTCCTTCAAAACTTTCCTGTAATTTTAGGAATTCTTTACTGACTGTAATAGAGGCAGAACGGCATGCCATAGATATTCGCTTAGAAGTCAATTCCAATTGCAGGCTGCACAGACCCAGATCTGCCATCACATAATGTGCTAACAGATCTTGGTCTATGCAGTTTTTTAGGAGTGATCCGTAAAACAACCAAAATATACCCTGGTCTGCCGGCACATTATATACTGCAAATCATGATCTTTGTTGTTTGCAGTTTGGCTTAACTTATAAGCATATATATATATATATATATATATATATATATATATATATATATATATATATATATATATATATATATATATATATATATATATATATATATATGAAAGTACTAGAAGAACTGAACAATAATAGCTATATGTTTGGTTACGACAAATGAAACTTGAAATAGGACAAGTATAATTAAAATCTGATCTATTCTATCACAAATGACTTGAAGGACTGATATGTCTATTCAATTATTCATATTTTAAGCTCTTTTATCAAATTTTAGAAATAATACTACCTTTTACTAAGCAGATCAACTGGCAAAAGTATTACCAGCTGAAATAATACTACATTAAACAAAGCAGATGTGTGTGTGTGTCTATATATATATATATATATATAGATATATATATATATATATATATATATATATATATATATATATATATATATATATATATTCCAATAGAAATAATACAGCCTTTAACAAAGCAGATCAATTAGTATATCTATCATCAGTAGAAATAATACGTTTACAAAGCAGATAAACTAGCAAATGTATTACCAGTAAAAATAATACAACCTTTTACAAAGCAGATCAAAAAGTATATGTATTACCACTAGAAATAATACTTATTTTATAAAGCAGATCAACTAGCAATGTATTATCAGCAAATATTATGCTACCTTTAACAATGCAGATCAACTCATATATGTATTATCAGAAGAAATAATAATACCTTGCAAAGCAGATCCCCTAGCAAAATGTATTACCGGTTATATATATATATATATATATATATATATATATATATATATATATAGATGCAATAAACTGACGACGAACAGTACGAAACTAGTAACTAACTAGCCTAAGCACTTTCGACTCTTAATGAGTCTTTTTCAAAGGCAAATACAAAACATAGTTACGACAAACAAATAAACACAAAAACGTTGTGTTTGTAAACCTCTACATTTCTATCTTCACATGTGCTAAAACTATAAATACAACCAGCTTGTATAGACTAGTTGCGGAAACTGAAAACGTATAATTCCCTAAAAGTCTACAAGCCAAAGCGACATCTATTTTTACTTTGTGTACATATGTAACGCAGATTATATCCCGGATATTTGATTCTATACCGGTTATTCTTATAGTAAAAATTGAAGGATAATAAGAAGATTTAGAAAATGTTAAATTCTACTAGTGCATAGTTTTCATTTTCTAGTCTTCTTGGTTTAGACCGCTTGGTTTCAATGTTCTAAGGCGGCGTATCCAGTATGATTCCTTTTCCTTCCTGGTTTCGGAACTCCAGCTGTGGTTGTTGGCAATAGCGATAAGTATTATATCACTGAAAGTGTGGCCAGGGGAGGAGAAGTGTTCTGCGACCGGGCTTCTGTACAGCTTTTTTGTCATCCAATCAGATCTATGAAGGTTTATCCTTATGTGTAGCTTTTCAGTTTCTCCCACGTACTGAAGGCCACAGATCTTACATGTGATGAGATAAATCACATTCTCTGTTTTGCACGTTTTGTTTGGACCATGTATGTTTAGTTTTTCTTTAGTCACTGTGCTAGTGAATGTCTTGGTCTCTATCATATGTTGACAGGTTTTGCATCTTTTATCGCCACAGGGTCCAGATTGACTAGGTTGGTTTTGACTAGCGATTGTTGTTAGCTTGGCCCTGACTAGGATGTCCTTTAGGTTTTTTGGTCTCCGGTAAGCTACTACAGGTTTGTTCGGAAGTATTAGGTTTAGTATGTCTGATGATTGCACGGTTGGCCAGTGGTTTGCGCTGATTTTACCTACTTTGGGATTGTCTGGGTGATAGGTCAGAATAAATGGTATCCTATCAACCTTTTCTTTCTGTCCATATCTGAGTAGGTCATCACAGTTTGTTTGTTTGGCCCTTTGGATTGCCTCCGCAATCAGGTCTTTGTCGTAGCCTCGGTAAATTAAATGTTTAGCCAGCTCTTGTTATATATATATATATATATATATATATATATATATATATATATATATATATATATATATATATATATATATATATATATTATCAGCAGAAATGATACTACCTTTTACAAAGCAGATCAACTTTCATGTCACTTCAGATTATAAGATCTATGAAAACTATATGGGCAGTTTCTTCAAGCAACCGATTATTTTCATGCAGATAAATTTTACCACCATCATGCCTGAATGGACCGTTGCTTTTTATAAGTCAAGATTTTTTAGTCATCAGGTAAAGGCTTCTGTGCATGGTGTAAACAATATCAAGCTTACACCAAGATTTTCAGACAGAATGTAATGCTAAATGTTAACAATTTCAGGAGCCCCCCCCCCGATTTCCAATCATAAGGTTAAGTCAGCTGTGCAAAGTGTACATCTCTGGGTTTTTCTGCCTCTGAATTCTGTAAATATCAGTACACTTTACCACTCAGCCACCAGTCAAAGCTTTTGAAATTGATGACCAGCTACTGCATCACCCTCTTTTGATGTACTCTTATAATAACAACATATACATCAAGGGACCTTTCAGCCATTGAATTCTGTCATTGTAAATATCAGTACAGCTAACTGATCAACACATTTTCCCACTAAGCAGGAGGCCGAAGAAGGACTGGCAAGTCTTTGAATTTTGCCACCCATCTGTTACATTCATATGGAGGACTCCTGCCTAAATAATCTTCTGAATCCCAAATAAAAAAATTGTGTCTAATATGTGTAATTAAGTGTTTTTAATAACTCTGTAATGCAAATATAAATCATGAAAGTAAATCTAAGTTTGATGTGGACAATATTGTTCCAGTCATAAATATATCATACATATGATTTCCACAGAGCACTACCATATCAGTAGGGTCTTTATAAAAGAGTGCAGAATAGTATGTTAACACTACTGTTTTCATGTTTAGAAAATGGATTTGTAATAAAAATTACACTAATAATTACACAAAAGGAAAAAAATCAGGCGAAGGTTCCAACTAATGATATCTGAGTATCACTATCTTAAGCTTTTGTAAATTTATCTTGACAACAGTTCAAAAATGTAGTCTCAGGCTACATGTATTAATTCATCTTTTCTATAGAGCCTATATTATATCCCACATTTATTCCATTGGGGCAGCTATTAAGGCATTTAACACTGTTTAATATTTAGCAAGTAACATATATATCTTAAATTATTCACTTTTGCTTTGCACATACATTGCTTGGTATATTTTTCATTTGTTTGTTTTATTTATTGACAGTAATTCCCATTATTAAATACAGTACAGTGTAATGCTAAGTTTATTCATGTTAGTATGTTCGGTGGGAATGGCGATGCTCTTTTACTTGAAATGAAAACTACACAGCATTCTAAGTGATCATTCTTGGGATTGAAATTAATTGTTTTTTTTATTTTTAATCTTGTTGTAGGGGTACAAAATATAAATTTACATGTGTAATATTTAAACTTTACCTTCCTTTTACTGAAAATATTAGCTTTTTGTGTGAATTCTTAAAATAATGAACATGTGCCTTTTATTTTCTTTTTATTCCATTTGAAAGTGATGGACTCCTGAGTTTATGCTATGATCTTCAAAAATAGGCTGGGAACTCCAGGGTTCCATGAGTGAAGAGCCCTGGATTCCTCATGCTGAATTTTTTTGAAAAACCTGTAATGCTGACCATTCTACATAAAATTTTTAATATGCTGCACACACAGGGCAAAGAGGTTACTTTCTTCTTCTGTTTCTTTTTTCAACAGGATACTCACACACTGAAAGTATCCACTGGTACCTGTGGTCACACTCAACAATGCTTAACAAGCATGTCACCTTATTATTGTTGTAGAATTAAATGCCATTTTTTAGTATAAGATAAGCTATACATGGTGGCCAGTATAAATGGTAGAGGATGAACTCAGAAAAGCCTCAGAAAGAACCATTGACTCACAAAAAGCTACTAGCAAGTTTTATGACATACCCACTTTGGCCAAACCTGAGTCTTGAGCCCACACAGACAGTAATACTGATGTAATGGGGGCCTCTCAAGAATGTAGATTCACCTTTATGGACTGTTTCAGTGCATTTATTCAGAATAGTCATGTGTCAACCAGAATGTGTTTCAAATGAGAAAAGGTTGCCGATATTTATTTTATGAAATAATAGTTTCATACAATATTTTTCAAATGTTATGTCAATGTCATGTTTTTATGGTATAGTCAATTAACACTGATATTAGTAACACCAAGTTTATACCATTATTGACTGATATTTAATATCATTATTAAGATAGCAACTGATACAAAGATTTAATCACATTAGTAGCAGAATATTTTTTATGGTGTTATTAACATAAAACTAGATGTGTCAAATTAAAACATTTTTTGATAATGGCACTGATTGACATGACACCTTTGTTCAGCATTTATTTTCAACTTACAGCTCAGTTCCATCTTTCAGTTTGTTCCGCAGGTCTTTACATAAATAAGCTGTGCCAAAGTTTCCTTTTCCAAGCTTCTTCACAATTTCATATCTGTTGGCCAGAACTCTTGGTTTTCTTTCTTTTTCTCTTTTTGGTGCCATTTTTATCTTTCCTCATGTAAAAAAGATTTATTTCATCTGCAATTACAGGCCAGCTGATTCTACTTTTGTCTTTATATTAACATACAGGCCATTTAAAATATCTTCCTCAACAGTTAAATACTTTCACGTATTTTTATTACATGCTTAAGGGACTAAGAACAATAAAAATTTAAGTGGCAATGTCCTGACACTGTAATAAAATGTTCAACTTTTATCTGTTTAGACTTTTATGACTGTTGTCAAATAAAATTACTACAAAATCGTTAATGCTTCTTGATAACATCATTGCAGCATTACAGTGAATGTATGCGCAATTTCACATTAATTTTAAATTAATATTTAAATGTTCATATCAAATACATTTCATTGAAAGCTTAAAATTTTACACAACTGCATGTAAATAAATCCAGAATATGTCCGTGTTTGGTCCTCATGAATATTTGGAACACTGGGTCAGAAGTCAGCCATATTAGCGTCCTTTGTTACCAAACTCTTACAGTTTGTGTGCCATATCAGTTAGATGGGAATTGGCTTACATTAGCAAGCGAATCAGATTTCTCTATTCTTCGCGTGTTACAATTGCTTTTAATTTAAAGTCTTGCTAAAAGTAACTTGTGTGCTAAACTAGCGACAGACAGACAAGGATACGTAACAGTATTACAGCGGAAGTCGCGCTGACCTGCGGACGAGTATGTGCTCCAACTACCAATCAACTCGACGGTTGCGGGTAACAGTTAAATGATGTTACCAAACAAAAAAAAACTAAAGAAAACACCAAAACCAAAACCAAAACAAAACAAAACAAAACAAAAATATAATAAAAAATCAAGCTCATTTGAATTAGTTTTTGTATTTTATTAATGTATAACATATGTGCATTTTTGTATTTTTCTTGGTTGTATCATCTGTTTTAAAATAAAAAAGTAATAAGACCAATATTTTTTTTTAAAAAAATTAAAACAAGCAAATATGCAATAATCAATTTCTCTCTTTGTACTTGACAGATCTCAGATGGAATAACTATAATCGTATAAATACAACTGATACGCAACATTATAAGCTAACAAGAGATAATCAGCAAAAGAAAAAAGATGAAATGGGCGGTAAAGAGAGGAAAAGAACAAACAGACAGACATAAAAGCATGTATACATAGAAGAAAAAAGTCAGTTCATTTTAATAATCTAGCTGAAAAAAAAACTGTTTTCGTAATTAGTTTTTTCTGTGTGCTCTTTCTTAGAGATAAACTTGCAGTTTACAAGGACCTACTTCCTCTCCCTAAGAATAACAATCTCCAGCTCTTGAGAAGTATTTGTCAGCTATTACACATGTTAACAAAAATAATGATCTAACATGTTTTCTCTTTATGTATGTGAACTCTCGTAAAAACTGTTCAAGAGACAATTACTTCTTCTCCACTCTTGCTTTTTTGTTCTACTGTTTCTGTTTGTTTATTTCATTTAATTTAAAAGAAGCACTTATTCGTTTAAACGAACGAGGACGCTAGTAATTCTAGACTCCTTTAATATGAAGATCACGCTATCCGAATACAATCAGACACGGATCGAGTTTCTTAATTATTTTACACGTATTTTTATCAGACTTCATCGTTATCCAAAAAAATAATGGAAATAATTTTCTGACCACTGTGGTTTCACTGCAGAAGGAGTACGATATGTACATATAGAACAGTTGTTAGAAACAAAAAGAAATTCAAGGCGGCAACTGTTACTTCTACCTTTTGTTGGACTGGTTTTATTTGGTTCCTCCTCTCAACTGCATCCATGCAATAACTCCTTTCGTTCATTTATAATCATTTCTTACTATCAAAACATGTTTTAACTATGCATGCATGTTTAACACATAAGAATTAAAAAGCGTCTGTTTAGGGACTAGCGGATATAGTGCATGTTGCCTCTCTCATATGTAGTCGTAATTGGTACCTATAAAGTATAACAAAAATATATTTTAAACATGTTTTATATTTACATTATCGAACACAAGCTTTCGTAAATAGACTAAATATTTGCAAACAGTATAGCCTTTTAAACTCAAAGCACAATTGAAATTCGACCCAAAGAAAATAAATGTATGCCTTAAAGTATAGTTGTCGCTACTATATAAAACAACACACATGCGCTTGTTAAGCGCACACCTATTTTGATACGATATATGTTTCATCGCAATATGTTATTCTAACTGTCTTACAATACAGTGCACAAAACCCATGGGAATATTAAGACCAAACATGCGTATCCTACTGGTAGAAATCTTACTCATGTTTAGCCAGGCTGCAAGGACTAAAGAGCATCGGAGAGACGTCGACTACGCGAAACTAGCCCAGACTCTCCTGGAGATGGCTAAAGGAAAATTCGATAGTCCAGACAGCAAAACTTACACCAACATTTCTAAGGAGGTAGAAAACCGTTCAGAAGGAGATAAAATAATTATAGAAAACCTGCAAAAGGAAATACAGTGGGAACGACAAGAAAGAGAAAGGTTGGATAAAAGATTTTTCGCTTTACAGAAGGGGTTCGCAATAGAAAAGTCACTTCGCAAGGATGTGTCGATTTCTGTGTTGGATTCTTTGAAGAAAGATTTAAAACAGGCAATGGATTTGTCTAATAAGACTGTCATACATCTTAATCACAAGATAGAAGCCCTAAAAATAGAGGCTGAAAACAGTCAAAAAAAATTTAGAGATGAGGTAAGAGTGTCCTTGGAGAAGTTAAACGGAACCGTTGGTGGAATTATCGAGGAGAAATTGTCCGTGTCCGATAATTCAGATTTTGAAGGTATGTCAGCACAACTGGTCAATAAATTGGGTCCGTTCTTGAACTGGATGAACAAGACTTCACAGTTAAAAGGAATCGGAAGCTCTTGCAATAATAACGCGGACTGCTGGGTCAACAAAGCCGAGTGCCGTGAAAACACCTGCTACTGTGAGCCTGGACGAAGTTACAACCCAGAAAACTGGTCCTGCGTAAGATCTTGCACTGAGTATGGTCTCTCTTTTCAAAAAGTTGTCGGCTACTACATAGTGGGACACAATCAAGCAGTGCTGAAAAGCATCGGCGAGGAAGATTGTAAATCGGCGTGTTTCTCTGCCACTCTCTTTGCGTGCATTACTATCGATTACTTTCCGAAAGAAAGAGAGTGTTATTTGCAATCTATCACTAAACTGGAGGTGAAGGAAACATCATGGGCTCGGCATCAAAGTGGAGTGTCGTATCACTTTCAGAGAGACTGTGGCTAATATCAACTGGATATCAATTATTCCATTAATGCACTTTTTAACAATTTCAGGATAATTTTTTTTAACAAAAATGAACTACACATTTTGTTAAATCATATTTCATGTATTAAAAACTATACATCAGTGGCAGAATTTGTTTAATATGTTTAACTTATTGTGCCTTATTTTTCTGGTGGCACATTTTTGAAATTAGCGTGTTATCCATTAATAAAAGGCCAATCGAAGACAACGCTATCGAGTACGTGGAAACCAAAACTTTAGAGAGGAATCACGAATCTCATGATAAACATATGTGAATAGCCAGTCGTGTGTTGAAAAATGGCGTAAACCCACAACAGTATATCATCAGACAGACACTTCTACCTTTAAACTCATCAAACAAGTCTCTTATACTTTGTATAGAGTTTTATAAACACGACAACATAGACATTTAGACACATGTACTATATACTTGGATGAACTGTGTATAATTTAGAGAAATTACACATGGTATGCTATGTTATAGGGATTAATAGCAAGTTTCAGCTTTGCAATGAAGTCTCAGCGTTGCGATGAAGTCTCAGCGTTGCGATGAAGTCTCAGCGTTGCGATGAAGTCTCAGCGTTATGATCAAGACTATAATACTATGATGAAGACTGGCGTTGTTTGTTCATTACGTTGAACAATCTTTGAACTCCTGTTGGATATATTATTATTATTATTATTATTATTATTATTATTATTATTATTATTATTATTATTATTATTATTATTATTATTAATTCCTATAACATGTCATACCTTGTGTAACTTCTCTAAATTATACACTATTGTGGGCTTAACGCCATTTTTCAAACACACGACAGGCTGGCTATGGCTATACATGAAGGCCAGAATATCTGGTTGATGAAGAACCGACCAAAGGGAAGCTACTGGCAAGCTTTCTCACATACCCAAGTTACCGCACCTGACACGCGAGCCCACGCAGAGAGTTGAGCTGTCATTTATGGGCAAAGGCGAACGCCTTGGACAACTCTGCCACCCTCGACCCCTTCTCTGAGTGAAGATAAAAGAAAGATCCGATCAAGATCGTCAGTCATTTTAAACAAAGTGGTATAACGATTCATTGCGAACAGTGAAGACTCGGATCTATAAATCGTCTGAACTTTCTTTTTTGATTTAGAACTTAAGTCTTGTTGCCAAACAGTTGTTCACGACAGTACTTGTGTAATGCTGTGTTTGATTGGCTAAGACTGAATAATCAATCTTTATCTTGGGTTTTTTTTTGATCCGGCTTTTATAAAACTTCTAGACCAACAAGTAGATCTCCGCTTTATTTCCCAGGACATTACTGATAGCGGAGACCAACTGAACGAGGCACAATTTAGAATGAAGTTTTTAGCCTACTTTCGGTTCGGAATATCGACCGATCGCCAGTAATTAATATATTTATTTTGACTGACCTTTTTATGCGGATGGTAAGTAAAATCCCTATTCCTTTGTCCAGTAGCATTAAATCAGTCAGAATTCACTTTTTGGAAAGTATTGATCCCATTAGAACAGAATACCGGAGTATCCATTGCTTATATATATATATATATATATATATATATATATATATATATATATATATATATATATATATATATATATATATATATATATATATATATATATATTTTAAATCGCTGACGTGAGCTTGGAAGGCAGCATAGACCCAAGGCAAGAGTAATGCGGGGATTTCCTTGGCAGCCTCCACGCCTTACTCATGCCTTGGAGTAATGCCTGCCTTCCACACATGCGTCAGCAATTTAAATTTAATTTCATTTTGGCTCGAAGATGAGCTGATATAGAATCCACGACCCACAGATTTCACGTTGTCCCTATTGGGTAAACGCGTCGCTGTTGGGAATTATAATACAAACATGATGTGAGAGTCAGACAACACGTCTTATGTGGTGTGCGTAAGGAATAATAATAATAATAATAATAATAATAATAATAATAATAATAATAATAATAATAATAATAATAAAATGTTATCTCCGAGTGTATGTATATCAAACTTAATCCCTTTATAGTGAACAGCTATTATATTAGAACGTAGAAGGGCTATTGTAATGGTAACCTAAAATATTGACATGACAATTTGACCTTAAAAATCCCACTACCACCTCCTTTGTGGTATGCAACACACCTTTAAACGATTATGTATAGCTATGCCAATTTTCATCCCTTCATTTGCAACAACTATTAGGTAAAAGCTGAAAAGGAGAAGGTGTAATGGAAAAACACAGCATTTAACAACACATTAATCTTGAATATCCCTAATGTAATTCACAGCATACTTGCTTGTGATGACCGATAAGAACGTTAAGTATTGTATCTCTAAAGTATCAAATGCCGATGTCAAGTTTCAGTGTGGAAATTAAAGTGTGGTGGAAACTTAAAATGTTGAGTTTGAAGTGTGTGTGTGTGTGTGTGTGTGTGTGTGTGTGTGTGTGTGTTTTGTGGTATTTTTAACGTAGCTTTAACAATTCGAGTCATGTTACTACGATGTCTGCAGTTTAGCAGTTTATAATGATGTATAACACTGGAGCATCATGCCTCAGACATATGGCGTCATTTCCCACCCAGTCACATTATCCTAACACCAGGCCGACTGGCCTTTTAATGCTAAGAAAAAAGCGTTGCTGCTTTTTGCTATTAACACTTTTATGTATATGGTTTGACTCGAACCCGTAACCTCCCGCATCTCAGACAAACACTCTAACCACTTTAGACAGCTTGTGAAATCAGGAAGACGCGTACCCCATCATGTGTCCCTTTCATCTTGTGTGATTGACCAAGATTTTCCAGAGGAATGCAAGATTCATTAGTCCTTTTGTTTTCAATACTTTCAAGAGGGAAAGCATTACCTTGCTGACTCTTAGCTGTGAATCACTTTAACAGAACGAGAAAACGGCACATTACACGTTCCTTTACTATTTCAGTGTTTTTGAACAAACGCTAATGAACACCAACAACATCAGGTGTCGATCACTAGAAGGTTTCTGCACCGCAAAACTGGCCTTTTTATATTGCCATTTTGAATCAGAACTGAACTAAACATAAATTACCATAGTCTCATAAAATACAAATGCTATTACTGAGAACACACCAAGGCTACTGACCGCGATGTTTGGACAACGATGCCTGCTGACGCATGACCAAGGCAGCCGACACGGTAACATAGCCTGATGAACATATACAGATATGATTTTATATATGGAACCTGAGATATACGAAATAAAGTAATTTCCATATAAATACCCTAAACATGGTTAATGTAAAGCTGAGAGACATTTGGGGTCACTGAACTTTAAAATGGTGCATACAAATGTAATTTTGTTACATACTCAACTTTTACGGTTTTAAGATCTATCGGAGGCTTTTAAATAACATAATTTACTCATAACAAACAAGAACATTTTCATGAGTAAAACGGATTGGTGTGTAGTGCTCTGTTAATTGATTTGGCGATCGTTATCTAGGGAATGACCTTTCTCAATTTTCTTGCCTAGTGTGAGTAGATTGCAACAGCAGAGAGGGCGAACAGACCACTTGGCTACGTCGTCATTTGCCTAAAAATAAATCTTCCTCCGGAGGTTAACAACACAAGGTCAATGACGCCAATAAAAGTCTCTAACTTGACTATTTCTTTACGGTTGAGAACTGATAATAACTCGTTTGGGTTAGCTCAGTTGTTGTTATCCTATTGTTGACGTATTTTTTTATTTACTTGTCATTGGTCGTTCGCCCTCTCTGATACTATGAATTAATCAAAGATTGTACCCAGACTATACGATATCTGGATCTTGGGTCATGTAGATTTATTGTTATAAATTCTGTGCTTTTGAAGAAAAAAAGTTTTTAAATTTAATCATATCCATATCTCCTGAACACCAAGTGTAAAAATATTCTGTAAAATATAATTATCTACTCCATCAAACACAACCAAAAAATTAGTTATCTCTGATCACCTTAGGGATTTGTGTATATCGTTGTGTAACATAAATCATATCAATATTTTTAAGTCTAACTCAAGAAAGTATTCTAGATGGATTTGATTATTTGTCCAGCATCACATCATCATATACTACGAGATTATTAATGAATCCATCCAAGTCATCTATAGATTGGGCTTCATCAATATCGGTGCCATCTTGATTAAATAATTTTGCATTTCCATTAAAATCTTTAAGTACTTCGTAACATCTTTGATCATCTAGAGATGGTGCCACTAAGTATAATTTGTCCCACTTCATCCACCTCATTATCATATTAAGCAATAATTGCGTCTTACCAGATACAGATGGACCTTTTATAATCATTTTGATAGAATTCGGAAGCGCTGGATGGTGCTTTACTGGTTCTTATTTTCGTGTCGCTGAGAAGTTAATTATATCCATATAATAAATAATATGAGTTTATACTGCATTCGATGTAGAGTTGGTGGGACCGCTTGATTGACAACGATAACAACAAAAAAGTAAAAGACGTGCAATTACAGGCTAATGTGTAAAATGTGACACACAAAAATATAAATTTATTTCCGTGTCGCAATTAGCGCGTGGTGGTGATATAGCTGCTTTATTAGGAAAATTACCAGGAGTTCAATGGTTTAAATACTCCGGAGAGAAAAGGCCTTCCTGGATATAATTATTGTGGTCCTGGAACTCGACTTGATTTCCGACATGATGATCAAGATCAGCCAAGACCAGAAGAGAATCCAGTAAATAGAATTGATCAATCATGTCATGTTTATGATAATGCGTATAAAAGTAAAGATTGTCAGAAAAGTCATCTAGCAGATGTAAAAACTGATTCGCGCGTTAAATTCTATACCTAATAAATCTCTCTGAGAAAAACTCGATAGTTTTCTACTCAAATCTGCTATGAAACGTAAAATAATGTTCGTGGTTGGTAATTAATTATTTAACTATTATAATGGAATCCATGCATTATTCGTCGAGAGGATATTGGAGAGGCAGCGATCAGTAAACTTGCTGTAGCAGCAAAAGTCTCAAACGTTGTTGCTCCAACATGATTAGCACGACAGGTAATATGGCAAATTTATATACCACCACCTAAGCAATTTCAATACGCACATTTTGATGTCAGCATCCTCAATGAAGTGCATCAAATAGGTATTTTGTTTTTACCACACGATACTATTAAAACACGTGGACGTAAATCACGCACGTACAAATACGCATTAACTGCTGTTGATGTTGCAAGTCGATATAAAAAGGCAGAACAATTATCAACAAGGACAGCATCTGATGTTGCGTCTGCGTTTGAGCGAATTTATCAACGTGGTGGTCTATGATGGCCACACCTATTATAGGTTGATCCTGGCAAAGAATTTCTTCGTGCAGTATTATCTTCGATGAAAAAACACAACGTTTAAATAAGACCAGGACATATTGAAATTCATCGTGATCAGGCAATCGTTGAACGATTTAATCGAACACTTACTGAGCTGTTATTTGGATATCAAAACGCAAAGGAAATATCTACTGACTTTACGTCCGGTGAGCGATCTCGTGAACGTGTTGCAAGGTTACCAAGTGTGATATCTGCATTAAATAATGAAATTACTCGCGCATCTTCTATGAAACCTTCTAATGCAATTACAAAAAAATATATATACCCCGTAGCGATAAGGACAACGCCATTAACAACCAGTATTAGGTAATGTAACTGTGAGATATTAATACGAACCAGGTGAACTTGAGGGTGATGTATAATAAATTTAATTAAATTCGTAAAACATTCATAAAAATATACTACATAAAATAACCACATGTTGTATTTTCTGCATGTGTTATTGTTCGTACGTAATAATGTTACGAAAGCTAAAAAATAACCTTAATTTGATACTCTACGTATTGTTAACTGACGTTAATTTAAGGTTATCAAAGTCAAAAGATGCATCAGTATCAGTTTCCGTTACAAATTGAAGCCCCATTGACAGCTATTTTTTTTTTTACAGATAATAAATAAATCGCAATAATTATTAATTTGAAACGAAAACTTTTGTCTCTATAGACTCAAAAACCACCATTATAAGTGATATATATATATATATATATATATATATATATATATATATATATATATATATATATATATATATATATATATATATATATATATATATATATAGCAAGGGAGATAATCATTTAATTTTCTCTGTAGAGACAGAGCAGAGTTATCGAGCTTCATTATGTATTTTATTACTGTGAGAAAGAAATGGGAAATGGGAAAAATATTTTTTATCTGCGTTTTGAGAGAAAATGTATATTTTTAGATATAGGCTGCTGTAGTTGATAAAAAGAATATTTTATTTTGTCAGAGAACATTAAAGTCTTTTTCTCAGATCTTTATTGAATTATGCATCAATTGCAAAAGAATTTATTCGCTAAACATCGCCACTGTAAAATACTTATTATCAAAAACAATGATAGTGCGCTATCAGCCCTAGATGCACAATGTATTTGTTTTGGTTCAATTAGTATAAATACGACAACTGCAATATTTTGTCAGATAATGTAAAAGTATCCAGATATACTGTCAATCTTTTTTCTTCTTCTCCTAATTATAATATTTACTCTACGAGCGTATGTACAAATTAATATATAGCGTCTTCTTACAATGATCTATGAATTTTCCAACCTGATCTGTGAGTTTGAAATTTATTCTTGACAATAATGTATTATGTACATGCAGGTAGACTTGACTGATTGGCTCAGATACATTCAGCCATCCTGGGTGTACTTGAGGTATGAATGTATTTAATACATATCCTTGTTGGGCCTGGTTAGACTTTGAAAGATCTACTTGATAACAACTATCAACTGAATCTCATAGTAGATTGACTGCGATTGTTGCTGTTATATTAACAATATCAGGTGAAATATGACGACCTTTCCCATACGGATCGTTATTATATTTAAGAACTGTAGGTGGCAGAATTAATTTTCTCCATGAATCACGTATTCTTTTAAGATGTTCATCAATAAAAGCATTAACTGATTTCTCTATCTTTTCAGAGTTGAATCCGGGAATGATAAATATTGATAATTAATTCTTGTAATTCCAAAATGTTTAAGAAATAATGTTGTAAATAAAGGATAGTTTCAAACACGCTTAACTGAATCGTCGTCACGAACTGTATAACCTATAGTTTGTCTAAGAGGATGGGGGTTTACAAATCTACCTTCTCTTGTATAAATAATATTGTTTATAAACTCTAGATCTGAAGCAACTTGATTCAAATGTTGTATTGTTTCATTTGATTTTTAAATCATCGTTGCAAGAAACAATAATGCTTGAAAATAAATTTTGTAGATTATGAAATACATGCTCATGTTCAGATTTAATTGTATTAGCATATGAATTTATTATATCAATATCAAGTACTATTATTTTAACTTTCTCACCATCAAATGTTTTTGCAAAATAGGTTTATGTTATATATACAAAATAGGTTTATGTACAGATTTCCTAATATCATCATGATATTGTGGTTGCCATGGATAAGCATCTTTTAGTTTTCGATATTCTGAAAGTTGTATAATTTTTTTAACATCTATGACGAAATCAGATTCTTGTGGTTCTGATGGTATTTGATAAGCTGGTGCAACTTCAGGCCATCGTAATACTGATCTTATCGAAGTTTGATAAATGTCTACAGAATGATGAGGGAAATTTATTTCAATCACCGCTGATAATGTTGGTTCGCAAGCAGAAATTGTTATTCTTGATTCTTTTCCTGTAATGGATTCTATTCTGCGTTGGAATTCATCGTTGATCTGTTCTATCTGATAACTGCCAGTTGGAACACTAACTACTTGCCAATCAGGAGTTCCATCAGGTTTATTATTTGCGAATATTAATGAAATATTTTGGCTGTAGTCCACGAAATAGTTTTGATCTAATATTAAGCCAGCTATAATAAATTCATAACTGTGCTAATGCTATTTCTTTTGCAGAAATTGCGGTTGGAAAGTTAACGCTAAACTCAAGATTTGTCGGACTTAATGAAATCGTAGTTTTTGACGGTGTTGTATTAGTGACGATCTGCTGTAATAATTCTCTCGACGCTGTTGAGAATTCAGACATTACTATCATTGTAATTATTTAATTCTCTATATTTTCACCTTGGCTATTATAACTTGCAATTGTGAATGATTCATCGCAGGTTTTCATTATCGTTGTGAACTCCTCTTCGGATATTTTAACATCACAAACATACATAGAAATATATGAAGTTAGTTTAGAATAGGTTTCTGTTGCTGTGTGTAATTTTATTATATACTTGCATAATTTATCAGGGCCCCGAGTGGCCGAGTGGTCTAAAGCGCTGTCCGTTACGAATCACTGCCATCTCACCTCTGTCTGCGTGGGTTCGAGTCTATGATTCGGCTAATGTGGATATGTGAGAAAGCTTGCCAGTAGCTTCTCGTGGGTCGGTGGTTCTTTCCGGTGATTTCCCGGTTTCTTCCTCCACCATTAATCCTGGCTGCCATGAATAGCCTATCGTGTGCTGAAAAGCCCAACAATAACAACAACAACATAATTTATCGTTTGTACATGTAACTATCATTTTAGCGATAATACTGAGAATACATGGGACAGTCGTTGAAGTTGAAACAATAATTATTACAACTGCAGGCACTGTCATTGTTATCGTTTATAATAATAATAATCCGGATCCAGCTACAATAACTGAAATTGAGTAAACAATTTTATCAATGACAGCCATACATCTGCGATATTTATTTTTTTACTTGTACTGTATACTTGTCAATGATATTTTTAGTTCGGTCAGACATTTACATACTTGATTATATCTGTGACGTTGAACGTCGATATAATGGCTGCCGCTTGATTTATTATACTATGAAGTTCAGTAATTAATTGTGGTGTTTCAGCCACGAAGTCCAGACACCACCAGTAAGACGCTGCAGTCAATTGTTTTTTTAAGATGCTATCGGCTTAAAAGTTTCTACAATATCTTTATTGAACACTATAGACACGATTATAGAGAAATCATCAGTCGAGTGACGCCATGGAAATATGGTAAATATGCTAAACTTTGCACTGCTCAATACAGACAATCTATACTCACCGTTGTTTTGCTGCGACCATATTGCAGTTTCTGAAGCAACAATGTACACAATATTTTTAATCTGCTTGTGAGGAATTTTAATCAGACACGTTTTTTGAACGATATTAGGAATTCCACTGACAATATCGTTGGATCTTGCGTTAATATCAGCGAGTTTAATATCAGCAGTTGGTGGACTTCCAAAAAAATTAATAGTTCTGTTTAAATTTCTACGAAAATTTAGAAACGTTTGTGCGTGATTAGTAAAATTAGTAAAATCAGTTTTGAATGTTGTCATCTCATTGTTGATCATTGTTAAAGAAGTTGTTATTGGATCTTTCTTATCATCGACGTACTTTTTCGTAGCAGCATCAAAATCAGATTCTGGTGTCCTGAGATTATTAATGCCATTATTATTGATGTTGAAAAATGCACGCATTATGGCACTGTTGGCTAGTAGTACTTAGATTCATGATCGTCGACGTATTTTTTTTGTAGCAGCGTCTCATTATCTGTGGTTGGGTTTCCAAGGTCTATAATTTTATTTCGATTCATGAAAATAATACCTGTGAATGAATCACTAGCCTTCTTGATATAATCGTTAACTGACTTACCCGAATCCTGTATTTTACCGTGATCAGTAAAAGTAACGATATTATTAACAACCACGTAGAGGAACTCGTACAAGCACATCTGGCAGTTGTATATTACTTGTCTTGAATCGTCCTTGTTTATCTCTAAAAACAACGACTTTATTTTGATTAACACTTGTAATATTTAACAAATCGTCAATTTCATTTCTGAGCTGATCAAGAGTTGCATATTTAGAAAAAAACACCTTGCTGCGGAGCTTTACAACGAGCAGATCTTTCGTAAATATCTACCATTATATTTATCAATGTCTGTTTAAATGTGACAATGTGGTACTTTGTGAGGTTGTTTTGTTGATTTTGATATAGCATCAAGAACATTAATTACTTCACGACCATATATTGGTGGATCAGTTAATGTTTGTGTTGGTAGCGTTGAATACTGGACTGGAGAAATATTTTTTATTGCTGACATAATGAAGGAATTCTTTTGGTGGTGCTAATCCATATCAATCGAAATAAATCATTCCGCATGGATCAATTGCATACCCAACCGAATGGGTGCCTGGTCAAGAGTTTGTATCGAGATTAATAATACCAGTTTCAATATTATTCGGTTGTTTTGGTAATTAATTGCTCATAAAAAAGCACTTATGAAGTTTTTAGTTTTAGTTTTTTTTTGCAGCATCAAGTAAATAAAAATTGGACATTGGCGACAGTAAACTGTCCCGAGAAGTCTTAGAACCTTTCCGTAATATGAATATGGGGTCTCTGGCAATATAAGACATCGTCCTTTTTATGTTCTTTTTATTCCCTGTCCGGTTGCTTTCTTTAATGCCATTTCCAGCAACGATTACAACAGCGCTTAATACAGATCCTTTTGCAAAGGCTAGGACTACAGCGGCTATTAAAGTTGGTACAGTTGTAAAAAGTGGAAATAGCGATGTCTTTGATAGCGCCCGCAGGAAGATTAATTTGACGCCTTTTTTGATTGTGTTGCTTAATTGAAGTTTCTGAACTGACGGTCGATCAACGATAATTTATTTGAACAGCTCATATGTTCTTTTTTTAGCGATATTTTTATTCCACAATTATTTGTTATGCTGATTGTAGTCTTTTGATCTGACCAAGAGTAGAGGGTAACACTGACGTGTATGACATAATTATAATAGATGATCTAATTATGTACTACATAGTTTCTACTGGAGCATCAACGATTCTCATTCGTCCACCAACACCTTCAAGTAACATCGATTTATCGCTGAGTATAACAGCGATTTCTTTATAATCAGCAATAGCTCTATCATCTCTATTAACACGAGCTCGAAAAAGTAATCAACTACTGATTGTCATGTTAAATCTAAATGTTCGAGCGAAAAATAATATATCGGATATAAGGTTGTAAAATCTAACTGTGATATTCGCAAACCAGTATTAATGTTCAGATCACGTTCCATAGACGACATAAGACGTGCTACACCACTTTAATCGAAATTCAGTAATATATTCTCGAATGGTTCTTGATGTCCATTTATTTTTAATGAAACTTCAGAAACACTGAGTTTGTCAAATATCATAATACTTTCATCTTGTCTACACGTGCAGTATTTTGAAGCGCAATAAATATATGTATTGGAGCAGACACTCCATGCTCTGACGCTATTTGCCATGTAAATAAACCATTATCATTTTGGGTAGCATCTGTGGTCACTGTCAACCATGATAATATTGATTTACCGCTTTGACTCATAAAAGATAGCAGCCGATCTTCTTCAAATATTGAGGGAGTCATCATTTGCATCCACAATGAAGGTTTTGTTAGTTCTACTTTACCAGCATCAACTACACCAGGTTGCCAGATTGCATCATTTTCTAAAAGTACAACTGTATGTTTAGTTCCGAAAATAATCATTTTCTATAAGTACAACTGTATGTTTGGCTCCGAAAAAAAAATCAATTTAAAAAAGTACAACTGTATGTTTAGCTCCGAAAATAACTTTCCTAACATTTCCGTAAAATCCAAAGATATGTGATAATGGAATCGCATATGAAAATGATCTCTTATTACCTTTTAACACTAATTTACGTACTGCAAATCCTAAGTTAAAATTTTAATTCATCAATAATACTGCAGCTCCTCTTGCAGCTCTCACATCACCAATATTTAAATTTATACTTTCTGTAAAATCAGTTGTATCCTTTGTAAACATCATTAAAGGTCCAGTCGATCTTGAATAATCATCGCTTTATCGTGCTGGTCCCAATATCGTTATGGCAACGTCGACATCTTTCTAAATTCAATATTTTTTCCGTCGATCATGTACGTAGCGCTGTCAAACAATGCCATAATACCATTATTAACAAAACCAACAATAGCATTAGCGGCGTATTCAGTATTATGTTTTTAAAATTTCGCCCTCTACTTCAATAAACGCCTCAACGGGTAGAAAATATCTGTTTGTATCCTGAACTTGCAGTTCAATTCTTCCAGGCTGATTTGGAATTTGTGCGTCATAAAAATAATATTGATAATCACGCACAGACCCATGCTTGAGTACTGGTGCATCCATGTCGATCGCTGGATCAGATATACGTTTGATCATCTTTATTATAATTATTATCGTCTAAAACGGAGACCACTTCGGGAAGTGAGACCACTTTCTGCTGTCAGAATACCGGTTATATTTGTTCTTTTTCTGATAATGATACATCAGCAAACTGTGTCAGTTTTTGATTAGCAGCGTGATTTATTATTTTACTAACATTTGCTGGTATTACTTCAGTGCTAGGTAATTTTACAGGTTTAAGTTTTTGCTGAGAATGCTTTACCCAACAGCACCAATACCTTTTTCACGAACAACATCAATAGCTTTCATTCTCAGTTGCTTTGCAATCGGTATTGCTTTTGGGGCTATCCTCCTAAACAGACCATGATCAACATCACTTAGTTCATCTCGGTAGGTTGTTTTGTATACTGCTAATCGAGACTTTATTGCTCTGACCATGGTTGGACCACGTTGAATACTATGTACGATCATTTTACTATAATAACTATATTTTATTAAATTCTCAATCCAGTGACTTAGTCACTACGGTAGTCATCGGCGATTCAGTAATGAGAGACTGATTTGCACTAATATCCATAATTCCACCGGTAAATAATTGTTCACAAATATCATCTGCTTTATTAATGATTTCTAGGGAAATATTACCAGCTCATTTCCCTCCGATGAGAATTTATAGTCGATCAACATCAGCAAGAACGTTATTGGGGAGGGTAATAAAACCACTCCCTAAACCACTTCCAGTTGCTCCAGGGGCATCATAATATTCTTCTTCCTCGTCAGTTTTTTTTTTTGCTTGGTTTCCATGGTGTTTCTGGTAATCCTGGATAATCACGAATGGTTTTGGCCATTTTTGTTTTTGTTATAGCTTTTGTAGTTGCAGTAGTGGTTGTAGTTGTTGTGGTGATAGTAAGTTAAGTCGTGGTGATGATGGTAGTGATGATAATAATCGTTTACCTAGTTTATATTTTTCTTTTATATGTTTGTTTACAATATCATCAAATATATTAAAATCTCTAATATCTTCAGATCTGATTTCCGTAATATCAGCAGCGATGCGATATACACCCTTGATCCATCCAATCATCACGGTTTATAGATTTAACATCTTCTGGTTTTACATATTTTTGTCTTACATGATATCCAAACGCGGCAATATCAAGTAATTGATTTGGGTCTCTGATAGTAACAGAATTTATCCATTATCTTAGTTCTGGTTTTTGGTTGCTGTATTTGTGCTTGTGCTTTTGGTGGTGGTTGAGCCGCTTGAATATGACCAGCAATATCAGCAGTCATTGCCTTAAAAGCTTTCTGTGTTGCCTCAGTTGCTGTAATATTTTTCTTTGTTGGTTCGACAATCGATTTAAATAATTGTTCTGCACCTTCTGCAAATTCCACCTGAGACTCTTGACGAGATTGTAGTTGTTGAATAACTAAATCACGGACGGGTAGATATTTTCTAATTGACTCTAGTCGCTCTCGAGCTAATCTAGCTGAATGTGGTTCTCCAATATTCATTTATTAATAATATTTACACTGTTTAATTTATATCAGCAGAGAGGGCGAACGACCAATACTGAGTTACCAGAGAAGTAAATGAATTCGCATAAAAATTTGAAGAAAATAGAAGTCAACAATAGGATCACAAAAACAGAGCTAACCCAAACGATTTATCAGTTCTCAACCGTATGGAAATAGTCAAGTCAGAGGTTTTAGTTTAGCGTCATTGACCTTGCCTTTTAAGCCTTCGTAGGAAGGTTTATTTTTAGGAAAATGACGATGTAGACAAGTGGTCTTTTCGCCCTCTCTGCTACTAGAGAATACTGACAGAGAACTAAGCGAGACTATTAAGACGAAATAAATACAAACCCCCTTAAACAATATATAAAATAAATTTTTAATTAAGTAATACATAGCTAAAAATTAGAATCTCAATCCAACAGATTTACATTAGATGGAATTTAATAGCAATGTTCAATTTGCGGATTCGTTAAATCATAGTAACGAGCGTTGAAAGGTGTAAAATGTCTACACTGTCTTACATTACCTGGCGTCATTCTTTTTTAGGCTTGGTATATTCCACGTCTAGCGTGTACGCTGGGTTCTTCCTATGACCCTTTCCATTCTTAACTCTCTAGTTGCGGACTTCCCTATTGGGCTGTCTCATCGGGTTCTCTGGAATGGATATAGAAAGCTGTTCTCTTAAATGACAAGATTGCGGATAAATCTGTTCATGTTTTCACCACTTATCCGATTAAATATAAAATATCTCAATTTCGTTATTTTAGAACCATAAATAAACATCCACACTGCATAAATTCTGACCTAATGTAACTTTCACGATTAACGGTCCTTACAAAATGGCCCCTATAATATACATCCATAAATACACCCAATCCTGACACGTGGGCAGTGTATATATACGCAACTGCCGCATATATCAGCATACATTACTATACGTCTCCTTATAGCTAGCCAATTCTACTTAATATGATAAATATTCGTTTGCTATTGTATAAGATTCACTAAATCTAGCTTACAGTAACCAATAAAATGCAAGAACATTTAGGCATTGCAAAATCATATAAAAATATTAAATTATCATTAACACACAATAAACAATATAATCCTATAGACAACGGAAATTAATTCATATAACCATAAGAAATTCTATATATTTGGAATTAGGATTACATCACCAACTATCAATTCTATCAATGAACTAATAACTGTTGAATTAAATAACTAAATTGCATAAACCTCTAACATATCAACATCATCCGATAAATCGAATACACGATACATGCATGAATCATAAGCATATCAAACACATTTGCATAATACGACACAAACGAAATAGAATATTATATGGAAATTAAAACTGCTTACCTTAATGATGCTTCTTTTCCACACAATCGTGCATCCTAGCACTATTGCCTGTATTTTCCTTTCAAGACAGCTATATGGTCTCTCTACTTTATTAGCGATGGAAAATTCTATTCTTGTGTTTCCTACGGAGCCTTAAATTCTACTTCTCATTAGCGAAAGTGACTAAAGAATTCTGCGCTAAGCTGCTACCTTAAATTTCCCCATTGCTTCTAAAGTGTACTTCTTAATTTTAACTGAAAAATAAAAGCAACTGTTTCTAAATTTTTCCCAAAATAATAGTATCTTTCGTCAGTTTTTGACAGCCAGAATATGATGCAATTAACTTGACTTTGAAGATCAATTATTTAACATAAGGTCTCCTCCAATCGATACGGTCGGTAATTCTACTGTACTCTCTACCACCATAACGTTACGATGACAGGGTCAATTCCACTGAAATTTAAACGTAGGTCCTTTTCTGTTTCAGATATGAAATAAGAGAAATATAATTAACTTTCTCGAGACTTTTCTGACTTGACTATGATAATTTTAAGGTACAATTTCTTCAACTTGAGGATTTAGTACTTCTTCAAAACTCGACACATTACAATGAGTACAACTTTTACATGGTACAAACGGTATGGAAAACCTTTCACACAAAGGGTGTTGCATATACTCAATTATAACATTAATATATAAAACCATTAAGTGATACACTTTCCTTCAAACGACCTTGCAAAAAGTAGACATTTACAACTTAGTACATCAAAATGAGGAATTTTAAATATGCTGTTTAGAGTGTCACAAGAAATGCAATTTTTGAAGTGTTGTATGTATAACGGGAACATTTTCTTACATTATTTTTTTTGTGGGATATATTAAATTTTAAATTGGATATTTCCCAATAAAATTATTTTGACCGAATATTATCACGCAGATCTTTGACCATTTCAATTAATGAAAAGAAACAGTCTATGTATTTTCACACAATTTCGACGATCCATTTTTAGTTATATTTGCATAAATCATATATATATATATATATATATATATATATATATATATATATATATATATATATATATATATATATATATATATATATAAACATCATATTTCAATTTAGTTTGTTAAAATGAATATGGACTATGTGAAAATAGTTGACATTGCTGTTAAACCATGTTATTTTAGACTACATCATTTTATTCAATACCACGTCATTTGTAAACATATATCATCATTCCGTTTTGTTCTTTAAATCATTTAATGTCATACTAAGTAATTTCATTTAATCGTTTGGAATCTGAATTCATTATTTCATTGTTGGGGTTCAATGATTTCATTTCATGATACATCATTTCATATCACATAACATCATTTGGAATCTAAATTAATCATTTCATTTGATGGATTAAATCATTTAATTTCAAACTACATAATTTCATTTAATACCACATCATTTGGAATCGAAAGTTATTATTCCGTTATGGCTTTTATATCATTCATGCGACACCTCATCATTTGGAATCTGGAATTTTCATTTCATTTGTTGGGTTAAATCATTTGATTTCATACATCATTTGAATAATGTAATTTTGGCTGTAACGGCTGTCCATATCGTAGTCCACAATATTAAACACTCAGTATTATCCATAATGTTTAAAGTTCATCTAACAGTCATTTGTTTACAAAGTTCACTAACACTCTCGTACAATCACCGCTACAAGACATGGTAGCAGAATGTATCTGATACCATCAATTTATGATGCACTGGTTAAAAATGCGATGTCGTGTTAGCTGGTACGAATTTCAGCCATGCGACTTAGATGATTTTTTTTTCCCCATTGAAAATCATTTGAGCCAATCTGATTTTAGAAGACTGCTGTGTCGGTATCCATCGGCAAAGCATCAAAAGCGATGCCACATTCCTGGTTAATAAATCCCCGATATTTAATTTAAAACACAGGCATATAATGTTCCTTTTTGCACGTATACAAAATAAAAAGCATCAATCACAAATTAGACGTCAGCACATAGTCTTAAATAACTCACATACGAGCATTTAGTTATTAATATATTTCATTAGCCTTAAAAGCTAACTATTTTGTATGGTGCAATGATAAAATTTGCTGATTATCAGCCCTAATGTGTCAACGCGCGTTATTGTTTTAACATCACGTACCCTTGACACCTTATCCGGATCTTTCGCTAACAGATCAGTCCACTACAGTAATAGCTAACTATAATTAATCTCAAATTAAAATAGATCTCCACTGTACCACATGAAGATAGTGGAGATCGGAGTATTTGCGTGTGTGTGTGTGTGATTTGGATTTTTAACATAGCTATTAACAATTGTTCATTCATATCGCTACGATGTATGCAGTGTGACAGTTTATAGGGATGTATAATGCAGGGGCATCATGCCGCAGACATGTAGCGTCATGTCCCACTCAGTCACATTATCCTGACACCAGGCCGTCCAGTCCTAATACAAACCTCTTAATGCATGTACCATTTTTATTATTTTTTGGTACGGATTGGCCGGGGTTTGAACCTGCGACCTCCCGCATACGAGGCGGACGCTCTAACCGCTTAGGTCAATGAAGCGGTCAAGGTCTGATTTAATCAGATTGTAATTAATCTGTTTCAACGTGTATCAGGATTTTAGTAGTTAACATATATTTCCAAGTTTTGAACAGAGTTTTGTTTTTGTTTTGTTTGTTTTTTAAGCGTAAAATTGAAATTTGAGATCGATCTTTTGTCCAATTTTCAGTCATATACCAATGTCATCCCTTAATTTTAAAAGACCCTGAAATTATTATTGAATGGAGAGCAAGTGGAAATCTTGATTAAGGCACATCTTGATCTTCAAAACAGACCCCTCCTCCTTGTTTATCAAATTATCATGTTATGTACACAAAGTTACACACGTAATTCTCAAATCGTTCAAAAGTTACCCAGGGCAGGATCATAGAAAATGAAAATAATGAGCTGTCACTGTAACCTTAAAGACAGTAACTTTATTGTGGCATAATATATACGTTGTTGTGATGATGTAAGAGTTTATCCAATTCATTAATTAATCACGAATAGCTATAAAGTTATGAATCATATTAGAAAGTACAATGAAAAACATAAATGATTTTACCTTGACCCTAACAATGTGGTATACAGAGCACTTTCTATTGATAGTGTTTATATATGCCATGCTTCATTCCACAATTGCAGTTTAAAGAAGTTTAAAGAGTGGAGGAAAAGTGTGATGAATGGATGGATGGAAATGTGCATATTTCCTACATATCATCTTGAAGAGATACAAAAAATAATTGGAATTAGAATTTGAACTAAAGTACAGATGTGTGGAGCATTTCCTTGTATAAGGAAATATTCAATGCATTATATCTTCTTTTTTCGGTTAAATTATATAATGACAACTGTAAATCAAAGCTAAAGATGTAACACAAATTATTTTTTGGTATATTTTATTGTAAAATATAACTTCGTCAATACCATGGAAACTATTTATGTAATTAGTCTGTATAATGCTCAATAATTCCAGAGGAACTGCAAGATAAAAACATTCTTGGTTACATTTAACCAGTATTTGCAGCATGACACTGAAATTTACTTCTAATATTCTTTTAAATTTCAATCATGAAAACTACTAAATTTGCAATACAGCACGATGCAGCCTATGTATAAAGTTACATCACTCTTCAATAATACTGCGCAAGAAACTGAACTAATTGCAAGGTCAATGCATATCACTGGAGTATGAAATAAAAGTCACAGTGACTTAGAAGTCACTTAAGACTATTGTACTTTACATGGGGGATGTACATAACAAGTTACATGACTCTGCAGTTTATGTTTGAGAACTGAGTTGAACAAGGTTACTACAGGTTGCTGTAGTGAAAAGGTCCCACTGACCTAGTTACAAATGATAGGTACAATACTCTTCATGGATATGATGCATTGTTACCTCATAAGACTCTATCAACAAGTGTCAGAAGAAAAATAGAATGCATCTAATTAAAACCCTAATCTTGAGAAACTGAGATTCAAGTAAAGTCAAATGCCAATCAATGAATCATATAATAATGGTCAGTGACCCACTTTTCAAACTATATTCTGGAATGTTATACAGGCTGTCAAAAAGAAATGTATAAATAATTTTGTACCTCTGATGACTTTGTTCAAATCAATCTTTCAATGGGACTGATGCTCTATTGATTGAAAAGAATTTCCAGGAATTAAAGTAAAGAACATGATTTTTTTTTATTGCTGAGTCTGTCTCTAATATTTGAGCAGTAATAATATTTTCAAATTAGCCACTAGAGCAGCCATATTGGATGGAAGATTGGTACCATTTTTATTTAGTACCATTAGAACATTTTAGATGAAAACCCTGTGAATATCCATTCAGTTGGTGTAGTGATAACAAGATCTTCAAGACAGCCATCATGGAGGCTATATTGTATATCAGACCAAAAGGATTTTTAGTAAATTCCAATTAGACACCAAAAGAAGTTTTCTGGTGAAAAATCAATGTTGATATGGCCATACATTTAAGATAATTAGTGATAGCAAGATCTTCAAGATGGCTGCCATGGTAGATGTCAGATTGGCACAGTTTATATTTTGGACAAACTAAACACCATATGAAGTCTCCTGATGAAAATCCAATGTCATTATGACCATCCAAGAGGCACTGCAATGACAAGATGCCAAATGTGGTGATCATATTGAGGCTAGATCATCATTTTTCATTGTGGACCAACTAGACATTATTAAAAGTTTTCAAGTGAAAACCCCAAGTCAATAATATTTTTCACTCTTGAGGAATAGCAATAAAAAATGATTTTTACGATGGCTGCCCTGGTAGTCATAACGTGCACAAGATTGGCATTATTTTTATTTAGGTAGGACCAAGCAGACATCAAAAGAAATCTTTTTTGAAAACATCATTGCACTGAAGACTAATTAGATAGGATATGAAGTCTTCATTTAAAAACCCCATGCTGAATGACATTCTTATAAGAACAAAAGCAGTAATAAGATTTTCACAATGGCTGCCAGAGTGGTCATATTAGACAGCAGATCTAAACCGATTTCAATTAGGCCCAATGATATATAATACAAAGTCTTTCAGTGAAACCCAATGTTGATATGAATGGGATGCAATAGCAATAACAAGATGTTAAAGATGGCCACAATGATGGCCATATTGGATGTCCAAGCAGCCAGATTTTTATTGGTATCAACTAGACTTGTAATAAGTCTTCTGGTGAAAACCCAATGTTATGAATTTCTGTTAGAAAAAAAGCAGAGACAAGATTTCTAAGATCACTGCAGTGGTGTCAATACACAATATCAGATCAACTTCATTTTCATTTAGGATCAACAAAAGGTTTTTTAGTGAAACCACATGCTGATACAACTCTGGATGTATAAGCAAGACCTTTTTATTTAGGGCCAGTATTCGTGGGATAAATGTGTGTATTAATTTTAATTCCAAGTAATTTAGGATGAATAGAAGACATAATGAAAAACAGTCCATCCCATTGAATCCTCTTGTCTACAACCATCAGAGCTAAAAAGAGGAATAATTTTAAATTTAAATCATGCAAGTATGGATGTGTCAATAATATGTACTGATATTGACCAACTAATTAAGCACAACAGTTACACGCAACAACCTCTTACTTCTGAGGCTCAAAAGTACTCAAGCTTCATAAAAGTCAGCAGTGTGTGTGTATATATATCCAATTATTATGACCATTTACCTGACTAGTAATTCCTCACTTAAAGGAAAAATACATGAACATAACCAAAGTAAATATAGACTGCACATTTTCTTGGAAATTGTATAACTAAATATTATAAATAGAAAGAATATAAAGCTGAGACTATTCTTATTGAGATATAACAAAATGAACAATAAAGCAAATTCATATCCATCTGCAGTTTTTTTACAAAAACCAACAAATTGCAATTGTATTTCTTTATATAACTACTACATGCACAGGCTGATGATGCTCATTAAGGTAGCATTAGACAGATTTTAATACATTCTGAAAATTTTGATTAATGACACATCTTTGCTTTCTAAGGTTCCTATTATGTTAACCCTATCTACACCTTAGTGGACCAATCACATATTTCTGTACTTCAGGTCTGTGAATTTCATTGGATACAGCGGTAGGTCACTGCAGATAATCAAAATAAAGTTGTTAAAATTTAAACTTACAAAGTATCCATTTGAAAGCAATTGCTGCACCATTTTTGGTTGATGCTTAATGCACCACTGTTTCATGTTTTTGATTAAATGGCATTATTTATTAAGGGAGGTAACTAATGAAATCCAATAGATGTCGCTAAGACAAAGCAAATGTATCTGATAGATCCATCAAGGTGCAGATAGGGTTAATATATTGGAATCTTGGCTAGCAAGGATGGTTTTATTGATACTGATGTATTTGTAATAATGGTTCAGTTTTCCAACAGTAAGCAACTATTTACTCTTTCAAGTCGCTGTAATTAATCATAATTAAGTTATGAATGTAATTACAATTTTAGGTTTTTGGTATGAAAACAAAAACAAAAACAAGTTGCAAAAAAGCAAAAATGCGCTCATCTTTTTCCCCCATAATCAAGATATTATTATTTGAAACTTCAAAATTTAAAAGTGCATTGTTTTTAAAATTTTTGTGATAAATGGAGGGAAAAAAACTGAAGACTAATTTTATAAAGTTTCACTTCATATAAAACCACAACACCATCCATTTCTGATGCATTATAAAACATGTAACAAATTTCTTTTTTGCACAATTTTTAGGTATAAAATCTATGGAACTGCAAACTTACAAAACACATCACATGAATTAAATGTGATACAAAAGCTTTTGAAACCATGGTCACACCAATTAAACCTTCTGCAGAATTTAAAGAAACAAAACAGAAATGTTGCAAAAAATGATGTTTTGGAAATAACATATGTAGGTGTTTGATTAGCTTGTGTTTTATTATTTTTTTAAATTTGGTTTTAAGTTTGCAATTTTTCTGCTAAACTATGAATGAAAGTAAAAGTATTTTCAAAGTAATATCAAAAACAAAATAGAATTGTCTTTATGACACCACATCTAAATGCAAATCTTAGCCAGCATAAACTGTTTTTTGTCTTGCAAATTTCAGAAACAGGATTTACTCCTGAATGATTAAATAACTTAAATTTACTTTCAGTTTTCTTTTCTCCTAATCTTGCTTATTATACCACTGGAATTTCAGAAGAATATCATCTTAATGAGATTTAAAACTTGCTGGAAGTTATTTTCCATGAAATTTCCAATTAGAATTTTTCTCTCAAGCTGCTGTAAAAGACAAATTAATTACACTGTAAAAATGTCTTTATTTGCATATATTGTTTTATTTCACAGCATTAAGTGTGGTAAAGCTTGTAATTGATTCTTTTTCTGTTGTACCATATATTACAAGTCTAGTCCGAATGCATACACCAAGATCTGCCAGTGCATTACCAGTCCATGCAACTTACTGGGAGTATTCAGTAGTAATAAGTAACACTGACCTTGATTGACCAGCACATCAAGTTACATTCAAGTTGTAAGCAAGTACATACAGAATATTTTTTTCATATAACACAGAGGTTAAACTGAAACACTAATTAACAATATGTAACTCTTACTGAACATCAAGTGCAGCCTTTCTCTGATTACAAGCATCTTTGAAAGTGGTTAACCAAAAGCAACATTAACTGCATTTCTGTTCCATACAGAATTTATGGTTCTTAATATTCCAAAGTATGTGGAAGAATCCAAACAGAAAACTAAAAAAAATCAACAAAGTATATACATGTATGCAAAACAACAATTTCTAAAGACATGCTAACTTGCACATCTATTTTTTAATTATTTTCTCTTTAAAAGTACTGTCAGGCTTCCTGATGATGGCAATAATTATATACAGTGGAATTTCCCAAAAGTGAACACTACTGGGACCAAAAAAAGTGTCTTATTTATGGAGGGGTCCAGTATGAAGAGGTTTTATTAGCATCAGAACAGCCATATCATCATCAGTTTATTGCATCTATCTCAATCAACCCCTGACACACATGATCCCTTGCTGGAGCCAGTGTGCTTGAAAGGGCTATTATTTGCCATATGATTTGTATTCTTTTTATATATATATATATATATATATATATATATATATATATATATATATATATATATATATATATATATTGCTTGCTGCCTTTTTAACAAGCCATAATTACAAAAAATGTTCATACCATAACAATTTAAAGAGGTGTATAGGCTGCTAATTGTCGAAAGCACCTCACACATAGCCATGTACTTTCTGTGCAGTAGTTCATCTGAGTGGAAATTTGTAAAAAAAATTATTTGTAACTATTAATAGGGTAAAATATCAGCAACATGTTAAATAATTTTATGGAAAACAATTCAGATAAGTTTCTAATCAAGTAACATAAACCATCCAATCTGAGAGTAAAAAATCTGAAGTAAATAAAACTTAGCAGTCTGCCAAAAATCTCAAAATGATAATACCATTTAAATCTCCATAATAGTCCAGTCTGAATTATTATCTGAATGTAAGACAAGATCTTTCAAGAATTACCTGTACAAAAATTTTCCCAGGATCAAAAATTAAAATGTAATGTCATGCTCAAATTTAAACTCTTTCTTAAAAAAGTCTCTGATCTCTGATGGGCTATCATTATATAACAGACTAATCAGATTTCAGCATTTCAAATATAGTCAGAAGGTATGAACTGGACCCTGGACTTGTACAAGTAACTATGAAGGTTTGAGGACCTAACAAAGATATTGTATTTAACACTTAAATAAAATTACAGTACAAACACAATTTACTTCTACTCTTGATATGCATTTATACAAATATGTACAAATTCATCCATTTGTAAAAAAAAATCATAACAAAAGGAAAAATAATTTATATAGCTACTAAGCAATAAGCACACATAAGATAAAATTAGTCTATATCTGCTTCTTACAAAGCTGAATTTCCATCAGGCTAAGCTGCTTTCATCCCATTTAATCATAAAAGCTACATTTCATACTCAAATCAATCTAAGAAATCATTCCACTGATATCACTGTTTAAATTTCTTTCTCCACTAACTATATTTCAGATTAATAGACCCACACCCAACTATGAGATCTGTTAATCAAGATCTGCCCACACATTAGGTGATGGCAGATCAAATTCTATACTTCTCACATCTGGGTATGTATTATATGCAACTAAATTATAGTAATAAAAAAACTATAGTAATAAATACACATGATATTATTATACTGTAATATCAATTACAATTGTTTTCATTTATCTAACATCAAGGCTGATCTATTTCAATGGAAATAGATTGCACTGATTTAACAATAGATATGTTTCTGGTGTTAAGTGAATTGTACAAGAAATTAATGACGAGTCGGTAGGTTTAGGTCTTCTACTGTATTTGTTAATGTCTAACTGAGAATGGGAAAGATCCATATCTACTGTTGCATAATACATTGGCATGTAATGGTGTTGTATCATGACCTAACAGCAGATCTGGGTCCATGCTATTTATTACTGATTGACTGCATGCTACACACTGGATAACTCTAAGTACAGTAAATAAATATATAAAACCACTTTAGTTTAGCAGCATCATAAGAAGTTTTTGCACTAGGACATAAATAATACAAACAGAATTAGGAAAATATTGACCTTACTACTTTTAATTATACCTTTACATAAATTTCTCGCAATTTTTGTGTTTTTTTAATATTATAAAAAAACTAGCCCATTATGGCATTAAAACCAATATGTCAGCCATGCTTTTCACTGGAATTTGATATCCATATTGCTTTCTTTCTGACCTTTTATATTGTTTGTTTCTGAGTTCAATATTCCGAGAAGGTTTTGCAAAATATTGAGTCAGATTTCATACACTGTACATGTTAATGCTGAGGAGCATTTTGTGAATTTACTCTCAAAATATATTCAAGCTTTGCTAACCTCAAATATCAAATTCATTAAAAATATTAAGGTTCTCAAACAATTTGTTCATCCACAAATTAAAGCCTTTTTTTCTCAGTGACTTCAAAAATGAAGAAATAAAGAAAAAGAAAACATAAACAAAATTTCTATAGCTAAAAAGTAATTAAGTCAAAAGTTTATTATTTCCAGGAATGTAGTTTTTAATATTGGGAGAAGATTTATTTATTTATCATAATTACCCACTGTCTCAAACTCTCTGTAAAGCAAAGCTCATTATCACTAAATTTATGGAAATTAAGATTTTATGCTTTTCTGGCACTGTGACACATTATGGTGGTTTGGTGCAGAGACATCAGGGTAAAGTGCCTGTGGCAGGGACACATTATTGCAGCTGATCTGGTTTGATCGGATGGTAGGATTCAAACCTGCACCCTTTTAGTCTGGAGGCCAGCACACTAACCATTGAGCCACCAGTACTTATCTTTGTAATATAATGAAAACTTCTTATTTACACAGTCAGAAGATAATAAATGTCATTATTTTTATTCACACATACACATACTGAGTAAAACACCAACTAACCCTCTACTTATTCATTGACATATCCATTTCTTTAGAACTCAATTTTCATATTTGAAATATTGTAATGGAAATAAGATAAAAATATTCTGAAAAAAAATCACTGAAAAATGCTTTATCTGAAAGACTAGACATTATGCAGAAAATTATATCTGCTCTACTAAGTTGGGTGAGCTCTTACCCATCAAATGAACAAGTTTTAATTAATATATAACTTATGATAAACATGTAATTGGTAAGTGGTCCACTGGGCTCTGTTATGCATCAAATGATTGACAGATGCCACTTTTGGATGAGGGGTGAATTATCTGGACTCACTGCAAGACAACAATGATTTTGTCACAAAAAAACTGGTTGTCTTTATAAAAAAAATCTTAGTTGGGGTTTTAAATGTGTCAAGAAAATGTTGCAAAATGTTCAACAAGCAAACAACCTTGATAATCAATGTCTGCATATCCAGCATTTTATAGCAAACAAAATAATAAACAAATGGAAATAATAATATGTAAGCTTGTAATTTGTTTATGCACACAATGTTTAGGAGAATAAACACATTGTTAAAAATGTAAACATAATAAAAATCTATTATGATTAGTGATATGAATGTACAAGTATGAACACTTCTTCAAGGTCATCAGAATATTTTATATTTTCTCTCCAGGAATACATATAGTGTATTCATTATATCAATGCAGAGCATTCTGAGCATTTCTGGACGAGATCTACTGCACCTTATTGAAAGAACAGGTTTGGTTCTCTGAGTGAAAATCATGCACAGGACCAACAGTAAGACTTGGATAACTAGGCCATGAAGACCCACTTGTTGACATCACCCATGTATTGGCATTGTGAACACTGGTATTGTGAATATGCTACACCAATAAATATGAAGATATCCAATTTAAAAAAGATGCAAGTGCTGTGAAACAATGGTTTTATGAACATAAACTTATGTGCAGAGGTAAGTGGAAGAGGGGGGAAGGGATGCAGTAGTAACTCTACACCATTAACCAGACAGTTTTAATTCCAACTAATCTGGCCACATTAAGGAGGAATCTGTATTAAAGAATTTGTTCCAAGAACAAGAAATCCATTTTCACTTCAAGGTTTGTGATAAAAATGTTCCAAGAACATGGGGTAAGAAATTAATAAATTTTACACTTTTATTACTATCTAAATATGAATTCAAAATGAAAAGTCCAAATATGTAAGGTATGAATGTCTTGCTTTACAGGCTACTTGTTTCTTGCACTTTATTGTCTATCTGAAAATATATTATCAAATATGAGGGGAAGTAAAAAAAAAAATCAAAAATCAAAATCAAAACAACAATTCTAAAAATGGATTAATGCATGGTTGTCATGTTGACAGTCAGAATGGCACAGTTTTCATTTAGTAAGAAATACATATCAAAAGAACTCATTTTATTGAAATGATGATAAAACCTGCCATTCAGTATCAGTAGCTATGGCATTTTTAAGATGGCCACACAGGATATCAGATTGGCACCATTTTTATTTAAGATCAACGAATAAACTCTTTCAGCGAAAACTCATGTTGACTAGACAATCCATTCAGGAGTAATAGAAATAAAAAGATTTCCAAGGTGGTCACTGTAGCAGCCAAACTGACTGTCTAGGGGGTCATGATTTCATCTGAAACCACCTAAACCTTATGATTAATGTCTGTAAAGTCTTTGACATACTTTGGGAGGTGCATCATTAACAAACTTGGGTTAATGAATGGATGAACATCACAAAAGCTCTTTTGTTCTTTGACCTGTAGAGCAATAAAGGAAGCAAACACAATGTGTGTTCACTACATAGTTTATACAAACCTTTTATAAAGCAGGCCACACATTTTTTTAGAGAAATAAAATGTGCAGATCTAAACTTAAATATGTATAATACAAAGTGGAATGGAAAACTATGTACTGGAAAACAAAGTTGGAATAAATAAACAACACAATCGTCGACACATTACTGATGTTTCTGTATTAAAAAATCATTCACAATTAAAATGTTAATCACATTTTAGAAACAAAAATCTTTGACTATATTTAAATAATTTCTGGTATCATGTCAGCTAGATACAAAGATAATCTGATTAATAGTATACATGTACTGTTAAGTGGCCAATAAATGTTGCAATGATAGATGAATATTTATATCCATCAAGGCACATGCAGTGCCAAGGGAAGGCACTAATCATGCAACTTAGAATTAGCACAAATTTCAATGAGAAGATAGAGGAAGCAAGTAGTCAGACTTCAATTATATAGAGAGTAAATGGTATGACATTTTAATAATACAGCATCATTACTTGAAACTCCAGCTAACTTATTGAAACTTATTACATACTACCTGGATGTAGAATCAGTTTAAGTGAAACGGCACAAATTCTATGATTTAAACTGCAAATAAAGTAACATGGGAAAATTATATACAGAATGAAAGTTAATTAAACAAGACATTTCATCTATGAAATGTACAAAACAAATATCTATCTTTAGCAGAGCCAGTCTGCTTTAGTTTGAATCATGAATAAAATCTTGACACCTATTGAAAAGGTATGGGCAGTCATAGATACTAACTTTGGTTTTTGTTTTCATGCATATGCCTCAATCATTATCTGAACAAGAACACTGATAGAACAGCTAGTGTTTCAATGTCAACTGTGGAAATTACATATAAGGATTCTGCTTGACATTTTGCTACAAAATAAACATGACACTCAACAAAAAACTAATTAACAAAGTTATTTTTACTCACACATCTCACTATTTTATGACACATCAAGAAAATATACATGCTTCTTCACCTTTCATAGTCTAATGTTTACTGATTCTATACCCATAATGGCAGATCACAGTGACCTTATTTCACTTCAATGTAATCAAAAAACAATCATGAAAGCATGACTGGCCATGTTTTATTATGTAAGGAGACGAATTTAAGACATTGATAACAAGCATCTGACATACTGTGAATTCCCCACCATATACTCTTATATATTTAAGTGCAAACTGTATAATATGTCAACAGATTTGGGTCTATGCAGTTTATGTGGCCTAAGAATTTTTCAAAATTTCATGCATTGAGGTAAGATAAAGCAGAAAAATAACATCATTTCATAATTTGTCACTTTTGCAAGCATTGCAACTTTTGCTATCAATGACATATTTTTAAAAAAACTGTCCTTGACCATGAATTACTTGAAAGGGAAAATCCAGGCTAAGGTGTAATGTATACTCAATTGATAAAGTTCATTTTATTTATTACATATGAAATATTTTAGTACAACTAACCCAACAGTTTTGAAGAAATCAGCCTATAATACTACAATCTTCTATATAACTGATGCTTGTCATTTTCTCACAAAGGAAGATACATTTGCTATAAGTAATCTGCATTTCTGCCTAACGCCATGTTAGTACTGTCATGTCCATTTAACTCATCACATTTACTGAGTGCATGTCTGAGAGAAAGAGAGAGCATGCACATGTGAATACTTGTATGCAATTGCAAGTGTGTTGCTTGCTGCATTTTCAATTGCAAATTATTGTGTTTGGTTTGCAACATAAACAGGCTTTAAAGAATGAGAAACTTGTACCAAATTTCATATAATTCCAATGTCTATACCAATTAAATAATAAAACTGTTTAATCCTTAATTTATCTGCTGAGTCTGTTTGTAAAATGCAATTCAACATCTTTGATCAGAGAGCTAACTCACACTAACATGTAAAACAAATTAAAAGAAATAGCATTAAACATATTTATATATTTTTCATGTATAAATTATTTTACATTTTTAAAACTTAGCCTTTAATATTTAAAGAATTTCAATTGAGAAAAGAGGATGTATTAAAAAAGAATTATTTTTATACTTATAAAAATATATGAATTCTATGCATCCCTATGTTTCATGTTAATAATGATGGAGTTCAAAAATTAAATACAAAAATACAGAATCAATCTGATGAATGAACTTGCATAAACATGTAAATACCAAAAATTATCATCAGAGTGATGTGCTGGTACAACATTACTAGAATAGAAAGGAGTTAATTAAATTCCTCTTGGTGTACCTAGATAGAGTCAATTAGTACTGTACTGTGATGGAGTTAATTAAATTCCTCTTGGTGTACCTAGATAGAGTCAAATGGTACTGCACTGTGAAGGAATTAATTAAATTCCGCTTGGTGTACCTAGATAGAGTCAAATAGTACTGCACTGTGATGGAATTAATTAAATTCTGCTTGGTGTACCTAGATAGAGTCAAATAGCACTGCACTGTGATGGAGTTAATTCAATTCCTTTTGTTGTACCTAGACAGAGTCAAATAGCACTGCACTGTGGAGTTAATTTAATTCCTCTTCGAGTACCTAGACAGAGTCAAATAGCACTGCACTGTGACAAGTAAATTGGAGCCTGTATCTGTATTAGCCAAAATGTTAAAAATTTGTACAATAGCTCACAATAAAAGGAGAATACCATGATAACAAAATAAGTTTGAAGGCTGGATTTTCCCCTTAATTTACAATGAATACTATAATGATAACAAGCTTGAAGGCTGGATTTTCCCTTTCATTTACAATCAATGATGAATAATATAATGATAACAAATTTGAAAGCTAGAATTTCCCTTTAGCTTTTAATAAGCTTGAGTAAGCTGTGAATAATTTATTTTTATTCATTCTTCAACAGTCATGGGCATCAAATTGAAGCATTATGTACAGATATTTTTCAAAACACAATACCGTTTAGTGAAAGTAAACAACTTATGCATAGTAATAATAATACATTCTTTTGAGTAGCTCAAATTTTGTCTACTTCTGAAAACCACATATTAATTTTGTAAAAGCACGATTTATGACAGAAATAAAATCTGAAAGCAAATTTAATGCAGTATATATAACTGAAAAAATGTGTATTATCACAGTGGTCTTAACTTCTTTTGTATTTGTACCAAGGTTTGGAAAGAATAACCATTCTCCATTCTTTCTTATAAGAGCAATATTTAAATTACAAAGGCTTTGTTTTGCATGTAATTTCTTTTAGGATGTATGAACTTTAGCAAAAGCATCATCTCCAACATGATTGGGATAGTAAAAATTCTGACAATTCTTCACATGTAACAAACAAACAAAATAAAAAAACAAAAAGTCCCCTAAATGAAATATACATACAATGCAAAAATTTCTTGCATTGTTTATCACAATAATAGTTAAAGTATTTGCACCTATTCTGCTACCCAAGCCAAGATATCTCACATTCTCACAGCCAGATCTAACTCTTGTAATGTATCAAGTTCGTTATACTCAGGCAATAAAACTTTTTCAAAGCACAGTCAATCAACACCTTTATTACTTCCACATTATAAAGTCTCACAGCATTATTCCTGGCCAAATCCTTCTGTTTCTTCTATAGCAAGTGTAAGCTTTTCCACCAACTGTTCATAACTTTTATATGGTGGTAAGTCAAGTCTGTTGAAACATGTGTGACTTCTTGGCAACCAAGTTTCTTTTCCAACTTTTTCTACACAGAATCTTTGTGGCCCATTGCTCCCTGAAATAATACATGAAGGTGAATTCATTTATTTTTGTATTAATTTTCTTGGTTTTGTGAAAATAAAATTGTTGGTCAGTAATTCAATTGTTTGAAAAAAGGCATTATATATTTTTAAAAATTGCTCTGTTGTGTTTTAAATTTGTATTGGCAAAAACCACAAAAATAAATTCACAGTAAATTGTTTTCTTTATTTATTGAACCCTCCTGCTGGGGGGTAAAACAGAAAAGTTTTATAAAACAAAATAATATGAACAGTCCTGCCATTCTTACATGTTCCCGTAAATGAAATTGATTTTAGAAGAACAGTATCATCAACTCTCTAGCACAAGTATATTCTAAACATGCACCCCAAATATGCTGACCTATTTTCTTTTGCATAAACATTGATCATTAACCAAACAAAACATGAATGGCAAAGATTTATCATGATGATTACAGCAAATTTATGAAGAAATATTACTTGACATAATGTAATAAAAGCTCTAGTTGGATAGAAATATTTGATATTTGACTGATACACCTCCAAAATATTTTTTAATTTTTCACAATTTTTTTCTCATATTTTGTGGAACTCAAAATCTGAATTACCGGTATATCTGACTTTCAACAACTTTAACACAAAAATTAAATATTGTTGATACTACTGGGTCTGTAACTGGTGGTATTTATTTAAGCATTTTATAGCATCTCTGCACAATAGTGGCTGTATGGTGTTGACAAAAGATAAAATTGGAAAATGTAAAATTAAAGAAATTGCTCACAAACTTGATGAAGATGCTGTTACAACCCCAATACCACAATTACTTGCAAAAAGTTGTATATGCCAAATCACCTGAATAATACTTAAACTTGAAAGATATTGGACCCAACATCACTGGATGCCTTCAAAACTAGATAACATTATTGATTCAACATGATATAGACCATATAATTTCACACTAAACCTGAAAACCCCCACCATTTTTCATTTTCACATGATGTTGATTGGTAACATCCATGGGTCAACTGATTTAAGTCAAAAGCTGGAACACAAGATTTGATAATGTTGTAAATGGAAGAAATCAACACTACACTACGTCCATACAATAGGTGAGCTTATGTGATATTACCAGATTACTTTGTTCTAATTATAAATAAATTGTGTATGAAATAAGGATAAATGTCAAGCATATTATTTATTATACATATACAAAATTACTTAATTTCAAACCTCAGATCTGCTTAAAAACATCGCCTCGTGAAAGAAGCAACTGTTATTTACCTATCAACTCAGCAAATCCACCAACTGGCAGCCTACATGTGCCTGTCACAAACTGGAGAAGACGTGTGCGCTTTTCATTGTCAATTTCTCTTATAAACTGAAAGCAAAAACAAACATCAAACTAAAAGATTTCAAATCTTATATCAAATTATTATATTGGAACATTTTTCTTCTGATCAATAATAAACTTTAAATAAAGAATTCTACACACATCAGCTTCCAAATGGGATGAGAGAAGCATAATTAAGATACCCTACCTATATATGGCTTTCAACAGCTTTAATGTACCAAACGTGCATGTGCACGTGCGCACACACAACACACAGGCCACGAGTGGTCAAAAGCCCTCTCTGTTACAGATCACTGCCATATTACCACTGTCTGCGTGGGTTTGAGTCTCGGATTCAGATAATGTGGGTATGTGAGAAAGCTTGCCAGTAGTTTCTTGTGGGTCAGTGGTTCTTTCTAGGGTTTTCCCAGTTTCTTCCTCTACCAATAATACTGGCAGCCATGTATAGCCTATTGTGTACTGGAACATGGCGTTAAACCCCACCACAACAACTACACACACACACATCAGATCACACTTAAAAAAACAAAGAGCTTGATCTACTAAGACATAATGTACTGATATATCTGGGACTATTTTGGTTGTTCTAAAATTAAATTCTATTAAGTGCTGTTCCAGTAAAACATATTCCTCCCAACCACCCCACCCCGATGGCACTTCAAAAAAAAACTTCTGTATGGTTTGTGTTTCAAACTATTTTGATTCTGACAGTGGAAGGTTAATTAGGAAAATCACTTCTGTTGTGGGTTGGGTTAAAAAAATGAGAAATCATGTGGGTTTGTCAGAAGAAAAAAATATATATTTAAAATCGCATCTAACCCCCTCCTAACGGTCTAACGTGACTAAAACATTGGGTCAGAAAATGATGCCAGTACATGTAAGTGCACCTAATTTGTATGAGATAGCATACTTTTAAAGCTATTACGTCAACATTGACGATGTAAAACATGCTTTGCGCAGTATGCATTTTTTATTCAATTTTTAACTTTAAAAATGCATTTCTCAACATATTTGCACATCCAGTAAGCGCTTGATGCGACATCTATATTCAGGATAGCAAACTTTAAATTAGCTGAATACTTTGGTTTGACAGGAATGGCTGTTAAACTAAATCTGATTGGTTCAATGGGCCCTGGAACAAGCATTTATGAAACATTTAACCTTACTTTCATCATGGAAGTTTTACAAATATGTGTTTCCAATAAGGGCCACACAAAAAAAACCCAAAATGGCTGGGTTAGTCGTCAAATGATGTTTTCAGTCAGCAAATGCTGGCTGGTGATAGCTATGATAAAAATGAATTTCAGTCTACTGGACATGGAAAATTTCACTGGAAGTACTAGTTTGTGATTTTGAGCCCAAAACTGATGTTGAGTGTTGAGTCCTATGTACATGTTTGATGGACAGGATACCAGTTATATTTATTCAAGATATTTGGGTCTGAACAAGCAGACTATGGGAATGTCAGACTTAAAACCCTAATGCAGCATTATGGAAGAGAAAAATCTGTCATAAAAGTCAACAAAGCACTGATCCAAGGAAGTGAATCTTTGGCAGAGATATCAAAGAAAATACCAGAGGGGCCATGCCAATGAGATGTTGAAAATTGCACAACCAAAAAAAAATAGTAACTTGTTCAGGCTAGTTATGCATATGCACTTCAGACAGCAGGCAATGAAAGGGAGTTCTCAGCACAGAATAATATTAGTACATAGAGGAGGAGGATCATCATCAGAAACAATCAACATATTAATGCTCATAGGGAACATCAAAGAATTCCCAATACAACATAATTAAGTGTGTGTAGATCTCTGGTTGGCAGAACCACTATGGCAACAAAAGATTAACGAGACTAGCTTTCATATCATGCAGATGTAGTACCAAATGAAGTACATGCTCTCTATGCGCAAAGTTAAATAACAATAAACTTAAGAGACTGAAATGTGTAAATGCATAACATTTGTCTTGTTTCTGTTTGGTTATTCCTATGTATATTTTGAGGATGTTGATATTTTCTGCAGACCTTTTGGCACTTAGTTCCTAGCCATTATTTGGCATTTGTATTACAAATTGGATTACTATTATCTAGAACACAACATTTTGAAGCAGTGTCATTCACTAATGATGAAATTGATGAAAAAGTACTTGATCTCATTCAGATACATGGAGTCTTTACTACTCTACTAATATGTTTATCCTGATTCTTTTGTATCATCTCCATTAGTTTTACTGGTACCAATGATTCTAATAAAATTGTAACTTCTGTTTTCTTACAATCTAATTATTTGTGATCATGTATTAAAGGTGTGATAAAGGTAAAATGTGCATAGTTTTGTTTTAAATCTAAAACTATTAACTAGCAAGAGACTTAAGTAAAAAGTGGGTCAACTTCATGTTTGCAAAAATTGTTGCTATATTACAGTGTTGTTAGACACAACAAAATAGTTAAACAAGATGTATTTTGCAACAATTCTGAACCAGCATTCATATTGTAACCACATATTCCATTTAAATAATACTCTCAGTTTTTCCCAAGTGGTATCAATTTCCTGATCTGAGTTTGTTTGTTTCTTGTGCAATTTTTCCACATCAAGAATTCTCAGTGTCATTAAAAAACAATGTAATTCTCAGTATCATTAAAAAACAATGTAAACTGCACCAAATTTAGTTGTTTGGGAAGAAATTTGTTTTTTAACCCAAATATCACTGAACCCATGAGTTCTGGCATTAAAGTTTCACATTAAAAATTGCCATTGTAGTAATTTAGGATGCAAATGTTCTACTGAAATTTCACCTTTTCTCTATTCAAATCCTGAATGTGATGGAGGTACATGGCTCTAAAATAAACACATCAGTTTTTGAAAAACCTGTTCATTGACAATGTATCAAGTATTTAATCAGAGAGTCCAACTAAATTGTTAGAAAATTTTTAATTCTTTTGACAATATCATAATTAGCTGTAAAATATGGAGTAAGCCTATGGTCTTTCTGCCATACCAACCAAGACCCCACCACAAACATGTGACCATGCCCAATGACATCACAGCAATAATCGCTCTACAACTAGAGATGACATCTCTTTGAGCACTTTGATTTCAGTAGAGCCTTAAAAGATTGGAACAGTAAGAAAGAGTGTCAGATATTTAAGAGTTAGGGTAGATATATAACAATGACTATTCCTCCTGCCACCACTTCCTCATTGGATCTCTCTCTCTCTCTCTCTCTCTCTCTCTCTCTCTCTCTCTCTCTCTCTCTCTCTCTCTCTCTCTCTCTCTCTCTCTCACACACACACACACACACACACTTTGATTAAATCCTGAAATCTTGGCAGCTTCCCTGTAGGATAGATAACTTGATTATTTGATTTTATTTGTCTCTGTTTATCCCATGGTATTTCTGTTACTTGAACATTATCTTACAGCGTGTCCAGTCAGCATGGACGAAAAATGCATACAACAATTGAGAGTTGTTGAATGACTAGCATTACTACAGATAATCTGAGAAAATAAAATAAGAGTACACATGGTTTGACTGTCCCTGATTCATTGATAATGAAAGTTAAGATTTTAGTAAAAAGAATCTTTAGAATCTTTTGAGAGCTTGTCCTACTTGTAACTGGACATTGTTTTATTAATATATTTTCTGTCACTTTAAAGAGCTGCATCAGCAGCTTCAAATTTATGTCAATCAAGAAAATGATGTACAGCTGTTATGGTTTTCTTTTCACAAAAGCTGTCATCATAGATGTGTATTCTGATACTAATATGTGATCATGAGCACTCATAACTTTAAGTTATTGAATTTTAATATCATGCTGTTTGGACAGGCTTACAATGGGAACTAAATCAGTCTTGAACTTTAAGTTTTATGAAAAAACATGGAATCTAAGCAGAATACATCCAGAACTGTTGAGGTTTTCTATCTTGGATTTAGTCTCACCGTTGCATTTCACATTGATATGCATATTCACAAATAGTATAATAGTTACAGAAAAGTAAAATTAATGACAAATTTAGATACATATTATAAACAAGACAAACAATATGTGGGGAGACAAGATCATAAGAACAGGCTGGAATGGAGAAGTACAAAAACAACAATAATGAGAAGTGTGCCTCTTTTTTGATGTGTGCAACATTATTTTCTCAGCTAAAGTAAGAAATTACATCAAAAGGAAGACAATAAAGGGTGTAGAGTTAACTAAACCACATGAATTTAGCTACTCAAATTGAGTTTCTATCTGTTTCTGTCCATTCTGCTGATTACGTCCACTGAATCAGTATGATTGGAAAATTTTTTTGACAGATTATGACTATTCTGCCTGAGAGATGTGAATAATTTCATTTCCTGGTTTGTTGATTCTGGTTGTGGCTCAGTTCAAATGCATTACTAAAAAACACTGACACATTTTTATACTTTTGTTACAAATATTTATTACAGATGTACATCTCCAAATATCGGTGAATTATAAATTGAATAAGTTATAACAGTTCTTGTTGGAACAATGGACATTGCTAGAGAAAGTTAAAGTTAGCTAAAATGTAAACTTTTTGGCAGTGTGTGATGCAGGATTGCTCAAGACTTCCCTATCTCGTACAATTACCATAAAAAATCCATTGGTACCATTTGATGATTTTTAGGTAACTGTCAGAAAGGCATAATTAACAATATTGAAAGGTCTAAAACAATTACTGGACTCAAAGTTTATAAACTTATACTGTTGTGGCAAAAATGATGGACTAGTACCTTTGCTTGTGTTGTCACAGTTGATTCATTGGTTGAATTAGTTTGGTTTGTTTTGGGGTGGTTGGGTTTAACAGTATATTAGGTGGAGGAAGAACCCTGAAAGACCACTAAACAAATTGGTTGATCTGTGACTAAAATTCACTCAAGTGATCTGTAAAAGCAGGCACCTTAGTACACATAGGCCTCTGTTAATTTGATATTTATCTCAACAGCTGAAGTCATTTAGACACAAGATCTCAGGTTTCCATAGATCATTATGGCCTTTACACTAATTTTCAGATGAAGAGAATCTATATATGGCAGTCAATTTTATTGCTGATCCAAGTACTTATGTAGAACAACTGGCCATCCACAAGTAACTAGCAACACTCATTTACACAATGGAGGCAAGTAATCACATGACAAGCATCTTGTACCACTCTGCCTTGGAAGCCCCTCAGATCTGTATCACAAGACAAGCATCTTATACAATATGTATAAGTCTTGTATGAAAGACTAGAAGTGGGAGATAGAACCTGTGACAACTGGATTAATAGAGCAGAATGTTACTGCTAGACCATTAGTGATGATGATGCTGTTGACAACACAGTTAACTGCAATGACATTGATTTTATGAGTACTCTGGGGAAAAAATGATTCATTGACTTACATCCATTTTTAAAAATATAATTATGATATAAAAATGTTTGACTTTCTATATTTCTTTTTTTAAAAACTTTATATCAGTCTTGCAACAAGGCATAAAAACAAGATGTCAGAAATTGAAATACATCCACAGATAATTCCCGTTTTCCTATTTAAAAAAAAAATTTCTTTGACCACATGTGGCTTACCCCCATTCTGGCTGCAGACAACCCCCTCTCTCAGTGCGATGTAATCAACTTCAGGCACTGGGGGCCAGACCTATGTATTAATGCTAACCCATTCATATATATTCTGTGGCACGAATCATACCAATTGAAATTAACAAATAATTTATACTTAGGGATCACCCATAAAGGATGTCTACAAAACATACTGGAATACACACTGTAGGCAAAAAGTAGCTGTTCAACACAGAATCACCTGTTCAACACAGAACATCAAAACAAAAAATACTAGAGTGTGGGCATTCACAAGGTCCTTTACACAAACTTTCCCTTGTCCACAATCGTCCACATTTGAAAACCCACCCACCCATCTTTGCAGTCATCCTTGATGGATGATCCCTAACAAGAAATGATATAGTCTAAAAGTAGGCAGAAATAATTTGACATCACTTTCACTCACAGGCATTAATGATTTTGTTCTGACAAATCATGTATTATAAGTTTACCAAAACATTTATTGAAAAAAATATTAACAAGGGAATCATAGCATCTGACTATACATTTAAAGCAATACAAGATTTAATTATTATTCTAATCAAAAGCAATATGCATGAGAACAAAGAAAACTAGCAAAACATAAAATCTATATTCATGGATATTAAATTAGTAGTTTTATAGTTATTATAATTATATTATTATTATTATTATTATTATTATTATTATTATTATTATTATTATTATTATTATTATTATTATTATTATTTTTATTGATATTATTATTATTATTATTATCATTATTATTATGACTTTGTTTAAAGAGGGCAACTCAATTAGCTAAGAACTAATCTAACTTGAGGCCCCCATTTAAAGGACTTTTTTTTTTGGCTGCATCTCTGAAGCCACTGTATATACTGGGTTTGGAAAAGGGAAATAGAGTGGGCATTTCTAATCTCAACTGGAATACTATTCCAGAGCAAAGTTCCAGAGTATTGAAAACTTTTAAAATAATTCCTAATTTGGTTTGGGAATTTTGTAATGTTTTGTAGACATTCCGGATACTGATCAAAGACATCTATAAATAATAAACTACCAAGAAAGTTTGTGATTTCACAGTATCAAGAGACATACATGGCTGACAAACATGGCTGAGACAAACAAACAGAAGGACAAAAGATTGATTCTAATGAAGGAATACAAATAAAAATATGCAGTAGATTATATGATCTATAAGAATTCAGTAGATTACTTTCAGCCAGCTGTAATTTAAATCACTATTGTCCCCAAACCAATATAAAAATTGCTTCTACCATCAACTCCAATCACCATAGCCAGAAATTATGTCTAAAAAATGCTTCTGTAGGGAGCAGTAATATTGGATTAAAACATATGTGAAGGTGGATCATAATTTTTTTAATTGCTTCTGTTGTGGGTTGGTTAATTTTGAAAGTGCCTTTTCCCGGTGGGTATGTGTTTTAATGGAACAGCCTTAAATTGGAAAATCCCTTTATGTGATGGCAGATCTAGATTTATTGTTTCCAGTTAAATCTGATATAGAGGTGAGTACCTGGGAGAATAGTTATGATGCCTACACTGTATGTTTCCTAGAAGTCATACCTTTTGTCCCATATTTTTCAAATGTACTAACCTTCCACAGCCAGCCAATCTGTCTGCTACTCCTCTGGTAGTGTCTGTAGATTGTATTTCTCTCCCAGTCATCCACATCAATCTCCTGCATTCCACACAACATCAACTGAAAAGAAATGTCCGGCCAATATCACAACTGTAGAGAAAGAATAAGTGTACTGAAGGTACTTATGTATAAAGGAATGTTCAGAACAAACATGAGCCCCTGGAAAAGATTTAGGCTCTCTTTGTTAAAAACAATTTTTGGAATTAAAGACAAGACCTTTTCTTTTAAGCTGCTTACTAATGAAGCAATCTCTAACATTTTTAAGAAACTCCAAAACAATAAATTTGGCAACAAAAATATTATGTCACATGTCTAAGTTAACATGCTGAAATAAAACCTCAAGTACAGGACATAACTCTATGATCAATGATCTTGATATGGTTGGAAAATTATTCAACTTGTCAATGCCAAGATATACCCCAGTACTACAACTGACTAAATTTATTTAAAGTTAATATTAAAGTTCTTTTAAAAAAAAAAAGAAATAACAAAACAAGTTTTTAAGTGGTATCACTCACTCCCTCTCTCTCTCTCTCTCACACACACACACACACACACACAGAGTGACCACACTACAACATGATGGTTGGGGTTCCATTGAACCCAACCATGATATGTACTGAACCATCTTATGACCAAACAAGCCAGTTAGCTGAGGAAAAAGATCCATGTACCCCTAAAATGGCTAGGGTGTGTGTGTACATTCCTCATTTGATCTATATCCTGTTCTCAATAAACGTGTCACTAAACAATTTCCTACAATATTCATTGTTGCCAGTACATGCTACATGTACATAAATTAGCTTTGATATTGGTCAGCTGAGACAGCCAACATCTTGCCAGGGCTACCCAGTGGATGAGGCCATTCATAAGGAAATGATAACATGAACAAATTAAATAGTTTAACAAACATCTATGTGAGATGACCTATCTTCAATAACTTGATGGTCAGATATCTATGGTTTCAAATGATTGGAAAGTTGCATCTTCTGCTGCCATTGGTAGCAATCATAAGCATAAATGTTTTTCCTGCAAAAAATGAAACTTTCATTGCACAATATATGTGTTCCAGTCACTTTGGAAAATGCAAAAATCCATCTGATTGATTGCTTTTATTTAAGTTTGGTGCCGACATCCTTTGATGAAAGGTGCTTTGCATTTATTGAAGACTGTAGTTGGTTTGCTTTGAGCAAGGGTGAATGTGTTATTGAAGATGCCAACTATTTGTTATTGTAGCAGGAATATAAAATAAATGTAGAACACTGACTAAAACTGAATTTTTTTATTTGCTTATTATTTACATGGGATGATCAAATTTCTTTGAAATTTCAGCAAAACTACTTTTTTCTAGCTGCATGTATAAAATAAAAGAATTGTTGTTTGGTTGACTGTAGCCATTTCTGTTCTTGCCATCAAAGGCTGGTTGATTGTAACTAGTCTGGTAGCATGACTATTTGAGTGAGTGTCTTACAGCATACAGTATTCAGGCTTGATATCCGCATAAGTAGATTATGATAGAACAATGAATTGTTCACATGGTTTGTCAATATGAACAAAGAATTTTGTTTATGTAATAATACATTAAATTCCAGGGCATATTATATCAAGTTTGTGGCTTCCTGTCATGGTACCGCTAAATTTCTCGATTCCAAAACCAAAGACCGTATATACAAGTTATATCTTGTTGTTAATTAGGAAATAAAATCAAAATTAGCAACATTCAAATCCCTGAATGAACCTTTAATGTTATATTTTGTAATGCATATGTAATTTCAGGAGTATTGCCATGACTGTCTTGTAGAATTCATAAGAGATCTCTTCCCAAAAATGAAAATAAACTCTACAAGTTATTTTTCAAATTTTTAAAAGAATTCTTTTTATGAATGAGAAAAATACATGTATATGAAATTGTTTTAAACCACGTCACAATTATGTTAAATAAAGCATACTATAGCAGGTTCACAATGCATGAGTGCGTGTGTTTAAACCAAATTTGTCATGCATTGAAACATCTTATAACTAAACAAGCCAGTTAGGTGAGGAAAATGATGCATGTACCCATAAGATAAGATTCAGTTTAGTTTGGTGCTCTATGGCATAGTGTCACAAGTTACTTAGTGCCAAAGCAACTGGAAAGAAAGCCCAAGGACTTGAGAAGCACAACACCCCAACTATTAGGTCACCACACCAAAAACCCATGCTAATATATCTTTCTGTACAAGAGGAATATTGGCAAGATTTTATATATATTTATCTTTGATGTCAGATCAGCATCATTTCATTTAGGACCAATTAAGACTTCATAAAAAGTCTTTTAGTGAAAATCTTGTGTCAATGTGAACATGCATTCTGGGGTAGCAATAGCAAGATTTTTAAGATGGCTACTCTGGCAGCCATATTGGATGTCCAAATTGCACCATTTTCATTAAGAACTAGCCAGATCTCGGGAAGAATGTGTGTGTAAAGTTTCATTGCAGTTTAGTAGAAGTGATAACAATTTTGTATTAAATGACAGATGACGGATGGATGATGGACAACAGACCTTCTCATAAACTCTTCATGTCTATGACCAGTAGAACTAAAAACAAATACTGAAAAGCATGCAAACCCAATGTTGGTATTTATATTCATACCAATAAATTTGGCACATTCATAATTAGGACAACTTAAGATTGCTGCATATTCTAAGAGGAAAGAAAAAAGAATAAAAGAGTAAATATTTAAATGGCTGCCATGATTAAGGAAGGCATAAGCCCATTTTTTTTGTGAAAAAAAATACAATATTATCTGCTTCCTTCTCTTTCTTCTATTTACCTCTAGCTCCCTCTCATCAAAGTACTGCAGCCACTGAAGGGGAACAACCTCATTGAAGCCCTCTAGGAAGGCCTTGGTCTGTTCCTCCACCCCTCGAGTGAACCGCCAATTTGTCATCAGACTAAAAAAGTATAGAGAGAAAGGTATCTTTTAAGGTCACCACTAATTTTTATGTCTTCACTGATCTATACAGATGTACTTATAAACAGAATTTAGCATAAATCTCTAAATTTATTTAATATGCCAGTTGCTGGTGATGTGCAACTCATTTCCATGCACTGGCCCGTTTTCCTGGTCAGTCATCATAATATAAAATCATACTGTTTATAAAGTATCAATATAAACAATCTTAATTGAATGCCAATATAACTGTCATAGTCAAATGCACTTGCAAAGTCCACTTACACTGTTTTTGCACTTACACATGAGCATGAGTTATAGTTTGAAACATAGTCTTAGATACTACTAAATTTTAGCACTGATATGGATCTATTGCACTATTAATTAACATATATTCACATATAAGACAATCCCAACTGCAAACTGCACTAGCCCAAATCTGCCATCACATAAGGAGACCTGGGTCTGTGTCGGTTGCTAATATTTGTCAGTAGAACAATCAGCATATACCCTGATTTGTAGATGCATTATGCTAAGGCAGATCAGGATCTTTGTTGATTGTACTAAGACTCTACTTATAAGCAAGTATATCCTGACTAGTTTCCAAGACATAATGCTCCATGATATCATATCAGTACAAGACGAGTCAACTATACCTCTATGTCACAAGAACGGGGTCTTGTAAAAATAAATAATAAGCATATTTCAAGATTCTGAAAAACTGTAATGGTTAAATAGTAAAAAGTACTACAATTAAACCATGAGTTATATAATTTTCTTGTGAAAGTTTCCAATTTACTGATGTCTAGAATTACATGTATTTGGTAGCAACAAATGAATTAATAAGTAAAATCTAAACCCAGAAAGCTTGCCAGTAGCTTCTCGTGGTCGGTGGTTCTTTCCGTGATTTCCTGGTTTCTTCCTCCACCATTAATACTGGCCGCCATGAATAGCCTATTGTGTGCTGAAAAATGGCGTTAAGCCCAACAACAACAACAACAACAATTGACAAAAATAGATTAACATTACAGAGCAGGAAAAGGTCATGGTACTCTAATGATGATCATGGTACTCTAATGATGATCATAGCAACAACAACAATAACCAAACCCAGAGAAAATCAAGCTAAATAATTGTTTATTTTTAAATCCAAAAAATTTATTTTTGTTTGCATGCAATATCTTAATTTATTTGTAGACAAAGAAGCCAAGCAATCAAGCAAAGACACATCTGCAAGTTTGATAGCCATCAATGAAAAATGCAGATTTTCATATTACTGCAGCCTCAGTGTATGTTGATTAGTGTAGTATCAAAAATAATCGTGGATGACCAATTTTCATGGTTTTTGATGTTGCACTGAACCACAAAGTTAAAGACCCAATGAAAAATTAGCTATGTGTAATGATGACCCAACCCCACCCCTTGTTTTCGTACTGAGTTTTGTTCCAAGATATTAACAATGCTCCTAGTATTAGATAATTCAACATCAATACTGTAACCTGGTAAAAAAAAAACATTAGCTTCTACATGTATTTGTTTTACACTAACACTCTGAAAAGAGAATTATAAAGCATTTTATATTGTTTTAATGCACATGAAGCGATAAGGTTATTTGGTAGCTCTAATTTCCACTCAATGACTTAAATCAATATATGAGATAAGTAAAGATAGAGAGAAATAAGAAAAAGTATAAGGTATTCAAACAATATTAACACTGAAAATGTTATAAACAATTTAAAAAACTACTGGTATATGAAAATTAAATTTAATATTTATTCAAATCAATCAAAATATTTCCATTCTCCTAAAAGCACAATTCATTTTATCCATGCATTTTAATCAAAAAGAACAACAAGCATGCAAAATGCTGTTTCAAGCTCTATTCTTAATGAAACTCTATGTATATACACTAATTACAGTACAGTATTAACCACACACTTGCCCAATTTTAAAACAAAGCCGCTGCATCAAGATCATGTCTATCAAATCTCATGGTATAAATGTTTGTCTGCTAAATAATCTCCAAAATGCAGAATTAAACAAGCCTAGCTTCTCAAAACCAGTAATAATTAGATCCAATCTTTCACTAATTATCACATGAGCTAATTAATTTGGTTGATTAATGAGGTTGCAATGTTTGCTTTTACAGTACACTGATCATCGCCAGTAACATCTTCCTTTCTTGTGATCTAGTTAATGACCTGTTTAGAATACCAGTTGTAAAAAATGATTTTAATTCTTCCTTTTACTCTTTATTTATTGTCAAGCCTAGTGTTTGAAGTTGGTCTGTACATGAAGCTGGCACAAATAAAGGAGTGTTTCAAGTGTTTTTCAATTTAATTAGCATCTTTGCACTTTGGTGGCATTGGCTTCCTCTGATGTATAGCTCTGACAAAACCAATGTGCAAGAGATTGATCTAGACAGGCGTTCTATTTGTGCTCATAGAGGTAATCATATTGTTTTACTGTTGTTTTGTCAGCTTCAACTGATGTTATTTACTCAGACAAAGGCACACTAATCAGGTCGTTGCTCTATGTTCATAAATGTGTGTATGTGTGATTTTTAATGTAGCTTGAACAATTTTTCAGTCATATCACCACGATGTCTGTAGTGTAACAGTTTATAGTAATGCTAGCAGTTTTATTCTCCTGCATTCCTTATTTTAGCTTCCTGCTGAGGTTAAACCACAAAATTTAAATATCTATTATTTTGCAATCTTTGACAGACCAAACCATGAAGTGAATTACCAAAGAAATGTCTTTTTTTAAATTACAAAAACACAAAAACTGAGCTTCTCAAAAAATAAATGATACAGCAGCATTATTCTTAGTTGTATAATAATTGTTACACTCCTGTATGTATTAGGGTGTAAAAAAATTTGTGGTAGTCAGCTTGCCCAAGGATAGTAAATTTCCTTTAAGACTAGTAGATTTTATAACTGTAATAGTCTAATGTCTAGTAAAGTTTCATTTGTTGCCAGTTAGTACCTATCAAATCTAAGTTTTGAAAATTTGAATGATCTGATGATGTCAAAGTTCTCTCTCAGCTATCCATGTAAATTTATGTGATTCAATTGCTTCATTAGAGGATTAGAACAAATGAAAATCTTACAGATTGTATTTCGAAACGAGGTTGTGTAAATATTTTTGTTAGATTTATATGCTAAAGTTGTGTGTCAAAGAATATTAGTCTGAGTTTCCTTTGCTGCTACTTTTTATAGATTTTGACATTACTGTTGGAGTGCTCAGTCAGAAAGTATTGACTATTTAAAAATTGTAATTTTGGTCAAACCACATGGTGTAGGCATAGGGTAGCTGCTTACTGCTGGGTTTAGCAAACTTAATGATCTTACATCAAGCCCTACCTCAACATAAATGTCAGAATATCTAAAATGAGGCAGGAAGGTTCACAGGAAATACGTAGTACTAAGAGACCGTAAACCAGACTTATGATTCTGTCAAAATGCCAGTGCAGTACAATGGTCATTCAATTCCTTATTTTGATTACACATTCCGTCTTTAAAGGAATAACATCATGGAGACATTTGTTTTGTTTAAAGGTTTATATCTGTTGTGAAACCCAACACAATGCATATAATGCTGTAACTAGAGATCTTTTCACTGTAGCACAATGGATACTGTTTTAAATCATCTCTCTCTGGAGTTACAATAAGAAATGACCAGTGTGAGAGAGGTGTTTGTCTTTTTCTTTTTTTAAGTTATTTATTTCAGGATGACAAGGCTTTAAAAAAGTTTTACAGAGTCATCCTTTTTTACAGTTAATTTCAGGAAAATCAATAACTTTTTCTTCTAAACTTGTGCTTGTAGTAATTATTTTCTAGTAACCTTGGTGGTTTTCTAAAGCAAAATTTGTAATTCTGAATTATGAACGATTGTGATATTTAAGAAATTAAAGTATTAGATATGTCTGACATTGTTTTGTCTGAAGAACTAGTGAATATTTAAAAAGTCTACTCAATTTCTCAATCAACTAGTCTTTCAGGTAACAAGGAAATTGTTATTAAATTCTAACTCTTCTTTATGCTTTCATTATAATGAATATGATATTTATATCATGAAAACAGGATCCAAATCAAAACTAATTACTACTAATATCCCAAAAGTCCAATGCAAATTGAGAAATTAAGCACCAATGATTATCTGTGTGTAATTGTTTCTTTTCTTAAATCTGTTACATGTGTTACATTGTAAGAATGTAACAACACAGGAACATTTTTTAACCATATTTATTTATGTAAAAAGTTCATCAAGATTATATACATTAGAGTAATAATTACTTAAAAAAACAAACAAAAAAAACAATAAAGCAGAATGAAACACTCTTAACATATGAGTTTTTGACTGAATTGTATATTGCTAACTTGCAAAATCACCAGCTATTATCTCCCTTTAAGTAAGGGACATAATTCAGAAAGCTATTAAAGAGATTCATTAATTTGTAAAATAAAATAGCAGAGGTATAAAATTATGAGCATGCAATTGAAACTATTACATGAGAAGTTTAAATAGTTCAGTAGGTATGTGATTTATTAGCAATTTATGAAACATATACAAACTACTCAAAATCCAGCAATATTTTTGTTATATGTAAATCTACCTTCCCACTAAATTTCCCTCATTATATTATTTGGGTTATATAGAGATTCTTGCATATAGAATATGGTGCTAGCTGAGAAACTTGTCCTTGAAGCCACAAACGAAGCTATGTGCTTCTAATCAAGCTTTAGGAAAGGTCCCCTGACCCCTGGGTAGAAAGTATCCTGACCTAAGGTCAGCCCCTTTACCCTCCGTCTCCACACAGCTGTGAAGTGTCTACACTGAGCAGGAGATGGGTAAAGCATTGGTCAAAGCACAGTCATGCAAGTAATGTGTACACCACATCAACAGAAAGGGGCCTAATCTCACAATGCACAACATTTTTTGGAGGTTGCCAGGTCATTATCATTAAATTTTTACTTATTCAAATAAAAGTGTTCTCTTGACCTTGTCACCACGTATGACTTGAACAAACTTCCAAATAAAATTCCAATCTTGTTGACAGCACAATTGCCACCCAATACAACACAAAAATTAATTCATTTTTCCTGACAAATATTCAGATACTGTACAACTGTATTTTGGGGCATGTAATGTACACATTTTTTTTTTACCTTATTCCATATCCTACACTTATATCCACCCCTTTACAGATTGTAAAATCCACTGCATTTTACTTGCCTTATTACAAAATTAAATAATGCTTACAAACCTTGATAGATTTTGTTCCATGACTGCTTATGTTAATAACTCATTTCATTTCCATTACTGTTAAGCCTTTTCTCTGTGAATCAACCAAATTACATGTACATTTGGTTGGAACTTGTTTTTTCTACTCCATCATGTTTACATTAAAGCAATGTTCTTTTACTGTCATTTTTACATTAAAGCAACAGGATATCTTTTTTATGACCACAGTGCATGTTATTTTAGCACCTGTGAAACAAAGCTTGAAAAAAAAATAAATTGGTTTTTCCTGATAAATTTGGAATTTATTTACTATTATTTGGAAAATAAAAACTTTGTTCTTTGTCTTATTTCTAACATTAAAATACAGTATTTTATAATTCTTCGTTACAATATATTGATTAATGTTTAGCAGAATCCACATGGTACCTTTGGTAATCAACTGAGGTTTTGAAGTGCCAAACCTGATCATGAGCCTTGGCAAATTCTAGCTTGCAAGCCAAGATGGATTTCAGGGATGTCATGATAATCTAAAAAGTATAAATACAGCACAAGAACGTTCCCATAGTAGCAATCGGATGTGAGGTGATTATGATTTTTAATGTAGCTTTAACAATTTTTCAGTCATATCACTACGATGTCTGTAGTGTGGCAGTTTATATTGATGTCTAGCACTGAGGCATCATGCCGCAGACATGTAGCAAGATGTCCCACCCAGTCACATTATCCTGACACCAGGCCAACCAGTACTAACACTAACCTCTTAATGCTGAGCACCAAGCAAGGCATTTGTTAGTACCATTTTTTGGGATCGAACCCACAACCTCCCGCATCCGAGGCGGAAGTATCAATCTGAAGTGATGGAGGAATTTTCTAAATATTGCATGTGTATAGTGACAACATAAAGGCAGCATATGAAAATATTTTGTTCAATTTTAGTGCATTGTAGTTCATTTTTTAGTGCATTAATAAAATAGGAATATGCCACCATCCTCTCTTTTATTGTTCCTAAATGCAAAACGGATAAATTGAATGAAGGACACTTCCATATTTGTGATGGGACAAAAAACAGATTAATTTCCAAAACAGGAATATGACAGGTACTTGATACCCTCAAAAGTCTAATCCAGTAACCTATCCACGAACAGCACACTCTTAATATGCTTTTGCATAATTTGCCTGCAGATACTAGTCTAATCTGTTTGCTTGAAATCACAATAAAAGAACACAAAAGCACAGATTTCAGTCTGCAAGTGAACACTATTCTGGTAGATATAAGCCATGCTGTTTACTGCTGGTATGACTCAGCTGGGGATCAAACCCACAACCTCCCACATATAAGCCATATATGCTGTTTACTTTTGATTACTCATTACAAATGATAATATGCATCATCTAATGTTTTGTGTAACTAGACAAACAGTATGAAAGATACCTGATGTATTCCTCTTTGTTTTCCTCTGTTACTCTAATCTCTGATCCTCCCTCTTTGAGATCATGAGGATCAATTTTGCCCAATACCTCAAAGTCGGCAGAAAAGTACAGCTCAAGACCACATTCCTCAATGTTGTTTTCTCTGCAAAGAAAATTAAACAAATAAGACCTAAGATTTTCTGTGAATTCACTTTTATACCTGTGGACACCATAATTTGCATTATGTGATTGCCACAAGCCAAGAATATAACATATATACATGATTATAAATTGAATCCAACTGAAAAAAGCAAACTTAGATCTGACATCACATAATATACCAACAGACTTAAGTCTGCTGTTTATTAGTGATTGAAAGAACAAACACCACAAATCCATATCTGCCAGCTCATTATGCAGAACAGAGTCTGTGCTGTTTGCAGTTGGATTTGACTTAGAAGCAACATGGTGGCCATACAAGCTGTCAAATCAAAGCCATATTCATTTAGTAATAACTGACATCACATGAAGTATTCTGGTGTAAACCTAATGTTGATACACCTTTCCATCTAGGAAGTGTAGTGATAATATTTTTACAAGATGGCCACTGGGATGTCAATAGTAGATACCAGATCAGCAGACCTTAGCATTCCATAACAACACAAGACCATATGAAGTCTTCGGTGAAAACCTCAGCTGATGACTTCATGAGGAGTGACAATAACAAGACTTTGAAGATTTCTGCTGAGTGGACTATACTGGCTGTACAAGTCAAACCAGGGAACCAAGGAGATATTGTAAGAAGCATTATAGTGGAAAACTCCAAACTGATATGACCATCCATACGATAGGATAGTGAGATCAAGATATTGCTGTGTTGACCATATTTGCTATCAGAGCAGAATCATTTTATTTAGGCCCAGCTAAAGCATAGGATGAATGGGTATGTAAAAATTCTTAGCTTTGTTGTTGTTGTTGTTGGGCTTAACACCATTTTTCAGCACAAGATAGGCTATTCATGGCGGCCAGTATTAATGGTGGAGGAAGAAACCAGAAAATCACCTGAAAGAACCACCGACCCACGAGAAGCTACTGGCAAGCTTTCTCACATATCCACATTAGCCGAATCCTAGACTCGAACACACGCAGACAGAGGTGAGATGGCAGTGATCCTTAACAGACAGCACTTTAGACCACGCAGCCACTCAGGGCCCCAAAAATTCTTAGCAATCTTACTGGTAGTTTAAGAGGAGCAGTGATAACAAACTTGTGCTAATGGATGAATGGATAACTGGCAACAGTAAAAATGAGAATTGCACAAATCTTGAAGATCAAACCTTTCAAATAATGTCATTATTAAATATAAGGACAAAGATGCCAAAATTCTGTACAAAGTATATAAAATAAAAGACAAAAATAAAATATGTAAAACCCTTAAAATATATGGTCAAATTTTATTATATTAAAAAATTTCCATCAAAAAGTTCAATACTTTTTCTCAGGTGGTACATCATTATAAAGTTTCTTTACTGAATATATATCAAATTACTTCTGTCTCACAGGAGAGAAGCTGATGCACACAACCAGAATGTGTTCAACTCTCAGGTTTTCAAATGTGGACAAGGAGGGGGTGGTATAAAAGACCTTGCAGATGACTGCACACTAGTATTTTTTGTTTTGATATTCTGTGTTGAACAGCTGCTTTATGCATGTATTCCAGTATGTTTTGCTGATGTCTTTTATGGGTTATACCCAAGGATAAATTATTTGTTAATCTCAATTTGTACCATTTGTGCCAAAGAATATATATGAATGGGTTGGCATTAATACATAGGTCTAGCAACCAGTGCCTAAAGTTGATTACATGGCCCACATATTATCCCTGGTAGATGGGGATGTTTGCAGGCAGGGGTGGGGTGGAGGTGGTGGGGTAAGCCACATGCAAACAAAAGTGCACAAGGAGAGAGTGTAGGAAAACAGGTATTACCTGCAGACGTCCTTTATGGACAACCACTAAGAACATATTTCAGTTACTGATGTCTCATTTTTATGCCTTGTTGCAAGACAAATATAAAGTTTTTTTAAAAAAGAGATATAGCAAGTCAAACATTTTATATCATAAATTATATTTTAAAAAATGGATAGTCAAGGAATAGTTTTCTCTAAGAGCATTCATAAAATCAGTGTCAGTGCAGTTAACTGTATTTTCAACATCATCATCATCATCATTGATGGTCTAACAGTAACATTCTGCAGTTTTAATTCAGTTGTCACAGGTTCTATCTCCCACTTCTAGTCTTTCATACAAGACTTATGCATAATGCATATGGTCTGAGGGTCTTTCATGGCAGAGTATAAGCTGCTTGTCTTGTGATACAGATCTGAGGGGTTTCCAAAGGCAGAGTGGTACAAGATGCTTGTCATGTGATTACTTGCCTCCAATCATACAATGTGTAAATGAGAATGTTGCTAGTTATTTGTGGAAGGTCAGTGGTTCTACATAAATGGCGTTTATTGTCTCAAAAGTACTTGGATTTTCTTCATCAGTAAAATTGGAAGCTATATATAGATTCTCTTCATTTGAAAATGGTGTAAAGACAATAATGATCTATTGAAACCTGAGATCTCATGTCTAAATGGCTGTTGAGATAAATAAACATCAAATTAACAGAGGCTCAAGTGTACTAAGGTGCTTGCTTTGACGGATCACTTGCACATCTCACAGATCATTTTTGCCACAGCTGTATGAGTTTATAAACTTTGAAACTTTGACCAGTAATTTTTGTAGACCTTTGAAACTAAATCAACCAACTTATCAACTTTGACAATAGCAGCAAAGGTACTAGTCCATCATTTTTGCCACAGCTTTATGATTTTATAAAATTTGACACCAGTAATTGTTTTAGACCTTTGAACATTGTCAATTATGCCTTTCTGACGGTTACCTAAAAGTCATTATCAGTTGGTACCAATGGATTTTTCATGGTAATTGTACGAGATGGAGAAGTCTTGAGCAATCCTGCATCACACACTGCCAAAAAGTTTACATTTTAGCTAACTTTAACTTTCTCTAGCAATGTCCGTTGTTCCAACAAGAACTGTTATAACTTTTTGAAGCTTATTCACCAATATCTGGAGATGTGCATCTGTAATAAAAATTTTGTAAAATGTATGAGAATGTCTCAGTGTTTTTAATGATCCATTTGAACTGAGCCACAACCAGAATCAACAAACCTGGAAATGAAATTATTCACATCTCTCAGGCAGAAGTACAGTGTATAATCATAATCTGCCAAAAGATTTTTCAATCTTTAAATTTGCCAGATTTTTTCCAAATCATACTGATTCAGTGGACATAATCACCAGAATGGACAAAAAGAGACTGAAAGATATAACCAGAAGGTTAAAACTGATTTGAATACCTAAATTCATATGGTTTAGTTAACTGTATATCCTTTATTGTTTTCCCTTTGATGTAATTTCTTACTGAGAAAATAATGTTGCCCACATCCAAAAAGATGCTCATTACTGTTGTTATTATACTTCTCCATTCCAGCCTGTTCTTATGATCTAAATTTGTCACTTATTTTTCATACTATTATACTGTTTGTGAATATGCATATCAATGTTAAATGGAATGGGGAGACTAAATCCAAGATAGAAAACCTTGACAGTTCTGGATGTATTCTTTTCTTGGATTCCATGTTTCTGCACAAAACTAAAAGTTAAAGACTCGCTGTACAAATTTAGTTCCCATTGTAAACCTGTGCAAGCACCATGATATTAAAATTCAATAACTTAAAATTTTGAGTGCTTATAATCACATTTGTATTGACACATCTATGATGACAGCTATTGTGAAATGAAAACCATAACAGCTGCACCATTTTCTGGATTGACACAAATTTGAAATGTGTGCTTTCAATACTACACAGAAAAGTCAGATGCTGATTTCAGTAATGAGTCTTCCAAACTCAGGTCTGTAAAACGACTAAAATTATGTTAATAAGACAATGTCAGTTTATCAGTTACATGTAGGACAAGCTCTCAAAAGATTCTTTTCACTAAAATCTTCACTTTCATTATCAACCAGTCAGGGACAGTTTAACCATGTTTACTCTATTTTATTTTCACTGATTTATAGTATGGTTCTCGTTCTTTCATATCTGCAGTAATGCTAGTCCTTCAACAACTCTCAATGGTTCTATGCCTTTTTTGACCATTCTGAATTGACACACTGTAAGATAATGTTCAAGTGACGGAAATACCATGGGATAACCAGAGACCAACAAAATCAAATAAAATGGTCAAGTTACCTACCCTGCAGGGATGTGGACAGGATTTCAGAATTAAATCAACGTTTTGTGTATGTATATGTTTGTGATCTCCAATGAGGAAGTGGTGGCGGAAAGAATAGCCATCGTTAAATATCTTCCTAACACTTATATATCTATCACTCTTTCTTACTGTTCTACTGTTAAGGCTCTGCTAAAATCAAAATATTCAAAGAGATGCCATCTCTAGTTGTATAGCAATTATTACTGTGATGTCATTGGGCATGGTCACATGGTGGTGGGGTCATGTTGGTATGGCAGAAAGACCATAGGTTTACTCCATATATGACAGCTAATTATGATGTCAAAAGAATTAAAATTTTTCGAACAATTCAGTTGGGTCAGATTATATACTTGATTCATAGTCAATGAATAGGCTCTAAAATTAATGTGTTTATTTTGGAGCCATGTTCCTCCATCACATTCAAGATCTGAATAGACCAAAGGTAAAATTAAATTAATTTAATGTGAGACTTTAATGCCAGAACTCATAGATTCAGAGATTTTGGGGTTAAAAAATAAATTTCTTCCCAAACAACTCAATTTGGTGATTATTGCAAAAGAAATGAAGATCAGATCAGGAAATTGATACCACTTGGGAAAAACTGATTGGAATATGCAGAAATAATGATAGTATTATTGAAATGGAATATGTGGTTACAATATGAGTGCTGGTTCTACAACTAAGCAAAATACATCTTGTGCAACTATTCTTCCGTTTCTAACAACACTCTGTAATATGGCAACAATGTTTGCACACATGAAGTTGACACACTTTATACTTTAGTCTCTTGCTAATTAATTAGTTTTAGATTTTATAACAAAACTATGCACATTTTACTTTTATCACACCTTTAATACATGATCACAAATAATTAGATTGTAAGAAAATATAAGTTACAATTTTATTAAAAGTATTGGTACCAGTAAAACTAAAGGAGATGGTAAAAAATAATCAAGATTCAACAGATTATAATTGTAGTAAAGATTCCATGTACCAGAATGACATCAAGTACTTTTCATCAATTTCATCATTAGTTAAGAAACTGCTTCAAAATGTTATGTACTAGATAATAGCAATCCAATTTGTAATACAAATACCAAATGATGGCTTGGAACTAAGTGCCAAAAAGGTCTGCAGAAAATATCATCCTCAAAATATACATAGGAATAACCAAACACAAACAGGACAAATTTTATCCTTCATGCTTCGAGTTTACACAGTTCAGTCAGTTTCTTATGCCTAATGTCATTTAATTTTTGCACAGAGAGCATGTACTTCATTTAAAAATACATCTACATGATGTGATAGTCTCGTTATTCTTTTGTTGCCATAGTGGTTCTGCCAACTATAGATTTACACACAATTATGTTGTATGGTGGTCCTCTGATGTACACTATGAGCATTAATATGTTGATTGTTTCTGAATATGATCCTCCTCGTCTGTGCACAAATATTATTCTGTGCTGAGAACTCCATTTCACTGTCTGCTGTCTGAAATGCTTATGCATAACTAGCCTGAACAAGTTACTGTTCTTTATGGTTGTGCAATTTTCATCATCTCACATGTATGGCCCCATGGCCATGGGTATTCTCTTTGATATCTCTGTTCCAAAAAGAATAGTTTTCACTAACATGAACTCTGCCAAAGATTCACTTCTACAAATCAGTGCATTGCTGCCACTTATGCTAGTTTTTTTTCTTCCATAAAGCTGTATTAAAATTTTAAGTCCAACATTCCCAGTCTGTTTGTTCAGACATAATTATCTTTAATAAATATAACTGGCATTCTGTGCATCCAACATTTACATCGGACTCATGCTCAACATCAATTTTGTGCTCAAAATCACACACTGGTATTTCCAGTAACATTTTCCCAAGGTGCAACATACTGATATACATGAAATTCATCGTCATCATAGCTATCACCAGCCAGTATTTGCCGACTGAAAACGTCGTCCGACAACAAACCCTGTTGTGATTCAGCCATTCTGGTTTCCTTTGTGGCCCTTATATGAAACATGCATTTGTAAAATTAACATAATGAAAGTAAGGTTAAAACTTCCATAAATGCTTGTTCCAGGGCCAATGAACCAATCAATGTTAGTTTAACAGCCATTCATGTTGAACCGAAGTATCCAGCTACGACCTATGCAACTTACGACCATTCGACTTTACGACCACAATCGCTAGCCGCAGCGTACGACAGTGCATACCAGGTTCCGGCAGCACTACCATATATGCGTGTACCATTTCAACTGTAATCCCATCTGTCTTAGATATTTTTCATCAAATCCCTCCCAAGATGTCTACCAAGAGGAAATTGTCTTTGTCTACGCCTCAGCCTGCCAAGAAGGAAAGAAAGGTCATCGATCTCGACACGAAAATGAAGGTAATTAAGCAGTACGAAGGAGGAAAGAAAGTGAATGTGATCGCACGTGATATGAAGTTATCACACGACTGTGTCGACGATTTTGAAAGATAAAGAAAGAATTTGTGAAGCTGTGAAAGGTTCTGCACCCATGCGATCAACAGTTATAACAAAGCAAAGAAGCGGGCACATCCACGAAATGGAGAAATTGTTATATATTTGGATGGAAGAACAAATTCAAAAACGGACACCATTAAGTCTTTTTACTGTGCAGATGAAGGCGAGAAGTCTATTTCAGACTCAGAAGGAGCGTGCTGGAAAAGATTGCAGTCAAGAATTTTTAGCAAGTACTGGCTGGTTCCAGAGATTCAAGAAAAGATTTCAAATGCATAGTGTTCGAGTGACTGGAGAAGCAGCGAGTGCAGATGAGGAAGGAGCACGTGCGTTTGTTGATAGTCTGGATAAATTAATTACAGATGAGGGATATCTAACAGAACAGATTTTCAATGTTGATGAAACTGGATTATTTTGGAAACGGATGCCAGCACGCACTTATATTCACAAAGAGGACAAAAGCATGCCAGGATTTAAAGCATATAAGGATAGGCTAACTCTGCTGCTTGGTGGAAACATCGCAGGGTTTAAGCTGAAGCCGTTCTTCATTTATCACTCAGAGAACCCGCGTGCGTTCAAAAATGTTAACAAGCACACACTGCCCGTCTACTTTCGTTCTCAACGTAAAGCATGGATGACACAAGGATTGTTTGAAGACTGGTTTATGAACTGTTTTATTCCTCAAGTTCGAGAATATTGTTTGGAGAAAGATATTCCTTTCAAGATTTTATTGCTACTCGATAATGCGCCTGGACACCCACCATATATAGGCGACCTCAATCCTGATGTAAAATTTGTTTTCCTGCCGCCAAACACGACTCCACTCATCCAGCCTATGGACCAAGGTGCGATTGCTACATTCAAGGCCAACTATCTCCGAACCACCTTCGCTCAAGCAATATCCGCTATAGATGCTGACTCAGAACTGACATTGCGAGATTTTTGGAAACACTACAACATTTTGATGAGTATCATGAATATCGCTACCGCCTGGGAGGCTGTGACGACAAAGTGCATGAATGGCATCTGGAAAAATTGTGTTAAGCACTATGTTAATGATTTTGACGGATTTCACAGTGAACATGAAATCGAAACGAATCAGGAAAAAATAGTAAAACTCGCTAAAGACCTTTCTTTGGAGTGTGAAATGGAAGATGTCAAAGAGTTGCTAGACAAAGAATCCGGAGAACTTACAAATGAAGAGCTAATCGAACTGGAAGAAGAAAGAGTGGCGGAAGAAGAAAGAAGAGAAGCAGAGAAAGAAGAGGAGGAGCCAGAAAGAAAGTTCACCACTAAGGGATTATCAGAAGGTTTATCTTTACTGATTAAACTTATACATTTCAGTGCAATGGACCCAAACATCGAACGATTTGCAAGAATTGAACGGATGGCGCATGATGTGTTTCGTCCGTATCGTGAAATTTATGAAGAAAAAAAGAAACAAACAACTCAGACAAAGCTCACCATGTTTATGAAAAAACCAACTCCGATAACCCCAACTGCTGCCTCAGATGACGACATCAACGATCCGCAGCCAAGCACCAGCGGCCAATAAAATGTTTCATACATGTCTATATATTTGTATATGTTATGTTTTGCCATTGGAAAAATGTTTCCTATGGTATTTTTTAAACCTGTATTTTGTAATTTTGTATGTTTTGCAAATATTAAACCAGTTGTACCAGTTGCACAGTACTGTACATATAGCCTACTCAACTTACGACCAAATCGTGTTACGACCGGTCTGTCGGAACCAATCGTGGTCGTAAGTCGACGACTACCTGTATTTTATCGTTTGAATATTGTTGCATCAAGCACTGCTACACTGCTACTGGCAGTGCAAAAAATGTCGCAAAAGTTAAAAGTTAAATAAAAATTCCATAATGTGCAAAGGATGTTTTACATCCTTAACATTGACGTAATTTGCAGAATGCGTATTACTGCTTTAAAAATACACAAATTTGTACAAATAGGTGCACTCGTGTGTACTAGAATAATTTTCCAAACCACCTTTTTAATCGTGTTAGACTGTAAGGAGTGGGTTAGATGCGATTTTTAACATACATTAGTTTTTTTTTCTTGACAACCCCACCAGCGATTTCTCATTTTGTTAACACAACCCACAACAGAAGTGATTTTCATAATCAACCTTCCACTGTTAGAATCAAACTAGCTTGAAACACAACCTCCAACAGAATTTTTTATGAAGTGCCGACCTCGAGGGGGATATATGTTTTACTGGAATAGCCAAATGCAGTATTCTAAAAGTGTTCAGCAGTATACTGAAGGAGAGAAATATACCATGCATGAAACAGGGTAAAGACTGACTTACTTGATCCACATCAGAGAGCTGTAAAATTCAGAATCAATTGACTCTAAATCTTTTATCACAAGTTTCTTGCTCAGCATTTTTTTGTAGAATGGTAGAGTAAAACCACTGTCGATAAATTTACCATGATATAAAGCCTGTAAAAAAAAATCAAAGTAATCAATATCACATGAATACAAAACATTAATAATAATAATAATAATAATAATAATAATAATAATTTCATGATAGTCCATGAATATGATGGGAATCTTCCAAGAGAAATAATTTTGTTAATTTACCAGAATAAATTAAGAAATTTATTCTTTACTGCTTATCAACAGACAATGACATCACTATGACCAAGATATTTGATATTCTATATAGTCACCTGCTTGTTCTAGTGGTAAGTATGGTTGCATATATTGCACATTTTCCACAACATACTTAATCTATTTTTTTATATAAAATTTTGCTTCAGTTTCTGTACTGTTATACTTGCATTAGGAATGAGAATTATATCACTACTGACACTTCTATGCACAAAACACAGCAGAATATAAACTGTAAACAGATGACATTATCATATGGGATACCATAAGAAATCTGTCAAGCAATTTAGCTAGCTTGGCATAAAATAAAAAGAACATTTTCATGTTCTGAATGAATAACTAAGTATTTTCACTTGTGACTTTGTCACTTATGCAAATGCCAAGTTTTTAATAAAAACAAACTCGAATATATGTTATTCATTCAATAAAAGCAAATATTCTCTATAAATACTAGATCTGTTTGTATATATATTTATATTCCTACTGCAAATCAAAAAAATTCCAGGAAGCTCAAAACCCAAGAAAAAGTTAGAATAATTGCTAATACAGTCTGAAAATCTAAACAGGTAACATATACATACAAAAAAATTTAATCTGTGCACATCAAATTGTTTTTGTTTAACTCTGCTAACAAGATTATGGTCTAATGGTGAACTAATTTAAAAATGGCATATAAAACTGAAAAATGTTTTTAAACACCTTAAATTTTAATTAGGTCAACTACAGGAATACAAATAAGTCTATGAAAATATTATTTGCAAACCTCATTTTTTGCTTGGCTGTGTAAACAAGAATTTTGTTTAAAAAAAAGCAATCTTACAAATATTTAAAAAATGTGTAAGAAAGGCCAAATTTAGTTTCTCAACTTGAAATTCTAAAAGATTCATCTACATATGGATGTAAAGACAAGCCTATTCAATTTAATGTGTCTAGCTTGTGTGATTTTCAAGCAACTTCGATAACACTCTCTTCGGATTGATATAATTTGAATTAATATAATATGACGGGCTGGCAATTGAAGCATAAAAACTACAGAACTTCAAATTCTTTTGGTACAGATATAACCTACTTAGTTACTATATGCTATTAAAACAATTCATTGGACAAGTTCTTTTGGTATGGATGTAACCTACTCAATTAATATATGCTATCATAAAATTCACTGTACGTTATTCTGGTATTGATGTAACCTACTCAAATATATGCTATTACACAACTCACTGTACAAGTTCTTTTGGAATAGATATAACCTACTTACCTATTATATGCTATTATATAATTATATAATTCACTGTTATTCTGGTATAGTACTATATTTGATATCATATTCTGACCTCTTTGGAAAACATAATGCAAATGACTTTTGATTAGGGTAAGTAATTAGTTTTCAATCAATAAGATGCCATCAAATATGCATCAACAGTTATAATTTAAATACAGCTATATGCTTGTGTACCCACCATGGCAATAAACCTTCCTATGAACCTGAAGTAGTGCAAATGTTCTGGGTTGATGCTGGAACCAGGATTGATCTGAAGGCTGTAGTTACTGTTGCTGGCATACTCAAATAAACAGTACATTGGATTCAGCACATCATGAGACAAATGGAAGAACCATTCTCTGTAAACCATCAAATAAAGTTCATTCTAAGCATTTACAGTACAGATGATTGGCATATAGCAAGCAGATTCACAACAAGATGCCAATATGGGTCTAAAATCACTCACCTGAGTTACATTAGCCTTATAGCCATGTACAAAAGCTCTTGGGCAAATAATCTGGATCAGAAGGATGCTTTCTTTAGAAATTTATTAAATTCTTTTGAATGAATATGTTATGAAAATAAGAAAAATAAATTGATACTGTAAAAGTATAAATGAGGACATTAGTGAAACATAAAATAAAAAATGTCAAATCAACCTAAAGGAAACATTTATTTTTATTTTATGCTTATAAATTTGCCCCTTGATGCACTGTGCACAACATGGTCCAAAAATACAAACTGGGTTATAACTGTCAGACTTGTGAAAAATTTAGAAAGGATGGACACTGAAAGCGAAACATGGGAAATGGGTGGTTAAGTAGTTGAACACTTGATTAATAACTGAGTTTGACATATTTATCAATAAATAGCATTTTTACTTAACATTTTTGCATTGCTGTATATACTACATTTATTTTCAACATATCTAATCTCTGAAAGATTGTTTCAAACATTACTCCAAATGGTTTCAACACACATCACATGTATCAGTTAAAAAACTACTACAATCCTGCTTTTTGCATGTGAATGTGGATACAATCTAGCATTAATGCTGATTCAGAAAACAAGATTTTTTAGTTTTGAAAAATAAAATTTATTTAGAAACAGTACAATATTGAAAATGAATCTACAAATTCCCAAATCAGATTAGTACATGGGTTCATACCTGGCAACACCTCCATAATCTAGACCCTCCTCTCCTTTGAATATAATATATAACCTCCGCCGTAAGTCAAATGGCTGGAGCCTCATTATCTACAAAGACATAAAGAAACAATACACATATGGAAATAATCACATTGCTATTTTAACATTTCTGAATACCTGGAGCCAATTGTTTTAGTGAAATATGTTTCTTCAATAATAATTACATGTACCTGATTATAAAAAAGTAAGAACATCCATTGCCTCACAAATCAAGCTCTCCATTAACCACATCTTTTGGAGCATTTTAGCAATAAAAGTACTTAAATGTATCTGTTTATTAAAGGGACTGGCAACAATCCCTTAATTCCTCAGTTAGTACTTATAGTGTAATCTTTTCCTGGAATGTAACTGTATGGAAGTATTCATATTGTTAGGCAATCAATATTTTAAAAAATCTTTACTCCAAATACTGGGTAATTCCTTAATTCCTGGTAGTGTAATCTTTTCCTGGAATGTAACTGTATTGAAGGATTTGGAGGAAGTATTCATATTATCATTGAAAAACATCTTTACTCCAAATACTGGTTAATTCCTTAATTCCTGGTAGTGTAATCTTTTCCTGGAATGTAACTGTATGGAAGGATTTGGAGGAAGTATTCATATTATTGTTGGGCAATCATTATTGAAAAAACATCTTTACTCCAAATACTGGGTAATTCCTTAATTCCTGGTAGTGTAATCTTTTCCTGGAATGTAACTGTATGGAAGGATTTGGAGGAAGTATTGATATTATCAATGAAAAACATCTTTACTCCAAATACTGGATTATTCTTCCAGTACATTACAAGATTTTAAAACATTACTAGAACAGGAATCATAACAACTCTTCCCCAAGAATAAACCCTGGTCTACTAACATCAATGAAGAAGCTTCACGTCCCATGCAAGATATAGCTTAGGAACACCACTGGTCAATGAATGGATGCAGTTCTGCAAATCCTGCATCATGATGAATCTGACAAGTGATTCAGTTTCTTATTGTGTGGCTAATATAGGTTCCACAAAGTACAAATTATACTTTAAGGGATGAAAGTTCTGACAGCAGTTTTGGTGGTGACAGCCCAAACCTAATACACCAATATCTTCATCTCATTTTATGTTAATTCCTTGAAAGCTGAATAGAAAACCAAACTGATCCAAAGAACACAATACTTATCCTTTCTTGAGTGGTAAAAACGTGTGAATTGAACAAGTGTGTACTTTTAGTAATTTTAGGTTGGAATGGAAAACCTGAATGTGGTTGTCTTAGAAGGCGAGGAGAGCAAGGTATTTTCTTGGGGATTTCCATTATTAGATTCAAGAAGTGATTGATCAATGATTTTTCCAGGATTGGTCTGAGATTGGGTTTCAGCACTATCTGAATGACTTTAGAACTCAAAGTTTTTCTGGAAAAAGAAAAATGCACTGACTTCAAACCAGTTAAATGAGAGGGCATTTAAAATATTCTGGGCAAATCTAGTAAAAGTTACAGGGATATGAAGGGAAGAGAGGGAAATAATCTGACTGGCTTGGGGTCTAAGGGCTGCCTAGGTCCTCTTGCTAGTCAAAGGCAGTGGAAGGGTAGGGGGTTCAGGGGACGAGGGGAACCCTCTTACCAAAAACAGTTTTGAGCATATTGGAATCATATCCTGGACCCCTTTTTTAAAGTTTAAAAATTGGTTTAATTAGTTTAAAAAGCCTCAGTTGATAATTCATACCTGTAGATATTTACAATACATGCTTACACTTTGAACCCCACTAACACTTTCTTTTCTTTCAGCATTGTCATTTTAAGCATCAAGGGTTCTTATTCTGGCTTTAGCACATAGTTGTTCCAAGATTTGAGATACATTTTCTTTCATTGTTACTTCTGACATTTCTTTTGGAAGTGAAACACTGTTTCCAACAGACACTTAAAATGTTTCTTTTCTCTGTAATTTTATTTATCTTATTTTCTTTATCTGTTTTGTATATGGATGCTGCTGCATGGATGCATCTACAACCTGTTCTGTCAACAGAACAAAGTTTTGGATCTATTCTTTTAAAATACTAATAAAAGTTGTCTTCCTTGCTTTAAAAGCACATTTTACAGTTTGAACTGCACTAGGAGTTTTGCTATTCATTCTCACTGACCTGATAAAAACAATATCAACCAATCAGATTGTATGAGGACTTAACTTGTGGTCCATGGAATACAGACATGACAACTCTTACAGGTTGGAAAATTTTGGATAGTTTTCACTCTTAAATAACCATTTCCCATGTAAAGTGCAATTCAGATATTCAGGTTGACACATGATGTTAAAAGATTTGAAATCCAAGCTAAAGAAAAGCATTTTTTTTAAAATTCTACATTATAAAAGATCTAAACTATACATATCCAGCTATTTCTGTAGAGACAATAACAGACTGGTGAGTATGTTCCTGCATAAGTAATGCACAAATCAAAGACATTTTACCATACTAAAAATGATTTTACCTCTGAAATGGCAATCCTGACACAAATTGGCACATATTCTTATCTGTTTGGATATGGTGTTTGTCTGTCTCAGCAACAGTCACAAAAATGGACTCCATTGAAATAACTTTTTGACATGTATGATAGTTTCAGTGAAGCTGTAGACAAAGCCTTGAACTGATAAGCAATGTCCACACCCATGAAAGAGTCCATCTGTGGAACTAGGTGAGTGACCAGGGCTGATAGAGATCACAATTTGTCACTTGTTGCATCAGGCCACCATTGCACATTTATAATGACAGTGAAAAATGACTAAGTCATGTAGTACTGTATACCAAGTAATTAATTACTGTATACAAAGTAATTATCACTAATGAACATCGGAGTTGACAGTTAATATGGTGCCAGTTAGCTGCTCATATGCTGAAAAAGACAACTTACGAGCAAAGTCTTTACATCTACAATGACAGAGATTCATTAAGAAAATGGATAGGATATGACCATTCATTCAAAAGTAGTGATAAAAAATATTATCAAGCTTGCCACTGTGGCAGCCATACTAGACATAGATCATTTCATTTAGGACCAACATGACATTGCAAGCCTTTGTGTAAAAACATCTTGTCAATATGACTTTCCATTCAGAAGTAGTGATAAAACGATTTTCTTGATGGCTGCCATGAGGGCCAATTTTGACACCAGACTGGCAAGATTTTCATTCAGTACCAAGTAGACCTCATAAAAAGTCTTTTAGTGAAAATCTCAGCATGATATGACCATTCATTCAGAAGAAAGTGTGATAAGATTTTTAAGACTGCCATTGTGTGGTAGCCATACTGGATGCCAGGTCAGCAAGTTGATGTTTTAAGAGCAGCTGGACAACATAAATCTTTTGGTGAAAACCCCACATCTGTCAATATAACTTTCTGTACAGGAAGAGTTGAAATAAGATTTTCAAGATATCTGCCCATCCATTAGGATGGTGTGGTGATAAGATTTTTAAAATGGAGGTCATAGCAAATATACAGGACATAAGATCAGTGATAACTATATTTTTTAAGATAGTCACTGTGGCCAATATAAAAAATTTCTTCAGAGTAGGGATAACAAACTTGTGTGAATAGAGAGATGTTGGACAAGGAACAGACCATCACATAAGCTCTTCTGGTCTTTGACCAGTAGAACTAAAAGTTACTGCTGTAGTTAAATATTTATTATTTTATATAGCAAAATGTGATCACTTTACCTGATTAAATGAATCTTCAAACATGCCTTCTCTGGAAATGGTTATTTTGACATGGCCTGGTAAGGAATTTGATGAACATAGATATCTAAACTGTCCAAGCTTCCATCTAAAACTTCTTTCATACTGAACTGGGACTCCAAACTGACCCTTGGGGCTGAAAAGTGTTTAAAATATATTATTTTCAGGCACAGGACAACTGAGGCAATGAATAAAATTTATTAGTATTTTAGCATAACATGTACAAACCAATTACTTCAACAGCAAATTGACCTGGGACTTAATGTTTTCTTCTCTAATCAGCTTTTTTGTTTAAAAATTCAATTCTAATTATGTCCTTATCAAGAGCTTTATTTTCTTTTCATTCTGAGTGACATAAGTTAATGAACTCTTTCAAGCAAGAAAATAGTAATTCACACATCAAATTAATACAAGTGTGGGTAAAAGTAAAATAATCTTTTTCTTACAAAAGATTAAAGACAACTCAAATGAAATTTCCTGCCTAAAAATATAATAAGAGAGAGAGAGAGAGAGAGAGAGAGAGAGAGAGAGAGAGAGAGAGAGAGAGAGAGAGAGAGAGAGAGAGAGAGAGAGAGAGAGAGAGAGAGAGAGAGAGAGAGAGAGAGAGAGAGAGAGAGAGAGAGAGAGAGAGAGAGAGAGAGAGAGAGAGAGAGAGAGAGAGAGAGAGAGAGAGAGAGAGAGAGAGAGAGAGAGAGAGAGAGAGAGAGAGAGAGAGAGAGAGAGAGAGAGAGAGAGAGAGAGAGAGAGAGAGAGAGAGAGAGAGAGAGAGAGAGAGAGAGAGAGAGAGAGAGAGAGAGAGAGAGAGAGAGAGAGAGAGAGATTCAACCAATACCCCTTTGATGGGCCCCCTCTGGGATCCTGGAATGTTGTAGCTTTTGAGTTGTGATCAACAAAGTAACGTATACCATCTGCCGTATATCTCATTTCCCAGCCTTCAGGTAGTGGATCCTCTTGTATTATCCTTAGAAAACAAAACATTAGATCATGTAAACCTCCAATGTCAACCACATTATTTCAAAAATCAGCCAACAGTAAATAGCAAAAATCTGCTCAGACAGTGGGAAAAAGTCTAAATATAAAAAATATGTCCATTACAAGCTTTGTGATCCAAGATGAATAAGTATGACTAGCTTAATCCTTAGGTTGGTGCAGTTAAACTTGGTTTAAGCATCACCTTCATTAGGCTATCAAGGTACCTGAAAACAAATGACAGTACACAAGCCTTTTTAGGAAACCATCTATCATAAAAGGCCACAAATTTATCCTCCCAAAGAAGACTGCTTACAATGGATAATATATTTTCTCAAACTTTCCCAAAATTGTATCCATCTGTTCATTATTATTGCATAAATTAAAGTGCAATCTCACATCATAAAAGAAAGTCCAATCTCCTTGCCACATAATCATATTTTACTTTTTCCTTTGACATCCTAGAAATAAAATAAATTGCTCTAACTAAAATATCACCAACTCTGATTCAATTGCACCTGAAGATGTTTATTTCAAACCCTAATTATAAAAATAATTTCAAATATTGAACATAAATGTGGATGTGGCAATAGCTGGCTTAGATGAAAGAATATATAGCCCATCCCTTCCAGCCTTCATTTTCACTCTAGAAAGTAAGAATAGATGTTAGCCTAATAATGTTGTATACAGAATGAACATCAGTATGTACTCTCCGATGATACTTACCTGATTACATTACAGTATTATTAATTTCTCTGCTGCCTCTGAATCCAGCCCTCATGGAATGATGACAAATGTCTTTTTATTTTTATATTATGATGAAAAAGGAAGTTTTTGCCTGAGCAAAACCTAAATGTGTGGGTGGGATATATGTAATGTGATCATGTATTATCAGAGAAACTTAATTTAGTACTAAATTTGCTTTCTTCATCAAATATATTACCAATTATATTACATTAAATTCTGTACTGTGATTTTTCTACTAAAAGGATCAATATCTGTTTATGTCAGTTTAGCACAATTAGAGGCAATTTGTGTATACCCTTGCACAGGACATCATCGGGGATTTTGCATTTGATTAATGTCTCACAATTTAAAGTTTCACAGGTGAACCCAGTGAATGGCAAATTCATATTTGGGTCTTTTTTATTGCTTTCATGTGAGCTGTTATTGCGAAGCTACAATTAACTCAACAAGATTCAGTTCCTTCTAAGTGAGGCCATGTCACACAAATAGAAGATTGAGAAGACGGACTGGGCATGCCAGTCAGCTCACTCTGCTATGTCCCTAACAAACATTATGTTCAAGGCCAGGCAACCGATCATATCTATCTTCCTTATTGTACCTGATCCTAAGGTAAGAGTACACCGATTTAATAAATCCCTTTGCCCATGCAGCTAGTGTTTGCTGGTTGTATATCATTCCTTTCCAGCCTTCATCTGTAAGAATACTTTTTTACAGTGGATGCGGATATTGTCTATGCATCATGGAGGGTATGTACAGGGTGAGGGATCACATATTGTAGGTTAACTAGTGAGAGCAACATATTCTTAGAAAGAAACCAATTTGTCATTTAGAACCTCAAAATTATCAGAATGGAACTGTATATAGTTCAAATCTACAGATACTGTAATTAGTTCACTCATTCTTAAGTATTATCATAAATTGCAAGTCATGTACAATAGCCGCTTCTGTAAGAGAAGGCAAACAAATCTGGCTACATCAGAACCCTGGAGAGATTCAATTTGGGTATAATGTGAGTGATCATGGCCTGGATATGTCAAAATATGGACCAGAAGTCAGAAATATCCTTGTTGTGGCCAAAATCATCTCTTCCATGAAGTCTGGATGTGTCTGAGATTATAGCACAGTATTCCTTGATTGTGACAGGGCAGCACTCAAAGAAAAAACAATACTGACACAGGCTCTGGTAGCAACTTTTAAAAAATCACAAACCCTGACAATAATTCCACAAGCCCTAACTCCAATTTCCATATGCCCAAAACTTCTTCTTTCTTAATATTACTTGTCACACAACATTGCAATTACTACACCTCAAATATAAATTTAACAGGGTTCATTAGAGGGTTTGAAGGTAATGCATGTGTCATGAACACTAGGGACTGGATGGTACAGCAGGTGTTCAAACATCTCAGCTGGATTCTCTGAGCAAATCCTAATTATAACTAAGTTGTCCTGGACAACCATAATGTTAGCATTGTCAAAGCTGTATCTGATGGCTGTCTTTATTTAAATCACAAATATACGTCACATGGGACTTATCATTTTATTGGGGAAAGGGGGAAAATATAATGGGGGCTTTACAGGTAATACCACAGTAATGCAAGCCTGACCAATACAGGTGGTAACACTTTACCAATGCAAATAAACTCTGCAAACAAAAGCATGTGCTTATTGTTTTTCAATCAATCTATTTCATGGCTAAAATCATCCTGAAAACCATGGGACAGTTAATAGTAATTTAACAAGATTAAGATAACAAATAATAATAATAATAATAATAATAATAATAATAATAATAATAATAATAATAATAATAATAATAAAGAGAACTATTCTGATACATATAGGAATGATGCATGTCAATATGTTGTTTGCATTACTTGCAAAGAATTAAATTCCATCCCATTTCTTGGCTGGCAAGCTACCCAAAGTAAAACTCAGTCAACCAGGAGTGGAGTCCTGGAATTTATTTTTGCTGGGCACTGCTTGCTTTGCTTTGTTGATAACTAATTCTTTACTAAATCACTTTCAAAAATGAATCTGACAATTGAAATAACCATGCTTTTTATTTTGATATATAAAAACTTTTGTTCTCCTACACCCATGTAGCATTTCTTTAACTTAGCTCTATTGTGTCATTCCACTTTGTGATCTTACCTATGCAAATTAGCACAATGGGCTCACCTAATGCAGTCTGCAAATATGTCTCACTACCTATGTTCAGTCAATTAGGTAATATGTGAAAAGGTTGTTGATACCTGACTTCTTTGCCTTTTAAATGCCACTATTTAAACTGCTCAAAGGATAGTTTTACACCAACTCCAATCTTAAATATTTACCACAGATACATGCTACATGTAACGGGCATATGCTGAAGTGGTGGTTTTAATTTTAAAACATTTCAAAACAGGAGAGTATTTGGGGTTTGGGAGTACAAAAATATTTACTTTTAGCATCACTCATCATATTTCAATCTGATTAAAATTAGATCTACACTTCATGTAAGTCAGTAGAGACCTTATTTTAATCAGATTGCACAATGTTATGGCGTGTATGTTGGCAGCCTGAAAATACATGTTTGCATTTCAGCAGCAGTACGGTCACAGTTTACTAAATAAATTTTTTTGACAAGTCCGACATGTATTTCACACAATAAAAAAAGGCCCAAAGCAGAATTAGAGGTATCCTGCGCATCAGGCTGTTGGATGTTCGAACACTGTAGGGGTGTGTGTGTCATTTAGATTTTTAATGTAGCTCTAACAATTTTTCAGTCATATCGATATGATGTCTGCAGTGTGACAGATTTTAGTGATGTCTAGCACTGGGGCATCATGCCGCAAACATGTGGCATGATGTTTCACCCAATCACATTATCCTGACACCAGGCCAACCAGTCTTAACACTAACCTCTTATGCTGTGCATCAGGCAAGGCAGCTGTTAGCACCATTTTTAAAGTCATTGGTATGACTTGGCTGGGGTTCAAACCCATGACCTCCCACATCTGAGGAAGACGCTCATTAAAAACACAAGATTTTCCTTTGTATTGTTCCATTTATCTCTTTCAAAAGTAACAAAAAGATAAGTGTGTGGGTGATTTAGAATGTAGCTTTAACTTTTTTTCAGTCATATCGCTATGATGTCTGCAGTGTGACAGTAAATAGTGATGTCTAGCACTGAGGCATCATGCCGCAGACATGTGGCATGATGTCCCACCCAGTCACACTATCCTGACACCAGGCCAACCAGTCCTAAACTAACCTCTTAATGCTGAGTGCCTAGCGAGGCTGCTATTAGTACCATTTTTTTAAAGTCATTGGTATGACTTGGCTGGGGTTCAAATTTTCGACCTCCTGCATCCAAGGCAGATGCTCTAATCCCTAGGCCACCTGAGAGGTTAAAAAAGAAAAGTGTGAAGCCAACAAGCTTTGTAAATTTTAACAAAATAAATTATTTTCCTAGAAAACAATGTAAAAAATATGAAATAGGACTTATGGTTTGTGAATATAATCCAAACAATAATCCTAGAATCTAAAAATATTACATCGTGTCACTAAAAGTTCCAATTTGAGTCTTGAAGTTCTAATATGGAATGGCAATGAAGTCAGATGAGGTCATTGTATTGATGGCAAGTTTCTTGTTGAAACACAATTTATAATGTTCTGTTTTAGAACTCGAGAATAAATTTCCACTAAATGTCTTTGTCCCAGATTTTTTATAAATAAAAGCACTTGTTTTGTTTTACAGAGAATATGAAAATATGAATTATTAAATCCAAAAAACAGATGAACTTGAAAACAAACTGGCATCAACAAATTAAAAAACACCTTGAGCTCTAAGGTGCAGAAATATAACTAAAACATTTGCTTGGAAATGGCTGTTTTAAGCTTCGATTTTAGATCACATGGTGGCTCACGTGACAGACTATGTGATCACTAATTTGAATAGGGCAATAATAAAAGACATTTATCAATTAGGCTATCTAAAAAATCAGATTATCACGCTTGAAATGAATAATAATACCAAAAAAAAAACTGTTTAAATGGATAACACATGGGCTGAACATAACCTTGGTAATAGCCAATCATTTCCATTCAATGTTTACAAATGTTTCAACCAAGGTGAAATAAAAATAGTGATAAAACAACTGTTACATTCTTTCTAATCAGGTCAAGTTAATTTTCCAAAAAGAGATTCAAATCTAATGAAAATTATCACTACAATAAAATATAATGAAACCAAAAAAAAAAAGCAATTTAATTACATAAAACAGTGTGTCCTCAGAGTGGAGGATCTTCAGCAATTGCAGTCCTCTCCATGAATGAAGCTCCAGGCTCCTTTTTTGATCAGAACATCCTTGAAAGTCAAGAGCAGCAGATATTTCTCTTTGGGCATGGGTGGATCAGAGACTGTTAAGGTTACTACAACTCATTTGGGTACAGCTGTTGTTAATTTGAACAGATCATTGATCCAGGATGTTTGATTTAGTGGGTAAATCAGTCTGCGCCACTAACGTCTTAATTATTTTCATAAAGAAAACTAATGGACTGAAGATGTATTCCCAATTGATTAAAAGAGCATGTATGGAACATGCCTCTGGGTTTGGTGCACAAATGAAAAAGAAAAGTAAAGCATTAGACAGCCCCAAAGGGCACAGGTTTGATGAAAGGTTCCTGGAGGGAAAATTATGTACAAAGCAGTCGTCATCACTTGATAATGGGTTAGCCAGGAGTATCCATGAAGGTATACCCCTACTGTGATGCTAATGTCTGGTTGCTCCTCAAATACTGAGATGTGTTACAACAACCAGATTGTCTGACATTATCAAGACTGTGTTTCCATGGATATGTTCCACCCACATATGGAAGGCAGTCAAAATGGCATTCATTTCCAAGAGGTTGATATGAAGAGCCTTTTCTAGAAGCATCCACATGCCAGTCACTGAACATCGTAAGTCCAGTAGTAAACTGCCCTGCATTGAGAAGTCCAAGGAGAAACTAAATGATGTTGCTTGATACTTTATTTGATGCATGAGCTGTGTGAAATATGTGAAGCGAATATGGAAAAATAGTTTCATATCTAGATGGACAAAATGTTGAGAATGGATAAGGTCTGACATCTCTACAATGACTATTCACCTTGAACATGAATGAGAAAAGAAAGTTCATGCTGTGAACCAAAATTCATACATACCAAATGGTTTTATAGGATGTCAGCCAGGAATGCTGTATTCTCTACAGATGTAATTCTGGACTGGAATACAACTTGGTCTAATGTCTTTACTGAAGATCCAGCTTCAACATCTTGGTTGATACTGTCTCCCACATAAATGATTCTCTTGATGCATTTGGAGGAAGACATCAAGTTGATGTGTGTTAAGGGTTCCTATACCCAAAGGGACAAAATGTTGAGGCAGGACTATATCCAACTTCTATACAGCGATTATCCACCACACAATGAAGGAGGTAAAGTTGCTCATGTTCTGAACCAAAAACCTTAACGTTTTTGTGGTGCTTTGTGCAGGAAGACGGCTGTCTCTGCATCAGACATCCTGAACTCACAACGAGCCAAGGACTTAGGTTGGGGCTGTATGAATTGATATTTGAAAGTATGCATCAGACATGTCAAGACTTTATACTTGCTGAATCTATATGGCAGGTCTCAACTTGTGGTGGACTTTGCAATCAGAAATGTTCTGGATTAAAGCTGTGTGTGTGTTGTTTTCATACTATCTATATTGCTGTTTACAAGAAGAAACACTATTTTCTTGTGTAAAGTAATGCTGGTTTGTTATGAATTTCATAGGAATGGTCAGTCTGGTTTATCAGTTGAACTGGTGGGTCAGTAGTCACAACAGCATACCAAAGACAGTACATGCCTCACTGTCCAGCTTGCTGATGTGTTATGGTTGGTAAAAAGCATTTGTACATTCCACATTGGTTAAATTGTCGATCTGGCTTGTTTTCTTAAGAATTTCATGCATGGACAGGGTAAATGACTGGCATCTTGGAAAGTTTCACTGAAAACCTTCATGCATCATAGGCATGGTGATATTGATATTCACACCACATCGGCAACACTTATGCCTCATTGGCTTGTCCCCACGGGAATTAAAATACATAAATGCTATTAATACTCATAAACATATTAACAACAAGGCCCGTTGCATTTTTTCAATACGTGATTTGAATTCACAGATACAGTTCTGTCAATTTTTCATCAGCATGGGTGGGTGTAGAGTAGAACTGTACATCACAAAATATTCTGTCAACTGTACACTGCATTATTTCTGAATGATGGTGTACTGCAATTATATAAGGAACCAACAAGTTCATGTTCAGCAGCAGGGACCTGACATTTTTTTTCATGAGCAAAATAACAATACATTATATTTATGACATTATTTTTTTTAAAAAAAATCATAATCTTGATTTTAGGAAATAAAATATACCAACTCAAATGAAATCCACCCCATTATCAGACTGTAGATCAATTCGCTATACTTATGGTAATCATTTTATACATTATACTCTAAAAACGTTAACCAGATTGGCGTTATTAAGCTTATATGTTTGAGAACACATTGTGAAAAACATTGTGCTGATATCAGAGAGTTTGTTGAACAAAACAGGAAGTAATGACACTCAGGTGGACAATTTACTAGCTATAGTAATGATAAAATAGACAGGGAAACTGAGTGAGATGTCCATGTAAGATATTTATCAGAGAAAGCAACAATAAATATGAAACTCATTTATCCAACAAATAAGAAAATATTTAGTGGACTTCTGAAATTGCAAAATATTTAAACAGAAAACAAGTGCTTTCTTGATAATAAAAGGAATACATGTACTTAACTCTTTAACACATGCTAGGAAATTTATAAAAAATGATTTCTTTCTTTCTAAATCTGAAAGTTGTCCAAAAGTTCCACTTTGCCTGAACATCTTTCACAAAATCCCATTTGGCCACCACATTTCCATACACGACTCATATCAAACATGTAATTAAAGGACCATAAATATAATTATATATTTGTCATATTTCAAATTAATTTGTAACAAATACAACTGTTGTGTGAATAAAAAAAACTGAGGCATTATTTTGTCATGAAAAATGAAAACATGATGTTAATATTAATAAATTAGTAACAAAAGTACTCGGGAATTCCCATACATTCCTTACTGATGGTAACTACCAAAGTACTAGGAAAGCAAAAATGTATTATGGTACATTCCACCAGTAAAATTACCACAGTAAACCAAAATATCATGCATCTATCAACAGTTGTATTGTATTCACAGATACTGGTTGTTCTGGTGCAGTTTCTGCATTTGCAATGGGGGTGAAGAGGGAATATCCTCCAGCAGATCAATCAATCATTCAAACATTAAGTATATGTTAAAAGTCTTGCTATGTTTCTTGAGCATGCTTATTTTTTTTTTTTGCTGCTTGCTAAAAACATTGCATTTGCAACTCTAGTGCTCACACATTACATGTGTGTTAATTAGCAATTGAATGTGTACACACATCATGTCTGGAATTGCTGAGCCAAATTTGATAAAATGTACTAATTCATCCTCAATGAACTTAAATTGCTTAGACTTGTTGCACTTTGTTATCATCTCTGCAATGAAGAAAAGAAACAAACAAATATATATAAATTAAACAGTGGTATCCAATCAACTCAAGTGAAATAGTTTATAAGTACAGTGCCCGAAAAATTCTTCAGTGAAATTTTAATGTTACCAATCAAAATAACATGGCAACAACAGTTGAAAAACTTTAAATAGACAGGAATTCACCAAAATGTTGTCTGCATTATTTAAAACAACATTCTGATTTGCCATATCACTGAAAATAAAAGATGATGAAATTTAAGTACAAGATTGAATGAATTTTATGGAAGACTTCTTCTGAACATAAATGCAAAAGTGAAAACTACATCTGGATATAATGGTAACCACACAGCAGGTAAAAAGGGGGAGTTTACCTGGATGAGTTGCTTTCCTTTGTCTATATAATAATATGCAGACAGAAATATGTTTTTGTCTTTCAGGGAGGGCTGGATTCAGAGGTAGCAGTGAAAGTTATCCTGATGAAATCTAGGCAGTTTATTTGATAGAGAAACTGTAGAAACACAAAAGTGCTGAAACATAACAAAAGTTTTAAGTAACATATGACTTACCCTTGTGTTCGTGGATCCTCCCACTGTGTTGTTCTGTTCCTGTGATTCACAAAATACACTCTTCCATTAGCATCCACTCTCTTTTCTACAAAACATATCATTGCAAAATTATTACCTTAAAGTGGTAAATACAGTAAAAGCAAGACACCCTATTTTGTTGAGGCAGCTTTTTTTCTTGCAAGAAAAGACATACGTAAAGGAAAGTAAAAACAATAACACTGAGGTCAATTTTGGTTCTGGATGGATGAACTGACATGAACATTGATGCCATGCTTCTGCTAAGGCCCAAGTCAATAATTACTTTCAACACAACTCACTAAACACAGCTTAGTACCATTATCCCAATAAAATTAAGAAAATCTGGCTGCTGGGTTACATGTTATGACTTTAAGTTTCAATCAACAGTTTTTACTAATGTTTTTGTTTTGCTAATAAACCATGAGATACCTGTGGTAGATAGTTCATGAGAAAAATGTCTTATTGTTATTTCATAAATATTTCAAGAAAGAACAAGAAATCTGTATCCAGACGTTTCTTAAGATATTGAAATCAGAACCTTTTATGAAAATGACAATCTTTTTTGTGTATACAGAATCACATTTATATTATGGCACAAAATAATAAATGTTTACTATTCCATTGCACTGTTCACACATACCCCATCCCTCAGGAAGTGGCCCTAGGCTATCATTTTCTGGTTGAACAGCCATATTTGGATACAGATATCTGTTCTGGAGGGCCTCCATAGCTGTAGCTGTTGTACGGTTATTTCGCCAATCCTGCCAGTTGTGCCAATTATTTACCAGATCTGTGCTGGGACGTTGCCAGGTGGTTGTTCGGGTGTTGTGATCCACATAGTACACTCGACCTCTTGGATCCACTCTTCGTTCCCATCTGAAATGTTAGACAACTCACTTGCTAGTCAGTAAGTCATATTTCTAATGGAAAAGCTTGTTCATTTTTTTAGCCCTTCTCTTTCTTCAAACATGCTTGCAGAATACATAGAGATAATAGTGTGTAATACATTATAAAGAAGATAAAATATGAAGAAAAGGCATTGATAATAGTGTGTAACATAATATAATAGATTAAAATCTATAGAACATGAATAAATAATAGGGTGTAATTGATTATAATGAAGATTAAAATATAAATTTAAACACATTTGTTTCTTTATTCAGTTTTAACAGCAATGGTATAAATGGTTTGTACAGTGTACAAATAAGATATTTTAACACATAAACATACCCTGGGGGTAAAGGCTGTGGTCTCTCCCATGTGGTAGTCTTTGTGTTATGGTCTACATAATAATAACGCCCTTGTGCATCTTTTCTTGCCTCCCATCTGTAACAATGCAAGTGGTTTTTTTAAATGAACATCAAAACCTTGCTACAACATCCTTTGTTATAACATGAATTTTGATTCAAAAAGATAAACCATGGCTCCCAAGTTTATACAACTTTTAAAAATAAGCTATGTTTGGGCAAAATGTTGTATGAAAAGTAAGTTTGAACCGTATTAACTGTATTGCTATCACCAAGGATACTACTGGATATAAATATTGAGACTTCATGGAGTCATATTTTGAATGTAGGCACATACCACAAATTTTTTTTCTCAAAATTAGCTGCAAATCATTTTCAGTTTTAAGTTTCTTCTTGGACAGATCATGCATGGCAAGTAAGCACAATTTGCAGGTATAAAAGTATACTGATTTGCCAAAATATTAACATTACACACAATGGAAACTATAAAACAAGTTATACATATCCTATATCTAAATATTACAAAGATTTTTTTAACAAAGTAAATGTGATTGATATGTTCATCTGGCATTCATTAAGGAAAAAAATTGCCTAAACACTTTCTTTTCACAAAAAAGAAAGATATTTCATTTTGTGAATGTTCATTTCAAATATATCAAAAGCCACTGTTTCATGTTGTTAGACTACTATTTTTAAATTATGTCACCTCCTAAAATAGTTGACTGTATGTAATTGTTAATCTAATATGGATTTATACTGAACAAGCAGGCCAATGATTCATTTTTGTGTTTATTTTTAATTAACTGTGAGCAACTGTTAAACCATCCTGGACAAATAATTACCCACAAATATGTGCTCAATCAAGTGGCATACAGGTTCATGTATCGTTGATCAATCAAATTAGGAACCTAAGTAAATGCAAATCACTTAAGTTAATCTCACAGTAAAACCTTATTGCAATTCTCTAGCACCATTTGTTAGAACAAGAGGCCCAGAGTGTCCTAATGTCTCTCACCTGATAAATACCAGTTTTAAAGGCATATGCAGCAACAAGGCAGGTGCCTTGTGTTGAAATTTGTTGCTTCATTTTTAATGACAGTATTAGCATTTTAGTTGACTATATCAAAGTGAGGAAATGCGAGCTATGTGCCTTCACATGGACATAGAGTGCAACCAATTTGGTCTGGCTAATAACTATCCCTATATACTTAATACTTTTTTGTGCACATTTTCAATGGAATTACTATCAATCCACTACTAGTGATGCAACAAGATGCATGGAAAATACACATTTAGAATTTTGTACCAATATATTTTATACATGTATCCTTTCCAATATGCATACATTTAAATTGGTAACTGTGTCAAAGAAGCTTGAACCATATCCCATCCTTCTTGTAGCCTACAGAATACACATGTAATAATTTTCATAAGTTGTCTTAATATTGTATGACATATAAAGCATGTTATTCTATAGACCCCAATCATCATTTTATAATGGGATTTCCATGTACTGCTGAAGGAAATTCTTCATAATGAATTTGACAAATAGATCTTTGTTTCAAAATGGTTATTTTCCTTCTTTCTGTGTGTCTCTTTGCATTTAAAGAATGTTTCAGCACGAATAAGTGTAATTAGAATGTTCTAACAAGTCCAAAAACAGCATTTTGCACCTACAATCAAAGAACTTATGTAAAATGTGTGACTGATACCAAGGTCAAAAGACTAAGCATGCTGCAAACTGAATTATCTTAGCTCTAAAATGAATCATAATGAATCATAGCTCTATAATGAATCATCCAAAGCATGAACATAATCCATCAAGAGGTCTAGTAAATATAACCGAAAGATTAATGCAAATAACTGACCTTGATTACATAGTCAAAAGATTGAGTGAGTGACACAGAACAAGTTCTCTTAGTTTCATAAGTAATGCCAAGTATGGTGACCAAAACCTTAGTGCCATAATCCAAATTTTCCACAAATGTAACACTTATCCCAAGATCAAACAGATGAATGAGTTTTGTTGCAAAATAAAAAGTCATATCTTTGAAATGTTTATTGCCAAGGGTGATAATCATCATGAAATATATGTTAAAGAGTAATTTTAATCAAACCTGAAATTGTTGACAAGTGATGCTAGCAGTGGAAAAGCATCATCTAAATCTCTCTATTGCTAACATGGGTTCATTAACCAGTAAAAGTTTACTCAGTCAATTTGATTGGTAATTTCTACTTCATACATTAAAATTTAGTTAAAGATCCTTAACCTGTATGCTTCATATTGAAATCAGAAATGAATATAGAGGTGACCTTATACGAAAATTTATTTCAAACAATTCCTAATATGGTCACAAAATAAAAGGTGGCAACTAAACTAGGATTCTTTATGGACCACAGGAAAATTAAAATGCTGAGTTTATTTAAGAAATCTTGAAACTATAGTTCAAGCAAATAAGCAAAAGACTCTCTTGTAATTAAGCAATTCCAATTAAATTATTCAAAAATTAATGTTATTCAATGAAATAGACGCTGTTTACTGGTTGTGGAGTCTGACTTATCATTTATTAATAATAATGATTTCACTGTGTATATGTAATAATAATTTTGAGTTCTGATTTTAAGAGCCATGGATAATCCTTTCAGGATTTTATTGAGTACTGTAATTTTTCAATGATTTCCAGTTTCAACTTACAAAGTGTCAATTTCTTTCAAGGCAAAATATAAACATTAATGTTATACCTTTCAAAATTATATACATGCTAATTTTGTTTTCTATTTATCAAAGATGGTACATTTATATGATTTAAAGCATACCCTAAATAAGAGTTATCTAGTTATGAAGTCTCCCCTTAGCTTATGTTATGACTCCACTTAATGTACACTATGGTCCAGCACTTAATTTTTATACTACTTATGCCAGTACCAAATTGTCCAGCACTATAATTTACTACTTATATTAACACTTGCAAAATTCCGTGCAAAATTCTAAGGATCAAAGGTTATTTCTAAGCAACTTGATTTTGATGTGTTTACCAACACTGGCCGACATACCTTGAATAAGTTGAGATTTGATCCAGAAATGAAAATTTGTATGAACAGATTGATTCATGTATGAACATAGGTCTATCACTATAATATATCAGAGGAATATACATGTTGAACAATTCCAGCTATTAGATACACCAGAAGAAAAAAAACTTTAACAGGCATTCTTTCCAATACCACATCACATAATGTCAATCTGTTTTCTATTATTTAATTGCTTTGCTCTTTCTTTTTTTGCAGCTTTTAACACAGCAGTGTTTAATTTTTTATCATTGGAAGATTTTGTTTGCTTGAATATTACCCAGCAGGTAGTGGCTCAGCGTTAGGAGGAACATTAGGGAGATTTGGCTGAGGCATCTGCTGTGGTGGTGATGAAGCTGTGCTTGGTGTCTCTGACCCTGAATCTGTTGCCCCTGTAGCAACAGCTGGAACTGTGCCATTTGGCAGAGGAACAGCAGGACTTGCTCCTGCAAAAACAAGAGGCATTACTTGTGAAAGTTTCATAAAAATCACCCCTTCCTTTTCAGTGATCTACTTCAAGGACTATAATCATTCATGTTGAGTCAAATCTTTGTAATATCACATAGAACTGAAAATTAGATCTTAATGGATTGTGTATTTTACAATCCATGTGGTTGTTTTGAATTTTTAAATACATTTTGCAAACACCACACATGGTAAGTTAAGATATAAGACTAAGCCTCAATCATCAAAATGTTTTATCATTCATTCTATGGCTTCATGACTAAGTCAGAATGTGCTCAAGTATATGTCTCAACTTGAATGAGTTTTAACCGTCGTGATTGATTCAAACATGCACTTAACAGTAAACTTATCAAGATTGCAAATTTCATGATGATTGAATGGACAAACTGATAGAAATTAACAGTGCTTATAGCCATAAACTTTCTCTTTTTTTTTGCAAATTTCCTTTTCTGGCAGGATAAATATGATGAATGACTTCAGGTTAAATGCTACCTGCCAAACTGTTCCATTTACTTCAAACACCTTTTAAAAGTTTTGTGCTTATTGTCAAAATAATCACAAAGAATCTATAAACGCACTGATTATCTTGAACTGTGCTCACATAATAAAATGGACGAGATCAGTTGCATGACAATCTGCACATAGAAGAGGCTGAAAGTATTTTATTCATGTATGCATATGTGAAGCAGGATGGAGAAAGCTACTCCAACATTTGGAGTTGTATATATGTTATACAGGTCAGTAGGTAGGGAGATAGAACAGAAAAATGTGATCTTCTGAGAAATGTAGTGAAATTCCTAGGAAAATTGCTAGATACTGTGAAACATTTTAAATTCACTGGGTTCCAATTTTCATGGGTGAGCTAGTCCACAAATTTAAATTCACAATGATATATCAACCATGCTGATAGTCATCCTGCTCCCACCCACCCCAGTAATATGCAATGGAAATGCATCATCTGCTTCTTTATTTTAATGTCATGGTGCTATCCAGTGCTAAAAATATGAAATATAAATTAATATCAGTACATGAAAGATGAGGATCATAGGAACAAAATGATCACGATTTAATTTTAATCCAATATTAATAAAACATGAAAACAAATGTAAGGCTGTAATGAATCCACCTGATGTACAGTAATAGGTGCCAATTTTTTTGGTGTCCTTTATTTCCCACAGCACATATTATTCCCATTTATATATGCATTCTTGCACAAATCCACTAAATAGTAAATAATCAATCAGCTGATTAGTCCTGCTTTCTCAAAGTCCATTTCAAGCATGTCTCAAGTGCTACTTTGCTATGCGTGCAGACAAACCACTTAGCAGGAATTGACTAACAGTAGATATTTTCAAATAAGACCTCATCTCAATGATCTCCAATGTCTTAATCTTTGCAGTTAATATTTTGCATATTTTTAAACAATTCCATTATCAATTACCATCAAAATACACAAATTAATAACATCAGCATTCATCAGAAATTTACAGATCATATTTTTAATAGGGTCATGGTTGCCTAGAAACAAGTGGTAACCACAGTGCAGGATTGTTTTGAACAAAAGAGGTTTACAATCAGTGTTCAAGCATATAATCTTAAATTTATGCTTTTACGCTTTGATAGCAGTTTTAGGAATACAAGAGAACATAATTACTTAAGCTTACACATTATTAATATAAATGTCTTAACCCCAGGCATATGTGGCCAATGAGGATGTGTGGTAATATTTTTTAAAATCTGAAAAGTGTATGAACTAAATCTGAGGAAGAAATGTCAAAGGGGACTAATGGCCCTGGGAAAATATACTGGGTATGAATAGTCCAATGATTGCTGAAGACAATGCTTGCAGAGTGCTTAGAAAATCTTGTTTGTCGCTTATGGCAATATTTCCCAATACTTCCCACACACACATAAGGTCACTTCTTTTCACAAATGAAAATCTCCTGAAGTGACAATCTTGTTAAACCATATGCATCAAGGAAGTCAGATAAATGCATCTGAAGTAATCTACCACAAGTAAAGAGCTAGTCCTGAATGAAATCTGGCATAAATGATATGTGGGATAATGAAATAAGATCTTATCGACCAACCTGTTTGATTGCTGTTCAAAGTGGGTGGTGTGCTTTGGGTACTGGATGCTCCACGGTTGTTTGGCCTATTTGGTGGAGGCGGAGCTGCACGACCATGACCTGCAGTTCCACTGTTACGAGATGTTCGAGTTGCAGCTCTTGTTCCTGCTACTTGTCCTGTGAAAAATATAAATTCACCATTTTATACAGCTCAACAGTTTTTGTGGGTTTCATGGCTGCTACAAACTAAAGATTTAAAGATTCAATAAAAAAAATTCTATGTGAAAACAAAAGGGCCTTTTTCAAAATCCTTGAATTTAAGTTCCTATGAAAATAAAATGTTTAGCAAAACTTCAAATGAAAATATCCATTGGCAATATTTTCTGGTAAGACAATACTTTTGATTTAATGTGAACTGTCATTATACAAATCAATCGATCTCATTCTAAAATATGTGATAATTACGTGGGATATATGTGGGATATATCTATCACAACACAAATGCACCCAACATGGTAGATATCTCTACGCTTATGACACCATGAATGTCTACAATGTATCTTTTTGTTTTAGTATTTAAAGGGCTTATAGACACTAAACACTGCTCACAGCAAATTCTTTTATGTGAACTGACTTTTTATGAGCTTTCAAATTTTTTGAAATGTTCACAAATTTTGAATTCTACACAAGTACCAAAATTACACCATGTTATTCTCCAAGTCAATTTCTAAGTGAGAAACAACAGAAAAATAATCGATCTTTTGATCTGAAATCCCACCATGGGAAAAGAATTTGTGGGCAGCAACACTACAAAGTTCACTCCTGTCTACAAATTGTAACCTTTGGGTGGAACTTGCAAATCCCACACAAGTGCATATGATCAATTTTTTAAAATTTTCACCTGAAGTGAGAAAAAAAAATTCATACTTTAGGTGATAAAATTACCACCTTCCAAAATATCACATGTATTTGGGTTTAACAGCAAACTGCTGCCTATATGGTGCTGACAGAAAATGAAGTTCTATAAATGCAAACATGAAGAATGGCAAAAAACTTTAGAAAGATAAATCCTTCAAAGCAAGGACTGTTATAGTAAAACATACAACACTCTCTCAATAACTCGCGTACAATGGGGTCCACAAACATTGACCCCGTTATAAGTTAGGGTGCGAGTTATCGAGGGACCTATAGCAAACAACAAAACGAACAAAGCGGTCGACGTAGAGGCAAAAGGGGGTTGGGTTGGCATGTTAGTCTTTAATACTCAATTAATAATTGTGCTAAGATTAACTGTGAATAAATATCTCTACATAGTGATGTACTTTCTTTACTTATTTATTCAGAGTAACATTAATTTCAGGATAACTTACAGTATATTGAGGGGATCATCAAAACATTATTCCACATGGGTTACATTTGCTTAACACATGTATGACTTCCCATTGTGTACTATGTCCCAATTTTTTTGTTGATAAATTCTAGTTTTATTGTTTGATCCAAAGAAGACTTTATTTATACAAAAGATTGACACTCATTTCAAAGAAACAATGTCAATTGAATGATGGTTAGATTTGATTGTGGTAGAAGTAAAATGAAAACCAATAAACAAATTTACAAGGGTTATCCATTACCAGCATGAATTTAACGGGTCTACAAATTTAAAATAACGTAAATTAGAACATGATAATACTTGCAGTTTGTAACACGTTTGAGCTTGTATGGATAATTACGTGCGGCTTCCTGATTCGCTGAGTGTATTTTTCCCCCGACAATGAATTTTGTTTACTTCTATGTCAATGGAAAAAATCTCCAAAGCCATTCATGGCTTGCCCTAAAATGAAATTAATTCTCCATACTTTTTGCCAATTTGTTTTGCTTGGGCCTTGAGAATTGTTCAAGATATGGAAACACCACCTTGTTCACTTTGCCGTGTGAGCCATGCGTACACAGCATCATCAAAATCAGCATCGTTTGCTGTCCGTGCTAGTTTTCACTTGATCCCATTATCTGAATCAACATCATGTAAATAATCCCTAAGTTTCTGCTTATCCTTAAGCCAACCTCTAAATGATGACTCAGAAATTGTTTAGTTCATTGCAAACGTTGAATCTCGCTTCACCAATATGAACCCTAACTATATGAACCCTAACTATGATGCTTTTAAAATTAATTTATGGTGTCCTCATATATATGGTGTCCCAACATATATGGTAAATATGGCACATTATCATAAGACATCGTCTGGTTTAAAACCCCATGTCAGTATGATTCTATTTAGAAGGAGCTATCATAAGACATAGTCAGGTTTAAAACCCCATGTCAGTATGATTCTATTTAGAAGGAGCTATCATAAGATATCGTCTGGTTTAAAACCCCATGTCAGTATGATTCTATTTAGAAGGAGCTATCATAAGACATCGTCTGGTTTAAAACCCCATGTCAGTAGGATTCTATTTAGAAGGAGCTATCATAAGACATCATCTGGTTTAAAACCCCATGTCAGTATGATTCTATTTAGAAGGAGCTATCATAAGACATCATCTGGTTTAAAACCCCATGTCAGTATGATTCTATTTAGAAGGAGCTATCATAAGATATCGTCTGGTTTAAAACCCCATGTCAGTATGATTCTATTTAGAAGGAGCAGCATTAACCTGATTTTCAAGATGGCAACTACACTGGATACACTGGATAGAGGTGCATGGCATCAATGGTGGGTTTTTTTCCCCTGTGATACATACCACAGTATTTTTCACTGGACCAGTATTTCAGTAGGTCCCTTCAGTAAGTAATGTATGGAAATTCCTATTTAATCTTATTCAAAATTTGATTTATGTTAACACATACAGAGAGGTATAAGCACAATTATTGCTATTATACGTGGCAAAAAAAAGTGTAAGTTTGGTGTATAAAGTGTAATCTATATATTACATGCCAAATTACAGCACGTTTGAAAAAGATACATTTTTATTACTAACATGGTTTATGAAGCTGGTAAAACTTCTTTTCACAAAGGGCAAAATCTATATAGATTAGAACCAGAATACAAACACAAAAGATACTGAAAAATTATTTATATTCAGCACTCACTTCAACTAGTCTACAAGTCTAACTTTCGCTTGATGATCATGAATTGGAAACCTGCAATGATCAATGTAAAGTGCTCAGAGTGCTGTTTTACATCATTTAAAGTTTGTAAAGCAGTGTTGGTTTGTCCCTTTTTTGGATCTGACACGTTTTGAAGTTCAAATTTTTTCTTTCATTTGACCTCTAAAACTCACATCGTAAAGTGTTACACTAAAGTCTGATGCCATTTTCGTAATACAGACTGGTTCACTAATTAGTATGTCATTAAAATGAATCTTTTAGATAATGTTCACTTTTGAGAAACTCATCTGTTTTCTTGGAAAGGGATCATATATAGTTGCTATATACAGCAAATATGTGATCAAAATGCTATTCTTACACAGCAGTCACCTTTTTAAGAATATTCTCAAATTTATGAGTGAAATTAAAGAGATAATAATAAAAATGACAAAAATAGGTTTTATTGCTTTTTTTATTTATTCTTTTCATGTAGCAGAAAAGCACAATCCATATACAGTTTAGTGGGAAATGTGATTTGGTGGAAAAAAAAGTGTAAAGATTACAACAAAAGCGTAATGTTTGGCATGCATATTAACATCATGTTTTACTTTTTCATGACAAAATAATTCAAAAATATTGTTTCTTTCAAAAAACAATTGTATTTGTCACAAATGCATTCTGAATATCACAAAGAAAATAATATTCATGATCCCTTAATCACAAGATTAAGATGTGTCACATGGTAGCCAAATGTGATGTAGAGGAAAAGATATTCTGATAAATCCAATTTCTGGAAAAAAAATTCAGATTGAAAAACAAATGTCATTTTTTTTAGTTATCTCCAAGTGCATCTTAATGTGTCAAGTACACATATTTCTTTGAAATACTGTAAATTATCCTGAGAATTGAATTTTATGTAATTTCTAAAGTCAATTAAATATTTTCTCACTTGTTAGGTGTGTTTTATGTTCACTGGCCCTATTTGATAAATATCTTGCCTAGGTTTTTCATTTGACTCAAGGTTTCCCTGTGTATTATATCATATGTGTAGCTAGTAAATTGTAGGCTTCAGTGTCAACACTTATCATTTTATCACGATGTTCTCTTATCTCAGCACATGCCTTTTACAGAATGTTATCTAGTGTAAGCTGAATCATGCCACTTTAGTTCAAGTTTTTAAATTACAACTTACACAGCAAATAACATCCACATAACATATTCATCTAACATAGATTACTGCCCAATTAATTTAGAGAAGGAGATAGGATCTGCAATTTTCTCTTGAGCTAAGATATTTTATTTTATTTCAATTAATTTTTTCAAATAATATAATGGATATAATATGGTGTTAGATTGCTACAAAATCACAGCAAGATATTTTTCAGCTATTGACAGATGGGTGTTTTGAAAAAAAAAAAAACTTCCAAGAATCTGTCCTAAAACATGAAATTGTTGGTCACTAATATAACTGCTATACTGTGGTACATATTGTAGTAAATTCAGAAATATGGTGATGCAAGATTTTTCATGGTTTCCAGGGTCTAATACTGACCATTAGAACCACACCATTTCATTGACAACCAACTAGACATTATAAAAATTCTTTTAGCAAAATTCCTTACTGATATGTTCATCCATTATAATTTTCCTTTCAGGAGTAGCAATTACAAGATTTTTAAGATGACTGCTATGTTGGCTGTATTGGACATCATACTGGCAGAAATTTTGTTTTGGGTCAACCAGACATATTAAATAATCTTTTAGTGAAAACTCCATGCTGATATGACCAACTGCTGATGAGTAGTACAGTAGTGACAAGATTTTCATGACTGCTGTGGTGGCCATATTAGAAAAAAAGATGGACACCATTTTTATTTGAGACCATATAGAGATCATAAGAAATCTTTAGATGAAAACCCCATTTTGATATGACCATACATTCAGATGAAGAAGCAATGAAAAGATTTTCAAGATGGCTGCTGTGGTGGCCATATTGGATGTCCAAGCAACATAATTTTTCTTTTATGAACAGATTAAGGGATGAATGTGTGTCAAGTCTTATGGCAACCCAACAAGGAAGGGTAGTGATAACAAACAACAGATGAAAGATAAGACAAAATATGATCCAATAATCTTTTTGTCTATAAGCAGTAAAAACAAAATTAAAGAAAGAGCAAACTAAAAAACCAACAAACCACAAACAACCAAAAAACTCAGTTAAAAGAAATACTTTCATCTTTATCACTTTACAAATACCTGGCATATAATGACTGCCACTGAACAGTTCAACCAGAAAGATAAAGCTAGTCTGTGTCCTTACCATTAGCTTGATGGTTAGTGGTCTTCTTGGGAAACTTGGCTAGGTTTACAGTCATTCCATCTAGGGTAATGACTAGATCTCCAGTCTTTCCTTTTCCATCAGCAGCAAGTGTGTAAGTCTTTGTTAAGTTGCTACCTGCAAATAAAGTTGAGTAAAACTTTTGTAAATGATCACTGGTTTCCATTTTATTGTAATACTAAAACAGAGAAGACAGTATAAATCTGAGGTTATTTTCCCTCCTTAATTCAATGAAAATTGACAGGACATATAAACCTAGGTCTGTGAGATTAAAAGTTTTCATTTTCAACTCTTTGGTTCAGGGTCAGCAAGACCTGATGGAGCCAAATTGATCAGGTCCACATATGTCAAGGACCCGTCCAGCAGCTAAATCTGACATACAAATATTTACACCAGCACACTAACATACACAAAAGACTGGAAATATATTTTTAAAAAATCAATGCAAATTCCAAATCCAGACTACTTGATCACATATTCAATCATACAAATATTTGACTAAGCCTAAAATTTTTTAAATTTTAAATCACATGACAATGCTTTTTTTTGGTAAATCCTCTTTGAATCTCAGTTCTATGGTTAACTAAAACATCAAGTCTAAAAGATCTCAATATCAGATAAAAAGTATCAAACACAAAAATACTCTACAACAAACTAGCCTTACAAAATTAATTCAGTGAAACAAATGGAAAAACAGCCTATAAAGTTAATTTATATGCAGTCAGTGGCCCCCTACCCAAAGTAATAAATCACTTGGCAGATAGTTGAGTTTCCTCTGACTTTTTATACCCCATTTTAGACATCTGGACATTTTTTGTTGTCAAAATATCTAAAATGAAGTCATAAAGGTCAGAGAAACTCAGACTAATTGGCAGATTACTCAGCCTCAGATGAGCATTACTTTATTCCTTGGAGAGTATGTGTCAAATGCTGTGTATTGTTAGAAGAAAGCAATCAGTGTCCAAAGGTCTCACCAGGATATGAATCAACTAGTTCTCTAACATGCTGATTATTCTTTGTAAATGCTCAGGCAACTGGGATCTTGAATATTGAGAGGGGTATGTTTTATTTATTAGCAATAACTTTTCTGGTGCAAGTACTATGTTCTTTGCTCATTTTATGTGCTATAAATGGATCAGTTATTGGGAGTGCCTTTGAATAAGGCTCCTGAATGATTTGCTTACTCCAGGTACAATGCTTGTGCTGAAGAAAACCTAAATGGCCCCTTTTTATCATACTCAATAATTGGCCAAGCTTTCTTTTTCCATGATCCTGGAAAGTCAAAATAAATTTATTTTTCAATTTACATGCAATTCCTGTCCTTTTTGAACCTGGGACATCCAAAGCCCATCAGTGCAACACATCTTGAATCATACAAATTTCCTAAGTTGATTCTTGCATTTAGCTGATAAATCCATACATAAACAAACTCAAAACATTTAGTACATTTACTAATGATGTCAAGTTTTAGCACTGGTTAAAAACACAACTGTGTGATTGACGAAGATCAAGCTTAGACTGGTGATCATCATATAACATGAATATGCAGAATTTCAAGAGTATTTTAATCCACCAGTATCCCATTACTGTGCAACATTCACTTGCATTAGTGAACTTTTATGACTATTTTCATATATTTTAAGGATTAAAACTCATGTGTTCTTCAATGTTTAAGAAAAAATAAATATTAAAAGATCAGATGGGCTAGCACTGATTACAAATGACTGGTCTGTGACTAATAGAAATTAGTCCAAGACCTAAAACTACAACAATTTCAGGCCCTCCGGTCAAAAGTACACAAATTTTGGTACTGAGATTGGATTAAAAACATCACAACACCTTTGACAATCTTGAGAATGAAGTTGAGGTGAATGGTCTTTATAATCTTGCTTAAAACACCCAAAGCTGAAATTCTGTATTACAATGCAGGCACAGATTATGCCATTACCATAAGCAACAGCATCAGTAAAATGCATAATACTTACACTTCCCCTGATTCTCTTCAAGAAGTGGATAAAGGTCAACACTCAATTGTCCTAATAGAGTGTTGTTACGTACTGTATTCTGGCTCAGAACTTTAAATTCTAAATGGGAGTAGGGAGTCACCAGCCTGAAATGAAAGTTTTAAAATTTAAAGGACTGTTTAAATCAGGCAATTAGTACATTAAATGAATGCCACTACTATGATATGTATGAAGTACAGTATCCAGAAAAGTGTTCTCCATGAAGTTTGGAATTTTTACCGTAGCTTTCAATCATATCGATACGATGTTTTAGGTGTAAAAGCTTATAGTGATGTTTTGTACTGGACATATGCCACAGACATGTAGCATCATGAAAGCTTACAGTGATGTCTAGTATTGGACATCATGATGCACACATGTAGCATCATGAAAGCTTAGTGATGTCTAGTATTGGACATCATGATGCAGACATGTAGCATCATGAAAGCTTACAGTAATGTCTAGTATTGGACATCATGATGCACACATGTAGCATCATGAAAATGTCTAGTATTGGACATCATGATGCACACATGTAGCATCATGAAAGCTTAGTGATGTCTAGTATTGGACATCATGATGCAGACATGTAACATCATGAAAGCTTACAGTGATGTCTAGAATTGGACATCATGATGCACACATGTAGCATCATAAAAGCTTACAGTGATGTCTAGTATTGGACATCATGATGCATACATGTAGCATCATGAAAGCTTAGTGATGTCTAGTATTGGACATCATGACGCAGACATGTAGCATCATGAAAGCTTACAGTGATATCTAGTATTGGACATCATGATGCAGACATGTAGCATCATGAAAGCTTACAGTGATGTCTAGTATTAAACATCATGATGCACACATGTAGCATCATGAAAGCTTAGTGATGTCTAGTATTGGACATCCTGATGCAGATATGCAGCATCATGAAAGCTTACAGTGATGTCTAGTATTGGACATCATGATGCACACATGTAGCATCATGAAAGCTTAGTGATGTCTAGTATTGGACATCATGATGCAGACATGTAGCATCATGAAAGCTTACAGTGATGTCTAGTAATGGACATCATGATGCAGACATGTAGCATCATGAAAGCTTACAGTGATGTCTAGTATTGGACATCATGATGCACACATGTAGCATCATGAAAGCTTAGTGATGTCTAGTATTGGACATCATGATGCAGACATGTAGCATCATGAAAGCTTACAGTGATGTCTAGTAATGGACATCATGATGCAGACATGTAGCATCATGAAAGCTTACAGTGATGTCTAGTATTGGACATCATGATGCAGATATGCAGCTTCATGAAAGCTTAATGTCTAGTAATGGACATCATGATGCAGACATGTAGCATCATGAAAGCTTAGTGATGTCTAGTATTGGACATCATGATGCAGATATGCAGCATCATGAAAGCTTAGTGATGTCTAGTATTGGACATCATGACGCAGACATGTAGCATCATGAAAGCTTACAGTGATATCTAGTATTGGACATCATGATGCAGACATGTAGCATCATGAAAGCTTACAGTGATGTCTAGTATTAAACATCATGATGCACACATGTAGCATCATGAAAGCTTAGTGATGTCTAGTATTGGACATCCTGATGCAGATATGCAGCATCATGAAAGCTTACAGTGATGTCTAGTATTGGACATCATGATGCACACATGTAGCATCATGAAAGCTTAGTGATGTCTAGTATTGGACATCATGATGCAGACATGTAGCATCATGAAAGCTTACAGTGATGTCTAGTAATGGACATCATGATGCAGACATGTAGCATCATGAAAGCTTACAGTGATGTCTAGTATTGGACATCATGATGCACACATGTAGCATCATGAAAGCTTAGTGATGTCTAGTATTGGACATCATGATGCAGACATGTAGCATCATGAAAGCTTACAGTGATGTCTAGTAATGGACATCATGATGCAGACATGTAGCATCATGAAAGCTTACAGTGATGTCTAGTATTGGACATCATGATGCAGATATGCAGCTTCATGAAAGCTTAATGTCTAGTAATGGACATCATGATGCAGACATGTAGCATCATGAAAGCTTAGTGATGTCTAGTATTGGACATCATGATGCAGATATGCAGCATCATGAAAGCTTAGTGATGTCTAGTATTGGACATCATGATGCAGACATGTAGCATCATGAAAGCTTAGTGATGTCTAGTATTGGACATCATGATGCAGACATGTAGCATCATGAAAGCTTAGTGATGTCTAGTATTGGACATCATGATGCACACATGTAGCATCATGAAAGCTTACAGTGATGTCTAGTATTGGACATCATGATGCAGACATGTAGCATCATGAAAGCTTACAGTGATGTCTAGTATTCGACATCATTATGCAGACATATAGCATCATGAAAGCTTACAGTGATGTCTAGTATTGGACATCAAGATGCAGACATGTAGCATCATGAAAGCTTACAGTGATGTCTAGTATTCGACATCATGATGCAGACATGTAGCATCATGAAAGCTTACAGTGATGTCTAGTATTGGACATCATGATGCACACATGTAGCATCATGAAAATGTCTAGTATTGGACATCATGATGCAGATATGCAGCATCATGAAAGCTTAGTGATGTCTAGTATTGGACATCATGATGCAGACATGTAGCATCATGAAAGCTTAGTGATGTCTAGTAATGGACATCATGATGCAGACATGTAGCATCATGAAAGCTTAGTGATGTCTAGTATTGGACATCATGATGCAGATATGCAGCATCATGAAAGCTTAGTGATGTCTAGTATTGGACATCATGATGCAGATATGCAGCATCATGAAAGCTTAGTGATGTCTAGTAATGGACATCATGATGCAGACATGTAGCATCATGAAAGCTTACAGTGATGTCTAGTATTGGACATCATGATGCAGATATGCAGCATCATGAAAGCTTAGTGATGTCTAGTAATGGGATTTTTAACATAACTTTTAGTCATATCGTTATGATGTTAGAAGTGTGGAAGCTTAATAATGATGTCTAGTACTGAACATCATTCCACAGACATGTAGCATCATCCTGACACCATGTTAACCAGTCCTAAAGCCAACCTCTTAATGCTGAGCATCAATCAAGGCAACTGCCACTATTGTTTTTACGAGTCTTTGGTAAGACTCTGCTGCGGTTCGAACCTGCAACCTCCCACATTTGAAGCAGATTCTTTATTCACTAGGCAACCAGAGAGGTCCTCTCCCTGAGGACAGTTCAGTTCAACACACATGGACTAGGCTGACTTCTGTGTTAAAATGGATGACTCAGTCAAATTTTGATGGGAAAAGATAAAAAATAACAGCATAATTTTATAAAAATGGAAATGTTTTTTTTATGGAATATGAAAGCCACACCAGTGCCTGGAAAATGAAATAACACAAAACAATCTGCATAGATACAGGGGCAGAAAAAAGTAGCATCATATACTTTTACCACATTCATGGTGTGATATACAATGAAGGTATAAACCAGATCTATATGTACAAAACCAAATCTAGATTAATATGCATACTTCACAAATAGAAATGACACAAAAAAGTCAATTATAGAGAAAATCTTAATTTATCATGCTTTTTAAAGAACTTTAAGTGGAGATTAAAAAGCAGTTTTTTTTGGTTGAAATATACTCCAGGCAAAATGCTGAAATTAATAAAAAAAACTATATTATCCAAAATTAAAGACTTCATTACCTCCCTTGATTAAGGCATGGTTTGCTCTTAGGTTTAACATCATACTAGAAAAAGCAGCTACTAATGAATGTGTGTGTGTGTGTTTGTGTGTGTGTGTGAGTGATCTACATTTTTAATGTAGCTTCAACAATTTTTCAGTCATATCGATACAATGTCTGCAGTGTGACAGTTTATAGTGATGTCTAACACTGGGCATGTAGCATGATGTCCCACCCAGTCACATTATCCTGACACTAGGCCGACCAGTCCTAACACTAACCTCTTAAAGTAGAAAAGTATCAATAGAATTGTCATATGAAGTAAAAATTATGTTTATTTTGCAGAATATGTTCAGGAATTGTGATCAAAAACAGAAAAAGGGATATTATTTTCCTTAAATATGAACATTATTTGCTTCAGTTGAATATATTGATCCATTAAAAAAAATAGTGTTATAAAAAAAAGCATAAAAGACTGATGCAAAAAATAGGTATCTTTTGTCAAACTGGAAAGTATGAAGAAGAGAAATTCAAGTGGAACAGGAACAAGAATACTTTTTCATATTGGCATGGCGCTAATATATGTTTAAAACTATCTAGTTTATTAATTCTGATATGGACAGGTAAAACAAAAATGTCACCAAGTCAGTGCAGGGGTCACGCTACCTGGCAAAGTGGGCAAAAAAATTGCCTGAGAACTGTAAACTTCACCTTATTCTGTTAAGAAAGTGATAATGACTTAGCCCTGGAATTTTCGGACGTAAAATGGCTGTAGATTATGACTTTTGAGATGCTCCCTCGCAGTAGCCAGTAAGTTCTGGCACACAGGTACTCGACGCGAGCTTGATGTTAAAAAAAAAAAAAAAAATCTTAAGGAGAAAGTCATAAAGAGTGACAAAAATACCTCAGTTTACCCCCATGACCAGTTCTGACAGTGGACCCTCCCTGTCATACTATATAGTATTACAGAGAGGGTCCAATGTCAGAATTCGTCATGAGTGTAATCTGTTATATTTTTTTCAATCTGTATGACTTTTTCCATAAGATTATTGTTGCTTTTTTTAAATCAAGCTCAAATCAAGTACCTGTGTTCTGGCACTGTTGTAATCCAAGGTGAAATGCATCAATATATAAATAGTAATTTGCTTTTAAAAAATGTGATTGGTGAAAAGTGTTTTCTAATGTATTGTTTTTATAAATGGAGATTTTAATGGCCGTATTTGCATTTTTCCTTGGTAAAATCAGTTTGAAACAGTAAAAGAATTTGCAATGGTGGACATCGCTATGTATATGATATATCACATCATTAAACTGTATGTATTTATAAATAATTGGGCAAATGGATTCAGCAAAATCTATAATATAATGAAAACAAAAATTAAACTTTATTTCATAGTAGATTTAGCCTAAATATTTAATAACATAGGTCAAAAACACCTGACAATCTCTTGTGGAATTCGAAACAATTTTGCAAGGTCAAGGTTGTTTCTTGACCTACTGCAATTAATTTTCACGAAATTATAAAAGATATATATAGTAGCAAATACTATTTAATTGATTTATATAAATAATGCCATTAGGTAGACAAATAATTCAACCATAGATACACAGTCATATTACTGAATTGGTTGTAACAAAGTAAGAAAGTGAATAATTATATTTATAGAAAAACCCTCTTTCTAAAAATAGATGCACTCGCTTGGTGTAATACATGTTTTTGGATGTTTTGGTTTTTGGGGGGAAAAGGGTCCAGTTTAGTTATATATTTACTTTAGTACTTCTGTGTGTTGCCTATAAATAATTACAGTAATGTTTTATTGGTAACAAGGAAATCAGGATGAAAAGTATGTTTTGAAGTCGCTTGTTTATTTATTCATATGTACATGATTTAGGGGTTGTTGCAAAGAATGCTAGAACTCTATTGACTGCAATTTTACACAAAACTTGTATAAAATAAAAAAATAAATTTGTTTTTTGTAAAATACTAGACTTTAACCTTGTTAATGATTTCAGTTCAAATTATTTACAATGTATAGCTTCTGCTCTGCCTTTTAAGTCATATCACCAATTTGCCTGAATTTCAGTCCAAGCACATTTGCCACAAGTATGAATAGAATGGGTATGAATATAATAAATTTTATACATGTACAAAATGGGTAGATAATAAACATATGACATATTTTTTAACTTCAAAAAGGACATTGTTTAAAACTGTTAAAAGCATACTGAGAAATGGAGCACATAAATAAGATATATATTTCACATTTGTTGCTTTTGTCTCACTTCTCACAATTTAGCTCCCACTTCTCCCTGTTCTGACCAAAAGAAGATGTCACTTCTCCCTACAATTTAAGTCTAGCTAGACCCCTGCAGTGACATGCAAAATTTGGTTATGTGACCTATGTTTATGACAAGACTGTAGTACTCATTAAGGTGCATTCCCTAATCAGAATTCCTGCCTTGAGCTAAATGCAAAAACTTGTCTAAAATTTGAAATGTTGGTTACTGTGACATTCTGGTGACCAGATGACAGTTTTCACTTGCCAGTTTAAAATTTGTTGTTGCAATAGTGATAATCTAAACTGCAAGCTGGAGTATGTATAATATGAACCTATGAAAAATAGAACACATGTTCTAGATGTCAAGATGCATTACAGGAACAAGTTTCATGATTCCAGGAATAACAGTATGTATAATAAGTGCAAATGAGAATTGGATATGATATTCTAATGGCTCAAATTTATTTCCAGGAACCACAATTACACCCACTTCTTCGTTCTAATTGCAGATTATTCAAGTCATCTTTGAAACTGTTGCAAACCTCCAGCATACTCAACTTGGTAAGAAACTGTTTTCTTCTGTCTCAGTTAACATGTTCACAGGATACCAGTCTTTTAATGGAAACCCATTCACTATGATTATCCATTCTGTAATATTTTTAAGAGGATATGAAAAGGCCAACCTCCATGGTATGTGTTTGCCATCCAATTAGGATAAATAATAACAAAATTTGGCACCCATGATGGAGGTCAGATCTCTACCATTTTCATTTGATAACACCACAAGTCTTAAACCATAAATTCAAGCGGAGTAGTGACAAGATTTTCAAGTTGGTTGCAATTGTGGCAATACTGGATGTCAGATCAGCAGCACTTTCATTTAGGACCAATTAGACTTAAGATAAGCGCGATGTTGAGGCCCATACATGGCATTCATATTGGATATCCAAGGTCATGTCTGATGGGCACAGTTATCATTTATACTCAACTAGACATCATATGAGGTCTTTTCATGACAACTACAATGTCACTATGGCTATATGTTCTGCAGGAGTTGAGAAATTTTTTGTAAGATAGATGCTATGGTGGCCTTACTGGATGTTAGACAAGTACCATTTTCATTTAGGATCAACTAGGCATTGCAGGAAGAGTTTAATTAAAGTTTATATGATGAAATGAGAATCTTTTCAGGAGTAGCTATAACAAATTTTAAAGACAGCCATTAAGGTTACCATGTTAAATGTCAGCTTGACACTATTTTCATTTAAGAAGAATGAAACAAGTATTCAAGTGAAAACCCTATGTTAATTAGTACACTTGTTGAGGAGAAGTAGCCCAAATGAACATCATATAAGGTCTTTCAGTGTTGATATGACATTCAAGATCAGTAGTGATAGCAAGTCACCATGGCACCTTATATTTTGATGTCCACAATTTTTTCATTCAGGAACAAGAAGATATGAGAGAATATGTCTGCAAACTTTTGTGACAATCCTTGCATTAGTCTGGGAGATGTAGTTTAACCAAATTTACTAGACAAAAGGCCACTGCAAAAGATAGTCTGGTCTATGACCAATAGGACTAAAAAGAGGCCCAAAAGGGCCTGATGCCAGTTTATGGGCACACATTCACTGTTAAAGATTATGAAATGCTTGGAGTACAAAGCTGCTACACTGACAAAGAACTTTCTCTGCATAAAAAGGACAAGTAATTTATACAAGCAGCATTGTCTCCTGCACCCCTACCTGCCCTTAAGGACTAGGCCACTTTGATCTGTAACTCGGATACTGTTCATAACACCCTCCTAATGTATGAAGTTACCTGGCATTATAAGAAAAGTTAATCTGCATAGTACTCATTGATTCCCATGTCTGTGAGTTATAATTAGGGAGCTGCAATGACTTAGCCTAAGGAACTGGACTTGTGAGCAAAAGGATGCAGGTTCGATTCCCACCAAAGATCATCTTGGATATTCCTTAACATGATAAATCTGCCCATAACTGAATTGATCTTAAGGACACAAGTTACACTGCAAATCTCATCAAAATCTACTAAGAAATAAGATTTATAGATTGTTCACAAGCTAAGCCATTAAGTTGCAAAACTATTTTATTAATATTATTGGACACTGTTCACAAACAAGCTGATCCGATATCATGATATAACAAGCTTACATTCCAGTTTTGATCAGACTCTGATCTGAAATATGAACTCAAGAGCATTCATAAGCACCACACTAATGTGTAAATGTCAATCTTAATCTAACTTATCCAAGATTTTCATGATGTAAAATTACATATAACATCTGTTCAAAGTCTTCCCTGAAACAGATTTCTATGGTGTTAACAAGCTCAGCCAATCAGATGTAATATCACCTCAATAATATGCATGGTCCTTGCTCAAGTTCAAACTTGTATGAAGATTTGGTGATATAGGGTAAATCTGAGAAAATCTGGATGAGTTAAATTAATGCTTTATATCTTTCTTATCTTTCTTATGGGGCTGTTGCCCATACCTTTCCTCTGATTAAAGATTTTTTTCCATTGAGCATTGTTCTGTAAAGTACATGTGCTCACATGCTTTGAATACACAATGTCAATCAACTTTATGAATCCAGTGACTCAAACCATTTGACCCTGTACCAAAGCAAATATTAATTCTAGGTGAGGTAAGACAATCCCCTTACCACTTATTTACAACTATTACCGATATGTTAACGGATTGTAATACATATGCTTTCACAAGTTATTTATGCAATATCTGCTGTGCATGAAGACAAAAAGTAATATTTTGCTTGTCCGATTTTACTTGAACTGCATTTATTTGAAGGAGCGCATAATCAGACAGTCATGGTAGGATCTGCTAATACCCAAGTGGAACAAAGAGGAAAGGAGAAATAATATGCACATGAAAATAGATAACACACAATAAAATAACATATTTAGGTAAACAGAAAATTAGCAAAAATATTGATTTATCATTTTGGAAATAAATAATATAAAATATGAGAATCATATCCCTCTCAAAAGGCAACCTATGCACAAAAACTGGTAAATTTTTGTTTAATGGTTTTGGAGGGTAAGTGGCTACAAATAAATGGATAACAAGACAGATAAAGGGTATCTCTATGTCTATGACACATTTTTAAAAAAAGGAAGGGATAATAATCATGTGACTCTTGTGAAATATTCATTAAAGTTTTAAAATATGTCCATCACAAAATGTTACTATCTTAAGCTTTCACTACTAGCAAAATTAATCATCCAAATAATCCCAACAATGTAAAGCTTTGGAATCATGTTGGAAATTCATTAAAGATAATGATGTTACTATCATATAGTTACACATTAACACACTCAAAAGAGTAGTAAATAACTATAGACTCTTACACAGTGAAGTGTTCATCCCATTTTGGAGTAACAGTCTTTTTACAAACTTCAGTTTTTCTAGGTGGCTGCCCATCAACACTCAGTTCAAGGAAAGGATCCGGCTTGGAGGAAAATATTCCTCCAGTATTTGTTAACTTGGCTGATGCAACTGGAATACAGAAAAAAGTTTAGAAAAATATTTTCTAGACAAAAGCAATACTTTTCATTAAATTTTTAAAATATGATCAAAATACAACTTCTATTTTTCTTCAGACTGTAAAAGCTATTACAACTTTTGATTAAATGTTCTTCACAGATCTTGCTGCAGAGTATATAAATATACACATTAATAATAATAATAATAATAATAATAATAATAATAAAAATAATAATAATAACTTTCCTTGACAAGGTAAAAGAAAACAATGAAGCTGAGGGTCTTTTAAACATGACTGAAGTGAAAACCATACTGGATGTCCATGCAGCCCCAATTTCTATTCAGATGAAGTTTTTGGAAAAATTGTTATGTGTAACTTTTTTTGTAATTTTTATGTGTAACTGAACTAATTTACAGGAGTTTTCATTCATGTCTCCTTTCCAAGTGTGCCAAGTTTTAAAAAATTTGTGTAAATCATGAAATTGCTGCCTTGGGAGTTTCACTGTATGGGTAATTCAGCACTGCTATAGCTCAACAAGATTAAAATATCTGACATTGATTACAAAAGTGACTCCGTAAACATATGGATAATTTAGCACTGATGTAGTTTGTCAGGATTACAATATCTGACACTGATTACAATAAAAGTTCATTAGACACAGGTAATTTAGCAATGCTTATAGCTTGTCATGATTAAAATATTGGACACTGACTGATAAAAGTGATTTATTAGAGATATAGGTAATTTAGCACTGCTTATCGCTGTCAGGATTAAAATCTGTCACTGAATACAACAATGGGTAACAAAAATCAAATGCTGCAGTAAAAGCACTGTGGTGATGTCCAAATCAGGTATTTTGATTTTTATGTAAATTTTTCAGCCGATAAATTTTCAAAGTTTTATAAAAATATTAATTTTGATCCCTTTGGTCATAGGTACATATCATTACTGTTTTACATCTGGAATCATGTTATAATAAGTAACACAGTAGATATTAAAATAATAAATCCCAATATCTTGTGCTTTACCTGTAACTTGAAGCTGAAAAAATTGGGCACCACTCCCTCCTGATGCTGAGGTCGCTTCTCCCATGTTCAAAAACCATATAACTTGGGCCTAAAAATTGAATGGAATACAAAATAAAATTCTTGCATAATGCATTTGATGGTTAATCAACAAGCCATCTGAACAACACAAGATCTTTTGTTGAATGATTAAGCATGATTTTATTATTTTGTACCCCCATATTATTATCATCATTATTACCATTACAGTGGAACCTGTCCTGAGGGAGATCACCCCTTCTGCCAAAAAATCAAGGTATCACAGGTTTTCTCTCCTAAAAGGCCACAGTGTTATACAATCAATAAATAAGTGCACTGAGTATTTGGTCTCACATTAGCCATCTTTCAAGATAAATTTTGCTGTATCATATGAACCTTTGAAAAAATATCTGGATCGAAATTCGTCTTAATTTTAGCTAGTGTCATTAGACTCTTGGTAATTTGGGTTCCACACACCAGCTATGAAATTCAAACTCATCAATAGTTTAGCAAATTATTATTCTATTTTCCACCATCTCCATAAAGCTCTATATTTATCTAAATAATGTTTCCAGTTTATTAATTCTTTACAATCCTGGAACAATAGTCCAAATTAGACAAACCTGGATTGATCACTGATCATAGGGCTCTCTCAGTGCTATTCTAGAGCCTGTTATTACTGTTTAATATGTTATGTACAGACCTAAAGAAGTCTGCTTCTATAAGATTGCACTAGTTATAGTATAAATTATAAGGGTGTTTTGGTATTCAGTGTTGCAATGCACAGTAATGCAAGCAGGATATTTACTGCAAAAACAATCAGAATAATGTGCCTTGCCCTAAGACACGCAAAGCTGGTCAACCTATCCCAATTTAATGGTAGGAGCAGAACTTGCACCCTCCAAGTCACATATGTTATGCTAACCACTAAGACATCAAGGTCTGTACCTTAAAATAGAACACAACATGCCCAGTATCTATTATTTTATCTGATCATGTCTAGATTATGCCAAACAATGCTAAAAAGACATGGCAATGAACAAAAAAGCACCTAAGTAATGCCTCAGCTATAATCAATAATTATTAAAAAATATGATAGCCGAATGTCCAGGGCTATCTAATTTCAGATCAAGTCCCTCCTGGATTCTAAGTGCCTGTCAAGATTATTGACATAAAACAATCTAAATTTGCCATGATTACATTGATGCAGTTTTGAAATTTATTTTCAAGATGTTTAAAGATAAGCAATTTATTAATTTTTTTTCCGAATTGATATAATGGTCTCTAATGTCTATATATACAGTACATTTGTGCCAGGTGTTGACTCTTGTAAGTTTCATTGCTGGGAATGGAGATCCAAGTTTGTTGTTGTTGTTGGGCTTAACGCCATTTTTCAGCACAAGATAGGCTATTCATGGCGGCCAGTATTAATGGTGGAGGAAGAAACCGGGAAATCACCGGATAGAACAACCACCGACCCACGAGAAGCTACTGGCAAGCTTTCTCACATATCTACATTAGCCGAATCCTAGACTCGAACACACACAGACAGAGGTGAGATGGCAGTGATTCGTAACGGACAGCGCTTTAGACCACTCGGCCACTTGGGGCCCATAGATCCAAGTTTGCCTGTCAAGAAAAACTCTATCCATAAAATAGGAGGTAATTAAAATAATTATCAAGATGCTCTAGATGTCAGCAAAGTTGATATTTTTACATTTAATAATGCTTTATTTCAGATGTAAAATAGTCATTCATCATCATGTAATGATTAATTTATAATATTATAGCTTCTCTGATTGTTGTCAATAAAGTAATAACTATCCAGTGTTTTTCAATTTTCATAGTCTAATACATTAACAGACTTGGAAAAATATTCACTATTTATTTTGGGGACACTTTTTGAAAATTGGCAACAAAATATTGCTGTTGGAGATTTTTTGGCGACAACTTATTAAAAGACAGGACCATCCCTGGGGATGCCAGTATTAGTGCCATTCTGGTGACAGTCAGGTTAAAATTATAAATCAATGATTCAATTGACTTAGTTCTGTGCACTTTTTATCACATTAAACTTCTTAGTTATTAAAATTATTGAAATAGGTAGGGGGTACAAACAAACGGGGATGTAGTCCCGAGTTTTCTCTGACCCTTGACACCCCATTTTTGATATCTGGTTTTACATCCCAACATAAAAAACCAAATATCAAAAATGGGGTGTCAAGGGTCAGAGGAAACTCGGACTAACGGGGATGTAGCATCGGACTATAGCCACCCACAGTGATCAACTGTAATACTGTTTGTCATTTAAACATTCTGGTAAAAGATATTCGTTAAAAATAAGACTCCATAAAACTTTCTTTTAATAACGTCTGAAAGAAATGCCACTGGAAAACACGGCTCCTGTCTCATCAATTTATTCTGATTTTGGTGTTGTTCCTGTTCAGAGGCAACATTCCGACTTTTGTAATCCATAACTAAACCGTTATATAGAGACACTATTACAGCACTCGTCACTTTCTGATTCGCACAGAGTATAGTTAATTGCTTCAATATTTAAATAACTGTATGAGGCTCAAACCTTTAGTTCTGGAACGAAGCGGTTTTATGTCTAAATCCTTTTAAGTATAATCCACTGTCAAATGTTTTGAGCCACCATCATACCTGTGATCACGTGACATTCTAGACGTAATACAGTACACTCAGGATTAACTGTGTGATATAAGTAGAGAAAAAGAAAACAAACCTTAGATTTGCAATCAAAAAGCGAGACTTATGCTTGCTGGTGTAAAAAGAGGAAAGCATTTAAAAAATAATATTTCGTGCGATAGTCATGATATGCATGTTCTATTACTATAATATCTATACAATACTAGTAGTCTAACAATTTAATGAGGAATACCAGTCTAAACAGGTCTTGTGACAAGTTGACACTCTATAGCTTCGTATTTTACATATATTTATCAAGAAAAAGAATTTTCAGGTTTCCCTCTCTGGTTATCCTGGCTATTCTAAAAGAACTTGATATCTTAGGTTTTCTAAAAAGAAATTTTGATTCTCTTTATTCTGGTATATGATTGTTGAATGTCAGTCGGTTTTTAGACGATCAGCTGGGTCTAACTACTAATGTGCATGTTTAAATAAAAAAAAAAAATAATAAAAAAAATTGCTAGCTCCGTTCGTAAGTTTTCAATTCCTCGACTAGAGATGTACCTGTGGGGGAAAAAAAAACATAAAACATCTGATAACTTTTTAAATACTAATTACGTTGTCTGTAATTAATGATTACACTTTAAGAAGTTTATATCGTCTAGTCAGGCAAAATTCGGTGTCTCTTTTTTAATGACTTAAATATGGTGTACTTTGGAATAATTCAGGCTGCTTTTTCGAGCACATGGGGGCAGCCATTTTGTTATAGTCGAGTATATCGACCCGTTTGTTTGGACCCTCTACCGATTTCAATAGTGGAAATCTTTATTGTGATAAAAAAAGTTCCAGAAACTTAGTCATTTCATTCATTGATTTATATTTTCTAAACTGACTCTTAAGTAGAATGACCCCGACATCGTTTGAGCATTTTATCCATATATAGTTCCTGGACAAGTCCATTTTCAGTATAGGGGTGTATAGGTGACTATAATGTACATACACATATCTCGGTACCAATTTTTTTTTTCCATAGACCTCAATGCTATTGTTTTATAAAATAAATATACTATCCTACCTCAGCATGCATGTCACCCACTGTCACAGAGAACTGTTAGATTGTCAATTTGACAAGGACAGAACCAGGTACTCCATTGCATTTAAGAGAAATAACTATGCTGGAACTAGACAGGGATAAGAGTTATCTAGTTACACTAGACATTTTCAGTCAGGTGTACAACATTTTAAAAAAAAACTTAAAAATACAAAATGTAATCTAGCTATGAATTAACACAATCTCACATGTTGCAAAGTGGCTCAACTATTTTTAAGCCTAACAGAAAGTGATGTAATATTGTTCTTTGAGGTGAGGCGGCTTGTTTGAGTTCTCATAGTTCATTTTGTCTACAATGCCGACAAGTACAGCCTTCCATAGATATGCCGATATAATCTCATGTCAATTTGGATTCTTGTGATGGGATAAACAGTTTGAAGAACAGTGTTTGCATGAATGGAAGGAATGGGCAATGTGACTAATCTGGTTACCACACAATAATGTTTGACCTAATATGGAAATTCCACAAGAACAGCTGGACAGAAATAGAATGAATTGAAAGTCAATAGTAGGTAATAGTAGGGCATATACAAGTGTCATTAAAAATGCTGACTTAAAGAAACTGCTCTTGTCTAATGGTATTCCCTGCTACTTTAACAAAAACAGAATGCAGAATTTATCTAAATAAACTGCAATATGTTTAATAAATTACCTAAAATTACTCATACCAGAATATCCTATATGATACAAGTGATATATGTACAAGTGAACCTAGAGTGTTCTCTATCTTGTTTTATGGCCTTACAAAAACAAGATTGTTTCTTTTATGCATGATTTATCATGTTTTGCAGGCAGAATAGTCAATATTTGGCCAAAATCAACTATGTTATATTTACCTAATATACTTTGTTGCATATTTGCCAATTTTGGAGCTGACTACACAAAAGTAAAGCCATCAGACAATACAAGTCTTGTCTGCAACATCCAAAGCTCCCATCCAAAGTCAACTTATGCTATTTTCTGAAGATTTCATGCATTTTTTTTTTCATAAAAGATTGTTAATATTTGACCAGAAATGATCAGCATCCATTAGCATTTCTTCAACAAACTAACACAATTCATAAATGCCGCCCATATGAATGCATTTCTATGGATACACTGGGAGGTTGTTCTTCCCTTTAGGTATCACAGTACCAATTGTTTTTCCATAGACCCCAATTCTAAAGTTGTTTGCAATAAATATACTTTCTATCCTACCTCAGCATGCATGTCACCCACTGTCACAGAGAACAATGTTAGATTGTCAATTTGACAAGGGCAGAACCAAGTACTCAATTGCATTTAAGAGAGATAACTGTGATGGAACTAGACGGGTAAGAGTTAACTAGTTACACCAGACACATTTTCAGTCATGTATACCACATTTTAAAAAAATCTAAAAGATAAAAAATGTGATCTAGATATGAGTTAACATAATCTCGCATGTTGCCAAGAGGCCCAACTTTTTTTAAGCCTAATATAAAGTACAATTCTTATATTATGCAACAATCAAAGCTAGTTTTGTTGTTTATTTCTGAATGCAATGTTCCCTAGACCTTAAGCTCCACCCACCTGGAGTTGTACAATTGGTACCATGATACTATATGTCGTCTGCTTCCAATATTTACTATGTCAAATCAAGAAAAAAAAGAATGAGAACAAGAAATTTGTTTTTCACATGAATTTAACAAGCAGTTTAATTAATATGTTCATGTGTGCAAAGGAATTTAATTTCAAACTCATCGTTTTAGTAAGTAATGGAATTATCCTGCAGTTACTGAATAATATGAATTACATCATTATCATTTATGTTGTGTGATGGAAATAAACTAGCCCATTGTGTACAGAATATGGCGCTGTGTTAGTATGGAAAGTCTGTTAAGCATGAAAGGTGCAAGGGGATGCCAGTATTAGTGACATTTTAGTCACACTTGGGTTAAAAATTATAAATAAGTGATTCAGTTGACCTAGTTCTGTGCACTTTGTATCATATTAAACATTTTAGTTACTGAAATCGATAGTGGGGTACAAATAAATGAGGATGTAGTGTCAGACTATAGCTAAATAAAAGTAACATAGAGGAATGTCAACATTCTCTCCGGTATGCATGTCGCAAATGGCAAAACAACTATACCAACACGTTTGTTCCAAGTATAATTGGAGACCAGGGTATTACACTAGTGATATGCAAGCTTGTTTATAGTTATCTCTTAAAAAAAATAGTGTGTAATTTTTTAGTTCATGTTGTTTTATTTCTCATCCTTTTTCGGAAAATAAATAAAAATGCAAGTTAAATTAACCATTTCCACCTTTTTGTTTTCAAAAAATAAATGCCTACTATATAATTCAGAATATAATTAGGTTATTTCCATCCATTCGTGAAATAACCTCAGAAGATGTTGTATGAATAACATTGTGCAGTGATTCGCCTCTGTTACAGTGCACATATGATACAAGAATAAAGGCTGCAGGTTTTCCATTGTAACTTTGTTGTTTCCTTCTGCTGCCATTATGTTGCATATGAACAAAAGTCCAGAACATAGTTCTCAATGTAGACGAGTTATATCCTAGGTTTTTGTTCTTGACTTGATGGAAACGATCGAGGTGCTCTGATTTGGAGCATTGCCAATAACAATGATAATAATGAGGCCTTAGTACAGCGCATAATATTTTAAAGTGTAAGCATTTTACAATATTAGACAACATAAAGTCATATACAACAGCAAGACTACATAAATACCACAAAATCGCAAAACAAAAACATACTGAAAGTAAACATTATTAATTTAGTTGAAATAGATGAGTACTCTTGAATGAGATCACAGTATTATTGTGTCTAGGATCTATAGGCAACTCACCATTGGATCCTGATATGCAAAAGAACGTCCATATGACTTCATTTTAATAGTGGAAGAATGAGAATGCAAGTGTCGGAAGAGGAGCATAAATCTTTGATAGGCTGTAGACCTGGGTTCGGTCAGATATGTATAATGGACTGGAGACTGCGATTTTATATTTGATTCGGTATCAATCTGTTAGCCTGAAGTTTACATAGCATGGATATGGTCATCTTCGCTAGCCAAGGATCTGATATATAAACTCTCGACACCTTAGCAGATGGCTCAGATATTTCTGTAATTTGGGTCAGCGATTTTCATTGGATGTTGTGGCAAACCATTGCATCCAATAAAAATCAAGTTGTTAAAATTTGAACACTGTTTCTTTATCATTGAGTCACGGTGAGAACACAACTGGAATGCACACACAAATGAGCAATTTTCCACTAATGTCTGATGGTTTCTGTCTGTTAAGTAGTCATGCTTTCTATGTTAAACTTACAAAGTATCCTTTTGAAAACAAAGCACCTACACCATTTTCGACCTATGAACTGTAACAAGCCAGAGGGGTTTCTTTATCATGTGATGTCAATCCTGGTGTGAATCACGCTAGAAGTCATGTTTCTTATAATAACAAAGACTTATATCCAACTATTATTGTAAACTGGAATTAACAATGAGTCTAAACTATAAATTATGTTACCCTGATTAATATATGACCACAAACCTCACAACTTCCCAGCAGTATTCTATGCCGCAAAAATACACAATTCAGCCACCTAATACAGGGAACTATTTATACTATGCCACTTTAGGCCAGTCAAACTATGATTTTAAGCCTCATTTTGCCTGTAACAAGACACTATATTTACCACCATAGCAACAATATAGTTTGCCTCCCAACGACGGAACAGTCCCTTCTAATTTATTCCACTGTGCACTGTACCAATCCCTAATTATAATTACTACACATGTAGTTGCACAATCAGTTCGCATAGCTAGAATTTTAATAGGGACTACTGAGCCACAGGGAGACTTGTGCGCCTCAGACCTGAATTCACTAAAAGCAAACCATGACATCATCAAATCTCACCAAAACATCACTCCATGATGTTTGCTCCTAGCAACTGGCAAATTATTATTTGGTCTGAGGACTATCTCCCCAGCACTGACTTTCCATAAAAAAATTAACCAAAAAGGCTAAGATATCCTTATAATGTAATTACTCCAAATTTATTACAGTACTATGCACCAGTGTTGATGCTATTGGTTAGTTGGCATTACTACTAATATTGTATTATTTAGTTGGCATTACAACTGCTCTGGTGGCATAGTGGTTAGAGTGTCCACTTTGGATGCAGGAGGTAGCGGATTTGAACCCAGGCCGAGTCATACCAAAGACTTATGTAAAGACATTAAAAGATTAGTGTTAGGACTGGTCGGCCTGGTGTCAGGAAAATGTGACTGGGTGAGACATTATGATACGTTTCTGCAGCATGATGCCTCACTGCTAGATATCACTATAAACTGCCACACTGCAAGCATCGTAGCAATATGACTGAAAAATTGTTAAAGCTATGTTGAAAATACAAATCACACACATACACATAGTTGGCAGGCAATATATGAAACCTAACAAAGCACTGAAATAGCTGGTCGATCAACCAAGGTGTAGATAGGGTTCACATATAAAACCTAGGCTAGCAAGGATAGGAGAGGTATGCTCAGTTTTTCATACTCTAAGGATGATCCGAGCAGCCGAGTTTTAAACTTTTTGAAGTTGTAGTTGATATTGAAACAAACCAGACAGAAGTGAATTGCAATATTGCATTCTGTAAAGTACTAAGGAATATAAGTGTTTTAGTGACATCAACCATATGAAAACTGAGAATAGAACGGACGCGTCTTAAGTTCCAGATATGCAGCCTTGCCTATGTTCATGAGATGTTGGGTGTCATGAGTGCTTACTGTCGAGAGTGAAACCTAGATTTTGTAGTGAATGTGTAAATTTAATGTTGCTTTATTGTTGATACTTATTCTTTGGGGTAAAGAATGTGAATAAGAAAAGTCTTTGCCTGTTGATCAGGATGGCCTTTAAGTTTTGGTTTAATTTACATATCTTGCCAAAGATTAATTTTTAAATAAAAACAATCCAAGTTTTTTAGCAACATGATCATTATATACTTCAATTTAAATAATTTAAATTAAAAATCGGTAATACTATGTTAGCATGAACGACTTTGATTTCTCATATAATCCTGATGCTATGGGTATCTGGCATAGCTTCATTGCCACAGAGTGCAAATGGGAAATGACGTTCAAACTCTATGCCCTTATATTCAAAATGTTTACCTACTTTTTTAGATCAAATTTGGTAACGTTTTCTACAAATCGATATCAATAAATCTCTGTTGAATTTATTTGTAGAAAAGTTAAGTAGAACATATACTGGGCAAACATACCGAATTTTGGCAAGTTTTAATAGCATATTTGTTGGCACACGGTACCAGTTACAAATGAAAATACAGAACCAACATATTAAGTTCTGACAATGCCATTAAAGACAATATTTGTTATGAGAATAAAAATATAAAAATAGGATTATATATATATATATATATATATATATATATATATATATATATATATATATATATATATATATATATATATATGTGTGTGTGTGTGTGTGTGTGTGAGTGTGTAATATTTGGACTATCTCTTGAAGATACTTTATTTTGCATAGAATGAATATTTCCCCAGAATTTCTATGAAAAATCAAATATTTTTGCCCTTCTCAAATAAAAAAAATGAATCCATATTATATTTCTGGGAACCTGATATCATCTAGAAATATAATACCATGTAATGCAGTTTTTTAAACAGCACGCAACTGATATTTTTGGGGGAAAAAATGTATGGGTGTCGTGAGATTTTGTAATGCTGTTGTATAATATGTAGTGCACCCTACTAGTCTTGTTTTGGTTATCGGTATAGATAATTTTCAGATTTCAATTTTGGTAAGTTTCGGATTATCAGTATAGATAATTTTCAATCAGATATTTGTGCTTAGGAAAGAACAAGATTATGATAATTATCTGTATGCATGTATTTATTTATTTAGTGTTATAAAAATATAACAGTTATATATCAAGGAAATTGTGTGTGTGTTTTACTTGAAATTTGAGAGTATATACATTTATGATTTGAGGTACCATCTGAAGCTTAACTTTGAGAAAAAAACATATGAGGTAAGGATAAATTTATGGATGGATGATTTTATATTGACGCTTTTTTGATAAGGAAGTTGTTTTGTTGTGAGAAGAAAAACAAATTGTTGAATAAACTGAATTTTGAAAGAGGTTCTTATAATTTGAAACCATGGCTTTGTCATACTTGCAGCAAAGCACTGCATAGCAGGAGTTTATGTTACCCTGAAAATTAAATTCATAGTAAAAAGGAAGTGCTTTTGGCTATTACCATTATTTTAGCTGGAAAATTAAAGTCGGCAGCAATAATATATCATGAATTAAAACGTGTATAAGCCACCTTGTTTCTTTTTTAGCCAGAGCGGTCTGAATGAGAGCTGTCTGTAAGCTCACTATACTATTTCCATTCCAGTAGAGAAATAATCTCGGATATAATTGATAAGAATACACAAATTTGGGTTTTGGTTATTCTCATGGACGATGTTAACAAATAACAGTTAAGACCGACAAAATTCAGATTGTGACTCATCTTTCACAACAAAAAGTGTGAAAATCTCGTCATAATTTTATGAATTGGTGGAAAGACGACACAATTTTAATACAAACTTTGCTACAAATTTCATTCTTGGAACTGTTTAATTTCCTTCAACCAGATTTTTCATGTGGCTCAGTGAGATCTTTGCCAAACGCCGTTCTTTTAAAATAAGCATTTGTTTGTAGCGCCTGAACAAAATGTTATAAACATGAAGAAATTTGATTTAATTGACTGATAAGATGATGTAATATGTTAAAAAAATGATGAGATGAAATTTTTTTTTTGAATGAGTATGGACAGATTTTTATTATTTTTTTTTAATTTGAGAAACATATTGCATCAAGATGAGTTTCAAAGTTTGTTTAAATTGACACACATTGAAACTCAAATTATAATTTTTGCTTGAATGATTTCTAAGAGAATGGCTAGATAAATTACGAGTTTAAGAAACATGTTTGTAAGCTTTGACTAAAGAATCCATCGACAACAACAACTAGCATGCTCTTATCTACTCTTCGGTTCTGACCGATAATACATTGAATGTAGGTATAACGGTACCAATTGTACAACCCCAGGTGGGAGGAGCTTAAGGTGTAGGGAACATTGCATTCAGAAATAAACAACAAAACTAGCTGTGATTGGTGCATTATGTAAGAGTTGTACTTTCTGTTAGGCTTTTAAAAAAGTTGAGCCTCTTGGCAACATGTGAAATTATGTTAATTCATATCTAGATCACATTTTGTATTTTTTAAGATTTTTTTAAAATGTACACATGATTGAAAATGTGTCCGGTGTAACTAGATTACTCTTACCCCTGTCTAGTTCCAGCAGAGTTATCTCTCTTAAACGCAATGGAGTACCTATTTTCGATGTTATCAAATTAACAATCTAACATTGTTCTCTGTGACAGTGTGTGACATGCATGCTGAGGTAGGATAGAAAGTATATTTATTTCACAAAACATTAGCATTGCGGTCTATGGAAAAGCACTTGGTACCGTGATACCTAAAGGGAAGAACAGCCTCCCAGAGTATCCATAGAAACGCATACATGTTGGCCGCATTTATGAACTATACTAGTTTGTAGTAGGAAAACTAATGTATGCTGAACTTTTCTGGTCAAATATTGGCAATCTTTTAAGAATAAAATGTATGAAATCTTAAGAAAATAGCACAAGTTGACTTAGGATTGGGGCTTTTGATGTGACAGACATACACTTATATTGCCTGATGGTGATGGTTTCATTTTTGAGTTGTCAGCTCCAAGATTGGCAAGGATGCAACAAAGTAAGTTATGTAAACATATTATAGTAGATTTTGGCTAAATATTGACTATTTTACCTGTCAAATATTATAAATCATGCAAATTAAAACAACAGACCCAACATTATTGAGTGGTAACCATATTAGTCACATATTGCCCATTCCTTCCATTCAAGTAATCACCGTTATTCAAACTTTGCATCCCATCGCAAGAATCCAATTGGCATGGGATCATATCCGCATGTCTATGGAAGGCTGTACTCCACATGTTGGCATTGTAGACAACATGAAATCAAACAAGCCGCCTCACCTTAGAGAACAATATTACATCACTCTTGAGGACTCCATTACATACAGAAGCCTGAATATTAGGTTCCCACTTATCAATAGTGTATTTCTTGAGATAATTTAATTACATTGTTAATACATGTGTTAATAATGCCATCTCTATTACATAGATAATATATTTGAGGAAATAAAATGACTACACCTTATGTATATAAATCAGTTATCTCCCTTACTTCAGACTGAACAATTCAAGAAATAAAAACTTACATTTTCAGTGATTGGTTATAAAAATAGAGGAGATTTGTGAAATACTATATTAGCCCTCAGTCTTGATGAAAATATAAGTAGAAGCAATTTAATAATTTCTCACAGTAACTTTTACACGTTTAAAACCAGATAAGTGATGTTTTGTTTGGTTTAGGTATTTTTCTGCATAAGTTTAGCCAGTTTCTGTTAATTTCTTATATAAAAGAAATGTAAATTATATGCATCTATATCTTCTAAATTATTCGCCCTTATGGATTAGATGGCAATGAACACCACTTCACTTGAAATTTCATTGCATGTGATAGATATTGTATCACAGGTGCCTTCGGAATGTCCTTGGACCAATGGGGTACTGCCTCCATATATTTGTCCAAGGTAAGGTCATGAAACTTTTGCTTCTCATTTTCCTCATTGCTGCTTTTGTCTCCTTTATTTCCTTTATCATAAGTTACAGCTCTCTTTTAGATACACACTTTCCTCCTGTTTTAACTCCATTTGACTCACTTTACTTATTGTTTATCTTTGGCATTTTTCTATATTTTATTCCCCAAATTTCACCCCTAATGCAGCATAACCATTTAAAAGTTGTGAATATACTATATTTGGTGATAGATTGGCTTTTTGCATTAATTTTATTCACTACACTAAGGAGGGAAGTTTTCTATTTGTATTACCAAGAGGATGGGTAGGTTGACCTTTGTATGAGGACTGGAGGTTAGTGACCTCATGTATCTACAGTCTTTGTATGAGGACTGGAGGTTAGTGACCTCATGTATCTGCAGACTGTAAAGTGTTGATTGCTTATACTTTATAAGAAGATTGGTTCATGTCCACCTGTCTCTGGTGTTAAGTTCTGCATCTACCAAACAAAGATAAAGTCCTTTAGTTTAGGTGAATTGTACTTAATGAAGTAGAAGAGGTATATACTGTTCAGTACACTGACCTTTGACCTAATTATTACATAATATGATATGATGTGATTTATCCCTATCACCCATCTAAATTTCAGTAAGTGTTGATGTGAATAAAACACAACTCATAGTTAAAACAAATCATTTTATTCCAAAAATATGGTTTGTTAGTAAAGCACACATATGAAAACAGTAGCTGAAAATGTTCAAAGACAATTACATACACATTAATGTAAAACACAGCTAAGGTACCTCATAAAATTGTTTCTGACAAGAGAGACTAAGTACATTTGTCACTTGTACAATCCCAAGCTATATCAAAGGTTATTGAAAAAATTAAGGTTGGCTATAGGTATAACTGTACCAATTGTACAACCCCAGGTGGGAGGAGCTTAAGGTGTAGGGAACATTGCATTTAGAAATAAACAACAAAACTAGCTGTGATTATGTAAGAGTTGTACTTTCTGTTAGGCTTTAAAAAAAAGTTGAGCCTCTTGGCAACATGTGAAATTATGTTAATTCATATCTAGATCACATTTTGTATTTTTTAAGATTTTTTTTAAAATGTGGTACACATGACTGAAAATGTGTCCGGTGTAACTAGATAACTCTTACCCCTGTCTAGTTCAATCAGAGTTATCTCTCTTAAATGCAGTGGAGTACCTATTTTCGATGTTATCAAATTAACAATCTAACATTGTTCTCTGTGACTGTGTGAAATGCATGCTGAGGTAGGATAGAAAGTATATTTATTTCGCAAAACATTAGCATTGCGGTCTATGGAAAAGCACTTGGTACCATGATACCTGTAGTCCAATAGCTACCATTTGGACCACATCGGCTATGAACAAGATAAGGACCATTGAGATGTATCTGCAACAAACTTTTTCACAACTGCTCTGCCATTCCTGTTATAGAAACAATCGTGGGCAGAATCGAGTTTTCCCATGATATTGCTCTATTTAGCAATTTTTGCTGCTGATTAATATGCAAAGTGAAATCCCGCAGAATGGAATACTATACTATCATCTCATTGCTGGCGCTCTACAGTTTTGTATTTAGCATAGGGTTAGAATTTTAAAGAAAAAGAGTTTCCCCAGGTTTCCTCACTAGTTATACTAGCTATTTAAAAGAGACTTTGTATTTCTTAGGTATTGTTCAAAGAACCTTTAATTCCCTTTTTTTTTATGTATTATTGATGGGTGTAATATGGGTTAGAGAGTTTACAGCTTGGCCTTACTCCAGATGGCCATAGAACACAATTTGACTATATTGTCTCTACATTTGTTTCTCAGTACTGAACTTTCCACTGTGTGACAATCAATACAAATCATATGTTAATCTAAAATACCTTCAAAGATGACTTTACGGTTTAGTTCTTGTCAAGGGTTGACCTGCATTTTTTTGAGAGGCTGAATTGTAAATAAAACACCAGGCAACGGAACACAGATTTCACTTCCGGATCATCACCATGACCTTATTACTCAATGTGCACTGTAGCCGAAATATGCAAAGACAACCACACCATAAGCTCACATTTTAAAGAATAAACAATTGCCTTTAAATCCTTACCAAGAATGCCAAAATCTGACTCTAGTATCACCACCAAACTTAGACAAGAAAAGTGATCTAAAAATAGACTGGGACTACATTCGTTGGTACTGAACAGGATTTTATTAATTGTGTACTGATTCCTGAAAGGGTCAATGTTTTTGTCAAACTTTTATATTTGCATTTTTTTTTGCATGCCACTACTATTTCAACTTCATACATAAAGTCTTTTGAAATTTCCTTGCAAGCAAAACATGTGACAGCTGTCAGAAAGTGTGTAGTGCTGGTGTTCTATAGGGTGCAATTTGAGATCCAATTGTTCTAAGAAACCAAAACTAAATTTGCTATATCTTCCTTAATTATAGAAATTTTTCAATGCAGTAAAAACCTAATTGTAATACTTGATAAGGCCTGTCTGAAAATATTCTTGAAATTAAAAAATAGTGATATATTAAATTTTAATGGAAATTTAAATAAATATATAAATTTTAAAAACTATTTCTTTTACAAAAATTAAATTTTCATACAAGTTATGGCATTCAGTTTGACAAATTTAAGGCAGCAAAGTTGATTATTGAATGGTGTTTAAAACAAATGGTAGTTTAGGTTTGTACAACTGATAATAATAATCCCAGGGGTACTGAAGCATGATAGCTTACAGTGATTTTGACAGCAAATTGCAATATGCCTATCCAGATGCATATAGGTGTACATACTAAAGAAACATTGACAGGTGCTATTTCCACATTTATTGTTTCTGGTACTTGGGCAGTTGTTTGTATAACTAATAGCCCACTCAAATTTAAAGTTTTGGTGGGACCACTACCATGTTTTATAGCAAATATGCATTCCATTTTAATGCCGATTACTACAAAAGTCAACAATGCAATATGAAAATACAGTTTCAGGGAAGTTCCACCTTAATGAAAAATGATGTGAATCTCTGTCATGAAGATCTAAGCCATGTCTTTGAGATGCTGTATATCAGTGTACTGATATGAACTCATCTTGGTCACTTATAACAGCACACTGCACATGTCCTTATGAGACCTTGCTATCACCATTGGACTACTGGACAGCTTCCAAAATGATCCAACTCTAATACTTTGTTCCAGATACCAGGCTAGACCTGAAAAGATATAACATGTTTCACTTAATTCTATAAAAAAAAAACAGAAATATGTAGGCAAATGAAGTTAAAATGTGTTAAATATGGTGATTTCAAAATAACATTTGGGTTGCAAATATTAAAAAAGGTAAACTTGAGAGAGTGACACTCAAAGATGTGAAGCAATGGGCATGTATTAAAGTGACAAATGCATCCTAAAAAAAGATGAAGTTTCTACAAGCATATTTAGCCATTTACAGGTTAAATAACTAATCAGGTAGAGTATGTATCATAAAGTTTAAGGCAATGTTGGAACGGTGAGGTTTGATCATTGGTGCAAACATTGATATATACCAGTATAGTGGAAAGTCAAATGACAATGTACCAAATTAAAATTTATTACTATATGCTATCCTATTCATGAAGGAAAAACAATTTTAGATATTGCGAGTGAATATAGCAAAATGTGGTCACACAGATCAACTATAGGTACCAATAGATCCTGTATCGTCAACTAAATGTGAAATTTTCATCCCGAAAACTTGTAAACAAGGATGGATATTTGCATGTGTGGGACATATGCAATGTACTTGGTAACATCACATGTGCAAACATGATTCAAATAATCTGTTTGAACATTTTTAGTCTATTTTTAAGAGTCTGGGCTACCAAGTTATTAAGTTCAATGATTCAATGGAATCAGATATCAGCTGATGCTGCAATACTGCCCTCTGTTAAAGTACTAAATTTAAATGTGTTACCATACAGAGGCATATTCATGATGAAAATAACATCTTGGGATATTTTAAGTGCACACAGTCAAAATTGAGCCTTGCAGATTCACTATAGGTACTATGTCAGCCTAACTGTCAATTTTTGATTCCAAACATTACAAAATATATGCATATACGTTCACATCAGCTATGTAACCATATTAGAATCAGTTGTAGAAAGTTAAATTCAAATAATCTGTTTGAATATTACTTATGTAAACTTTAAAGTGTCAGATAACAAATATTATTAGTCATTAATAATGCATAAAGCAAAATGGGTCATGAGAATTCTCATAATATCATCTGGGCCACAATGCCGCACTTCATCAATCAACATCTTAAAGAAACTGAACAATAAAATGGAATGCATTCTGTGTTCAACTTACCATCATTTTGCTGTTTTCTTATATGCAATGGTAAATATACCTGGGTAAAGTATATTTTACCCCCTATGACCTGTATTTCATTCTCTGACAGCTTAATATGATTTTGTAGAGAACTTGAACAGGTTCTAGTATAAAGTCTTCATCTCTGTCCCCTCACTAAATACCCTATAACTATGTTTATAAACAATTACTGATAGCTATACAAGCAGATATTTGTTACTCAGGAAGTCACTCCATCATAAACACATAAATTAAATGTTTGGACCCCAAATAAATAGTTTCAATGACCTAAAGATACAAAGCAAAGTAGAATTTTGTCTTCATGTATTTTAAATGAGGGTCTTATTTTGACTAATAAAGATATTTTCTCTGATCAAATTTGACAAATATCCATCATTTGAGCTTGTATATGGTGTAGTAGTATATATATGCTGATATATTTTCATATCATTCCAAATAAATATTATATGTGTATACTTGGTGAAAAAATTTTACTTTTTAATTGTTTTTTAAATTTCATTTAAATTTTTAAAATTAGAATTATTTTTTTTTATTTTTAATTTCATTTTATATTTTAAAGTCAATATATATAACCTATTAAAATTTCATGTGTATGTCATTAATAATAAAAATTTTATATCAGTTTCAAGTTTTTACTGACAGGCCATAGAACACAATTAATTTGACTATATTGTCTCTACATTTGTTTCTCAGTACTGAACTTTCCACTGTGTGACAATCAATACAAATCATATGTTAATCTAATATACCTTCAAAGATGACTTTACGGTTTAGTTCTTGTCAAGGGTTGACCTGCATTTTTTTTGAGAGGCTGAATTGTAAACAAAACACCAGGCAACGGAACACAGATTTCACTTCCGGATCATCACCATGACCTTATTACTCAATGTGCACTGTCGCCGAAATCCGCAGACAACCACACCATAAGCTCACATATTAAAGAATAAACAATTGCCTTTAAATCCTTACCAAGAATGCCAAAATCTGACTGACCACCAAACTTAGACAAGAAAAGTGATCTAAAAATAGACTGGGACTACATTCGTGGGTACTGAACCGGATTTTATTCATTGTGAACCGGATTTTATTGAGTACTGATTCCAGATGTGTGCCTTTAAAAAAAAAGTGCTAGCTCTACTTGCTCATTTTCACTTCTCGAACTTCAGAGGTAAATTGTAAAAAATAGAGCCAATAACTTTTTTTACATTTTATATATTTGGTAATTCATTTTTTGCACTTTTAGAAGCTGGTATTGTCTAGTTTGGTAAAATTCATTTTCTATATTTTAATAGCTACCAAGAATAGTGTACTTTAGACAAATTCAGATTGATTTTTGGAGCACAAGGGAGCAGTCATTTTAGTTAGCATTGCCCTAAGATCATTTAAAATTTCCAAAAATACAATATCCAAAGATTTTTCAGCCACATTACATGAAAGTAGTACATAGGTATGCCAACATTCTCTCCACTATGCATGTTTAAAATGCAAACAACTTCACCTTACATACGTCACTCTCTCAAAAGTACATAATAACTGGTGAGCGCCACCATTGGTTAAAAGAAAATGACATCCTGCTTTTTTATAACTTATTTTCAGTTGGCCAATGAGAAGGCATGATTTCATTCAGCACATTGTCCTTGCATGTCAGAAGCCTTATAATACCTTTATGGAATTATTTAAACAAGTTCATTAAGAATATTTTCTTTAACGAGTTCATGCTTGAAAGAAGAAATTTGTGAATCTTTTTGGCAGTCTCATTCGATAAGGTGTTCTTCTGAAAATTGTACATTGGCATCATCACTAACATTCAACCAATCAAAGACTGCTTTTTGATTCATTCGACTGGGTGATTGACCTAGTTTTTATTATTTAGAACGTTGTCTTTAACAGGCAAGAAAATCTAGCCAGCTATTTTTGTTTAAAAAAAAACTAAATATTTCTAACTAATAACACATTAAAACATATTCCCAAGATTCATTCTGAGAAATTCTTTGACACTTGTAAGGCAAGAAAAAGGATAAGATCCGAGTAAACCAAATGTTTCACTTACTGAAACCAGATGTGAATCATGGATTCACAAATTATCAGTTTAACTGTGATGGCATGTGACATGTGGCGTCACTTGTTTTAAAGTTCTTTACGGCAAGCAAGACAGTTATGTTTATTATTGACGCAACTAGAATAAAGTGCATTGTCCATGGAAACATCAAGATATTTGACCTTGCTTTTCTCATTAATTCGACCCCGCGTCTTTTGATCGTATTGTCCGGCACGCAAACAACTTAAATTTTCCTACGATATTGCGGGTTCTTTGGATTCACAGTGTTCGATTATTTTCTGCATCACGCCACATATCATGAGCCTATTTTATTTACACTGGATCAACAAAATTTGCTAGTCCTACGTCACCAGTTTTATTTTTGGAATATGTCCGAACTGCTTGCGAGTACACAATTTTAAAAAGACAACCATGATTTAACTTTTTCAAAACAAGCCATATGCTATGTTCTCATATAAAATATTCATCTTTAACTATTGACATCACTAACAAATCTGTTAACAAGTTCGTCGTCTGATAATGTCCAATAAATTTATGCAAGAGTCTGATCACATGATTACCATATTTATCAAGAAGGAAGATATTGAATCCACGATAGCCAATGAAAGTCAAAATATGAAGGCTATTAATAATATTATTTTCTGACGGCTTTCGCATTTGACAGGTAATGACTTAAAAACTTTGTTGTACATGATTTATTACTTTTCATTTTAACACCTGGTTTTGTTTAAACAATATGTCAACACGTGCTTTCATTATCATTCTCAGCGACAATAATGATGGCACCCACCGTCACAAGTGGTTACATACATGTTTACTTCTCTCAAATGAAATTGAGTTGTTTGAGGGTCCAGGTGACAGAATGAGAGCCATTGAAGTAGCATCCAATTTTCAAACTGATTTACAATTTGTGTAGCTTATACGTCTAGATCCTAACATTAGGACAAAAATATGCCATCGTAAACAATATTTGTTTCTCAATATTATCATAGTATTAAGCCTTACATAACATGGTATCAACAAGGTGTAAATTTATGTTTGTCAATCATTTCCCACAATTATCGGATTGAAGCTGGAAATTAAATTTATGTTAATATAGTGAAAAATTGACATATGATATCTTGAAGGTCAGTGTCTTTTCTACCTTTAAGATTCGCGAAACCAAATCACTCCAGCATATATATCCTTTGGAGGGTCAATATTTGCGCATGCCAAGAAGTATATCCAGTAAAATCTAGGTTAAGTCCGTATACACAGAAACGAAGAGTCTATTGTCCATTGTCACTTTATTCTTGTGCATATTTATTGGTTATTATGGACACTTTAAGTAAATAGACAGAATGACTTTTGCTTTCGTACCCTTTCGAGAAAGTAAGAATTCTTGAAATTTTTCCCCCTCCCAACACTTAGCCATGTGCGCTTCTGAACTCACATGGACATTTTTGTGCTATGAAAACCAAACAATTTAATCAATTATAAACTAGTCCAACAAGTAGGTCTCTGCTTTTTTTATCTGACAGCAGAAACCTACTTGTTGGTTTATGTATAAACCAGATCCAGATCGAATGGCGCTATCAAGTCAGAATAAAAGCATGGGTTGAAAACAAATTTGAACTACTGTGTTATTTGCAATGAATGGCATGACGGTCTAATATCCTGAACCACTTCGATGTTTGTAACATTATACATGTGTAACTGACCAATCAGCACTCTCTGTGTATGAGTCATAATTCCACTGGTACTATCTACAGGCAACTGCCTCTCTGATAACTCTCGGTGTTAAGACTTCACAGTAGTCACTTGTATATATTAAAGTTATTGATAGTTAGAACAAGGCGTCTCTTATTATATTTTAACACAATAACACAACATGGTGTCAGAAGTGGGATATCATGGTTGGAATATCACATGGATCGTAAATGGATATCTTGAAACAATAACTTTACAATCCACGGAAGATTTTGCACGAATTTAAAACCATAAAAACGTTGAAAATTCTGCATACGAATTTAATACCACCGAAATTGATCTTTCCGGCGTGCCAACCCCTACCATGAACTGGGACAATTCTAACCTTACCACATCATGGGCTAAATTCCAACAACACTGTGAATTAATATTTAACGGGCCAATGAGTAGAAGAAGTGATGCGGTCAAAGCCAACTGCATTCTACTTTGGGTAGGCGACAAAGGTAGAAATATCTTTAACACATGGACTCTGACGGAGGAAGAAAAAAGGACCCATCAACGCTATTTACAAAATTCAAACATCACGTGCAACCAAAATTAAATCCGGTCTTTGCAAGATTTAAATTTAACAATGAAATTCAAGGCTCCAGGACAATAGACCAATATGTGACTTCATTGAAACTCTTAGCCAAGGACTGTCTCTTCAAAGACGAAGACGACATGATTCGTGATAGAATTGTTTTCGGGGTATCGTCATTAAGGATACGAGAAAAACTGATCAACGAAGGTGAAAAGTTGACCTTGGAAAGGGCTATTAACATTGGTCAAAGCCATGAATATGCCCAGGAGCAGTTAAAGACCATGTCTGCATCAGCCAGACCAGAAGTACATGCGACAATTCAAAGACAGGCCAAGAAAAAAGAACTACAGCCGAAGAAGAAATGGACCACGTCTTCCAGACGAAGCGTGAACGCGACCTGTGGACACTGCGGATACAAAACACATTCAAGCCAGGACAAGTGCCCTGCGAAAGGAAAGACTTGCAATAAGTGTCATAAACTCAATCACTTTGAGAAAGTCTGTAGATCAAAAACGGTCAGTGTGATTAACAATGAATCTCAAACCCAGGATTTATTTATTGACAGTGTAAAAAAGGATATAGTTGCCAATGGACAGGCGTATGCGGCGATAGAGGTAGGACCTAATTTATTTTCTATTGATTTTAAATTGGATACTGGCTCCCAAGTTAACATCATACCCTCGCATATATTCCAAAAGCTAGGCATAAAACATCCTCTTAAATCTACATTAAACACACTATCTGCATATAACGGCAAATTATTGAACACAATGGATACAGTCAATCTTACATGTAAACGCACTGAACATACACATGAACTCGAGTTCTACATTGTTAAAACGAGAGCACCACCTATACTTAGCTTACAGTCTTGTATGGAGTTAGGCTTAGTTAAATTTGCATACTCTGTTCAGACACAGATGTCAGATTTACATTGTAACAAGAGTACACCCCTCACTAAGGCGGTTGTTCTCAAGGAATATGCCGAAGTATTCAACGGTATAGGTCTTTTCCCAGGGGAATGTACCATACACATCGACCCCAAAGCCATACCTGTTGCACCCTCTGCGGCGAGTACCTGTTGCACTTCAAGACAGACTCGAAACTGAACTTGATCGCATGGAAAATGAAAATATCATTGCCCCAGTTACATCATCTACAGCATGGGTAAATTCTATGGTTGTCGTCGAAAAGCAATCGGGTAAACTAAGGGTATGTCTCGACCCACAAGACCTTAACAGGGCAATTTTGCGTCCCCATTACCCTATGCGCACATTAGATGATATCCTACCCCAATTATCTGGTGCAAAATACTTCACCAAATTGGATGCACTGTCAGGATATTGGGCAATAAAACTGTCACGTGACTCTTCATACCTCACAACTTTAAACACCCCTTACGGCCGTTACCGTTTCTTGCGTCTCCCGTTTGGTTTGAAATCATCTCAAGATGAATTCCAAAGGCAGATCGATGAGATTTTTGAAGGTTTAAGTGGTATTGTTTCGATTTGTGACGATATAATAGTATTTGGACGGACACGCGACGAACACGATACAAACTTGAGAAATATTCTCAAACGTTCCCTCGAAAAAGGAATCCGGCTAAATGAGGAAAAACTAGAAGTGGGCGTCACGGAAGTTCAGTACTTCGGACACATTCTGTCAGCAGAAGGTCTCAAACCCGACCCCGCCAAAGTAGCAGAGGTAAGAGAAATGGAACCCCCTCGTGACCGAGCGGAGTTAGAAACCATTCTTGGCATGTTTTACTATTTGTCCAAATTTGTCCCAAAATTGGCAGAGGTCACAAGTCCACTAAGACAACTGTTAGCGAGAGACGTAGAGTTTTCATGGGACTCTCCTCAAATAGACGCATCTCAAAAGGTCAAAGACATAATTACTATAAGCCCTGGACTTGTTCTGTCCTATTTTGACCCTAAGAAACCACCGACTTTGCAAGTTGACGCATCAAAATATGGGCTGGGTGCCGCCCTAATGCAAGATGATAAGCCCGTGGCTTATGCATCAAAATCCTTGACCACAACTGAGATTAATTACGCTCAGATAGAGAAAGAAATGTTTGCTATACTGTTCGGATGCAAACGGTTTCATCAATATGTATACGCGAGAAAGGTACACGTTCAAACTGACCACCTTCCACTTGTCTCTATAATGAAAAAGCCCCTCTATGCAGCCCCACCGCGACTGCAACGCATGCTTTGCAACTACAGCGTTATGACCTTGAGGTAAAACATTACCAAGGTAAGAACATACCCGTAGCAGATACACTCTCCCGTAAGTTCTCATCGGATACATACCCTATCTTATCTGACGGTATAGATATGCAGGTGCATATGGCGTTATCAGCATTACCTGTATCTGATCGTAAGAAGGAAGAAATTCAATCTCTCACTGAACAAGACCCCCAGATGGTCATATTGAAACAGGTCATAAGTGAAGGTTAGCCTGAGAAGAGGTCAAGCTGTCAATCAGAGATAAACGACTATTGGAATTATAGAGATACACTTTCAGTTGTAGATGGGTTAATCTTAAAAGGCCACAAAAAAGTCATACCACAAGTCCTCAGGCAGAAAATGCTAGAAACTGTACATTCAGGACATTTAGATATTGAAAAGTGTCTGAAAAGAGCCAGAGATGTTTTGTTTTGGCCAAGAATCTCAGCCGCCATTTCCGATTTAGTGTCAAAATGCTCTATCTGCTTAGAGCGCAGAAGCTCTAACCAAAAGGAACCTCTCATTAATCATGACGTCCCTGAATACCCATGGCAAAAAGTCGCCACAGACCTATTTACATGGGACAATAAAGAGTACATTGTTGAAGTAGATTATTTCAGTCGCTACTTCGAAGTTAAGACACTCGTTAGCTCAAAAAGTTGCACTGTTATCAATCACATGAAAAGCATTTTCGCGCGCTTTGGAATACTGGAAGTCGTTGTCAGCGACAATCAAACGTGCTATTCTTCCCGCGAGTTCGCAAGCTTCGCGCAAGATTGGGACTTTAAACACGTGACATCGAGTCCCACATACCCTCAGTCAAACGGCCTAGCAGAGAAAACAGTTCAAACTGTAAAGAGAATTCTCTCAAAAGCAAAAGCCGACGGCAGAGAACCACTTATAAGCATATTAGAGTACCGAGCAACTGCTCTTGATATCGGGTTCTCACCAGCAGAATTGTTGATGGGGAGACAGCTTAGATCAATTCTCCCAACAACCCTCGAAAAATTACTTCCAAAAACACCTATCACCGCTGAGGTCAAAAAGAAAATTACACTTTGTAAGAGGATAACTAAGAATTATTATGACAAAAACGCAAAACCACTAAAACCACTTAAGGAAGGGAAATCAGCCCGAGTTCAATTGAAAGGTCAAAAAGGGAACCTGCCGTAGTAGTAAGAAAACACATCGAAAGGTCATATACAGTTCGCACCATAGATGGTACCATTTATAGTCGCAATAGACGTTTACTCATGAAAACTAATGAAATACCACCACCGCCTTCCCCTCAGATTGAAAACACATCTTGTACAGTTGCATCACCACTCCCCGCAAATGCCAGTAAATCAATTTCAAAGTCAATGGAATCTAAATGTTTCAGCCAAAGTACGCCTGAGCCTGACGCAACGGACTCTTGGGTTCGTCCGCAAGGCGGATGTTACACGCGTTTTGGGAGGCTAGTGAAACCAAAGATAAGAGTGTCAGTATAATATCAGTTCCAAAAACCTGGACATAACCTGGATATGAAACAACTGTGAAATCCGGCACTCGCATATAAGAGAGACTCAGCTAATAGAAAATTCATTAGTGTAGCACAGTGTATGGTTTTGTTGATAAACACTGACGGTGATTCAAGATAAGGACCATCAGTTTACATTAAATATCTATCAAACCATCAATACGATTTCTTAAAAATGTATAATGCATTCTCAGTCTGTCTCAGACATATGTACGTAGTTAATTGTAATCATTGATATCAAAGACGCGCTTAATTCTGATATGTTAATTATATGGCTTATGATTCATTTAGTTTCTTAACAGTTTTATTAAAACTTTTTCTTTGTAAGAAGAGATATGTAACATTATACATGTGTAACTGACCAATCAGCACTCTCTGTGTATGAGTCATAGTTCCACTGGTACTATCTACAGGCAACTGCCTCTCTGATAACTCTCGGTGTTAAGACTTCACAGTAGTCACTTGTATATATTAAAGTTATTGATAGTTAGAACAAGGCGTCTCTTATTATGTTTTAACACAATAACACAACAATGGTGATCAATAATTTTCATCTTGAAGTTTTTCCTATGACTTTTAAGGTGCAAAGCATTAAACAATTAGCATTGAGTAACCTTTGATTAAACTATTTGTTATTATTAATCAACAATTAGTACTTCATTTAGTTTGCATGACAATACTGACATACATGATATCCACTGTACATCCCGACGTCATCTATTGACCAGGCATTTGTATATAGAGGATTCATGGCACTCATTTAGCTGCCATAGTAAACATATTGGAACACATACAAATTCAGAAACTTCAAATTTATACATGCTTCTGATCAAACCAATAAATCTCAGGAATAACCTTGATGCAAGCTTCTATGTAGACAAAAATCATATAACCTGTGGCATAGTTTTCGATTTTATATCTGAAGAGTCAGGTACTAGTTTCAATGGCGACTGGTTAAAAGCTAAGTCTGTGAAAAGGTTGAAATTCAAGCAATTAAAGATTGACGCTATTTTTTCTGTTACAAATAGGGTCAACTGTCATAAAGATTATTGCTACTCACAACGTTATATTTCATTATTGATAAATTATGGGACTACTATGAACCCTATTTTGATGTTAGTATTCATGTAGGGTGAACTGATCATTTACGGGAATTAACATTACTCTATAGTAGGTTTACAATGTTAGATTGATTTGATGTCCACGAACATGTTCATTGCCCAGTTATGTGAATCCTTCAGTAAAGTAATGAGCAAATCCGGAAATTAAGTGTAATTTATGTTCTGGCCATTTTGAGACCATCGCTGTAATTTTCTATTCTTTTTCAGTATTGTCGTTATGTCAGTTTTGCCCCTTTTTGCATCTTTGGGACCTGACAAATGTCAAGTTCAGTTCCCCATGCCCTATGTCCAGTGTGGCAAGCAAGCCAGATATGTTTAGCATGGATTATTAATGTACACAAGTGACCAAAACGCAGACACATTCTCGAGGCTGTATACGGTATCATTTAATACCTTGCAATGTTGTATCGATCTATATTCCCAAGCTATATATAAACTTGCTGATGTAATACAAATAGGTATAGGTATAATCAAACAAGTTCCTTTAGTGTATCATAAAGTTCTAAAAAAATAAAAGCAATTTTGATTTACTTTAGCAATGTATTAATATTTTGGCTTGCTTAACAGCTAAAACAAAATTAATAACAAGCTATCAATGTGCATGTATATGAAAATCTGTTTTCCTGATATAAAAAGTACTTGGAATATTTCTAGTAATCAAGATTTGTTGAACTTAAATTAATGCTTCATGACCATGTGTGCCTGCCATTACACAAGACTGGATATGCATTAAATTTGTTATGAAATACTAATTTAAAATGGTGTATGTTTAACATTAGCTGATTTGGGGAGTGGCCACTCTCATATTTTTCGAAAGTTTCTTAACTTGAAATAGTTTTTCATTTATAACCTTACCACAGACAATGGTTGTGAAAACCAAACCATCATGATCACAACATTACTTTCCGAGAAAATTATTCTTTAAATAATTGGGGAGATCTCTGAGTCTGAGCTGATGAAACATGAAAATGAAAGATGGATGTGGCACACATACTTGAATGTAAAGCTGCATATGGAATAGCTTATAATTAGTCATGTGCCACCAATTTCAAAGGTTATGCTGACATGCCGGCAGATTGAGTTTGAACATTCACTTGGTTTTATGACGGAATGTGTTTTATTTGGTATAACGAGATTGTGTCATTAGAATGTCATTTTTAATTTCATTGTATCTGATTTAATTGCTATATTTTATATATAGGGGCTCATGTTGTTCTGTTCTATATATTTGCTCAGATCTCTGTTACTTCATTCATTGTGGCCCCAAGGGATCACTGCCTTCTCACCTATCTTCGTGGGTTACAGTCTCGGGTTCAGATTTTGTGGGTATGTGAGAGAGCTTGCCAGTAGCTTCTCGTGGGTTGGTGGTTCTTTCTAGGTTTTTTCCGGTTTATTACTAGATACAAGGTTTTAATATTTTGTGGTTAAGACAAAAAGCAGTACACGATAATCTTCATGGTGAGCAGAACATTTATTAAAATTTTTGAAAAGTATGGTTTGAGTTTGTTTATAAGTGAAAATTAATAAATAATTAAAATGACCAGTTGTCATTAATTTGCCTACTTTCCAGACCCCCAGGCAAACCTAATGAAAAACCATGTCCCAGAAGTCATTTTTTGTGGAGTCGCGCTGGAGTCTTTTATCATCGTTTCAAAGTTTTAAGGGCCTTTTAAAATTTATTTTGCTTTCCTTTAGGTTTTAGAACTCTTTTAGGTTTCTAAGGTCAATATAAAATTTTAGGTTTCTCAAGTTTTTTTCAAGTTCTTACCATGTAGAAGACAATAACCAAAGCACCATAACAGGTGGGTAATCGTATATCATATCACAAATCCACACCCATCCCACCCCTTAATATAACAATGGAATCCAAATTCTCTAATGAAGAGTACATTTCCTACGAATGATATACATTACTGCAGAATAGAAGAAGCGCAAGAGGAATTTAAGACAAGTTATTAATCAGCATACACAATCCCAAAATATTGACAAAGTATCTGAATCTGGATGTATACAGAGCAGGGACAGTTAAGGTATAAAATTGGACTGGAACAGACACTAAAAAGTTTTAAGAATTGTTCAAGCGCTGTCTTGAAGCCTTCTGCTGTTTGTGCACACACAACACTCTTCTTAAGATGTTTCCAGTACACATCTGATTTTACAAAGAAAGAATTTCTAAATTCTGTTCTACATTGCTCAACTACAAAACGTCTACAGTTATTTGTTATTCCACAATTTTTATAGCTTAAAATTAGGAAAGGTTTTACTTTAATTTGGTGTTTATTTCATAATGGTTTTATTAATATATATTTTGTGACTGAGCGGACACTAAGCCCTCAGCCACTTTTAAGAGGTATGTCAATCTGATCATACAGATCATACTTTGCCTGCCTTATGGTGTTGATAGACCCAGGTCATTTAACATTTGGGTGACACATCCTGTTTCACTTGTTTTGTAGTCACCATATAGAAATCTTGGTGCCTGGCATTGAACCTTCTTGCATCTGTCAATATTCTTGGTGTAGTAGGGATCCCAGATGACACAACACAGATGTAACTAGTGCTAGATAGGCAGTTCATTTGCATGTCTGTGGAGACTCCTTTTGTGAAATGCCAATGAGGAATTTGTTTTGTTGATTAATTTGATAATCTGCTATTCCCACTTGAAGTCTGTAGCTAATGTTAGTCTAAGGTATGGGTTTTCACTGACTTGATGTAGTATATGATTTTTTTTTAAATGTAGAAGTGTGAGATTTTGTTAATTTATCAGTCATACTCATGAGGTAAAATTTAGTGGCAAAGTCAATCTGTCGCCAATTTTTCAAGACCAGTGAGATCGTTATGGAGGGTATCGTGGTCACTCTTGTTTTGAATTGTTCTGTAAAGGAGACAGTCGTTTACAAACTACCTAATTTGAAAGAACATTAATGGGGCAAAGGAAAAATAGTGAGAACACCAGATTCGTCAGTAACTGCTTCAGATAATTATTCATCTAATACTACTTAGTGTGAAGAACATCTCTTGCCAGCAGTGTAGTGGTCCATTGATTCCATAGTTTTCCAACTTGAAAAGTAATTTATGATGTGACACAGTATCGAATGCTTTTTAAAAATCTGTTATCACAATGTTGGTTCTTATTCATTTTGTTATTGTTTTGAAGTAGGTCACACACTGTGGTAAGAAGTTGCATTTTGCAGGAGTATCCCGATCTAAAGCCATGGTTCCATTTAGTTGGAATATTATTTTTCTCCAGGTGGTTAAGAAGATGCTTATAGATTCGAGAAGTTTGTTTGTGACTCATGCAAGGAAACTGGTCGGCTCTTTTCTGCAAGGTGTACATCTCCTTTTTGAACATTGTAGCTACATGTGCATTTAGCCAGTCTGTTGGTAAACTTCCAGTCAACCAGCAGTTGGAAATAGCCTGCATTCCAGAGGCTATTTGATGGGCAGTTTTTTTATAAGGATTAAGTTGGCAATATTGTCTGATCCACTTGTTTTTAAATTATTTACATTTAACAAACATTTTTCAACAGCTTTTGTTCTTATCTCAAGGGTTGGTAAGTTGTTCTTGTGGGATTTTTCCATTTTTAATATAGTGTTGAAAATGTTTTTGGTGAAAACTTTAAAACTTGTCATCCACATGTATTTGAGCTTTTTCTTTGTTGTAATTTCCTAAGAATCCTTTGTCTTTAGTGGTGTTATACCGAAGTTGTATGGTTGTTTTGAATTTACGTATTTTCAGAATGGTTTAGTGTTTTTTATTGTTGAGTCCTTCTTTGGCTGTATTATTTACTTGGTTGATCTCTGCTAGTTTGAATTTTTTGTGCTGTTGCTATAATAAAGTGTGTTCAATCATTTGGTTCTTCTTGTTAGATTAGTGTAAATTATTTATGGAGGTTTTACTATTCTCTAGACCAATGCAGATTTTCGTATCTTCTATAGTTTTGATGGAATATTTATTACCATGATCATGCATATTGTATTTTAAAGAGACAATAGATTTTCAACATTTATTCCTTTTTTGTGCATTCTTCATTTTTTTTTTTTGCTAGGGGTAGATATTCTGCTTCTAAATAGATTGTGTCCTAGTCAGTTTCTCATTACATGGCTTGTTTCCGTCGTTTTTTATTGTAAATTGAGGTATCCTATCAGTCTGTTACCACCATAGCACAATTACTAATGCCTGGGGTACTGTATGAATCTTTACTAGAGATGAGTTGTTAATCAACACGAAATCCAACATGTTTCCATAACGAGTGGTTCATCGTGGACTTTGTTTAGTCCATAATCAATGGATAATCAGATTCACAAAGCTACAACCCCAAAATATTAATGAAATCTACAAGATGTTTTACATTACACTGTATTATGTGCATATATCAGTCTAATAACATTTATGGTGGCGATGTAATCAGTGATGGATAATTTGAGTTTATTTATGCTGACTCCTTTCTGAAAGATATTTTATTTAGTGCTGCACAGGAATTGTTTGATATTATGACCATGAAAGAGGCATACTTAATTATCTAAAAAGAGCTGATTTATAATTTTTTTTTTTTTTGCTGATATACCTCACAGAATTTTGCATAAAATACATATGGAGGCTTATGACAAGATAAAACGCTAGCGACTGGAAGAATCAGTGACATGCACTAACCCATGGTCACAATTATATGAACCCCATTCTATGTTTGGAGAAGAAAAATCCATATCTTAGATAAATAAACACTCCAGCATGATCAATCGTAGATTTTGAGCTTCAAACAGTCATATGCAGGTTGGTGAAGTGATCATTAGTTCGTTTTTTCTTGTTGAGCTTGACATATGTATGTATGTAAGCATGTGTGTGTGTGTGTGTATATATATATATATATATATATATATATATATATATATATATATATATATATATATATATATATATATATATATATATATATATATATAAAGAATTATAAATATATACCAGACAGAACAGACAGTGATATCCCTGGATTCTGTAGTAGAATCTTGATAATAATGGAATGGGCAGAAATACAAACAATAATATCATACAGGTTAGAGAAATTAAATTCATACTCTACGGAGTTTTGAACCCAGGTCCATGAGTAAATGGCACAAATCAGTTGCTTTGGGATGCAAAAGAGCAAGCCTTGGAAAATATAAACTTTTCCGTAGAACATGTGATGATGAATCCTGTAAGACACATTTACTGGTGTTATTTACTGACCCTGATGTTCGACCATGTCTGAAATGTGTCATCAGAATCAAATCACATATTGTAGAGGGGGGGGGCAAGACGCCTCATCTAACAACTTTTCGAAATTTATAATTGCATAATTGTTTATGACAGACTTTTTGCCCTTTACAGTAAAATAAAAATAAAATCTCAGGCTTACAAAACCAATCTATGTTGGTTCATCCAATTTAGACTTGTCAAAACTGTTACAGTGTACTATGTGAGTTTTACAAGATCAAACAATTTTACCATGATCAGGTCAAGAATATTGTACACCAATACTGATTCGTTGCTGATGCACAACATGTGTCCATGGACATGTCTGGTCAATGAATTTGATTCCAGTCATTATCCGAAAGAATATCCATTGTTTAGTAACACTAGTAAAAAGATAGTTAAGTTCATAGACAAATGCTCAGGTAAACAAAATGAAGCATTAGTGGGACTCTGATCTAAATTGTATTTGATTGTGATGGGAATTTCCAGTTCCATTGGTGGAAGCTCTGAGAACATTAAAAAGAAAAATTGCTTTTCATAGATTTTGCAAAAAGATCTCAAACATGATATGTCTGTGGAACGTCTTGGAGATTGACATGAATTCACACACAGCGCCAAGCTTATATCTCAGAAACATTGAATGTGTGCTTACAGATGCACCAAAGTGAGTTTGTCCCTACTTTACACCAAGCAGTATACTCCTATAGTAATGCATTTCTGCTCATCATACTATTGTGAATCAATTTAGAGCTGATGTGTCAACTTTTAAAAGCAGATCTTAATGGTAATTCTGTATTCGCTAGAAGAGCTTGTAATTGCTCTCTCAAATGCTCAGTTGGTAGCTTTGCTACTTTTTCATTATTAAATGGTAACAACTGGTTGTCTTGGAATATCAATATGTTCCGATTCGTTCATAAGCACATGGTCCCACAATCTCATTCAGGTCATTGACTTGATTTAATTATAACAATATATTATCTAAGTTTGGCTACTTTTTGTTTTAAAAAATTGAAGTGCTGGGGTATAACTTGACTACCATTCACATTTCCTGCCAAAAATAGTCAACATGTTGCTTTTTGTAAACTTTTTGTGAGAAACTGTTTATTTAGTACATTCAATAAATTTAATCCTTAGACACTTAACTGGAATTCCCATACTTAGAAGCAAATACAAAGTAGAAAAATGGTTTGTTTAATATTATGGTTATCTATTTTCTTTAGCATCAATTGCAAAATGACACTCTACTAAGGGGGTACTCAACAATTATTATGTACTTTTGAGAGATGTAAGATGCACAGTAGAGAGAATTTTGGCATACCTCTATGCTACTTTGATGTAATGTGGCTGACATTTCTTTGGATATTGTACTTTTGAAAAGTGTAAATGATGTTAGCACACTGCTAAATAAAATGACTGCTCCCTTGTGCTCCAAAAACCAACCTGAATTCGTCTTTAGTACATTATCCTTAGCAGCTATTAAAATAGGGAAAATGAATTTTGCCAGATATTTGACAATACCAATGAATGAATTAACAAATAGATAAAATCAGCTTTTTTTCACAATTTACCTTGAAGTTCAGGAAGTGGAAATGACCAAGTGGAGCTAGCAGTTTTTTGAAAGGTGCACATCTGGAGAAAGGCCAAGCTGTATACTCTATAACCTATATTACACCCATCATTCATACACCAAAATAAAGGGAAGTAAAGGTTCTTTGAACAATACCTAAGATATACAAGGTCTTTTTAAATTGCCAGTATAACCAGTGAGGGAACCCAGGGAAATTCTTGTTCTTGAAAATTCTAATGCAAAATATGAAACTGTAGAGTGCCACCTAAATCACTGGAGTCTGGTCTTTACAATGCTGTCAGCTTGTTGTTAATGTTAATGTTTAATATTTAGTATTTGTACATTAAAATGAATGGACTATCCATAATCTTTCTTTAATGTATAAGTGAGTCAGGCTTAAGAAAAGAATAAAAAGATTGATTTAAAGTGATGACTTTTTTCAAAACATTCTATTTCTCTCTTTCTCACACTTGCACACACACTAACGGGCAGATGAACAGACATGTATTCTTTGTTAACCAATCCTGTGTGACATAGTTTTGTTTAAAATAGGAAAGTAAGGACATTATAGATCGAGGTAGTAATTTTTACTTTATAAAAGTCATTACTGGGTGGTTAGGGAAATAATGTAAACTTTATTCATGAAGATATTTATAGTGTATTTTATCCTGCTTCTTTTACATCTAAAAATTGTGTGCTCATTAGGTGAGTGGGTGTTGATATGTAATGATGATAGTTTTGTTTTTTAAAAAGGACAGTATGGGTAGGGTGGGATATTATATAAGTATTTTGCATAGACACATGAATAATGCTCTTGTGGATGTTATCACCCTAAAATAAAGAACGTTGTTTGAGAACCAACAAAGAACTTCTTTCTTGAGACTCTGGTTGATAATTCACATCACTTTTGAAGTTTAAGTAGACAAGAACAAAGGTGACAGAATATAGTGTTTTGTTCAGAGATCAACGAGAGTTGATAGGGCAAGCATGTTTAGGAGTGAGCAAGAATATTTGAAAATGTATTCATGGTGTTTAGGCTGAAATCCAGAAATTGTCACCCACTGATTACCAAATTTTATCTTTATGAGTAAGCCCTACAGCTCAATAATTTAGATTTTTATTCCCCCAAGCATTTTACAAGGGATTAAATCATTTAAACTTAAAACATTGAGAAAATATTTAGACATATCTTTGTAGGCAATCACAATGGGAAAATAAGTGAGTGAGCATGCAAGAGAAATTGACAAATTGTCCCTGTTCAAAGGTACAGAATTTTAACCTACAGACACCTATCATTTTTAGCCTTTTGCTGTGTAGAGTAAAATACATGTAATCAGCACATGTCAAGAAGAACATGGAGAAATACTAAGTCAGGAGATATGGGGTTACATTTAAAGGGTGTTTCCCCATTGGCAGTCAAAATTTGAGCTGCCTTGCACGACTGCTGCAGCAAGCTCCATGGATTGACTCAGTTTTATGGAAAAAATACTTTAGTTGACAGGAAAATACTAAGTCATAAATGTTAATACAGTTACCATGGATTACTTTTTATATTTTTTAATAATGTTTTAGATGTGTGTGCAGAGATAGGATAAAATGATTTTTCTGCTATGGATTTTCAAACCGAATACATTTGGCTACAGATCACTCCAGAAAAAGTTAAGGCATACATAGTAGGTTTGTGTACTGGCCACCATCATTACATACCGATTGGTGTGAATATTTTGAACTTCAAGTAGCGAAACTTTCAGATGAAGAGAAAGAATTTTACATTCTATGAGATATAAATAGAGACCTTCTCAATAATCAAACAAAAGTGAATTGGATATATTTTATTGCATCATTAGGTATGGAGCAACTAGTAAATACAAAAGAAAATGTTTTGGAGGTAATGGTTCCAAAGATTGGTATAATGACAACTTTGCAATTTTTCTAATGTAAAGCCAGTCAATGGCAAATAAACAAAACTAATATCCATAAATCCATTATTTATAGATCTCTTCAAAACTTTCATACTGTTAAATTCCTGGAAGATCTGAAACAGATTCCATGGAATGCAGTCCAAATCTTAGAAGATATTGATGTTTTAGATACTTGGACAGATCTGTTCATCAGTATACTGAATAAACATAAAACCTAAAAAAAAAACACAGGATAAAATAAAGACCACCAGCAAGGCTGGATCTACCCAGAAATTTTTGAAGCAATAAAGCAAAGAGATCAACTAAAATCAGGAGGAAATCAAGCTGAAGAGAGTTTGGAGGATAAAATTGATTCAATGATACTTGATCATAGGAAGTGAAAATTACATTACAAACAGGGCCAAAGAAGGAACTTATTAAAATATGTTTTCAATATACTGGTCCACTGGTATGAAACAACATTATCAGTGACATAAGGCAGGCTCCTAGTATTTCTTCTCTTCATAATCAATGTCTCATACGGATGAAATCTTCGGACAATTGAACAGTTCTAGTACAATATATACTGCCTACTTTTCTATAATTTTGCTTCATTTTCTGTTGAATTTTTCAATGCAGGAAACTATTTTATATATGTTTGTGTTCACAGATGCCTGTGCTTGTATGCCAGGCTTGATACTTTGACTTTTAAAATCAATTATTTAGTGTAAAGCCATATTCTTTACATCATATTGTATATACTGTATTATTATTATTATTATTATTATTATTATTATTACTTTATTAAAAGAGGGTAACTCAATTAGCTAAGAACTAATCTACCTTGAGGCCCTCATTTAAAGGAATTTTCTTTTTTTTTTGCTGCATCTAAAGCCACTGTATATACCGAGTTTGGAAAAAGGAAATAGAGTGGGCATTTATAATCTCAACTGGAATACTATTCCAGAGCAAAGTTCCAGACTATTGAAAACTTTTTTTTAAAAAATAATTCCTTATTTGGTTTGGGAATTTTGTAATGTTTGGTAAGACATCGATCACAGGTGGGGAGTAGTTTGTAAATATTCAGGAATAGTGATTGTAAATATTCAGGAGCACTATTTTTGGCTATCCTGTACAATAATTTGTTGTTTTTTTTAAAACAGATTCGGTCTTTAAATAGGTAATATTTTTAACTTGCCAGCTAAATTTTCCTTGCTTTCTTTCTGGATTGATATTAACTCAAAAGCTCTTTTTTGGAGATGTGCCAGCTTTGCTAAAATTTTATCATGAATTACCCCATACTGTATTACAGTAGTCTAAATAGGGTTGTATGTAAATGTTATAAAAGTTTTCTGTGCTTTTCTGTTAGAAAGTGTCTTATCCTACTGAGAAGCCATAAACTTGAATTGACATTTTTACTGATATGTTTGATATGTTCAGTTCATGATAGGTTTTTATCTACCAAAACACCATGTAGACTATCATGACAGACCATTTGCAACCTTTTATCCTTCCATGTCAGACATAGTTCATAGCTATCAAGTTTTGTTCTTTTTTTCCGTGGTGAGATAATATTTTAATTTTACCAGTATTAACCACCATGCCATTGCATGTACACCAGTTGTCTAGTTTGTTTAAGGCATTCAGTAGAGAAATTTAGGGACACACACACACACACACACATTATGAATGAAAATATGCATTGTACACACACCAAAGTTAGTAGTGGTTTACAATGAACAAAGTACTTTTGAAAATGAACTTAAATAGCCTGGAAAAACTCTATAAGAGTTCAAATTAACTAACAAGAGTAAAAGATTGTTGGTACAACCTCTGAAAAATATGGAAACCCATATTAAGATGCCAGATGTGCAATATGACACAAGTTAAATATTAAAAGAAATGGTCTACACTCAGTAAGAGTGTACACATGTATATGGTTTAATGTGTGGACATCAATGTACAATGGATAAGTACAAAATCATCTGTCTACAAGCTAATCGATTAAGCAACTCTTTACATTTAACGGTTATACTTTGCATCTTGAACAATTTTGCTTGTAGTCAAAATACATGTAGGAAAATGTCAAAAAGTTGGTCATGTTACAGATGACAGCTTAAACTGAGATCTTGAGTCTTAAACTGAGATCTTAAGTTTAACTATAAATAATTTACAGAAAATGAATATAATTTCAAAGTCACTAATCTATGCATTCAAGTTGATAATGATAAGTTTTATGAAACTAGTACCAGCAAGGTCTTACTGTTTAGAGCAAATGACATTTTACCATGAACAATCAATGCCAGATGCAATTAAATTATCAAATCCCATCCAGCCACCATGTGTTCACAGTGTTAGGTTGGTGTAACCTTTGAACTTGAACATCCAAACATCTGTTAACAGATGTTAACTGCAAGCCTGCACATCAGTACTATGACTAAGTCCAGCTTTAATTTTTTTACACTACTTCAACACTGGCATGTACATTTCATAAAGTTCTTTGCTGGTACTCCTCTGTGTTAAACTCAATCAAAATGTTATCCCTAAAAGCCATAGATTCTTCAGAATAAATATTATCCATGAACCAGAGATGGATCACAACTATTTTTAGATTTTTGAAATCATTTTTCACTCCTCTATCTGGAGTTTTAAAACAACCAATATGAAAAATATCCATATCAACATCTGTGACAACTGAAGACAACTTGCTTATGCGTAACCTCAAAGGTCATGAAATTGTACCCCATATATTTAAATACACTGAAATATACTTTATATGTCTGCCTCTTTTTAATAGCCTTCTTGATAGAATCTTATAATGTATTGTTGACTTTGGAAATTACTGATTATTGGTCTTACTAACCTGGCCCCTGGCAAAGGTATTCAGTCTTAAAATAAAGTTTTGGTGCAGAAAACATTATTATTCTACTTATCATGACCATGACCAATTAAATCAAGGAATTTATGTCTTATTGTCCTAAGTCAAGTCATCCCTGTGGCATAGCTTGGAGAGGGTGGTGCGGGGGTGGAGAACAGTTGTTTTTGGGCACCAGGGGGTGCCAAAATAAGGAATATACATTGTTTTTGTTAACACAGATACACTCAAAGGGTGTAACAAGTTTATGTATTGTCTCCATGTGCAAAGTACCCAGCTACACCGCTGAGTCATCCACAAAGTTTAGTTAAGGGACTTACACTAGATTAAACATTATCCTGAAAAATCCATTTTTGTTTGAGCTGCAATTACTTTTAGACCCCCAAATCAACAGGCCTCTTCCACATCTTCGATGCAAGTCCCACACAAACTCTGGTCAAGGAATATGGTCTAGAACTAGTTACCATGCAAAATCCATTGAACTAAAGTTAGGATGAAGAAAAAAAAAACATTTTTTTTTCAGTCATACTGATTTTATCTTTGACCTCAAAACTGATAGTTTTCTTCCTTACCCCCAAGTGCAATCTGTCCACTAAAATTGGTGAAGGTACATGCAGTAGAATTTAAGCTATAATGCAAGCAAGGAAAATGTAATGGACAGACAGGATCAGAGTATACATATGCCAAAAAATGAAAAAGCATGTACATCATATCGACTTCAAAATACATTTCTTTGCTTTATAAAATTGAGATTTCTGAGAAACACTATGTTGGATGTACAGTCTATATAAACACATGAATCATTCATACTAAACGGTATATATTGTATGGTTTTGCATAAAACATGCTTGGCTGATGTGTCAATAAAATAAACAATTTTCAGATGCTCAAGAATTCATTAATTCTTTTACAACAATAGGCTTAGTGCATACACATACACAGTTCAGGCTCTTAAATACAGACATCAATGTGGTATTTATGATAAGCAGTGTCCCATATATAGTATATCGATGAGAGACAGACATGCAGACTGGTAGAAAGAGAGATTATATGATGGTATTTTACCTACAGCAATTCTAGCCCACACTGCCAAAAAGCTGTTATGCCAATGGTATGCTACACACTGTAAATAGATCTAGAAAATCAAATGAGAGAGAGAGAGAGAGAGAGAGAGAGAGAGAGAGAGAGAGAGAGAGAGAGAGAGAGAGAGAGAGAGAGAGAGATTAAATAGTTCAGATTAGTTTTGGGATATCATAAAAGAAAGGTGACTCTTGGTTGACTAGTGCAAATAACATCATGAAAAAAACATGCATTCAAGACCTATTTAACAACAAAAATCAAAATGTCTATTTTATGGAGATACAAGGACAACAGATGATTAGGCATACTGAAAAAAAAATTTCATGCAATGTTTTTTATATTTCCATTTGAAAATTAAAAAACATTTAATTATATCTTGCCTTATTTATGCTGTCAATCATGCCCTAGTCACACCAGAAAAGCAAAATATATTTTAAATGCTTTTTTTATCATTCTTTTCCCACTAATTCTACAAATTATATTGACTATATAACTTGTCACTGTACATATTTACACTATACAAAAAATATAATAATTTGACATACTACAAGCCTTTCATACACCTCACTACTGAATCCTTAGATTATGTAAAATTCTTTACACAAACTTACAAAAGATATACCTAAGTTAGTCTGATGATTAAAATCAAGAACTGCTTATCAGTAAGTTGATTTTGATGCACCTATAAATGACATGTTTTGTGGACCTTTTGATTTACCAGTCAAATTAATTTTCATGCTAAAAATGAAAAACATCCATTTGAACACACTGTTGCTAATTGCTAATGATAATGTTCTCTAAGATTAAATTGATAAGCTATAATAAATAAGTTGACAGAAATCCCAAAGGTCACCAGAATAAAAACTTGGTGCCAATCATATCTCTTATGCTAGAGATCTAAATTTTAACAAGACTGGTACAATAATGATAAAGTTTAGAATACTAAGTGTCCTTCTTGTCCTAATTATGAAAGTCAAGCCTGTGTAAGCTTAATCTGCCTTGCTTGCTTTTGCTGATCATTTACAAGTATTCTGAGGAATGGTATCTCTCACATATAGATGGTATTATGATGACAAAGGCCTGTGCTTATGCACACCACATATTAGGGCACAAGCTAGACACAATTAGTAATATTCCTAACAAAGTTTCAGTTCAATCAGCAACTGGTGTAAAATATGCACAATCTTCATAAACTTTTAACTTGGCACATTAACCTTACTGACAATGATGTAGCAGCTTTCGGTTTATTCAGTCATGATGGGTATTCCTAGAATACACAAAGACAGTTATATCAATCCAGTGTTTCAGCTGAGTTATTTTTTAGATAAATTTACTTAGATCAAAAAATGAAAACAACCCTACTATTGTAGAAAAACTTTGTACTTGTAAAATTAATGAACACACTGATAGCAGATATGTTTATACTGCCTTCATTGTATAGCAGGTATGTTTAAATGAAGAACACTGAATACAGCTGTTTATAAAAAAGACACCTTTCTTTCAGGCACATGAACCCAGCCTTGAAATAAATGTTGTTGCTGCAGAAAAGTAATTTCTATGTCTCAACATTCACAGGCAAGATAAAAAGTTCAATATCGCCATATATTACTACAGAAATGATGCCAAGTTTTCACAGATATCATTATGGCTTTCCACTTTTCATGCAATTTTGATATTAACTATAAAAAATTTAAATATTTAATACAAATTTTGTTTTCCTGAATCATTACAATAGAATGTCATGAAATCTAAATCCAAAGCACTTATTGTGTGTAAACATGCAAATTAAGTATCAGGCTACTTCTGATTGCATGAGAAGCTGAAAAACCATTAGAAAAAGTGTGATAATAGTCTAGAAGGAATTATAAAAATTTAAACACTAGTGTAAGTAAATAATGTGCTCATAATAAATGTTGTGACCAGACATTTCAAGGACAAACATCAATTATGTTCCATACATTTAGTTTTTTAGAATACATCTGATGAGATTACCTTCATTGTTCTAATGGGAGCTGGAAACAATTTCATAATAAAAAAATAATGCACTGAAAATTCACATACTCTTACATTGTATTGAATTTTCATGGACATAATTTTGAGTCACTTGTGTTAATATGTCATTGCTTTTGAGACAATCTTGATTTATATGCAACAAAATATACAGATTAACAATTTTGATTAAATTGAACATTGCTTTCACCATTTACAGACTGCAAGTGTATGTAATTTATCACTGGTTCAGCCTGACATAAACATGTTCAAAAAACCCCAAATAAAACAAAAAAAAAAAAACACAAAAAAAGAATTCCATGTGTGTAAAACATGTATCCCTGCTGTTCACTATCTTGAGTTCCAATCCAATGGTTTGAGTCTCTGGGAAAGGTCTCCGAGAATGAGGGCAATGTCAGCTGGATATGTGCATTCATGTCCAGCAAGTATCTACATGGTCATAGGGTTGGGATCTCAACAGTTTTCAAGGCAGCACATTGGGGCAAGGTCATTTAGAGAAATAAGTTGTTGTTGGGCTTATGCCATTTTTCAGCACACGATAGGCTATTAATGGCGGCCAGTATTAATGGTGGAGGAAGAAACCGGGAAATCACTGGAAAGAACCACCGACCCACAAGAAGCTACTGGCAAGCTTTCTCACATATCCACATTCGTCGACTCCTAGACTCACGCAGAGGTGAGATGGCAGTGATCCGTAATGGACAGCGCTTTAGACCACTCGGCGCCCCAGAGAAATAAGGATGGACTTGGGAGACAAAGTCAATTGCATTCATACATTTGTCTTTTTATGCCCACTAAGTATGCATAATATAAGAGTGGAGACCTTGAAAATTTCAAGGGTCATGACTCAAAGGCTTAAGTTCCTAGTGGTAGGGTTGAATCCTTACAGCCAGCTGCATGTGAAAATCTTTTATTTTTTTTTAAAAAAAATCAGAAATCATATATATCATCATAGTATGGAGTTCTCAACAAATGCTATTCATAACTTGGGGGGGGCTAACTTACCAGGCAATTGGGGAGGGGTTGGATTGGATTCTGCGCATTATCAAGGAGTGTCAAACTGAAATCTGCCGACACTTAGGTCAGTGATCACATAACCTATTCTCAGACATGCAAGTCAAATAACTAAGGAGTTTTTTGAAATTTATGTAAAATCAACCCTAGATTTATTGCAATATTGTGATGTCAAGTTTTGCTTGATGTGGCAACTGATGTAGAAGATTTGTGACTTTCAAAATCCTGAAAGCAAAACTAAAACATTGTTGATGTTGCTGACAGTGCAAAAGCAACAACATATCTAATCTTAGAGAATATGAATAATATTAATATTATTGGCTGTTCCATTAAAACATACATGGGACCCAGGTAAGGCACTTTTAAAGTGGGGTACCCACCTATAAAGGCAATTTAAAATTTTCATTTTAATATGTAATCTGTGAAATCTGGGTACAAAGTATGTTAAATGGAACAGCTCTAATACATCCAATTATCATGATACCTCCATGATTTAGCATCAAGAAACATCTCAAGAAAATAATGATCATTTTGCTCCATCTGGAATTTGATAGTCTTTAATGCTCAGGCTCTGCAGAGGTGCTCGGACTTGCTTAATACTGGCTGTATTAGGGCCTTTGACTGATTTTCCTGACTGACTTAGGTTAACGTGTCGGAAGGAATTGTTTTCTGAGTTATGTTTGTTGTCTATGGAGGCAGCCATATTTTGCCATTGGGACAAGTTGGATGCACCATCCTTTGCCTCATCTCCCATCTCTAGAGAGGAAATGGGGTTTGGATTATCAATTTTATTGAGCACAGTCTTTAGTTTCTTAATGGTCATAAGACTGCTTGGGGAGAGGGTTGACTGATCAGAAAGTTTGGAAATTAATGCTTCAATGTGTATGTGAGAAATTTTATTCTCCTCTATGGCTTCTTCCTTCTTAGTTCCAATCAAGTAAGGATGAAAAAGGAGCTCATCAATAGATGGTCGTTGTTTTGGGTCTCGATGTAGACATTTTTTCATGACATCAATGACCTGCATATCTGCTACTTCAGGAAAGTCAATTGCAAAATCATTATTTATAATTGCCTGTAGTTTGGCAAAATCATGACGAATGTGCTGAAATGGTGTTTTTCCATACACCATGTTATAAAGTATGCACCCAAGAGACCAAACATCACTCTTGACACCAATTTTGATTTTGGGTCGCCCCTTATTACTTGGATCTCCTCCACAACTGTCCATTATGGCTTCGGGGCTCATGTAGTTTAGGGTACCAACTTGAGTCTCTAGAATCACACTAGTTTTGTCCTGTTGCAAGGCTTTTGCAATACCAAAATCAATCAGTTTAAGATTTCCATCGACCATCAGAAAATTTGCTGGCTTAAGGTCAGAGTGAATGATCCCCTCTTTGTGTAGGGCTTGCACAGCCTGCAACATAATTTCCCAGTAGAATTTAATCAAATTGTCAGACAAACGTTTACCTTCTTTGGTCTGACTACGAAAAAACATAGCCAAATCACAGTTTCCAGCTTCCATGACAACATAGAGTTTATTGTTTTCTGCATCATATTCATAGTCATACATTTTAATAACTTTGTCACAGTACTGAAGCCTTTTCAGCAATTTAATTTCATTCTTGTACCCTTCAACAATCATCTGATTTGCATGTTCTAGATTCACACATTTTATGGCCTTTAGCTTCTTCTTGCTGTCATTTAAATCCATGACCTGATACACCTTGCTAGAACCACCCTGTCCAACAACATCCAGTACAGAATACGACTGTCCATTTACTTTCATAACCTTGAGATTTGCCAGATTTGGAGTGGCTGGTATCTGTAATGGCGCCACAAGCGAGTTCACTGAGGGAGTGCTAATTCCTAAGACCTTTTGTTGATCTAGAGGGTCCATTTTTGAAGACAACTGTTGTGGGATCTGTAACTGATCCAGAGAGGAAAGGGGTATTTGGCACGGTCGTTTAACAGAGTATGTCCTGGAATTTTGATTTTTTTCTGCCTCTGGTTTCTGTATATTTGGTTTTGGAAGGTTTTCATTCACTTCCTCTACCCTGACATGTGGGACATGTTTGTCATCGGGAATTTGATCTTGCTGTTTTAGGGTCGAGGAGTCCTCTCTCTCAATGGGAATAGTGTCTGTATTTATCATCGACATATAGCCTGATGTGTGGGTACCCTGGCTGGACAAATATGTTCTGTTGCTTTGCTGTGAGGCATCTAGTGGTATAAAGCCATCAAATGTATTATTGTCTTGTGTGTCATCCTCTTCTTCACATTCATCAGTCATATGAAATGGCATATTGAGTTTCTTAACTCTCATAGGCAAACCAATATCTGCAGCCCGACGTTTCAAAAAAAAATCTGATCCAGATGAAGGAACTATTTTCTTGACACTTCCCATATCTGGTGTACTATGGTAGGATCTAAGCAGTGGCTTACTGTTAACAATTTGTGGTTGCCTAAATGGTTCTGTGTCTGAGTCCTTGTTTGCTTTACTGCTTTTCACTCTATCAGCTAATGATTCTTCTTTTTTACCATTGAGTTCATGCTCATTTCCAATACCTGCAGAAACTTCTTTTCCACCTACTAGACATAATGAAGATTGTTTTGGACTGTACAGCTGATGTCTGCCCTCTTTCAACCTCCTCTGAGCCTCTTTTATCATTTCTATTGGTTTAGCCTCAAACAAGAGGGCCTTTTCAAGAATCTTTTTAGCCTTTCCTTCATTTCCCTGATACCTTTCCTGCTCAGCTGATTCAACATGGACAACAGCTAATTTTCTACAGATAGCTCTGGCCTGGCTCAGAATGTACAATGCTTCGTCAGGAATATGTTTTTTCTTCAATTTGGCATAGTCAATGAATAAATCTGCATAAGTTTCATTGGTTCTGTTGTCATCAGCCTTGATTTCCTTAAAAGCTTTATCATACAAATCACAAATAAAATTATATCTGGTGATATCATCTGGGAACTGAGCACCCTCCTTTACACTGTTTATGAACTTCTGCCAGTCCTCAGGTCTGTTCCCTTGGGAGAATATAAGCTCAAGCCATTGGGTCTGACCAGTAAGGTCAAAGGTCACGCTTTCATCACTGGAGTGGTCCTTGCCTTTAGTAAGCTTCTCTTTTAAACTGGCGAGACTCATGGTTTACTTCTATGAACGACAATGATCAATGGTTCAGGAAAGCTGGAAAAGAAAAATTCACATTGTTCATTGGTAGATACTAGCAAACTGGATCTACAAACAGGATATATTCCAAAATGCATGACTGTAAACAGGATCTATTCCAGAATGCAAGACTGCAGGATTAATGCTGATTTTGTTGTAAAACTGGCCTGGTGTCAGGATAATGTGACTGGATGGGACATCATGCTACTTGTCTGCGGCATGATGCCCAAGTGCTAGACATCACTATAAACTGCCACACTGCAGACATTGCAGCAATATGACTGAAAAATTGTTAAAACGTTAAAAATCAAAATTACATCACAACACATCACAAAATCAAAAGAATACAAAATTTGTTTGCACCTCATATTTGAAAGCCCTAACATATTTTATTCATTAAAATTTCACTATATTCAGAAAATTTCCACCTTTTTTTACAAATGGAGGGCAGAATTTCTTTTATTACATTTTCAGTTGATGAAAAAATTAGGCACTGTATTCATAAATAGTGCCGCAATATTTGCATGTGCAAATGGCTTAGTTTAGCATGAATTTACAAAATCTGCCTGTAAATATTTACAAAATCAATGACTACAAGACCATGTAAGTATTATGCAACTCCTGATTCAAATAAAATTGTGTATTTGTAAATCTTTGTTTATGAAGTCTGGTAGTATTTTCCTCCCAAGTTTTTAAAGTACTGGTAAGATATGATTTTCATATCAAATGTGGAATTGCTATAAAAAAAACAACCTCGGTTGATGAGAATTTGTTGTACCATATATTACACATTAAAATGATTTAATGACTTTACTTACCAAAAATATTGTTACAAGAAAATTACATACTTTTGAAACTATGTTATTTAACAGAACATCTGATGAGTACCATTTTATTTTTAAGAAGCAAATCTGTAGCCACTACATGGTTTCTTATTCAGTGTAAATCCTACAAGAACATCTTAGTCAATGTCCCATTGCATTCTTAATATTTTGTATGAAGTATATATATATATATATATATATATATATATATATATATATATATATATATATATATATATGCAGCAATATTCAACAAAGATGTTTTCTAAACTTTTGTCAGAATAAGAGGAAGACAGGGTAAATAAAACGAAGTATGGCAAGCATATTGCAATGTCTTACATTTAAATAGTTGTCAGCTGTAAGACCAACAAGCATAATGGTGGAAAGGCTGCGTTCAAATGTGGTTTAATTTAATGGCATCATTTTAGTTAACGTATACTGTTGACATGTTCAGAACATGGCAACCTTATTCACCAATGCAGTGAGTGTGCACTTCAATACTTTTTGTATGATTGACATTTTATATATTTGTAATTTTGTAAAATTAAAACTTCCATCTACTAGTTAGTGTATTTAGATATAACTTCAGACTTCTTAATCCAAGTTTGTTTACCAATAAACACATTGTGAAATTGAGTTTAGCAAGCAGTGAAGATGAGAAGCATTGCATTTACTCTCTAAGTGTTAAAGCTATATACACAATGTAAAACAAATATGCCTCACCACCCAAAATTGACAGCGACAATGAGGCCATGAACTGAAAACTGTTAACACTTTTATTTCAAGAAAAATCTTACATCTGTAACTTGACATGAAATGATTAATGTGGTCATAGTATAAGCCAAGATGTGGAGATCCTGATTTGAAGCAGAACCAGTGGAATTATTTTGAAAGTCAGAAGGTATAGGCATATGGAAGAACTCACTTCAAACATTCAGGCCATCTAATCTGGTGTTGGCGAGACAAACAGGGAGCTTGCTATTCAGTCTCATGGCAAACAAATCCAATAATGATCTCCCCCACAGCTGAAAAAACTTGTTACAGATGGTGCAAAATCTTACTGCCAGGAATATGGCAGACTCTGAGAGCAATTTCCTCCTCAACTCTCCATTAATGCAGTGAGAAGGATAATATAGATGCAGCAGGCCTGTTTATTTATGATGGTCACTTCTTCATAAGACCCAAATTTCTGAACAGATAGTGGGTCCTCATGTGATTTCCAGTTTACAAAAAGCATTAAGTGGAGAGGATGTGTGTGTGTGTGTTTGTGTGTGTGTGTGTTTGTGTGTGATTTAGATTTTTAATGTAGCTTTAAAAATGTTAGTCATATTGATATGATGTATTCATTTTGGCAGTTTATAGTGATGTCTTGCAATGGTTCATCATGTTACAGACAAGTAACATATGTCCCACCCAGTCACATTATCGAAACAATAGGCCAACCAGTCATAACACTAACCTTGTAATGTGAGCACCATGCAAAGTAGCTGCTAGTATCATTTTTATAAATATTTGTTATGACTCAGCTGGGGTTCAAACCTGTGACCTGCAACAAATTGTATGCTCTAACCACTTAGGCCACAAGAGTGGTCCATTAAGTGAAGAGGGTGAAAGTGAAGTAGGAATCAGATCATTGTAAAAAAAAAAGCTACAACACAAACATAGCACATATGTATTTCTGCCTCCTCATTAAAAATTCCAAGTTGTCAACAAGTTTAGGAATTTCCACATGAAAAGCTATGTCCTAGAGTCAGATTTTTAAATTAATATGTTACCTCCAACTATAATGATCTATTTAATCAACAATTATTGGGAACATTTTAGTTATGTATTTTGTTGTTTATGAAATAAACATCCATGGTCAGGTACACTGTAAATTTCATCGTAGACAAGGTCAAGTACAAAATACAATGCATATAACATTATCATTAGGAAAAGCCAAAAATTAACACAAATTAAATGCCAATTGTGTACTTACGTAACTTTATCAATCAGTGACCTTTTTTCTCAGAAGTAACAAGGCAATAAAAAATAACTAGCATGGGTAAAGATGACACCAAATGGTGCCTAACTAAAGGAAGTATTCATGAATTTATTGTAATCTTATTTGTTGTGAGCTAAAAGGTATTTTATTTGCAAAGAAAATAAACATGGCATTCTAAATGGTCATTCATGGGATTTAACCTAAATGGAGTCTATACAGAAATAAACATTGTAAATATTTAAATATAAATTATATCTTTGAAACTGAAGAAGCATGGTATGTACTTTTATGGTTTACATTTACAATTTTATTACTGTGTCTCTCTTTGATGAAAGCACCTGCTATACAGGGACTGTAAGGTACAAAACAGCACAAAGAGCAGAAATCTCTCTCATAACAATATTTAGTTTGAGCATGAAGTGCAATAAAATACATGTGATGTAATACCTATGCTTCTCTATCTTTCTCCACAACAAAACTTAAAAAAGCATGTTAGCATAAATGATGCAATTTCCCAATTGCCAGTAATCTGGAATAGCATAATGATACATTTAATATACATGAAACCATAAATTACAAGTGAAAAGATGAAGTCAAAGTCTTGATCTGGCCTCATGTTATACTCTGCATCAACTTATATATTGATGAATTATGGAAAATTAACACTTATTGAAACTTGCTGCTTTATGTCATTTTCATTGACCTTGTAAAGCCTTTAACGGCCTTAGATAGCATATATAGACACACCCTCTGGAAGCTGCTGAGGCACTATGGAGTACCAGGAAGGTCCATGTCTGACAACTTACCAGCGCCTTCCAAGTAAGGACAGGAGTGAGACAAGGATGTTTGCTGTCACCCTTTCTTTTTCTGCTCATGATAGACTGGATAATGAAGTCATCAACAGCCCACAAACAAAATGGCATACAGCGGATCCTCTGGACACAACTGGACAACCTTGACTTTACTGATGACCTGGCTCTTCTCTCCCACAACAGAAGCAAGAAAAGACCAACATCATTGCAAGAACATCAGCAAGCATTGGTCTTAATATAAATAAAGGAAAGAGCAAGATCCTGAAGGTCAACACAGAAAACTCAAAATCCATCAAGCCAGAAGGTGTGGATAGCTTCACATACCTTGGCAACACAGTGGACAAAGAGGGTGGAATTGATGGCAAAGCAAGAACAGCATTCTGCCAGCTGATAAATATCTGGTCATCCACAGAACTGATAATTGATATCAAGATCCCAACCTTCAATACCATTATAAAACCTGTCCTACTCTATGGAGCTGAGCCTTGAAGAACCAACACAACCAATATAAAAAGGATCAAGATATTCAACAATACCCACTTCAGAAGAATCCTTTGAATGCTGGCCAGACAAAATCAGTGACGAACACAACATCCTGCAAAGGAAGAAATTCTTCAACGACACTGGAGATGGATAGGCCACACACTCCGTAAGCCTACAGTCAGGGGAAAAGGAAGAAAGGACGGCCAAGAAACACCTGGCATCAGGACCTAAAGAAGACAGGCCACACGTAGGAACAGCTGGAGAGACTTGCTCAAGACCGGGATGGCTAGAGAGTGTTTGTTGGGAGCCTTTGCCCCAGCAGGGGCCACAGGCATTGATGAGGACGATATTCCATACTGACTTATTTGCCAACAAATGCACAAATAGCTGAGGCTCTGCTAAATGTTTATATGCCTTGCTGCTTTTTTGACACATCTTAGATATGTGGTTGATAAAATTTAGTTGAGAACTAATATCTACTCCAAGGAGTATCAGTCCTCATAGCTTTCTCAAGTGAAATTGGATAAATTCTGCACATTATTTGCCTAGAACAATGGCTTGGAACTTTGAGAGCTTGTTTGGTGCCAATGACTGCAAACCAGTAATTGATTAATGGTACTGCTAAGTGTGATTCACTCTAAAATGGTGAACAAAAAAAAAACAGTTCACATAAACATACCAATATATTTTACTTTATTTAGGCCTAATAACTTTGCCATGAACCCAAACTTCTTGAAAAAACAAAACTCTACTGAGGTAGTCGATTTTTTTTTTACTTAGGTCATATTTTTGTCTTAGACAAAAAGTCTTATTTGCAGTGTCTAGGCTACAACATCATAGAAGAACATAGATTATTTGGACCTTTATGAATCTCAGATATGGTTTTGTCATTCTATATCATCTATATCAAGACATTAACTTGAAGGCTCAGGGATGTTTGTCACTATAAATATCATTTTGACAGATAATATATCCCACAACTACTATATCAGAGCTCAACTTGACCTTGATAAATTCAGTACTACATGACACTTTTGCAATGAGTAGAGTCAACCTTTACCAAAACAAAAAAAAATCCAATTTGGTATTCTGATGATTTGACAGATGTGATTAATATTTGTATTAATGAATTCTAGTGTTAAGTTGTTTTGGAGAAAAGCTAAATTTGTAACTATCAGTTCATGCAAATGATATAACATAAGTAGAGTCAAGTTGATTTCTACTCCTTCCTAGTTTTTGCTTCATTAAGTTTTGGCAGGGGATTTCTGTAGTCCTACAACATAAGCCCCATCACCCCGATATTTTTCTTCTGGATGGGTGATGGGTCTTACTGCCTGACTAATGGCTCTGTGAAGTGTGTTTGATGTTGATTAACTGAAACGAATGTCAAATTTTCAGGAATATCACAAACTGGCAATCAAAAACACTTTTCTACAAAATAAAGTTATTATGTTTTTGTCAGACTTTACTTACCCAGATGTCTTATCTCTAATAATTTCAAATTCTCACAAAAGAAATGGGCATGTTTTCAAGTTTTGTTGGCCTACATTTCAGCTGGCTGGAAAGCAATGAAAGACGAGTATGCCTAAATTGGGTTAGGTTGAAATATTATTCTTAAACAAAAACAAATACGAAACATATTATGCCTATTTGAAACTAAAAGCAAAGTTTTGTTTCGTTCAAGAAACATATCCTCCACATGACCTACTTGAACATACTTTGGCATATCTTGACTACATTGCATTGCAACAAATTCAACTGTATGTTAATGTTAATAGTCCTTTTGCTAGTGGCATATTTTGATTCCACCAAGATAAAGACAGCAAAGTAGGTATATTAATTACATATAAATTAGTGGAAGAGTGTTGATATAGGCTGCCAAGTGTGTGAGATATTCCTAAAACTTTGACTACTTTTTCCCATGTCAACCAAATGGGAACACGCTACCTGGGTTGTTAAGACAAAACTGAAAAAAAAAGAACATTCGATACATCTTAATGTAGGACTAGGTATAAACACCGAAATACATTGAAAAACCAAAATACATCAAAATACACTTGTATTTGTATGTCCTCTGTATATATCAGTGTACACACTGGAATTATGATTTATTTTTGTTTGAACATTATTTAAGAACAAAATAATATGATTGGAGCAATTTTTATATTAATTATTTACTTTTTTCCTCATTACAGCTAAATTCATGCTGTGGTGTCACTAGGCAGTACTTGATTCAACAGATATGATCAACTGAAAATCATAGATACACAAAATGAAAGTGCAAAGAATCAAAAGTACTTTCCGACATAACATGTTATATTTTTTATTGAACTTTCAATGATACCATTTTTGATAAATAAATAGCATTAATTTAAAAAATGTTTCAAAGGTTTCCCAATATTGAAATGTATTTATATGCTACTTTTGTTAATATGATAATTGATTATAAAAGTGTTAAGAAGTCTCCTTGGAAGTATATGAACATTCAATATTCATAAATGATTCAAAATTTATGAGTATGTTTAATGCCCTAAAACAGTACAATAACTAAACTGGTTTTTTAATGGTTAATGTTGGATTGATTAGACCAAATGTTAGATTCCCAAAAGACTGATGCAGAGAAAGGTGCATTTTAATGCAAAAGGGCTTTTTCTTTAAAGTGTTGACTTTCTTGAGAAAATAATACGTGTTTGTATGATAAATAATAATCGAAAGTCTGTTGTTGACCATTTTTGTTTTCATTGATATATTCCAATAAATCCAACCAATAACAATCGTCCGCCTGATTCACAATATGACAAAATCTCAACAGAAGTATTTTCATTGATCAGGTTTGGATCTTTTAGCAGTATTTATCACACCTCATACATTAAACTTTCATTTCATTTGTAATTGTTTGAATAATAATAAAAAGCAAAATAAACATTGATTTAAATTTATATGATTTACTCTTTATGTGATTAGATAGGTATGATAAACAGCACATTAAAGTCCATATACAGAATGAAAGTAAAAAGCAAATTATCCAAGATAGTATATGCCAGTGAGAACAGTGCAATTGTAACAAGCCAAGATATATAATTGACAAAGGCAACTTAGGAAAACCATTTTTTGGCACAATATAATAATTACATTTAATTAAATACATAAGGTATTAGATTTAGCACACAAATTAATTAATCCATTAGTATTCAAGAGTCTTTTCCTCTTGAAAATCAGACTACATGTCATGTTACACAAGGTAAAATAAACATAACAAAAACAATAAAATATAGCACATTATGAGAAAATTTCTGGTTCATGTTTAGATTTTTTTGCATTGTCACAGTTCATACATTGATGTTTCATTTCTTTTTTCAAAGTTTTCATCCATTTGTCTTTTGTGTAACAACAGTTGTCTGACCATCTGTAGATGTTTTCTATTTTGTGTTCATGTCCATGTGGCGTCTAAAGTGTTTGTACAAGTTTGTGCATTGTTGGTGTTATTTTTATCCATGCTGATTTTGTTGACTGAAATTGTTAGTGACTGTCAACAAGTCGGAATTCTCCACTGCCTACTAGAGCATTCATCAGATTTCTGAATTATCCACTTACTAATTCATGTATCTGTTGTACAAATTCCATGAGCATTTTCGTATTCCAGTCAACTGTCATTTTTAAGAACGTAGTTAATAGACTCATAATTATTATTTTTACACATGCAGTCTGATAGGTTTATAACGGTTTGGTGACTTTTAGTTTGATATTTGTCTTTAGTTTTTCTTGAAAGTATTTTTAAAAAATTTCTGAAATTCCAGCATAAAGATTTTTTAAAGTTTCATATTTATCGTCAAAACAAATAATGTCATGAGTATCAACTAGTCTGTCTTCTCCAAAAATTTCTTTCAAGATAGTTTTGTGGTCAGCCACAGGTAGTGCGTCATCTGTTAATTCGGGCAAAAACACTGTAATGCCTTTGACTAGAGCCTTCTCATCATCACTTTGAGTTACAAGACTTTAAAGATTTGAATCCATAAGTCTTACTATTAAATGATGGAAAAAAAAAGACTAAGTTTCAAAATCGCTATTATTATGAATGAAGAGCGGTCCAAGAAAGATTGGTGGTTCACCTGTTCTGATTTGTTTTATGGTCAGTTGCTTGTAACATGTTACTGTCATTTTATAAAGCATAAAAAGTGCAAAGCCAAGTACAGTCTGCCCAGACCAACAAAAATTCTTAATGTCCATTATTTGTTCCTCTGTGTAAAAAAATTACAAAAGGGTGTTTACTGCTAGTCCTGATAACTGATTGTACAAACGAGTTATTTTCAGTTACTAAATTTTTGAGATGTCTGATTCGGTCAGCAATATAGTTGGAGTGTCCTGGAGCTATTCTGTCCTTTATTTTTTTTATTTTATTTTTTTGTCACAAATTTGTTTAAGTCAATTTTGATTAGGACAGTACATTATATTTTGAAATATTTACTTGTACAATAATAATGACAAACAATGTCATTCAACATGAATTCTGTTTATCTTTAAGGTATGACTAATATGTGAAAAGGGCGCAAAATTACAAAAATCTACAAAAGGTTATAAAAAGCTACACAAAAATTGCAAAAAGTGGTGAAAGGCTCATTTAAAAATATATATTGACTGACTATTGCAACTTTTATTTTCATTTTTTATTTGATACTTATTTGTCACAAATTAAATGACATTGTGTTTTTTGTATAGAAAGTATTTCCATAATGATCCTTTTAGTGAATAGTACACTTTTCACAAAAAAGACTTACCCGTATGCAAAATAGATCCAACAAGTTTTATTACCAGTTGCAATACAAAATTCTGTTTAACAAATAAAATTGTAATGTCTATTAATCCATTTGCCATGTCATAACAAATCATTTTAATAATGAGCGTGTATAGGTTCTTACAACAAAATGGGGTCCTTTTGGAAATAGAACTTACATGCCAACAGTCCCTTACCATAGTTTAAATCAATATTTTAATTAGAGTGTTTTTGTGCTGAATTTTTCATTGAAATGAATGCAGTCAAATTGAAAACTAGTTAAGCGTCTTCAAAGCTGCATTAAACTGACCTTCAGTGTCCATTCTGAATTCAGCAACTCAAAAACAATTTTCTTAATTTCAGTAAGTGGGATCAAAGGGAGATAAATAAAAAAGCAGTTAATTAGAACATAAACGACTGAAAATAATATTAATTAAATCGACTTACACCATCTGTTGCAGAGATTAACTCCATTCCAGGACAGCCAGTCTTTATCATACCTCTTCCAGAATGATCAGCTGTTTATGATACCATTTGACCACAAGAGTCTGCAGTTTTATCAATAAAGCTCAACAAAATTTCAGACATGAAATGACCTTAAAGGTATTATTAATTAATGTTAATTTATAATACCGTTAAGGTGATTTCACGTTGTCAGAAATTTTGTCGTGCTTTATTGATGAAACTGCAGACTTGTGGTTTGACAAGTTGCTTTAACTAGAAAGTAAACAATTCATATCAAAATCGCTCCAATTATTGATTATTTTGCTCTGTAATACTATTCAAACAAAAACAAATCATAATTGATGTATGTACACCAATATATACAACAAGAACATGTAAATACAAGTGTATTTCGGTTTTTCAGTTTACCTCGGTGCTTATAGTAACCAGGTATTTCTGCTGTTTTTTGAGGCTGTTAAATAGTAATATATTTTCTATGCTATGTATATTGATGCTTTCCCAGACAAATTCTTCAATATTAACTTCATACTTCCTGTGGTATAATCAAAACTGCACAAGCATATTCTAAAATAGGTCTACCTAAACCCCTATAAATGAAATTGTAAGCTTTCTTCTCAGCATTTGGTGGTCAAGATGTTATGCCTGAACTGGCTCGTATGTGACTGAGCTTTTATACATATAGTTTTTTTCCTTCTATGGAATAATAAAAGCAGTAACTTTTTACAAAAGGCTTGGAATTTCAGTTGCAACAACGCATCGTCATCGATGATCGAGTACATAGCATGCCTGCTTTGTCAACGGTGTAATTGGGTCATGCATCAATGTTATTGTGATGCAGAACCGAACTAATCAGGATCAAGACTAATTATGAATATTATCTGTTTTCAAATAGATCAAAACATTGAATTTAGTTACTTCTTCAGATATACCATCTAAAATGTTTTCATCTTTGAAAGTGATCCATTTCAGTTTTCATAACATTTGAACAAGCCGCTTCAATTTGATTGGCTAATTTGCGGTGAAAATAGAGGATACTCAATTGAATCATTTGGTACACCTTGGAAACTTTCGTAAAATTCCAAATGATATCGTTAGAATGCTCCCCTACCTAAATTATTACATTTGTGTGTGGTAGATAAAACAAGTTCAGAGAACCAAACTAATTTAGCTCTACATCACTGAAACGCCACAATTGTGAATTCTGTGTTTCACTCTTTCTCAAGAAAGACCACGCAAAGTGATATCGAGGTCGGAGCCCCATAGTTAGTTCTTTGAGTACACCAATAAAGGAGAATGTTGAAGAGAGATTTAAAAGAAAAAGAAGAGAAGAAAAAATTTTAAAGTGAAAAATATAACGAATTATATCAACACTGTATTTGATATAGAGGATGGAAACATACAAAGAAATTTAAATTTAAGACGCCAATTTGCAGTTGAAGCTGCATAAATTAAAGCACAAAGTAAATTATTTTCTGAACGTTTCCTACTTTTACATAAATTTTAAAATTGGTTGTGAAATTGGATCTTTGAAATTATTTATACGATATTGTTATGTACTTTATACAATTGTTAAGGGCTTGTGCAGCATATTAAATAAATAATTAGATGACAAAATAAATTTATTGGTAACATACACTTATAATTTATGAAGATATTTTCTTCCATTCCCATCATTTATAATTATCTTCCATTCCTCCTATCTCTAGTAAAAATACATTTTTAGTATATAAATTGGATTAATGTTGCAACACGTAAGTAGTTGTGGAGGATAATGGAATAAACTATAGGGAACTATGATATTTTAACAATTATTATGACCTTTTTTTAAATATATCGGGATTTAACATTAAATATTACCCAATGTCCTATTGAATCTACATAAAATGTACTGTTTACAAACAAACAGTTTTAGTAAATAAATTAGATGACCCTATGGGTCTTAGATGGAGTTTAATTTGTAATTCCATGAATCGACACAAATCTTGATTAACCAAGCCGTATCCTTACTCACAAACATGATGCTGTGTTATAATGACCATAAATAATTGGATTCATGCACAGCATTGCTTTCATTTGTGGTTTGGTTGCTACTTAGATAGCTGATACTTTTAATCAGCATTAAACAACAAATTAAATGGCCATACTAAAATCTTTTAAATCATTTCATCAATATAACATTTTTGCTTATCCATTTGTTTAGATCGACTTAAGAAGAGGATGCTTTGACAAAAAGCCTTGTTAAAGCCCTTTTATACCATTTGTATCTTTCAGCTACCTTTCAGCTAAAAAGCCGTCTTAGTCATTAGATTTTCTCAACAGAACTATGGATAAGTCTTCAGACGTGAAAGAAGTCGACTAATTTAAAACTAAAAGCGACATAATGTCTTTTCCATAAATTATGTCGCCTGAAGATTTTGATTAGTCAACTTATTTTGTGTTTGAAGTCGACTTATTTGTATTAAGTGGATTGAGTATTAGAAATGTGCCACCGTGGATGGTATAAGTGGGCATTGACTGGCTATTGGGCAAATTGTTTTATCAAATCGATAAAAACAAATGGATAGGTCGACTAAGATTTTACAAAGGCTGGCGTCTTTCTTGTCCTAAGACAACTTATTAATTATAAATATGTCAACATACTGGGAAAAATAGGTTGATCTATTTCAGTGGATAAGTGGCAAGTGATTGGCGCAAATCTGCCACCATGTTGTTTCTGTTCGTCCTTCGTTTTCGACTATGACTTTACGTCTGGGCTAAGCTGTGAGTGCGCAGATCGCTGGTGAGGCCAATCCGCGTTCTGAAGTGTCTAGGGCAATGAAGGCAGGGAATTGCCGGGGCCTGGATCGATTGAGGGTTGGTGCTGTCTTTGCTCTTCCACTGCCGGCGTTTTTGTTTGGCCTCGATGTTTCGTTGCTCTTCAAAAGCAGCGAAGCCTGAATTGATCAGTTTACGCCAGGCATCGCGGTCTACAGAAAGCTGCTCCTAGCTGTCTTGATCAATGCCACATGACTTCATTGAGGCTTTGAGCATGTCCTTGTACGGCTTCTTTTGGCCTCCTTTGGAACGTTTGCCTTCAGTTAGTTCCCCATAAAACAGTCTCTTCGGGATGCGCTTATCAGGCATACGGCAGCGGAGCTGTGATCTTCTGAACATGACATGGATGCTTGTCATCTCAGCTCTCTGGAGGACTTCTGTGTCAGAGATCTTGTCATGCCATTTGATGTGAAGCAGTTTTCTGAGACAGCGCATGTGGAAGGAGTTTAGCTATCTTTCATGACGACAATACACCGTCCATGTCTCACAGGCGTACAAGAGGGAGGGTACACCTTGATCTTGGTTTTCAGACTGATTCCTCTTCTATTCCACAAAGAGCTATGGTGTCTGCCGAAGATTGCACTTAAGCGAGCAATCCTGAGGGTGACCTATTCATCGATGGAGACTGTGCATGAAAAGGTGCTGCGAAGGTAGATGAACTTGTCAGCAACGGCGAGCTTCTGGCCATTGACAGTATTGCCACCATAGTAGTCAGTTACATACTCGGCACATCTCTAAAACGGACATTATCGTGGAATCATCGGGTTGGATTGCTGTTGTTATTTGTTAGTTATTCCGTTCTTTGGGCAGGAGGGCATTCTCATATTGATGAGGTCTTCTGGTTAGTGGGCACATAATACATTGTTATGAAATCCTTCAGATTGTACCACTTGTGTTGTTTCGTGTTGTTTGTATTGCATGCTGAGGCATGCATATGAGTCCTAATGTTTCAAGCACCCAAATCAAGTTGAACTAAACTAGTTGAAACATAATAAATTTGAAGGTTTAATTCCTGTACAAACAGTCATGTAAAGTTTTGCAAACAAAACGTTATTTGTGTTTTATTTGTTTGCCATGTCTCTGTTTTGTATCAGGCTAGTTAGATACTAGTTAGATAGTAGTTTTTCACTATTAGTTGCCATTTTATTGCATTTATCTCAGTCAATCCCTGACATAATTCTTTAATTCGAATAACAACTAAGCCATTGCTTTTGCAATACATAATTCGAAAAGGTTCAAGTTTTTGGAAATGATATAATTTAACTGTTGTCGTTTTCTCGACAAATAATTCCGTTTGACAGAACAAGTATCGAATATTTTTTTTTCAGTTTCATATAGTACTATATTGTAAACAAAATTATATTAAAACAAGACAAAAGTATCGCTGGTCGTCTTACGGGAGTTCTTTCACAATTGATTACAACGTCGATGTCGGTTGTATCAAGCTGAATCAAGTTAATTAAAATTGCAAAATACATTTGCTGACACCATGAGAATGCGATAACTAAATTCTCTATGGAAACCTGACACAGAGAACTGAGTAACCGAAAGAATTTTAGCAAAGACGTTACATTTTTAATATTTTAGTATAAAAAAAAAACACTTCCCTCCCCCCCCCAAAAAAAACAGTAAGGCGTGCCCACATTACGAAAATCCTGCATCCGTGACTGCCAAAGATCTGAGGAAAAGTGAGTTTATGTATTTTTTTTTTTTTTTTGCTTTATGAATCTTTTAACACGTATCAACCCAATGAATACTGGCGCATTCCAACATAAAAGTGCAATGTTTTGAAATATTTAATATTCTAATAACATTTTGCTGCTGTAGTGTGTTTAGATATAGCAACTTTTACAACATCAGACGATACTGGTGCAAAATTTTCATACCTGCTTTGCAACACCAGATGATAGTTGTGAAACTAGTTATCATAAAGTTATAAAATTAAGTCAAAAGATCTTATGAGGTAAATTCGATCAAACGCTGAGTTTCAAATGAGCTTTCAAATAATTTTGTCTACATATTCATTTACAAAAAATTGATAATCTTTGCGCAAAACATATAGCTGAAATTATGAACAAAAATTAGGATACCAAAACATGATTGAAATAAATTTATAATTCACACTCTGCATTGCTTTATGTTACCGGAATCACAGCTAAGTGCATGCTGCTTTGAAGTTACAAATCTGGAAAACTCGACACAACGGTCGATACTATTTCTATCAGTTAGTTTGACATTTTTGTTTATTTATTACGTCTAATCACCCTTGTAAAGTTTAAACAATTATTATTAACTAATTAGTTAGCAAAATACATGCTCATAATAATATTTGTTGTCTAATAGCAACACGAATTGCTGTTATGGATCTAATTTCAACAATGTGTAAAATACATTATGGAGTGAGATGTCCAGCTATCAGCGAATCTGACCGAGTGTTCCTTTCGAAAGGGATAAATGATCGTCCCCCCCCCCATTCCCCGTAAAATAAAAACTTTCATACGTTTAATTTGTTGTATGAGGTGTAAATTATATCTCTACACATCTGAAAACGACCAAAGAAGTCTTCAGATAAAATTTTACTTTATAACAAGTAGAAAACCATACCATGCGATTTCTCGAGAAAGAAAGCAACAATTTGGAAGTTGATTTTCAGCCATCATTCATCGAGAATTGGGTCTTTCCAAATTGTTGCCAAAAAAATAACATGGCGAAAGTAGCACACGTTGTAGCAGATTCGGGTGCCTTTCTTAGAAATGCTCCGCTACAGGTATATTAACGAGGATTTAAAATATATTATCGCATATGAAATAAACAGTTGAATGTTCTTATCGTTCTGAATAATTCGTAAGTTACAAGAATTTTTCAAAACTGGTAAAATAATATATTGCCATGTAGTTTGGGATAGTCTTACAAATAAGACACATCACATTATGTATTTGTTTTAGTGCTAGATCCTACTGCTTACATAACGGCATTGTATAGCGTGTTCCGTTGTTAACTACTGCATCTTATAATTGACATTTTTGCATTGACTTGTGAAATGTTAAAAAAAGTATTGTTTTGGATTATTTATTTATTTATTTTTGTCTTCCCAACTTAATTACTACCATGGCGGCCAATTCTACGCTTCGGGTAATTCATCGCAACAAGACATTTCTGTAAACATTGGATACCATGTTATTTTTAGTTAAAAATCTATTTTGTATCAAGAAAGAACGATCGTACTTTAATTAAGAAAAGTGATATTCATCAATTGTACAAAACTACCTCACATTTAGACTTAGTCATACAATGTAAGACATAGTACTAATATTAGTACCTTAGTCCTACCTTGTGGACGGTACTAACATGAGTCTATATGTGTTACTGGAGCAGCCAGGTGTGATTCACAACTGCTCTTTTTTTAGCTTAATAAAAAATTTGAACATTTTTTTTTATATATATTATGAAATAAATTGAGTAGTCCTCTTTTTTAATACTGGAATAATCGCAAATCATTGTAGAAATAGTGTTGAAATCTTGTTTACCTTCCTTATCCGATATTTTCGTTTTGATCATCTGCCATATTAGTTCAAATAATGCCAACTTCCATTCTCACCCTTTGTTTGTGTGCCATATAAGGACGTTAATGACTTTTTTTGAAAAGTAAACCGTAGTGAAAAAAAAAATATGGCACATTTTGTGTCGAAAATTCTTCACATTAAAAGTAAATAAGGTTTACAGGTGACCTTGAAATTCCATCAAAAAGCAATTATTTTCTCAACAAAACTATTACGGAATTTATGCAAGTATCCATTCTACATCTCTCATTATGTCATTCAACAACTAATACCATAGCGCAGAATATCCATATATAGTCTGGCAAGCCTTATGTAGAAAAGGGGTCACAGCTAGAGTCTCACATTATCTGTCATGGTGGACACGATGAGGTTAGCAAAACTATGCCAATTTATTTTTCCGTGTAAGAGCTTAATAAATTTTAAAAAAGCCAAACTTCTTTGACAAAATGATTATACTTATTTAGTAGATTTCTAAACTATTTGTGTTTCTGACTTGAGTGAGGATTTTTTTTTGCTCCATTACAACACAACCACAACAAAACAAGTTGAGGCTATGGCATTGTAGCTATGTAAGACATAGCACATGTTTTTGTTTTAGTGCTATGACTTATGACACTAATAACGGCTTTACATAGCCCAGTTCTGATGTCATGGACATTGGAATGAGTAGTCAAAGTTTCAGGAATATCTCGCACACTTGGCAGCCTATATCGACCCTCATCCACTAATTATTGTGTAATTAATATACTTACTGTGCTGTCTTTATCCTGGTGAAATCAAAATATGACACTAGCAAAATGACACATTTTCATGTTCCATTGACATATATTTGAATTTGTTACAATGCGAAAGGTAGTTGAGATATGCCAAAGTATGTTCCAGTAGGTTCATGTGCCAGGTATGTTTCTTGAATGAAATGAAACATTGCTTACAGTTCAATTTAGCATAATATATTTTTTCATTTCTTTAAAGAATAATATTTCAGTCTAATTCGATAAAGGCATTCCAGGTTTTCATCGCCTTCTAGCCAACTGAAATGAAGGCCATCAAAACTTGAAAACGGGTCCAATTATTTGGTAAGAATTTGAATTTATCAGAGAAAAAACATCAGAGTAAGTAAAGTCTCATAAAAACACTAACTTTATAGAAAAGCATCATTATTGGTTGCCAGTTGTGTGTGATATTCCTGAAAATTGGACTTTCGTTCGACATCAAAACATGCTTCACAGCACCATTAGTCAGGCAGTAAGACCCAACCAGAAGAAAAATATTTGGGTGATAGGGCTTATATTGTAGGACTAATTTATCTTGAAATGCATACAGGGTTCCCACGTAGTCTTATAACATAATCCCAATCGCCCCAAATTTTTCTTCTGGGTGGGTGATGGGTCTTACTGCCTAACTAATGGCGCTGTGAAGCATGTTTTGGTGTAAATTATAAGTGTTAAAAAACTAAAATTTTCAAGAATATAACACACAACTTGCAATCAATAATGATGCTTTTTTACAACATAAAGTTATAATGTTTTTGTCAGATTTTATTTTTCTCCAATAAATTCAGATTCTCACAAAAGAAATGGACCCGTTTTCAAGTTTTGTTTGCCTGCATTTTAGATGGCTGGAAAGCAATGAAAGCCGGGAATGCCAAAATCGGGTTAGGTTGAAATATTCTTGAACGAAACAAATATATTATTATGCCTATCAGAACTATAAGCAACGTTACATTTCGTTCTAGAAACATATCCTCCACATGACCTACTTAAACATACTGAAGCATACCTCGACTACTGTTGCATTGCAACAAATTCAAATGTATGTTAACAGAACATGAAAATACATCCTTTTGCTAATATTATATTTTGATTCCACCAGGATAAAGACAGCACAATTACACATAAATTAGTGTAAGAGTGTCAATATAGGCTGAAAGGTGTGTGAGATATTTGGGTTGTAGGAAGTAGCATTAAAAAAAAAACATGCTTAATCTTATATGTAGGGCTAAGTTCCCATACCACCAGGAAATCAGGAAAAAGTTTGGAGAAATGATAATTTTTTCCTGACCGTGAAAAGTCATTGAATTTTGCAAATAATGATGAAAGTATGGGGAAAAAAACGATATTTTTCAGCCACCACTTGATGCCCAAATCAATCAAGTAATTGAGATGTAACAGCTTTGTGAGTTAAATTTATTTTGTTCTAACCAGATTATTTGGAGGGTGCAGTATGGATCATTTGTATGCTTGCAATAAAACATTATATGCAGAGCAATCCAAACACTCAGTGGATTAGATTCATCTAGTAGACGTTTTTTATAGTCAGCTCAGTATCATTATTTTACTTACCTGGAAGGTATGAAAACCAGTCTAGCAACTCTAGAGGTAGTGGTAGCAAAGCATAGCTATTCACTGGATGGCCTAGAAAACATTAAACATTAGATCGAGTGATACATGCATGAAATTGATACTTATTTTCTCAGAGTTTGTGAGGATTAAAATCGTTATGTCTTTAATCTGCTAAAAGACGAGATAAAACTACAGCAAATGTGAAATGTGAGCTAGTACTACCAATTTGCATTGCTAATTGCATGAATACATAAATCTAACAAACATTTTCAAATGATATAGAAAAATAATTTTTTTTAAAAAATATTAAATGAAAGTGATGTACAGGTTGTAATAAAAATGCAAAAGTGAAAGAACACAAAATTTTCCATGTTTGTATGTTCAGAGAACAATTTCTGGAGTGTTGTTGTATCACGTGACTACCATGTTAATGTGCTTTCTGCTTCATAAATCAAGGCTGGCCATATTGCTGGTTATTACAAAAAGTATCAGACTTTTATTTAATATAATTGAATTTCTGTACAACATCATTAAAAAGGAGTTTCTTTGTTGATATCACGTGACTATTTGACTTTTGATGTTGTCGTTTGAGATTTGTGAAGTCATGTGAATAGTAATGAAAATGGCAAGTACCTGGTCAGGTTACATTTATGATGTAATTTCATCTAGTCTGTCAGTGGATTGAAGATATAATGATTATAATACTTGCCATTTATGAGAAAAATCTTTTTCCAAAGATTTCATGCATGTATGAGCCAATATAACATAAGTATAAAATTTCTAGGCCCGCTATATATTGCTACTGCACAGTGGCGTAAAATTCCAAATTTTCATTATGTAGTTGCACTGATGCCCATATACCATCCTAAGTGTCCAAATATGAAAAATGGGGTGGGAATATTTGGAGAAAACTCAGATTAGAAGATGGACTGCTATTCATTTTAAGCCAAATTTGTAGTTCAAATTGGGTAATCTCGGAGCTGAAATGAGAAACTTTCATCTCTTGTAATATATATTTTAAAAAATTGATATGAGCCACTGTATCAGTACAGGCTCGGGTTCTTCATTAACCAATTACAAGAAGAAAAGTTGATTTTACAGAAAATTTAGTTCTTGTTTCTACGATAGTATATAATTTTGAAGGCTTTCTGTCAAAATTTAAATTAACCATTTTGAAAATGGTTTTTTAAATGGATTTTTAATAGAAAATGTTATTTTCTATTATATATATATATATATATATATATGCTATAGAATTCTTTAGAATTAAAGGTTTGAAAGGAAACAAAACAAAATTTATGTTCATTATGTTGTTCCCACTTAGCAACATAATGCTGGTCAGCAAAATAAAGTTAGAATTTTTATTCTGTACATTGAAATGACTTTACAAGACAATTTAGGAATATGATCAAACTTGTTTCGTGTGATACATTTTGTGGTTTTTTACATGATCATCTCTGCTAACTTGTATGCTTCGGAGAGTCTTGAAAGAGAAACATCTTTAGATTTAGAAAATGCATCTTTTATAATATAAAAATGTTCTTTAATTTCATTCAGTAATAGTTATATATGAACCTTGAAAAAATTAATTTCATCCAGGAAAAACCCTGGAAATGACCTGGAGATTTATCTTTAGAAAAACATGGGTAGCATGTGCATATGAAAATGTGATTTCTAAATTGTAACATGAAGACCCACTCATGACCTTCTTGAACCTATAACCCAGAAAATCCTTTTACTATGTATCATTTAGAATCATACAAATAAATACATTACACCACTCCCTCGATAACTCGCGCCCGGATAACTTGCGAACCCGCTTATAACGCAGTGTCCGGCATGGCTCCCAATTTTTTTCATAGAAAATATATTATAAAATGTGTTGAACATGAAAAAAGTCATGATAAGAAATGTTAAATTGGTAAATTAAACCTTGATATATAGCTTGTTTTTATCATCGAAAATGGTGATTATTGCCCATAAAGGTAGAATCCATCTTGTGAAATTTGCAATTTCTAAAAAGACATCACATATTGTTAGGTTTTTTTAAATAGAAAAATAGTTGTCAATACACTGTAAATAAACAGCGCTCAACGAAAATTCTGGAAAATGCTACCATTCCGCAACAGAGAATAAATAAATACCAAATAAATGTCTTGCTAGAAGAAATTCACATTATAATCCTTTAATTTTGTCTCAACACTATAATCGCAACATATATATTCTCTTATATGAAAACATGAAAAGAATCAGTCGACTGTCACATTGAAACCCGTGAGTACTTCCGTGAGAACATAATTACATGTATTTTGTATCAAATCAACAAGGAAAGTACCATAAAATAAAGTTCAAAGGCATGTCAATAGGAGCAAACGTTCTTGTATTCATTACCATTATCAAATTTCATTTTACTTGACCAATCGAAAATATTTTCACCTTTTATGTATTAACATCATTAAAGTATATAATATCAGTAATGTATCATAATCATTTGAAATGTGACCATGGAGAGCAAAGGAATTAAGCAAAAGGCATACTTAGTGACTGAAAAGCTGTTCATCATAGATGGTGTTCATAATGACGAAGCGAGATAAAAAATTTGCAATGAACTAAAAATTGCTGAGTCGACATGTAGAGGTTGACTTAATGATGAGCCGAAACTTCGAAATTACTCACATGATGTTGATTCAGATGAAGGATGAAACGAAAACGAGCACGACTGCAAGCGATAACGAATTAGATGATGCTGTGTACGCATTGTTCACACAACAACGTGCCACAAACCGCAAGTGTTATCATGTTCTAATTTAGGTCATTTTAAATTTTTAGACCCATTAATTTCATGTTGGTAATGGTTAACCCATGCAAATTTTTTTCTTTTGTTTTATGTCCACTGCAATAAATATATACACATCGTTTGATTGACATTGTTTTTTTTCCAAATGTGTCGATCTTTCATATTTAAAAAAAGTCTACTTTGGATTAAACAATAAAACTAGAATGTATACCATTCACAGCAAAAATTATTGACGTAGTACACAACTTAAAAAGTCGTACATGTGCTAAGCGAATGGAAACCACATGGAATAATGTTTTGATGATCAATATACTGCAAGTTATCCTGAAATTAATGTTACTCAGTGATGAAAAAATTAAAGAAAGTGCACCGATATGAAGAGATTTATTCACTGTTAATCTTAGCATGATTATTAATTGAGTATTCAACACTGTAACATGCCAAGCCACCCACACACCCCTTTTGCCTATATGTTGATCCCTTTGTTAGTTTTGTTGTTTGTTATAGGTCCCTCGATAACTCGCACCCTCACTTATATCGCGGTCGATGTTTGTGGACCCCGATGTCCGCGAGTTATCAAGGGAGTGATGTATTTAAAAGATGGAAATGCATGCCTTAAAAAATTATGCATCTTAATCCAAGTTTCAAATTTTGCAGGAAGTTCTTACACATACAAAATCATCTGATACCCAATGTGACAACATGGTGCTAGAATGGGATTCTCGAGGAATTCCCCCAGCATTTAGTCTGTTTTTTTTAAATTCTTCTGTAATTTTTCACCATAAACAAAGATGTTACAACCTGTTCATTGTTGTTTTTCTTCCACATAATAGCTTTTTTTTTAATAAAATATTGAATATTAATAATTTTTTACAAGATCAGTTTAGTTTGCTATCTCTTGCCATTTCTTGGCATTGTTATGTTGAATTTTGTAAAACTAGCTATAAACCTGACCTAATTACCTGACTGAACTGCTGACAGAAACAGTCCAGAGTAATGTATTTCATTTTTATAGCCAAATAGATAAACATTACATCTTTTCAAAGCTGTATGCGGAATAGGCAGACATATCTCAAGTCATGAAAATACAGGGGTGGTATCCTGTGTGTATAAAAGTGATATTATTTTGAAAGAAAAATATTCTGGTAACAATTGCTTTTTTTCAAATGGTAAGCATTGCAGTATTTATTTTCATCAGTTGGCCAAATTCAATATGCGTTTTGCTTCAGTATTGGCAACAGAAACCTTAAATTAGTAGAAACGCCTAACAGCATTGTATTACTGTCTGCTCTGGATAGTTTTCTTATTAGTGTAATTTATTTCTTTTGTATGAAAATATCATTTGCTGTTTAGAATTTCCCATCTGCTTTTAGTGTACAAAAGACAGTCAAGTTAAAATTATTTTGAACCTGCTTTCTTTCTTAACTCTACTACTTCTGAAAACACACTTATGCTAAAAAATGGATGGACATTGGATGATGGATAACAGTCCGTCCCAAATTACTACCAAATTACATGGATGAATGCCATGAAAGTTTACACACACATGCATACCTAGGCCTGTTTGGTCCTAAATGATTATGGTGCTGCAGGTGATAAGCTAGACTTGATTTTGAGGGAGAAATGACTTCTTTTGGACCAAAATGGGGAAAAGTGGGAGTAAAGCAAATAAGAAAATGCTGTATATACGTGTGTGTGTCTGTGTCTGTGTGTGTGTGTTCTCTTATTTGATTTATGCCCTCTATTTCAAAGAACACATAGTTGCATTTAACACTTGTTTTAAGCAATAGTTTATTTTCAAGTAGAAATTTTTCTGAGTTAGATGTATAATAACATATTATGTATGTGTATATAAATTACCTTATTCATGTTATGCAGTGTAGTTGGGTCATATGACTTTAAAAGAACTATAGAAACTACACATTGTATTGAATTTAAATTTTATAACTAGATTACAGTATTGAAAGTGCTAGTTAGTAAACATGCTTAATTAACTACAATTAATCAAGAATATTTTATTATTACCTCCTGAAAGTTCACTCTAAAATGGCAATTAAAGTCATGTTATCCATCTGAATGAATTATCATATCAATATGGGATTTTCACTGTTATCACCACTCCATCTGAATGAATGTCATACCAATATGGGGTTTTCACAGTTATTGCCAATCCATCTGAATGAATTGTCATATCAATATGGGGTTTTCACTGTTATCACCACTCCATTTGAATGAATGTCATACCAATATGGGGTTTTCACAGTTATTGCCACTCCATTTGAATGAATTGTCATATCAATATGGGGTTTTCACTGTTATTGCCAATCCATCTGAATGAGTTATCATATCAATATGGGGTTTTCACTGTTATTGCCAATCCATCTGAATGAGTTATCATATCAATATGGGGTTTTCACAGTTATTGCCAATCCATCTGAATGAATGTCATACCAATATGGGGTTTTCACAGTTATTGCCAATTCATCTGAATGAATTATCATATCAATATGGGGTTTTCACAGTTATTGCAAATCCATCTTAATGAATGTCATACCAATATGGGGTTTTCACTGTTATCACCACTCCATTTGAATGAATTGTCATATCAATATGGGGTTTTCACTGTTATTGCCAATCCATCTGATTGAATTATCATATTAATATGGGGTTTTCACAGTTATTGCCAATCCATCTGAATGAATTATCAATATGGGGTTTTCACTGTTATTGCCACTCCATCTGAATGAATAGTCATCAATATGGGATTTTCACTGTTATCACCACTCCATCTGAAAGAATAATCATATCAATATGGGGTTTTCACTGTTATAGCCACTCCATCTGATTGAATTATCATATCAATATGGGGTTTTCACTGTTATAGCCACTCCATCTGAATGAATAATCATATCAATATGGGGTTTTCACTGTTATTGCCACTCCATCTGATTGAATTATAATATCAATATGGATTTTTCACTGTTATTGCCACTCCATCTGATTGAATTATCATATCAATATGGGGTTTTCACTGTTATTGCCACTCTATCTGAATGAATTATCATACCAATATGGGGTTTTCTCTGAGAGACTTCCTATGATACCTAATGGATCCTAAATGAAAATTGTGTTGCTTGGATGTCAAGAATTGCCATTTTGATAATCATATTAGGATGGTAATTGCAACATGGGGTTTTCACTAAAAGACTTTGTTTTTATGTCTAATGGTGTTAATCTATGTTTAATATGTCCACTACAGCAGCCATTTTAAAAATATTATTATTTCTACTTTGAGAAATGCCGTATCAGCATGTAGTTTCACTGAAGGACATTTTATGGTATCTAGTTGGTCTTAAAAAAAAAAAATTGTGCTAGATGTTCAGTGTCGTTGCCTATGTGGCCATAGTGATAATCTTTTGGTCACGATTCTAAAATGGTTTTCACTAGAAGTCTTCTTATAATGCCTGGATGGTCCTGAATGAAAGTTATGCAGATCTGAATCCAGTATGAAAATTTCTTTATAGATACTTTTCCAAAATTATTTGTCATATTCACATATGGTTTTCACTCCTCCAAAAATGTCTTTATGAAATAAAATTGAAAATGGTACCTCACAAACATTCAGTATGCCTTGTCACATTGAACCAATCCTGTTACTAATTCTTAGTAGATGGTCACATTTACTGATGTTTTTACCAAAAATATTCCAGTGATGTCTAGTTTGTGTGAAATGAAAATGAATTGATTGTATGTTCAGAATTTTGGGTACCACACTGGCTAATTTAAAAATTTTATTACTCCAGAATAGCAGAGATGGTTAAAACTCTCTCAGCAAGAAATGGTCATTTCTTTAATTTCTGGAAATACATTTCTGACAGTAAACAGTCAGTTTCTTTGAGGGGCTCATATTTTCCTGCTAACCTGTGGATGCTGGATTGTGTCCACATTGTCTTCTAAAACTGCATAGTTATCTAGAGTTCTGTTGAAGTGATAATAGCTTCAGCTTCAAAGAAATTGTAATAAAAACTATTGACCAAAATTTAGCACAAGTTTTTATGGCTACTTCATGAACCGTTCCGGTGGCTCAGTGGTTAGAGCATCCACCTCAGATGCAGGAAGTTGCAGGTTTGAACCACAACCAAGTCATACTAAAGACTTTATAAAATGGTGCTAAAAACTGCCTCTCTTGTCTCTCAGCTATAGGAGGTTAGTGTTAGGACTAGTCAGCCTGGTGTCTAAATATCTAAATCACACAAATCATACATAGCTACTCCTGAAAATTTACACAAACATTTATCTCCTGGTCTAGTTGGTTCTAACTGAAAATATGCCACTCAATAATAAACCAATGTGGCCACCATGAGAGCCATCCAGAAAATCTTGTTAGTTCTTTGAAATGGATGCTTACATTTAGATGGGTTTTTCACTATAAGACTTCTCAAAAATGGTGCCTTTCTGTCTCCAGTAAGTTGCCACAGAACCTGCATTTAAAATCTTATTGTCGTTACTCCTTTTAAATGGAAAGTCACCTCAATATGGCATTTTCACCAGAATACATTATATGATGCTAGTTCTAAATTAAAATGCTGCTAATCAGATGTCTGCTATGACCTGGTCCAGCCCTTAGTGCTTCCTCGGAGTCAACAGTTAACACTAATACATTTACTGATATCAGCAAACTGAAGACTTATATATGTATTTATGATGAAAGATTAAAGATAATTTCAAGGTGAATGTTCATATTAGGAAGTGATTAGGAAGTTCTTTCCAACGTTATGTATATTTAATTTAATTGTTTGTTAGTTTAAATTTTTAAATTTCATTACATGCTATTGTAACATTGTATGTTGGACTTGATCTTGTCCAAAACTGAGTTCATTTCTGCTTGACTGGAATTATTTTGGGATTTAAATCATGTTACCATTTTTACTTTGTATTCTAGGGAAATAAAATTATTTGTTAAATTTTACAATGCTTCTTTTCCACACTTTTCGGGGCCACAAGTGGCCAAGTGGTTTAAAGCACTCACTGTTACAGATCATTCCATCTCATCTCTGTCAGCATTTGTTTAAGTCTCAGGTATGGCCAATGTGGTTATATGAGAAAGCATGCCAGTAGCTTATCATAGGTCCATGGTCCTTTTGCAGGTTTCCCTGTGTTCTTCCTCCACCATTTACACTGGTTGTCATGTATAGCCTATCTGTGCTGAAAAATGGCATTAAACCCTACAATAACAATAACTTTCACACTTTTCTGTTACTTATATTAAGAGCATAGACTTGTAACACCAGACACTAAAGAACTATGATTGATTAAAACATTCCTGGCACACCAAATAAAATGCTAGACAAGTGAATAGTAGCCAATTTAATTTTTTAATTTTGCTTTACAGAGCATTGGAGAGAACATTTACAGTCTTCCAGAAGTTGTCGATGAAGTCAGGGATAAAGAAACCAGACAGAGGCTCAAGGTTTTGCCTTATGACATAATATTTAGACAGCCCTCCCCAGAATCCATAAAATTTGGTTAGTATGATTTGGTGTATGCTCATGTGGTATTAGGCCAAGTTATTTATAGGATAATTTATTTAGTGCATCTAAGTCAAGTAAAAATTGTCTTGTGAATGAGAACAAATGTTTTAACATTTAAAATTTATCTCAAGTCTGATCATAAGGTTTTGTCATATTTCTTGTGTTGGAGATGACCTAGTACTTGAATTAAAATAAATGAAATCAGAGAACAAAGTAATTTAGAAATTTTTATACTGATTCTTATTGATGTTCTGAATTTTTAATTGCAGCTTAAATTTTGGCTGCAGTGAACAAAGTAGACTTTATAGCTATAAAAGAGTGGAACTGAAAAAAATGTTTGTTACATGAAAGTTTATTGGTACATCAGCAGAAATGATGTACCAAAAGCTAAAAAGAAAAGATTGTGCAAAAAAACCTCAAAAAAGCATACAAAACAAAGATCAAAAAAAGGTCCTCTGTCAGTGCAGTATAATATCTGATATTTAAATGCTAATGAATTTATGCAGGAAAAAGAAAGAAAACTTTGGCAATTGGTTAAGAGAAAGAGAGAACATTACTTGAATTAGAGAAAGAAATTGAAGTTGAGTGAAACAATTATTTAGACATTGCAGATTTATATTATTTATTATTTCTCTCTTAACAGTGACAGATTTTTCCAAGAAAACAGGGGATTACCGCAATCTCTCAGCTGTTGATATCAGAGTTATGGCACTTGCCTATCAATTAGAAAAGGAGTTTCTTGGTACCAATCACATAAAATTGGTACCTGACAGTAAGGTATGTTTTAATGGGGAATAAAAGAAATGTAATATCGTTTCATTTTTAGTTCTATTAGTCAAACATCAGGATAGAGTATAGCATGGCAAATTTTCCCCAGTCATCCATTAGACATTGAAACTATTGCAAAGATTGGCATAAAACTTAAAATGCACATTCATCCCAGGATGCATTGTGAAAATGAGGTCCCATGAACGTCAGATATGTTCACCATAATCACCATCTTAAAAATCTTGTTTTCGCTCATTATGCTTAATAAATATTCATATCAACATGGGGTTTTTGCCAGAAGACATTATGTTCATGTCTAGTACTAAATAAAAATGATGCCAATATGGACACCATGTTGACCATCTTGAAATTTATATTACTGCTACTTCATATGAGGAGAGAGTTATTTTAACATGCTGTTTCATTAAAAGACTTTGTATGATATTCATCAATGGAAAATCATAGCAACATGTAGTTCCTAACATAAGACTCCTTATGAGATTTCTAAGTTAAATGACCACCAATATGACCACCATTGTGGTCATATTATATTACTGCTTCTCTGAACAGGTGGTTGTATTGATATGGGCTTTTCAGCAAAAGATTTCTATGTAGTTAGTCCTAAATGAAGATAGTTCCAGTGTCCACCAACATTGCATAATAACCATTTTAAAAATAATCTTGTGCTGTTTTTCTTATGACAAGTTGTCATGGCAACATAGGAGTACTTGTGATGTTTAGTTGGTCCTAAATGAAAATAGAGCCATAATCAATTCATCAAAATAGCCATGGTGACTAGCTTTAAAATTGTTTTATTACTACTTTTCTTGAATAGATGGGTGAATCAATATGGGGTTTTAACTGAAAGACTTTTTGTTGATGTCCAAAATCCTTTTGCTGGAAGCTTTGTTAAAGAGAACCATAGGTTGACCAAGAAAGAATGCTAGAAAGGATGATTGCTTGTGAAAATGATGCTGTCTGGCAATGGCATTACAAACATTTCACACTGAAAAACAAACTGGAAATAGAAAATTTATCAAATCAGAGTAATTTGAAGATAGTACAATTTGTAACACCTGAATATATAAACAATTGCTCTAGACCAGATTGTTATAATATTGTTATAGTACTGTTTAGTTAGAAGTCAATGCTGTATTTTTATTAGATTTATGAATATCTATTTGTAACAGACACAATAAAGTAGACCACAGATTATTTTTTTATCAGTTAATACTGAATTTGTATTAAATTTATGAATATTTATCTGTAACAGACACAATCAATCAATCCATGGATTGTTTTTTTATTAGTTAATACTGTATTTGTATTAGATATATGAATATCTAACTGTAACAGAAACAATAAATCAGTCCATGGATTGTTCACTTGAAACACGTTTCATTGTATTTAATTATTTGTTCTGCTCTTAAAGATGCATGGCCAAAATCATTTTATGGTAATTTCAGGTTGAATGGACAGCCACCAAAAGAATGCTGGAGAAACCAACAGATATTGCTGGCTTTTTTTTAGCACCAAAGGTAGGAATCCTTATGATCAGGTCTCATATTTATTACCTGTTAGTATGTCAGTTAAAAGGAAATGTAGGATTTCACTGAGTCTTATATCATACATTGATTGTCTTTTATAGTATCAGTTAGTATCTTTGACACCAGTAAATATCATTTAAGCTTAATGTGTTTGCTGCACATATATTTTGTGACCAACTTTGAACAGTGTACACCCACTTATGACATTCCATAATTCATTAATCCTGAGGAATTGTGGTGATATGATGTCTAGACTTGGTTTATTATACTGAGATTCTGATGAAGCTTGGACACCCTTGTTTATTTGCAAAAAAATTGTCATGTACTGCAAGTTTTTGGCTATTTCAGTTACAAGAGGGTAAATAGAAAGCAAGTAGCAATATACATGTATGTGTGATTAATATGTTGATGTTCTTAACATATTTGTCTGATTTTTCAACACCATTATTATTTGGAATTAGCATAGATCTTTTAATCACACATATTAAGACTTGTAATTTACAAGATGTATATACAATAATTATGTTGCAAATGATGGTAACTGCCTTAAAACATAAAACTTAAATAGTATTTTGTTCTGCAATATATCACTGCACATATTTGCAATTTTTTTTTAGAAGTCAGTAGAATTATAAAGGCTAGCTCTTGCGTACAAAGTTAACTAAGTTTCAGATAAGTAAGAAATCAAATTTGGCATTTTATTCAAAAGTTGAACTAATTCTTGGCTTGGAATTCTAGCATTTTTTAGCTTTGGGAGGGTCAAAATATACATTACATTTACTGAAATCTTTGAGACCTCTTTGTGCATTCACTATCACATATTTGTTCTACATGCTGAAATTCTTTTTATGAGATTTGGCCAAGGATTTAAAAAAAATAAAAACTGGTTTTGAAAATACTATACTACACATTTGTTTGATTTTTCAGCACTATTGTTTGTTTTTTTAACATGCTGTTGTGCTTCATACAATTGGATCCCACCTCACTGGGAATTTACATGAAATATCTGGACATTTTTCCTGACAGTTGACACAAAGGATTTTTTTTTGTTGATGGAAGCTCATGTTGACCAAATGAAGCAAGCTATTTTTGGTAAATTAGTCTACTTAAAGACAACATAACAGATCCTCTTAGATTGTGTCCAAAAACATAAGTTCTAGAAATGAATGAGTCCAAAAATGTCTGAAAATTATAAGGCATTTGAATATTTGTTTGCCAAAACTTGTGATGTCATTTCAATGAAACCACATCATTTTGGTAATTGCAAACACATTTAGACATTTTGTTCAACTTTGTGGCACTACAGGCCAAAGAGTTTATGAGAGAGTGACTATTAACATAAGTGTGTTAATGTAAATTTCTTATCAGTATTGCTCCCGAACTACTTGGAGGATTGCCAATAAGCATTGCACACACATTTTACCTAAAGTCTAGTTGCTCCTAAAATGAAAACGGACATTTAATATGGCTGCCACAACAGTTATCATGAAAATCTTGTTGTAGCAAATTGAGGGTCATATTAACATGGAGCTTTTGCTAAAGACTTTCATGGTGTCTGTTTTATTATAACTGAATACAGTAACATCCAGTATGCCCACCAGGTCAGTTATCTTGTAAATTTATATCATTAATCTTACAGGACAGAAAGTTACATTACGATGTGGTTTTCACTGGAAGACTTCTTTTGGTATTCTAGAAGGTATTAAAGGAGAATTCTGACATACAAAATGGCCATCACAGAAGCCATTTAAAATAATTTTATTATCATTGCTCCACGTAATGGAAACCATTCTAGTGGCCTAGTGGTTAGAGCGTCCACCTCGGATGTGGGAGGTCATGGGGTTGATCCCAGGTCAAGTCATACCAAAGACTTACTAAAATGGTACTAACAGCTGCCTCACTTGACGCTCAGCATCAAGAGGTTAGTGTTAGGACTGGTCGGCCTGGTGTCACGATAATGTGACTGGGTGGGACATCATTGTACATGTCTGTGGCATGATGCCCCAGTGCTAGACATCACTATAAACTGCCACACTGCAGACATCGTAGCAATATGACTGAAAAATTGTTAAAGCTCTGTTAAAATTCATGATCACATAATCACCACGTAATGGAAAGTCTTTTTCTAATAGGGTTTCACCATTAAACTAATCATATTTTGTTGGATTTTAATAAATATTTTGCTGATCTAACCTACAAACCAGTTTGTATTGTTACTCAGTGAAATGTCGTATTGTACACAAGTTTTTCAACAGAAGACTTTGTATAGTGTCCTCATGAATAAAAATGATACTGATCTATTACAGCCACCATAGCAGCCATTTAATCTCGTTATCACTACTTCTCTAGAATTGATGGTCATATTGACATAGGTTTCTTAACAAAAAGAAATTTAGTCATATCTAAATACAAATGGTCCAGATCTTACATCCAGTTTGGCTATTTCATTGGACTTTATATCACTATTCCTTCTGATTGGATGGTTTTATTGGTGTGGGGTTTTCAGAAGAAGTTTTCTGTTGATGTTTAATTTGTCTTAAATTCAAATGTTGCCAATCCATATGATTGACATAGCAGCTGATTTGAAAATCTTGTCACTCAAGAATACTAGAGATGGTTTCATCCCTCATCAGTTAAAAAGAAGAAAATGGTCTTACTTGAGTTTCTGGTAATTCTTTTAGGACAATAGCGCATCAGTTTTTTCAAGGGACTCTTGCAGTGTAGTTGGTAGAGCATTGAATCTGGATTTCAAAGGTCACATGCTCAGTACTTGCACAGATCATCTGGGATTGACTGCCTCAGTTCAACCTTGGGAAAGGCATTCAGTTCGCATTTCCTTGGCATGAAAGTGTTAAATGTGCCATGGAAACCAACAAAAACAAATAATTCATAGTTATTTGCTAATACAGTTGATGTGTATTTATTTGCTTTTTGCATAAACAAAATAAACTACTTTATCAACAGCAAAATAGAGTGGTAAGAATAATGGTCCTGCTGATAGGGAAAGCAATATGGGCATAATCAAGCCAGGTCAGCTATTGTGGAATGCTGCTTTGAGAGGCACTGTACTTAATTTGCCTCTGTACACTGTACTATTTCAGGTGCATAAGTAATTTTATAATGTTTCCTTTGCTTGCAGAAATCAACATCTAGAACTGCATCTGAAAGCACAGACACTCATGTTTTAGAACCAGAAACAAGTCAGGATTGTTTCAGAATGGAGGAAACATCAGGAAAAGTCCAGTGTGTAGGTTGTACTGAATCCAGTTCTCAGAACAAGTTGGCTGAAAACCAGTCTGTTTCTAATATAAACATGGATTCAAATATTGAAATAAGTCATATAGTTGAAAAAGAAGATATTGAAAAAGATAGTTTGGTAAAAGCTGATGTGTTACATAAAGAAAATGCTGAAAATATTGATTATGTAAGCAAGGATGACAATATTGAATCAGATAACAGAAAAAATGTTGATAATGTTGGTAAAGAAGGAGAGATCATTCCTGACAACCATCTTGAAGAGGGCAGTACAGATGAGGAAGAAGACGAAGATGATGATGATGATGGGTGGATAACACCAAGTAATATTAAGGCAATGAAAGAGAAAATGACTGCAGGAGATATAGAGCAAGCTAAAGTTGTTGTTGGCTGCCTTACAACAGACTTTTCAATGCAGGTATATGTGGCTTGTTATTGCTTTTTTGCATACAGTTGGTGTTAATACAACCATTAAATTAAACAAATAAAACATTTCATTCATGCCTTCTACAAAACGTACATACAATGTCATTACAATGTTGCTCAAAGCCTGTGACTATTACCCAGTAAAATCTGGGTTCTATTCGTGGACAGTGACATTAGTTTCTTTAGGAAATTTTTAAAAAAAATGACTAATACAAAATATTATTCTCGGGTTTTGTCTAATCATTATGGTACCTCTATTTTCAATTATTTTGTGTGTGTCTTTTATGCCCTGTCACAAGTTAAGTGGGTATGTAGTTATAATTTGCAGGATATTCTTTTTATCCATCTCTTTCTGAGTGGTCAGTTATGCATGCACCTTTTGTGCTTTCTGAATGATAAGTTTGGTTCCATTTGCAGTAGGTTGGCAGATAAATATACTGATTGATTAATGTTATATCAGCACAGTACTGGCTATATAGTGCCAATGAAAAATTGAACTTCTTAAAAAGATTTAAAATTAGTGTAAAGAGAACAGATTTAAAAAATACTCAGAGTGGAAATGACACTAATGTTTCATTGTCTAGATCACTTTAGTTTGAACTTAATTTTTGTATGAATGATAAAAATTTTAATGTTTAATTTTTTTACAGTGGTTACTTGAGAATACTATAGACTTTGTGGAGGTGAGCTGTGTCATCACACACTCATTCGGCTAAAAGTTCTTGACTCGCCTTTCTAAGCAAAAAACTTGTTGCATTGTTGTTAGCAGTGTAAAAGTTTATTTTTCAATTTCTGAAAGTCACATCTTTAAAAGTTGATGTATTCATCTGAAACTTTAGTACAAGTCTTAAGTTTGTACCATGATATTTTGAATGTTCAACCTACCAGTATGTGAATGTTCAATGTACCATATGTTGAATGTTCAGTGTGTCATGGTATTTTTAATGTTCACTGTACCATATGTTAAATGTAACATATGTTGAATGTTCAGTTATCATGGTATATTGAATGTTCAGTGAACCATGATACTTTGAATCTTAAATGTACCATGATATATTGAATGTTCAGTGTACTATGATATGTTGAATGTTCAGTATACCATGACAAGTTTTCAATGTATCAGGATATGTTGAATGTACCATATTTTCAATGTACCATGTTGAATGTTCAGTGTACCATGATATGTTGAATGTTCAATGTACCATGACATGTTCAATATACCATATGTTGAATGATGTATGTACCATGATTTGTTGAATGTGTCAATGTAGCATGATATGTTGAATGTTCAATATACCATATGTTAAATGTCGAATGTACCATATGTTAAATGTTCAATGTACCATATTTTCAATGTACCATATGTTGCATGTTAAATGTACCATTATTTGTTGAATGTTCCTGACTCATCTGCATAACAGCTAGTCATTTTGTTAAAAAAAGTTATTCACACATGTGGGACACCATACTGTTCCTGATCAGTTAGAATTGATTTACTTGCAAAGAAAAAAAAGCAAACTAATATTGTTCACAGAGTCTTCATTGTTTTTAACCCATTATATCCTGAGAAGCAATTCTAAATACACTGTGGTAAAACGGAGCATCACACAGCAGCAGCAGAAGAAATTGTGATGACCTTCACCATGTTTACAAAAAATGCAATATTGTTATTTATTTTTTAAAGTATATAAAACTATGTATCTCTGAAAAGGTAATAAAATTGGCAAAACAGTGATATGTTTTGTTGAAATTTACTGATGTACAAGCTCAAAAACTATTTTGAAATAGGGGTTTAAAAAAATAAAATAAAAATAGAAATTACCATGTTCTTCAGTAAATCTTTTCTCCGTGAAGATGAATGAAATGCTCCATATAGTATGGGAATAAAATAAATATAATTCTATTTCTAATATTTTGGTCCAGATTTGAAGTTTATAGCACTGTTAGTTCAAACGTTATAATAATTTTACCAAAACTGCACAACTAAATTCTAGGAACAATTTGTTGAGTTCACAATCTAGAACATGTACTTCAGCCTGCAGTTTCTCGGGAAAAAAAACTTGTCCACAAATTAATCCTGGAAATCTTTAAACTTTGTCATTAAAAGTTTTGTCAAAATTTTGAAGTTCACATCATCACTAGGTCAGTATTCTTCTGGGTGCTGAACATTTGCCCTTCAATCAATTTAAATCCTGGATGCAACCGAGAAGAAAAATTACCCTGGACATAATCATATTTAAATCCTTCAAAGTTAGCGTAATTGTCTGAATTGCTGTCAAAAAGTGGATGCAGTCATGCACTATTTCATTTACATCTAAACCATCAATTAAGTCAATATTATCTTCATAATCATCGAAATCTTCAACTTCAATGTCACTATCTTCGCTATCAATATCCATGTTCACATCTAAGTTGTCCATTTTATCGATCGATTTTCAAATCGGCTGTTACGTTTTTAGCCACGTTTTTTTTCCAAATTTTTCTGTGCAGGCATGCTTTAACCATTACCTGAAGAATTACACAAGTATTTGTGATGTATTACACTTGTTTCTAGACGCTACATAAACACCTAGTGAAACTACGACTTAAAGTGTATTCCGGATGAAATGGGAGTCTACGACCAGAGGCGTAGTCAGGAAAGAATGGGTTAATTGGGTAGAATTGCTTTAGATTCTAGAAAAAGCAAATAAATGCTATTCACTAGTGTGTCATTGTGTTCCTTGTTTCAGATTGGGTAAAATTGTTCTTGTTCTTGAATGGTTTTAGGACCTCATGAATGGATATTTTATTATCACTATTTACCAGTATATTTTTTCTCATTCATAGATTCAGTCAAGTTCACTTTGGATAAACTAGATCATGGAATTTATTTAAAGTATTTGTTTCAGAATGTTCTCATACAGATGGGGCTAAATGTAATCTCTGTGGATGGGATGCTCATCAGAAGAGCCAAGAATTTTGTCCTGCGATGCTTTGCTTGCATGAAGTAAGTTTTGTAATCAGAGTTAAGGATGACCACTTGAAATGTTGTATTTAGTTATTCAACAATTAGTATTTTCACATAGATACAAGTCCAGAGAACAGAAAGAAATTCTTCCATTTATGTGCATTTTCAAGCACAACAGGGTTTTTGCAGACCATGAAAATTTTGAAAGTGGGGGTAGATTCAGATGGCCAAATCTCTTTGTTGAAAGGTTTGTGAAGTTTGCAAATTTTGAGAGAAACAGGAGTTCACTTTTTCTTTTCATGAGAAATTTGTATTTTAATTCCATTTTACAAGGTCATGATTTAAGATATCAGTTTGTCAGTTGGTATAACAGTACCTACCTTTAATGGTTTTAAACCCTACAACAACAAAGCACCTACCTTTGTCTTCTGTATAATAGAACATAGGGAAGTAACTAATGAACCTGACATTGTGTATGTCATGCATATATGTTTCATTTTCATCTCCCAGCCATGTTTTTATGCAAAGATTTTGTCACTGTCTTTGGATTATTAGGAATGTTTTTAAGCATGTATGACTAATCCAATGATATGTAATTTGACACTTTCTTAAATAATTTTTATTAATATCATTCAAGCATGGCCTGGAAAGCGATCTTTTCAAGCTAATGGCTAGAGAAGTCAGACTTCAAATTGTGGTCAAAATATGATGTCATTTTCATTTTGTAACCTGGTTATTTTGTAACTTGTTCATTTTGTCCCTGGGATTTTTATCTGGCCATTTTAAAAGCAGTTTTTGTAAGGTAATTTAACCCATTTTTTGGTAATGTTTGAACTAGAACATATATTATAATTATCTCATTATTATTCTAATTAGTGCTTCATTTTTTTAATTAAAAGTTTGATATCCTTATTCCTTTTCTATAAACACAGTATTTATTAATTTAAATCTGATTGACTGCTTAAATACTTTTCTTTCTGTCTAACAGCCTGTACATTAAGCTGTTTTGTTTTCTTCATACAAGTCTTAAACCCTATTTATAAACTTATTCTTGTGATTTTATACACTTTAATAATGATGAATACAAACTGTTATATTAAGATCCATTTTAGTTATTAGATATTTTTTCTTCAGATTTTTGCATTTTATTGTATTTTTCAACAATTTCTAACAGAAAAAAAATATAATTATAAACATACACAATTATTGGCAATTAAATGCAGTTAATGTTCACTGAAAATACAATACCATGTATAGAAATACTGTTTACGAAACATCCCAGTTTAAAAATGATCTGCACATGAAATGAACATGCATTTTGGTCTGTTTGTAAGAAAAGCTTCAAAGGAGCTGCAGTGGGAAAGCGAGCCATATCCAATCAAGGAAAATGGCAAAAGAACAAGAATTTATGGAAACAGTCACAGCCAGCATTGCCACTTTAAAGCTTTTTTTGTAAATGTATGCCCTATTTGGACTTGGAGAATTATACGAAAGATAGCTATGCAGTCTGTGTCAGCCAACATCAAAGTAAATTTTAAAAAGTAGTGTTATGATAGCAGAAATTGTATGGACTTTAAATCTTGTGAATGATCAGTTTAAAATCATGAGATGAAAACAGTAATTTTCACTTGATGTTCCCTGTCAAAAAGCTTTGCAGTATTCCCGTTGGAATGAAAGACTGTGTATTTAGCTGTATTTGGCATTGCAGAGCAATGTATATGTTGTTTGACTTTTTTAAATTTTGGTGAGCATTAATTTTAATTTCTTAATCTATTTAACAAATGATTTTTTTTCTTATATGCCTGCTTGATTTGGTAGGGAAGCAAACTGCAAGACTGATTATGTTATGTACAATTTTCATGGCTAATAGGCACTGTCTTTTGGAAATCTCTGCTCCAAATAACAATGCCAACAGGTATCCAAGTACTCAGTACCCAAACATATAGTGTGCGATTTAAGCACAGGGCTGTCATGTAGTGTTCCGTTTAAACACAGGACTGGCATATAGTGTGCCATTCAAACACAGGACAGACATATAGTGTGCCATTTAAACAGAGTTGTGGTATCGTGTGCCATTCAAATACAGGACTGGCATAGTGTGTGCTGCTCAGACACAGGGCTGGCATAGTGTGTGCTGCTCAGACTGGGCTGGCATACTGTGTGCTGCTCAGACACAGGGCTGGCAGTGTGTGCTGCTCAGACACAGGACTGGCATATAATGTGCCATTCAGATACAGGGCAGACATATGGTATGCTGTTCAAATACAGGGTAGTTATTTAGTGTGCCAATTAAAATACAGGTAGACATATGTCATTAACAATGGTCTTATTTTCATCATTCATTTGACATGAAAATTCTGCAACAAGTGATACCGAGTCAGACATAAATTACATTTTCTCACATCTTTCAGTCACGATAGAAAAATCAAGACAGTTTACATTGGAGTTCTTACAAAAACCATATAATTGGGTTTACTTAGTGATACGGTCAACATTAAAGTTGAGTATGTCAGGTGATTGATATCAGGCCACTTCATCCTCTTGTTAATGGCCTGCAAAATATTATGTTATCTACTTGTTTTAAATTTCAGAATATGCAAGGATTTGACAAAAGAATTCTGCCCACATTGTGGTAACAAATCTTTGCAACGGGTTTCCATGACTGTTGAAGAAGATGGCACAGTCAGATATTTTCTTTCTCGAAGGAAACCAGTGACATCAAGGGGTCTTAAGGTATATTATTGTTGGAGACTAACCAGAAGAAAATAAACATGGTTTTGGCATGTTCACATATAATTTTACACAATTTCACACATGGAATTTAAAACTTCACTATGGCATGTGATGTTACCCATATCCATATGTTTATTGTGGTAGGGGAGTGTTTGTTGTGTGGTTGGGCAGGTTTATTGTGGTGGGGGCAAGTTTAGTGTGGTATGTGCATGTTGTGTGGTAGGAGCAAGTTTTTTATGGTTGAGGCATGTGTGGTAAGGGCAAGTTTATTGTGGTTGAGGCATGTATGATAGGGGCAAGTTTATTGTGGTTGAGGCATGTGTGGTAGGGCAAGTTTATTGTGGTATGTGCATGTTGTGTGGTGGGGCAAGTTTATTATAGTTGAGGCATGTGTGGTAGGGGCAAGTTTATTGTGGTTGAGGCATGTGTGGTAGGGGCAATTTTATTGTGGTAGGAGCATGCTGTGTGGTAGGATAAAGTTTATTATGGTTGGGGCATGTTGTGTGGTAGAGGCAAGTTTATTGGGGTTGGGGCATGTTGTCTGGTAAGAGCAAATTTATTGTGGTTGAGTCATGTTGTGTGGTAGGGGCAAGTTTATTGTAGTACGAGTATGTTGTGGTAGGAGCAAGTTCATTGTGGCTTGGGGCATGTTATATTATTCTTCTTTATGTGTCAGATTCGATGTGATCGGCACATGCGATGTTTTGCATTTGTTGCATGTTTTAGTTCATGCCAGTTTTCAGATACTGTAGAGGGCAGTTATGTTTCATAAACAGTCTTCAGATTTTATTTCCACAAAAATTGCCCATACTGATCTTTTTGAAACTACTATAATTCATTCTGTGACATACTTTTGCCAACTCACATACTTGACTACACATGCTTGCCCACACACTTACTTGACCACATACATGCTTCCCCACACACATACTTGACCCAATATCTGTTTTACAGCAATGTTTTAATTGGTCATTAAGCTTGTCCTTGTCTTTAGGCCTGACATGCATGATTTTGTGTCCTTCATATTTACAACAAAAATTATTAAATCAGGAAAATGTTATCGATCACTGAATAGTTGCCATTTTGTAGTCCCAAAATGTTTGTTGCAGATATACAATTTATATTGAATTTTCTTTTGAAATACTCATGAAATTGAAATAATAAAATTTTTGCAGTAGATGAAATTTATTATTTTTACATTTCAGTATTCCTTGCCAATGCCAAGAGGAGGGAAGCATTCAGAAAATCCAAGACTATGTGAAGACCAGCCAGCTGCTCAGCAAAGAATGTCAAAGAAAGCACGACAGCAAAAGGATATTTTTAATTCTGATTATATTCCTGGCCAGTCCCCATTTTCAGTAAATGATGTCACCAGCCGAGCAGCTCAGCTGGGAATACAAAGTCACGAAGGCAGAAATGCTTACTGGATGAAAAGAAACCCTAATGAAGTGAAAAAGAACTATGGCAGAAGAAAATGAGATCTTGCATCCTGTTTTGTTTGTATGCTCATTGTTACATTTGCACAGTCCAGTTAATGTCTGGTTTTATAAGAAATAAATTCATATAAAACTGAGAGCCAAATTGTTCTTAAACCTTTACTGTATCTTCTTCAAATTGTTAATCATAATACCTTAGGAAAGCTACTACCTCCTCAGAAATCCATCCCTCCAGATTAAAACTTTTTAGCTAGGTGGCATTTAGAGTGATCTCCCCTAGATACCAGGATATGGCGCCAAATTGTGTGAAATCAGTTACTACTTTAACCCATCTTGAGTAGCACACTCTATACACAGGTCTCACAAAATCAACCAGTTGGAGTTTATTTTCAAAGGGAAAGTGTGCTCCATCAATGAATGTCCAACTTTCTGTTCTTTCAATCATCAACAACAAAGTTCATAACTTTAGTTGGAGTGTTATCACTTTGCCGTCTTCACATTTGTGTGCATTTAATAAATACCTGCACATGTCATGATGGCGTCCCCTCATATTGCTATGACTGTATTAATAATTGCAAGTATTGTGCATGATATTGATAACTAATTGTATATTGCTTTATAGTTTGTTATATCCAGACAAAAGAGAGAGAAATGTTTACAATGCTGTCTTGGCATCCACTTTCATAGTTATCTACTTTGTAATTTTTAATAATGATGCTTCAGTGTCTTGTTACATTCAGATTTTTTGTGTACTTTAGAAAATTTGTTTATATTACTGTATATCTTCCACTTTGGTTGGGTATGATTTATTCATGGCGTCCATAAGCAGTCTAATAATTGGCCTTCCTACAGGTAATGAGTTGTCCACTTGCACCTTTTCACAGGTATTTATCATAGGTGTAACTCGGCACAGAAATTATGTCTTTCAAGCAAGATAAGCGCTGCACAACATTTGTATATTTTCTGCTTTATTTTGTCTTACAAATTTTGGCTATGGGCGAGACCAGTCTGACAACCATTCTATATGTGTAGTTTTCTCTGCCATTCCATGGATACATGTCAGACTTTCATGTTATGGACAGAAGTCAATGTGTGCAAATTCCATGAGTACTCAGGGGAAGGTGCAGACGCATACCTTGAGGGGCGAAGACATCAGCAGATTGCATGCAAGGGTTTGAAACTATATTATTAATGGAAAAGCAAGATGGAGAGCAACAACAGTCTCAGTTACAGTCTTGCCTATCAGTATTTTGGATTGGCTACATAAATATCTCCATTCCAGCCTCTAGAACCAGACATGCCAGCCTGATCAGACTCACACATATAACTCTGAAACAATTGTACAACATCAACCATATAAAAATATACTTCTCCAGTTCCAAGACTTACACATCACCAACAGGCAGTGCTGAATACAGTGTCCAACTTAATGCCTCAGTACTAAGAATCCAGTTTAACAGCAATCTAACCTGCATAGTGTTGCAGGACACTTCCTGTGGACAATGTCCAGTCCATACAGGCACTCATGGATCAGTCTAACCTGCATAGTGCTGTTAGGCACTTCCTCTTTACATAAGTTCATATAGGCACTCTCATTTATCAATCTAACTTGCATTGTTCCTCTAGACACTTCTGATGTACAATGCCCACCTTTGAGTCTGTTTCCAAGAACGGTCTCTTTACTTGTCCTCAAATCTTGGCTACCCATAGGGAGCCTATATGTAATGACACCTTGGAAGTGACAGGTGTGGTGAGCTGCATTCTTCGACATTTTTCTCCAACTACTTTACATAAAGAACAAGAAACATCGCTATCTTCATCCAACAACACTGGCTCGGAAGTTCCCTCGTCATTATTTGATCTCACTATGATGAGTGAAGGTCATTCTTACAGGCATGGACAGAAGAAGTTTTCTGCTCACTCCCATAAAAGTTATATCCTCAGTCCTCTGCTACACCTACCTGGTCTTTATTTAAAACATCAGGTGATTATTGAATGTGGCAGAATCCATTTTCAATTGCTTCCACAATATGAAAAAGTTAATGATATTTTGGGCTACTTACATCATCATTTACAATCCCAAATGTCTATGGACGAATTTCTTGCAGATGCCTTACCTTGAATTGTTGTCGGCACACATCCTGCACACACTTGGATACTCATTGGTTGATTCATAATGTCAGGACTTTGGGATCAACATTGCACATTGCATCTAATATTGACTATCATAGGTCAAGCTATGCTCACAACCATAATCGTCAAATCACTTTAATAGGTTGACAGAATTTGCATCTAGCAACAAGAATACATTCTTTCCATCCCTCAAAGTCTCTGCTACACTGGAGGGATTTGCAAGGCAACTAACAAAATGTCACAAGGATATCCCTACAGTAGAAGTCACTGGGAAACAGTCCTACAGAATTTTCAGCCATCAAAAACCAGTTCTTCTGAACTGAAGTGGAAAAGAGGTGACAGTAGTATGATTGTTTTTGCCAACATTTCCACAAGACTTTCCCTATTTCAATTGATATATTTTAGTACCTTCCCCCACCCCCTCATTGCAGATCCCAGTAGGAGAAAGCTCCAGTCTTTCCTTGCTGAATGGGGAAGATTTATCATGGTGATATATGGACCCTTCCTCCTTGCCCAGAGTTTCTTTAGCTACAAATGTAGAGCTTATCACTTAGTTTTCAACTTAAGTGCATTCATTAACTTTTTTAAACACTTTGGTTTTACGATGGAATGCAGCAACAGTAGTTATAAATCCTTTGGCAAGAGGCCTGACTTATGTCCCAATTCACACTGCTACCACAAGTCTAGTGCTTGTTATATTTTGGAGCAAGACATGATATAATGTGTTACCCTCTACATTCTCAGTCTCCTTATCAACAGGGGCATATCCTACCTCATACCCTTTCAAGATTTCAGTCAGCTAGATTTTGAACTCTGTATTCAAGTAAAGATAATATGTCTCCCCCAGGTATGAGAATTGATTTAGTTCAGTAGTAGATTCCTTACCTATATGAAAAGATCCATCTGCAAGAGAATTCCTTCACCTGCTGGGTTTTTCTCCATGTGGCAGAGGTCAGCTTAGTTCTAGGTTGCATTCTTGTATTACCATTACAATGATTCTGTGGTTCAAATTGAGGCTGAACCTTTGACTATTGAACCAATTTTCACAGTCTGCATATTGAAAGCGGGGAGTCCACTCTGGACTTGTGCCAGGATTACCTCTGCAAGTACAACCTCCAGCAATCATGATTGGTATAGATGTGAAAATAGAGATGGGGGGGCCAAGACACCTGCCATTTTGGGATGCCAGAACAGTGTGGTTCTCCACAGGATCATTATTTGTTTATCAATATTCTCAAAAAGAAAACAGTTTTGAGAGTTTTTCTTAGGTGGCTGAAGTACTTGCGTGAAAATGGAGTTCTCATTCAGTCTGACAACTCTGCTGTGGTGTCTTATCTCAAACGGCAAGGTGGAACCAAATCCCTAGACCTGGTATTCTTGTTTGGTATTTCTAAAGTGGTGTCCTCAGTGACAAAACTATGGTCCATGTTAGACATTTCCTAGGCTAGCTAATGTATTGGCAGACCTGTTAAACAAGAATGAGCCGAAACGAATGAAGTGGTCTCCTCATCCCTTGGTTTCATTCAGTTGGTGCCCATTGAAATCAACCTATGCTGGGCCTTTTGGCAACAAGATAGAATGCCAAATTCCATCCTTTAGCTCACCAGTCTTGGATTCAAAAGGCCAGGATATTCTATGCCTTTCTATAAATTGGAACAGCAAAATGAATACACCCCAAAATCTCCGTTTCTGAAGGTAATACAGAAGCAATAGAATAAGATTATCTCCTCATCCAGATTACTCCACTCAAATCCACATGACTGTGCCAGATTGGAAGTGTTGCTTCAAGGAATTGTGCTTCTTATCCTCAAAAGAGAAAAAGGATGATATATCAACACACTTGATCCTGGATAAAGTGGTTTATATGTTCCCCATTTTGGAAATAACCCTACAAGCATGAATTTACTTAGCATCTTAGCTTATGAAGTTATGACAGTCATAACAAATGCTGCACACAAGCAAAACTGTATGATGGAGATCCAAGTTCACCTATGCTGTTTTTTTCCTCGGAGATCTTTCTGCCAAAAAGTATCAACTTTACCTGTGGTGCAGAAGGGTACATTTTGGGGTTTAATAGATTTATCAGGATGGTGCTTCATAACTTACACTGGATTTGCAGGAAGACAAATCTCTTCCTGACATATGGAGTCAATTCTCCAGTTGGGATATCTAGAATCTGTCTCACTCACCATAGGGGACTGGAGATGGTGTCTCCATGGTAAGAGAATGTATCTCGCTCAAATTCTTACATATTCTCCTATTGCATAATATATTCAAATATATTTTTTCTAGTAAAATATGTTTCTTTGATAATACTTACCAAATGCAGGGTAGGAGTAATTCTAAGGGATTATTATATTACAAAAGAAACAGACTTTACTAAAATAAATTTGTTTCCTAAGAAGATCAAATGAAACTTACAGTTGTCTTCCAATGTTTTGAGGGTTTTTTCCCCAATTCATTGGAGATAACAATTTGTATGTCCATGCCAATCCATAGGAGACCACAGTTTGTATGTCTATGCCAATCCATCGGAAAAATTATAAAGAAGTATAGTAATGATACTTTTCCAAATTAAATAAAGATAGTGTTTTATCTCTGAAAAATGACAAATATGTACCATAACTACAAATTTTGCTATGGAAAATGATAAGATGTACCATAATGACACTTTTCCTATGGAAAATTATAAGATGTACCATAATGATATATTTTCTATGAAAAATTATAAGATGTACTAATTATCACAGAAAGTTCCAGCTGCAAAGAACTCTTCGAGATTACTAACAAGCTAATGTCAATGAACAAATTTACATCACATCCAGCTACCTTCTCTCCAGTCAACCTTCTGGACCTGTTTGCAAATTTCTTCCGTGACAAAGTACAATCCATTAACAACACAGTTTCAGTTTGACTCGTCATCACCATACAGTTGCAATACAGAATTTCAGTGGCAACCGTTAGCAGCATTTGAACGTGTCTCTATGAATTAATACATACAGTCGTGATGAAGAGTGCATCAGAGTCATGTTAACTTGATCTGATTCATCACTGCTGTTTGAGTGCTTATATCCAATATTGCCTTCACTAAGTAATATTATTAACACCTCTCTCTCATCCTGGGAATTCCCTTCATTTTTCAAAACTGCCATTGTAAAGCCTCTGCTGAAGAAACCAACACTCAACCATGACAATTTTAAGAACTACTAATTCCCAGTTTCTAATCTCTCATTTATGTCGAAAATCTTAGAAAAAGTTGCTCTATCCCAACTTGTTCCTCATCTGAATTCAAACAGTCTTTTTAGCAATGTACAGTCTGCCACAGTACTGAAACTACTCTTCTGAAAGTAGTTAATGACATCTCTGCTTTGGAGTGGAAAGATTAGTCTTCACCCTCCTTGACTTGTCTGCAGCATTTAACTCAGCAGACCATAATCCATCATGTATTTGGCATTCGTTAAACAACCTTACTAGGTTTAAGTCTTATTTGGTCAACAGGACACAAATTGTGTTTGCAAATGGAAAACACTCCAGCCTAGTTGATCTTTTGTTGTGGTGTTCCACATGGTTCTGTTGTTGGACCTGTTGTCTTCATTCTATGCACTCAGCTGCTCTCAAGTGTCATAGATCATCATCCAGTGTCTCACCAGTTGTATGCTGATGCCACCCAAATATACAAATCTAGCCATCCAATTGAAGTTAATTATACCATCCAAGATGTAGGGAGGTGCATTTCTGATGTGAAATCATTGATGACATGTAACAAGCTGCAGGTGAATACAACTGATGCCATTATGATTACAACACAAAGACTTTCTGTTTGATATCCTTTACCTCAAAAAATAAATATCAGCAACACCAACATTAAATTCACACAATCAGTATAATACCTAGGTGTTACTCTTGACAGTACTCTCACTTGCACCAACATGTTATGAACATCTGCAAAGCTACATATCTTGAGCTGAGACACATCAGCTCCATTTGCAATTTCAGTTGATGCCACTAAAATACTTGTGTGTTCCTTAGTAATTTCAAGACTGGACTATTGTAATTCAGTTCTGTCTGGTTCGTCTCAATATCTACTCCAATAACTCAAAAAAGTTCAAAACACAGCTGCTCAGATCATCCTTAAGAGTACCACGATCGGAGTTTACCTCCCGATGCTCTGTTCCCTAAACTGACTATCCATTCAATCCGAAATCAAACAAAATTTCTTCTCTGTGCTACGTTTCACTGACTGGCTCCAGTCCAACACACCTATCCATCCTTGCACATGTGTACACACCAGCAAGATACTTATGATCCTCTTCTGACACTCATATTCTCATTATTCCCACTATGAAAATTAAGTCATATGGACAAATTCTTTTGCATATCAGGGCCCAGCAACGTGGAACAAATTGCCCACAGAGACACGGCAATCTCATTCAAGAGCTCTCTTAAAACTCTCCTATTTTGACTACAAGTACAGACTTAAAGACCTAATAATGTTTCCTTATGGTAAATATTTTCAGCATGTTTTGTTTTTTAATTTCATTGTGTTTATTTATTGTAATAACATCATTATATATCTTTGTCTAATGTTGTAAAGCGTGAAGAGCTTCTAAAGCTTATGCACTATACAGTCATTATTATTATTATTATTATTATTTTTATTATTATTATTATTATTATTATTATTATTATTATTATTATTATTATTATTATTATTATTATTATCACACTTTTGCAATGGAAAATGATTTTAAAAAACCACCAAAATGACACTTTCTGTGGAAAAAGGTAAAGAAGTATAATAATGACACTTTCTATGAAAATAATAAAAAGCTAACACAGTGACGCTGTCGATGGAGAATGATAAAGATGTAACAAAATGACACTTTTCCTAATAATGTTAGGAAGGTTGACTTTGCAGTCAGCTGTGTATGAGGCATTAGCTACCAAAACAATATTCACATTCCCTCCAGAAATTACTTGAAAGCTGACACATTGCAAGGAATAAGGACATTAGTGTTGGAGGGGCAGAAAAGTAAAGAACGAGACTTTTCTTGTACTTTTATTGTATGATCAGAGGCATCAAACAGGATAATCATTAGGGAGGTAATTTACTGTTTTTTCATGCAAATAACAATAGATCATGTAGGTGATCTAATTTTTATTGTGATCACACATTTGATACCCTTCTTTTAGGCGAAGGGAGCCAGATTTTGTCATACTTACTGGAAATACTGTGTCAATTCTAGATGAAAACTGTGCCTCTCAGGCATCAAATGTTGCCATCATGAAATTCATTGTATATCAACTCTTCCAGAATGAAGTCATATTAACATATTGTTTCTACCAAAAGACTTGTGATGTCTAGTTGGTTCTAAATGAAAGTAGTGCTGATTTGATGTCCAATATTTCTACCATAGGTTTATTAGGGAAGACTTCATATTATATCTAGTTGGTAATAAATGAAATTGGAGATGATCTGACCTTCCAATATGGTCACAGCAGTTGATATCTTTAAAATCATGTGATTATCACTTTTCTTGAAAGAATGGTCATATTACTGCTTCCATTGAAATGATGGTAATATATGCATGGGATTTTCATGTAAAAAGCTTGTAATGATGTCTAGTTAGACATATAGGAAAATGGTGTTTAACTGGTATTCAGTACCGACATCTTGGTAGCCATCTTGAAAATCTCATTCATCTACTTGTCTTAAATGGAAAATCATTATTGATCCGGAGTTTTCATTAGATTTATTATGGTGCTGCAATTTCAACGTCGGCAAATTCAGAATAACTAAGTATATCTTCATGTTTTATCCTCACATTCCCCATTCACCATTACTGAGTAGCGGTTTTAACGAATTCACATGCTTGTTTATATAAAATGAATCTGTAGCAACTCTGACTGCATAATGAGGAAATTTATTTATCATCAATAATAGATTTATCGAAACATACGCTAGCATCAAAGATCTTAAATGAGTAAACTGCGGTGGCTCACCATCCATATAACTTGCATTCGTACCTAATTTTGTTTTATCTGATAAATAAGCATTACATCGGCTTATAAATGTGTTTTTCTCCGTTGTATCAGCAACTATAAAATCGAGTTCAGCATCGTCCATAATCAATCTTGTACGTGTTCGTTTGTGATCATGTGATCCTCTTTTTATAAATTTAACAATTATTTTTCTGCCGAGATCTTTTGCAAATTTCTCATCATGCTCAACAGTATCATCTTTCAGAATTAGCCTCAAATACAACAAGTTCTGGCAACCAAACTTGTTTCTGCATGCATTATGACATAATTGCTTCACTTAAAGATACAAAAACTGCAGCATCAAACATGTACTGCAATAGTACTATTAAAGCCCAACATTTTTCTGAAAAATGTCCTCCAAACCATGCATAAACAATTGGATGGAGATCCAAGTATAACTCTAACAACTCTTTTTTTATGTTTTTGTTGATTTTCTTGATTTTGTTAGGGTACAAACCACATAATTTCTCTAAATGCTTTTCAAGAAAATCAACAAAAACATGGACAATTGACCAAATTATGCACATTTTCTAATGATCGTCGATAACGTTTTGCTTAAAATTTATCATTTTTTAGAAGTAATTATAATTCTTGTCGATTTTCCAGTAAATGAAAACTGACAATACTTTCATCATTGTATAAATAATGATACTGTACACTCTATGTTTATATAAAATCCCAACATGTACATCATTCCTATAGTACATTCACGATATGAACATACAATCAATTTAAACAGTATATTTATTGTCTGCCTTCTGGTTTTACTGGCTGCAGTGAAGTTATTTTTAGACATTATAGGTCTGTTATGAATAATAGATCGATTATCACCTATCAACGGCTGGTCTTAAAGCCAGTGCGTACATATTATGTTATCTTTTTGCTTTATATACAGTATTACATAAAAATATAAAAATCTTGTATCTTTATAATATGATTGGAAAATCGAAAAATAAAATCAAATTTTACACAGAAACTCTGGTTTCTGTTAAGAAATTGACTATTATGGTTCTGTTAAGAAATCAACTACTGTGCTTTTATTCTGTATAATAAATATTTTATCATATACACGTAATGCATGTGGCCAATTGCTAATGCATGAAGTTATTTTAAGACATTAAGTCTGCTATGAATAAATCGATCTCCTTGGTAACGGCTGATTGATATAAGTTGCGCACAGATTCAGTATTTTTTGTGTTATACAAAATTATGTATTTCTATAATATGCTTGGAAACTTAAAATAAAATCATATTTTACACATAAATTGTGGTTTCTGTTAAGAAATCGACTACTGTGGTTCTGTTAAGAAATCAACTATTGTGCTTTTATTCTGTATAATAAATATTTTATCATATACGTATAGCGAAGTCCAATAGCTCATTGCTAGCGGGTTGAAACTTTGGTGCTCGAGGTTCGTAGTTCGAAACTCGTGAAAGACAAATTGTCTGAGAAGGAGATCTTATGCCAAGATTTGTAATTTATTGGGGCTTCGTTGTTCCCCGTCTTCATGTAAGTACACCAACCAACTACGTTAACATGTGGTGGATTCAGTTTTGAATCACCCATTGGTTGATCATTGGGGGTGTGGGTGCTGACATGAAGAAAAGGATCGTCATGTCAGCATCATCATCATATCATCAAAAATAGGCAGAGGGATCATCTAAGGTCATGACCTTGTGACTTCATTAAAGGGGTTCCCCACATAAGGGCCATTCCAAAAGACAGATCGTTAGACTAAAAATAAACCTCTTTAGGTTTCTGGTCACAAAATCCTTTAGCCCTCTGAGTCTAAAGTTTCGGTTACGGATATTTAGGAATCTCCTGGAGGCAAACAGAACAGGTTGGCCACTAAAATAAGGTCTATATGTATAAACAACCCTCTTATTTTCTAAAGTTTCGGTTACGGATATTTAGGTATTATCCTGGGGATAAAGTCTAAACAGAGAATCGTAACCTCATTAGGTTTATTTGATATAACTCGTGGAATGGTAGATGGAATGTGATCCCTCTGTCTGTTTTTCTTTTTCTTTTTTGTTGTATTAAACAAACATTTATTATATAATAAATTTTGAAAATATCCATGTTATCGTTTCTGCGATTAAAAAAATTACAACTAAACGGTATAAATGTTGCCGATAATCTTAATCCTGAAAAAATCTAAATAAATTTGAATCATTACAACAACGCAAAAAACGAGCACAGGTTCAAGGTATTATCTGATTACAAATTTATGAAATTTATCCAACAAGCAATGTTAAAATAACTGGTAACAATTACTGATAATCAGGTATAGCTGTTTGTGCCTCTCTCAAACGCTATTGACAAAATTAAGTAACAATCATCTCATGAATACGAACAGAAAAAGATTATGAACTTTCGTGTAATACAGTTAAGGAAGCATGGTGAAAATGATAGTGATAATGAAAGTGGTGGACCAGTGACTGTGGTAATGGCTAAACAAAATCCTTGGGGAAAACTGACATGTTATTTATTTATATTCTACCTAGTAAAAAAGAAATGTATTCTGATCAAAGTTATATTCTGTAGCTTTTAAATATAATGCAATAAAAATATTGAACCTACACGTGATGTTTAAATAATTACATGGGGATACCTCAAACAACCCATTATTATCATTACACTATTAACAAGTACAAAGACAAGTACCATGCATCATAAATTCGGGTGTTTCTTTTTTTTGTTTCGCATTGTGATATAAAACGCATTATGATCTCACATACAGATTATTACTTAGCTTTTCATTTTGTTTATGCTTAGAGTTTCATTTCGTAAGTCCAAGTTGCAGCTGCTTTGGTAAGTAAATTTGAAATGTATTCTTGATAATAACGTACACACGCGAGTACACGGGGTTTATTAGCTCTGATACAATCAACCACCCGGGTGGAACTAGAAGACTGAATGCATATGGTGTAATATTAGTGGCGATCTGTTGCAATATTTCGCGCAATTCTGACATTATTATTATTATTATTATTATTATTATTATTATTATTATTATTATTATTATTATTATTATTATTATTATTATTATTTAATTCTCCATTTTCCCACTTTGGTTATTGTCACTAGCGATTATGAATGCTTCATCGCAGGTTTTCATTATCATTGCTAACTCCTCATAAGATATTTTACCATCACCAAGATACAAGAAAATAAATGAAGCTAATTTAGTGTAGGCGACTGTTGCTGTAATTTCATCATGTACTCGTGTAATTTATCACTCGTGCATGTAGATATTTTCTTAGCGATAATACTGAAAATACCTGGACATGTTGTTGCCGTAGAAACAACAATTGCTACAATTGCAGGCACAGTCATCGTTATTGATGATAATAATCCGGTTCCAGCAGTAACAGAGTGAACGATTATATCAATAACAACCATACATCTGCGATATTTTTTTTTTACTTTCACTGTGCAATCGATATTTTTTATTTCAGTCTGACACTTACACGCCTGATTGTATCTGTGACGTTGAGCGTCAATAAATGATGGAGTCATCTAATTCATTATACTATCATCTAGGTAAATAATTGAGGAGCTTTAGTTTCAAATTTGAGACACCGCCAGTAATTAGCTGAGGCCATACTTTTATCCGATGATTCCAGCGTCAATGTTTCTAAAGCATCTTTATTTAACATTACAGATACAGTTCTAGAAAAGTTATTATTTAATAGAGATGTGGTAAGTATTCTAAATTCTATACAGCTAAACACGGACAGCCTATATACACCAGCGACCCCCGCAATGTGTTTCATAGTTTTATTTCGCTGTGATATGGTATATACCACATTGGCAATCTGCTTGTGAGGAATTTTAACAAGATTAATTTTTTCAATGATATCAGGAATTCCACTAATGATATTGAGTTTTGTGATAATGTCAACGTGTTTAATATCAACAGTTGGTGGAGTTCCAAAAAATTCATTAATGGATCTGTTTACATTTTTACGAAATTTAGAAATGTTTGTGATTATTATAATCAGTTCTAAATATGGTAATTGCATCGTTGATCGTTGCTGTCACTTGATCAATAGCGATCTTAATATTGCTTTCACGGACGTATTTTTTGTTGCTGCATCTGTTGTTAACAGACTTAACAGAATCCTGTATTTTTACTTTGATCAGCAAAATTAACGAAATTATTAATAACCGCATTGGAAATTCATGTAAGTACATCTGGCATCTGGTTGCTTGTTTTTAATCTTCCTTGTTTATCCTGAAAAAAGACAACTAAATTTAGATCTACACTCGTGATACTTAATGAATCATCGATTTCATTTCTGACCTGATCAAGATTTGAGTATTTAGATAAATCAACTTGCTGAGCTTTACCTGAGAAGATCTTCCATAAATATCTACCATTGTTTACTAATGTCTGTTTAAATGCGATATTGTAGTATATTTATGCACAACTTTAAGAGGTTGTGCTGTTGACCATTTATTTGGGGATCCGTTATTTTTTGTTAGTAGCATTGAATACCAGATTGGAGCAATTTTAATGCTGACATAATGAAGAAATTCTTTTGGTGGCTCCAACCCCTACGAATTAAAATAAACATTCCCACGTGGACCAATTGCATATGCCACTCAATGATTACCTCAACCAGAGTTTTTATCAAGATTAATGAGACCAGTTTCAATATTGTTGGGTTGTTTTGGTAATTGATCACGCATAGAAACTCCTCTAAGTTTTTTTTTTTTTTTTTTTATACAGGGTTCCTGCATACTTAACAAAAATAAATTCCATGACTTTTCCAAAACTTTTCCAGGGCCATTTCATAAAACTCAAGACCATGCTATCTTACATTGTCAAGTAAAATAACATAATGAATGACATCTTTCAATCTAAAAAAAAACAAATTAACAACAAATATTTTTAATATGTACATTTGAAATTTACCTGGGTTAGCACACTTTGATTTTATGTTGTAATTCATGTCATAATCCAATGATCAATGTGATCTTTGTATGTGTTCCTATTTACAATATTAACAAATATTTTCCAGTTGCTTTCTTTTATTTAGTGAACTACACCTGAAATCAGGTGATACTTCCATCAAGGGAACTTACTCTTGTTATATGAATTGAAACCATTTATCTATTGTAATTTTACCATTTTATTTAATCGGTTCATGGTGGTCTTTGAAATTTGAAGTAATAAATTTCTTTAACTCCATTGTCACAAATTCTATGACATTTCCAAAACTTTGCAAGGTTTTGACAAATTCCATAGCTTTTCAAGGCCCTTGAAATTTATTTTTTAAATTCCAAAACTTTTCCAGGATTCCATGACCTGCAGGAACCCCGTTTATATTTATTTGCTTAGCGGCATTAAGTAAATCAAAATTAGACATATGGAGAATCATCAAACTGTCACGATTCTTAAACCTATTCTGTAACACGAATGCGGGGTCCCTGAAGTCTTGGAACTTTTCCCTTTTTTGGAGGTTTTTATTCCTTGACCCATTGCTTTCTTTAGTTCCATTCCAATAGCGGTTCCAACAGCGCCTAACAGCTGTTTTTGCAACATATGGGACTGCAGCGGCTATTAATGCTGATATAGCTGCGAGAACTGGAAATATACCACTCGTCTTAGCAATATCTTTGATAGCGCCTGCAGAAAGATTAAGTATTAACACCAGTCTTTGATCGCTTGGCTTCATTGAAGTGATTACATTGACGTTCTGATAATGATAGTTTATTCAGACCACCTGCGATTTGTTCTCGCTTTAGTGATATTTTTACCGCAATATTTTTTGATGATAATTGTAGCTTATTAATCTGAGCAGGGAGTCAGACTGACACTGCCATGATTATATGACATAATATTATGAGCAATCTAATTACATGTTCTCTACTGGGGAATCAACGACTCGTTTGTCCACCAGCACCTTCAACTAGCATTGATTTATCGCAGAGTATAACTGCGATTGCTCTGTAATTAGGAATAGCTCCAGCATCTCTTAACACAAGCTTGAAAATGTATATCAACTACTGATTGTCTGGTTCAATCTAAATGTTCTAGTGAAAAGTAATAAATTGGATACAGCATTGTAAAATCTAGCTGCGATATTTGTAAACCAGTATCAATGTTTTAATCATATGACATTTAGCAAAATATCCTCGGATGGTTTTTGATGTCCATTTATCCTTAATGAAAGCTCAGAAACACAGATTGTCAAATACCATAATACTATGATTTTGACTGTTTACTTGTCCAGCATCTTGTAAAGCAATAAATATGTGCCTTGGTGCAAAAACACCTTGCTGAGAAGCTATTTGCCATGTGAATAAACTTAACTGCACTTTGAAAACTATATGTGGCTGTCGTTAACCATGATAATGTTGAGTTACCACCATGACTCATAAAATATAGCAACTGGACATCACTGGCATCTACAATGAAAGTTTTGTTAGTACTACTTTACCAGCATCACAAGCAGGTCACCATATTGCATCATTGTTGGTTGCTTCTTGTACTGGTACAACTGTATGTTTGGCTCCGAAAATGACTTTTCTGACATTTCTGCAGAATCCAAAGATATGTGACAGTGGAATTGCACATGAAAACTCTTCTGTTACCTTTTAACATTGCTCGACATGATCTAAATCCAAAGTTGAAATCTGCATCTACATTTATAATCATTCTTTCTACGTCTGCAGCAGCGGTTCTGGCAAAGTTCTGTGGTCATCCTATTTCATATTGTTGGTACTCTGGAGGATTAGAAGTATCTTTTACAAACATCAATGGTGGACCAGCTGATCTTGAATAATCGTTGCTGTATCTTTCAAGGCCAAATATTGTTGTGGCAACAGACATCTTTTTGAATGGATTCAACATTTTTTCTGTCAATCATGTATGTAGCGCAGTGAAATAATGCAATTATACCATTGTTAACAAAACCAGCAACTAATATCATCTACATATTCAGTATTATCTGTTTTTAAAATTTCGACTTCAATAAATGCTTCAGCAGATAAGATATATCTGCTTGTATTCTGAACCTTAAGTTCAATCCTTCCACGCTGATCTGGAAATCGTGTCATAAGAATAATCGTGCAAGGCTCATCTTTGAAAACTAGTGCATCCATGTCAAACGCAGGATCAGATATATGCTTAAACATCTTTATTATCGTCTTCGTCTAACATGAAGACCACTTCCTGCTATTAGACTAGCAGTTATATTTTCTTCCTTTTCCGATATTGGTACACTAGCCAACTCTAGTTTTTGATTATCAGCTTGATTTATTATTTTACTAACATTTGCGGCTATCACTTGCTGGCCAATTTCACTGACTGAGGTCGGACCACGGTCTGCATATTAATCATGCTATTCTATCCTTGATTGTTGAGAATGCTATGGTAGCAATCACCAACAGTGCCTATACCTTTTTCACTAACATTAATAGCTTTCATTCCTAGTTTTGTAATCGGTATTGCTTTTGGGGCTATTCTTCTAAACAGATCCTGAATAAGATCACCTAGTCTATCTCCGTAGGTTGTTTTGTATACAGGTAATCAAAAGAGTTTATAACCCTGACCATGGTAGGTCCACTAGTACTATGTATGATCATTTTATTAACTGATTATATCACTAATTGTATTTAATCACTGTAGTAATCTGAGATTCATTAATAAGGGACCAATATACATTATTATTCATAACACCACCTGTAAAAAAATCGTTTGCAAATATCAACTGCTTCATTAATGATTTCTGGGGAATTATTGTCAGCTCGTTTTCCTCCAATGAGGATTTCTAGTTGATCAACATCAGCTAGGACATTATTGGGACAAGTAATAAAAACACTTCCTGGACCACTTCCAGTTGGGCTGGGAGCATCTTGATATTCTTCCTCCATTATTTTGACTGGTTGTTGTGATTTCAATCATTTCATTGTTTTTTTGTCTTTCTCATAGCTTTTGTTGAAGTCGTCGTGATCATTGTGGTGATGGTAATACAAATTGTTGTGGTAGTGGTGGTAGTACTCGTGATCGTTGTTGTGATGGTAATAGTTGTTTACTTTATTCAACCTCTTCTATATTTATTTATAGTCTCATCAAATCAGTTAAAATTTCTAATATATTCATTAGATCTGATTTCTAAAATACCAGTAGTGATGCTATATACATCCCTGATCCAAATGGCAGAGCTTAGAGATTTAACATGTTCTGGTTTTACATATTTTTGTCTTTCATAATATCCAAACACAGCAATATTAAGTAATTGTTTTGGATCCCTGATAGCAGCAATGTATTAGTTCTGGTTGTGGTGCTGAATGAGGCTTTCCAATATTCATTATTGATAATATTTACAGTCTGTTCATAGCAGCAGAGTGGGTGAACGACCAACACTGAGTGACCAGGGCTTAAAAATAGTCTAAAAATTATCTGACCAATTAGATTTTTTTTCCCTAAACATAGACATTTTTCAGCATCGAAGAAACCTTTATTTGTCAAAAATAAGGTCTCAGGCAAAGTGATCTGTTCACCCTCTCAGCTGCTAGGCATAACCATGTTTCTGGTTACAAATTTTTTTTTTACGGTTGCAGACCATAAATATAGGTTATCTGATGGACCAACACTGCATGACAGCAGAAAACTTGTGGCTGAAGAGCTTAAGACTTAGGCATAGCTGTATAAGTTATTACATACCCATTTAATGTGATCTGGCAGGTGATGCCAAGACTTAAATCCATTTCTGTATTGCACAATGAGATTGAAACTACTTTAGTATCCTCCATGACATCGTGTATCTATATTTTAAACACTGAATCAAACTTGTATAAATCACACTTCGCTATGAATTTCATTCAACCTGTAATGCTAAAAATAGTTAAAAGCATAAAAGGGTATGTAATTAAAAATTGCATTTGTTTTGAGTCTGGGGAAAGTGCTCCTTTGTTATGGCCTATGATTATGTTATGCCTTACAATTGCCTATGACTGTTAGGCCATACAATGGCCTATGACTATGTTAGGCCTTACAATGGCCTATGATATGTTAGGCCTTACAATGGCCTATGCCTATTTTAGGCCTTACAATGGTCTATGACTATGTTAGGCCTTACAATGGCCTATGACTATGTTAGGCCTTACAATGGCCTATGACTATGTTAGGCCTTACAATGGCCTATGACTATGTTAGGCCTTACAATGGCCTATGACTATGTTAGGCCTTACAATGGTCTATGACTATGTTAGGCCTTACAATGGCCTATGATTATGTTATGTTAGGCCTTACAATGGCCTCAATGCAGGCCTATTCTATATCAAACTATCTTTCTGATGACTAAGCATACAACATGCAGTTTTCTGCATTTCTCACCTTGGAGGGTGCTCAAATGTCCAGAGCAAGAAGCTCAAAAGTGGAGTTTTCTTATATTTATAACCTGCATAGTCTGAATTATGAAACTTGATGGGTTCAAACTTTGTTTCCCCTCTTGACATACTCAGTGATATAGAGCTACTCTTAGCAACCAAGTATCCTTTTAGTTTTTGCTTCACAAGTTTTGCCAATATGGGACCAGATGTCTCATTTGTAAAACTTTGAATCCATATATTACTAAATAAAATATTAACGCTAATCAAATGAGTACAATGAAAAATTCTGAGAAAATTGTGAGAAGGGGCCAGATTAACACATTTTGTTGAAAGACTACTTGTCAGTGAATATTAGAGTACAATAAAAACAAGGAACATGTAGGATTTTTATTTATTTTTGCATCTTTTTGTGTATTTTTTTAAACATGAATTAGTACTTTATTGCTTAAAATACAGTAGATTTTTTACATATTCAAAGAATTATAAATTAGAAATATATCCTGACATTTTGCAAAGACTTTTAAACAGACACAGGTATTAACAAAACAAGAATATTGTCAGCTTTGCTTAAAAAATCCCAAACAGATGTTGCAACATGCATGCAAGCACATGGGGAACATTCAAGCTAACAAGCTGGATCATAAAAGAATACAATTTTAAAATGATAAATGCACACATGCATGCTTTGGAGGTCTTCCTTCTGTGCAACACTGATCTGTTGGGCTTACTTAGGCGTACACACATTCTCAACTTTTATTTGTAGGGCATAGTTAGTCATACACATACTAAAGTGAATAAAATATGTGCCAAACATTTTCCATACCTCACTGATTAACCTCTGCTGCTCAAGGTAAGTACACAATAACTGCATCCTAGTCAAGGTCCTGCTTTGGTCTCAAATTCAAATGAAAAAGCATCTAATATTCAGCACAAGATTTATAAAGATGAATTGACGCTGCTTCCTAATCCGATGTTGATACGTAATTCAAAAAATTTGCACATGACAACTGGTATATAAATTTTTTCATAAATTGCATAAAATTTTTCTGAAGTCTATTTATTAAAAGACAATACAAATGTTGACATGTAATTCAAAAGATGTGAAAATGACTATAAATTCTGTAATAAATTGCATAAAATGGTTCTCAAGTCTAACTGTAAAAAGACCTATAGAAAATCAACAAAATAAAGAATTATTTTTTCTAGTCTCACAATTTCACATGAATGCAATAGTGCAATTTACTTTAATGCTTTTTAATACTTTAATGCTTTGATCAAGTTATTTGAAATTGATAAGTGAATGCTGAATTTTCCAAAAATTTGCCCTTGAATAATACTTTATATTCTGAACCACTGCTCTACTTCCTTTAGAGTGAAAAAAATCTTTTATTCTTTGACTTTGCAAATATTGAAAAATGCATTATTGACATAACACTTTTCAATCTGAGAAAATATTTTACATATGTCCTGAAATAATTACTCTTTTCACTGAAGACATCTTAGTTTCTATCAATCAAATTAAATAAGAGAGGAACTGGCTTTTACATTGGTATAAATTTGAATTGAAATTTAACAAGTTAAATTTAAAATAGGGGTCTTAATAAGGTGTATATTTCTTCTTTAGAGCAATCTTACTGGCACCTACAACTTTTAACACAGGATAAGCACCCTGGGATTAATACCAGGTAGTCTGATAATAGTAATCTTGTCTATTCATTTGATCTTAGGGTTTAACCAACAGTGATAACTTCATTAGCATATCTAAAGGAAATTGGTGATATCTGGAAGTGGTACATTCAGTCTCTCTAGTACTATATATAACTTTATAAGTCTAATGGCAAACTACACAGACCAAGATTTGCCATGGCATAATGCATAGGAAGATCTGGGTCTGTGCAGTTAATAATCGGTAGAACAAACAAGACAGTCAGATCGGCTGTCACATTATGTTTTGATAGATAAGGGTCCATTTTTACAATTGGACTCGACGTATAAGGAAGTATAGACATTATGTTACTTCCAAGTTTATGCAATTTTACCATTTCTTTTCTTTAATCAGCAAGTATGGGGCTATAGAATGAGGCAACAATGGAAGCAGGAGCAGCAGGTTTGAATCTTAGCACTTGATTAACTTGGATTGGTTAAAGTGGTGTGTTCTTGGGCAAGGCACTTTATTCCAGTTATCTTGGTGCTAAACAGCCTACAGCACTGCTGTGCTGTGAAACATCAAAACAGACCAAACTTGTTTCCCTTGCCTAAGTCCACAACAAGTCATCATTCTGTCACTGATTTACAGGTTGAGTCAGAGTAAATTCATATTTTTTTTTGGTGAGAAAATGTGTACCCATATATATCAAAGGATAAAACAATGATCTCTTCAATTACAAAACAAATCACAATTTTTACAAGGCATGAAAGTATTTACCATAAAAACATTACATATCAATGTTCAATTTTTTTTTTAAAAAAACTGCATGTAGACAGTCATACGCATTCAAGCAAAATACCATTCTAACATGGAAATGAATGCTTTATTTACAAATAAATAAGTAATGAACAATGGATCTATCATGAAAATGACCAGTCTTTCAGTAATGAATATGAATAATTATGATTGATAACATTATGACAGTCAAGAATATCAGGAATTATTGAATTTTTACCAAAAATATAATATACTTGTATTTTTGGAAGGTTATCATCCAAGAAATTAATTTAAAATGCTCATCATGTTTGATTTAAACAAGTGGCCCAAGTGGGCCTGCGATCACTCACCTGTATGATATCAGCCTAATAGCCAATTCAAAAGCTGTTGACCAAGTAATCTTTGTCAGCCTAATAGCCAATTCAAAAGCTGTTGACCAAGTAATCTTTGTCAGCCTAATAGCCAATGCAAAAGCTGTTGACCAAGTAATCTGAGTTAGGATTTCTGCTGAAATATTTCTACTGGTGTTGACTGCATCTGTTATCAAAACAATTGTTTCAAAGTTTCTCTTTTTGTCAGTTTTTGTATCTTCATTTATATCTGATGAAAATATCAGCATCATGTGTTTGATAGACCCCTATGCCAGGATGCTGTGTCAAGGTAGGTCAAATTATAAACAGCATTTTAGATATGGTTGTTTAGATATTATTCTTACTTTTAGAAACAACAGCCACATTTGATGGCAGAACAGCACTGTTTGTAAAAAATATGGTCAAATTCTGTTAGGTGGTTATTTGGAAACTTGGGTTACTGATAAAAGACTGCATTATTTATACACATATACCTTTTATACCAGAATGCTTTATCTTTAAAGTTGGTTAAATTGTTAAATGTTTCAAAATCACTTAAAAGAATTTTCCATTATAATGGAAGCCATATCTGATGGCAAGCTGATATAGTTTATATTAATCCGTTTTAAATCCTTAATACCTAGAATGCAGTCAAATTTGGTCAAATACTCCAAATCAGTTTCTGAGAAGTTGAATTTTTTTTTAGTACTGGTTGCCATATTTGATGACAAATGTACATTTTTTGTACAAAACTTAAAAAGGTTTTCATGCCATGATATCTTCTGTAACAATTGGTCAAATTCTATTCCGTAATTTTGGAAACAAATATTTTTAATAATTGTAGTTACACTCGATGGTTGACTGACATCATGTACAAAAGAGAAAGATCTTCATGTCAAGATGCATTCTGTCCAGTTTGGAAAAATTCTGTTAGCCACTTGGAGGAACAATGTTCTTAAAAGTTATTAATATTGGCCATATCTGATGGTGAATTTGTGTAAAACTGAAAGGTTTTCATGCTAGAATGCCTTCTGTTAGGTTTGACCATATTTTTTTCAATGGTTTTGGAGAAGCCATCATTTAAGTTTTTATTTCTGGTAACAAAGGCTATATATTTTATGGGGAATTGGCATTATTTGCAAATAAAACTAAAGGTCTTCAAGCCATAAGGCTGTATGCCAATTTGGTCTGGCAGTTTCTGAAAAGTGAAAAAACAGCTTTTGTTGATGGATGCTGAATGATGTGCACCAAAGACAATACCATCTTGTGGCCATATGGTTAAGTAAGCTAACAAAAGATTTACACCTGTATATACACAGCATAAGTATATCAAATACAATTATCCAAGGTCTAATTAAATTTAATGTTATATTCTACTTATAACTTGTAATACCAGTTTCAATCCAACAAAGCACCTGTCATATCATCCTTTTTTACCTTGTGTTCGAACCAGATTTTGCCTGCTCTTTTGAGTTATTTAAGCAGCAAGAAAAAATGGGGTCTACCTGCAGTTATCATTTTTCTGTTTGATTTGTGTGCTAATGCATGTGTAGAAATTGAATGAACGTATCAGTAATTCCCCATTTGCCACTGCAAGAATCTCCTGTCAGCCATTTAAAGGATTTTTTTAAATTATGCGCATCTAAAAAACATTCTTTTCTGAAAATAGTTTAATTCATGCAAATATCATGAATGTTAATGGCTACATAATTGTAATGCATAGTGCAATTACATTATGACATTGAAAATTTTTCTGTATGGTGTCAGTTTTGTAAAGGATGTCTAAAAGGACATTTTTTCTTGTTTCTGCTCAAATGAGAGAACAGATCTAGAGTAAGGGGTAGATAAAGAGTATGCCGATAAATGGAGATGTACATGTACTTGTACATGAAAATATACTTATAAATTGAGTAGGGGTAAATGAAATTATACCTATAAAAGGAGTAGAGATAGATCAGAGTATGCCAATAAATGGAGCAGGTGTAGATGAAACTATACCTAAATTGGAGTAGGGGTAGATAAAAGTATACCATGTATTAGGGGTAGATGAAATTATACCTATAAAAGGAGTAGAGATAGATCAGAGTATGCCAATAAATGGAGCAGGTGTAGATGAAACTATACCTAAATTGGAGTAGGGGTAGATAAAAGTATACCATGTAGTAGGGGTACCTATAAATGGAGTAGAGATAGATCAGAGTATGCCAATAAATGGACTAGAGGTAGATGAAACTATACCTAAATTGGAGTAGGGGTAGATAAGAGTATACCAATAAATGGAGTAGGGGTATATGAAACTATACCTATAAATGGAGATGGGGTAGATAAGAGTATGCCGAAAAATGGAGTATAGGTAGATGAAATTATACCTATAAATGGAGTAGGGGTAGATAAGAGTATGCTGATAAATGAGTAGGGGTAGGTGAAATTATTACCTATAAATGGAGTAGGGGTAGATAAGAGTATGCTGATAAATGAGTAGGAGTAGATGAAATTATTACTTATAAATGGAGTAGGGGTAGATAAGAGTATGCTGATATATGAGTAGGGGTAGATGAAGTTATACCTATAAATGGAGTAGGGGTAGATAAGAGTATGCTGATAAATGAGATGGGGTAGATGAAATTATTATTAGCTATAAATGGAGTAGGGGTAGATAAGAGTATGCTGATAAACGAGTAGGGGTAGATGAAATTATACCTATAAATGGACTAGGGGTAGATAAATATATATCTATAAATGTAGTAGGGATAGATAAGACTATACCCAAAAATTGAATAGTGGTAGACAATAGTACACCCATAAATGGAGTGGGAAGGACAGATTGTTAATAGAAAAAGGGGATTATTATAAGGTTCTGGCATCTCAATATGGGGTCCTAAAACTATTCTATATTATTTTTAACAATGGGGCAATTTTATTTGTAAACATCTATAAAAGTAATGAATATATGTATCTCAATAACAAAAGATCCTAGAACATGGATGCTTTACTAAACTTGGCTTATGTACAGAACGTTTTCCTACCTACTTTTGTGCAACTGAATATGGTGTGATGTATGAAAGCTGCACTTGTACAGACTTGCAAAAATTACTTTAAAAATAAATTTTTAAATTATAAAATTTTATCTGCGGAACAAAACAATGTAATTAACAAATAAACTGATGTGGATAAAAACACAGATGTTGAAAGACAAGAATTCAGTGATGTGGTTAAATAAACATGGTGTGACTAAAAATGCAACAATTGGAACATAATCTTATTAATAATAATAGGAACAATTTGAAATCAAACACTGCAACAATCACAACACAACTTTCTGCTGCTGTGAATAAATTTTAAAGACTTAATGATCATTTGTGTCAATGCACCCAAACTGCAATATCCTATGACTGTGCTAATTCCTATGAACATGGAAATTTCATACAGATGCAATGGCACACAAACAATTCTCTCCTGTAGGGCACATACCATATGCACTCATAAGGTGAACCTAAAGATCCTGATCTGTCATAGCATGCAAAGATCAGGGTCTATTTTGTCTGTTCTATTGATTACTCCTAACAAACTGCACAGATTCTGATCTGTCCACACATTATGCAATGACAGTCTGGGACCGTGCAGTTTGCAACTGGACTCATAAGTGAGTATATATTTTACCAATTGCAAACATTCACACAATTTATAATATCTGAAAGAATCCAACATATTTTAACTGGCATGATATATAATAAGACTACTGCATGTAACAAAAAGGTGATTTTTTTTTAAATACTAGCTCTAAGTTTTACATTTTGTCAGCAAATACTTACCACTTTCCATTAATAAAAATATTGAGGCAATAAAAAGCTTGCTGCTGATCAATATGACAGATTAGGGAACATGAAAGACTAAAAGACCATTAATTGTTATGTATTATATACTCAGCTCATAACTTCTCTTCTATGCAAAGATCATTGTGAGAGATGATTCAGTAAATTTTTTATGGAATGGGCATCAAAAACATTTATTGGGTGCTATTAATAACATGCATGACCTAACAAGTTTTGTTGCTATGTAACATGACATCACAACAGGTTTAACATGATGCAACATTATGTAAAATGACATCACCATATAATATGTTTTATGCACAATTCAGAAAAGAAATAATTTGAGCAATGCTTCCTTTACAATATATTTTTTATTCACTTTAACTTCGTGAACTGTAATTTAAATACAACTTTTTTAATAAATGGGGCATTTAATATAAAAAAATGATGTATGTACTCTGTGATATCGGTGGTCTTGCCCAAAGTACTTGGGACTGACAAGCTCACCCCACTGAGTCACACACACACAATATCCACAGTACAAATCTATAATCTATAAATACTGTTTTTAATCACTTATAGCAAGGACTGTAAACTACATAAACACAAATCTACTGATGCATCATGTTGAGGCAAATCAGGATTTATGTTGTACACTTATAACCATTAATTAGAACCAATGATTTATGCATTATTCTATTATAGATCTGGGTATATGCTGGTGGAACTGGTTGTGTTAAACTCCTGTATATACCAGCAGATAATTTCAAACTTCAAGATCAAAATTGCACCATCCCCCAAAACAAAAGAACCACAAACTTTCATTCAGTGAATCTGCCATAGACATGATTAGCTGAAATATTAGTTCCACAGTCCTTTATTTCCTCCTCACAGTGTGCCATATTTGTCTATGTACAGCATACAACCAGCTGTATGAGTACAAACCCGTCTTCCAGCATACAGTGTACCCTAATACCAGTCAGCATGACAGTGGAAAATAATCCTTAATATGCAACAAATTTACTGAAATATACCCCAAAATCTTTGGCCCGTTTACCAAGAGTTTTATCTGTCCTTTTAAAGTTTTGGCATTTATAAAATGCTGATAAATTCTGGACTAAGACAATGAAATCATGTTGAATTTATATTGTTCAATACCATTGGATCCACATTAAACATCTTGCTGACAACCAGGCAAAAGTTTTAAGTATAATTTTAAAAAATATGATTTGACTGGTAAATTTTACATTGTATCAACAAAATCAAATCACTTCTAACATTCTTTTGGACCTGGCATAAAATTTGATGCAAACTGCACCATTGATAATTTGAGGAGCAAAAATTGATTTAATGTCCCAAAAAAAGAACAAAAAGTGCAATGTGTATGCACAGGAAAGACAGTATTGAATTTTTTCCCAATTTTTTTTCTTAATTTACAAACAAAACCAAACTTTTGCTCTAAAGGTTAAGTTATCCGATGGGATATGGACAGGAGAAAGTAGCCAGACAGACATAACTGGTTAAAGGATAGTAGGTAGATGGTTATCCCGGACACTGCTGATACATACTGTGGAGCCATGTGGATATACAGTTTGTAGTTGTGTGAGTAGTACACATGGATATATGCAGTTAACTTTGCATCAAAATCAATGTTAAAATCATATCTGTTTAGGTTATAAAAAAAAATTTATTTTACCAACTTGCTATGTTAGTTTGGCAAATTTTATTTCTCACCAAGTTCCCACTATTCTTTTTCACATTTTTTTAAAAACAAATTCTGGTATGTGCCAAAATGTTTCTCAAATCTAATTATCACACTAAAATAAAAAAGCAAGATATATACACATAATGACTTAATAGCAAGTACAAATTAACAGCTTTTATTTTTTTTAAAAATGCAGATACAGAAAAGTTCCATGATGAAAAGTTATTTGGTAAGGCCCTATGATGTAAAATTATCTGCAAAGACCCTGTGAAGTACAAGTTTTTTGGTAACTGGTGCAAATTTCAAGAATGATTGATGCTTTGGCAAAATTAAGAATACAAGTACTATTATATTTATAAGGACTGGTAGAAAAACAATGGCAAAAGTATTGCTAAATGGTTGAAGTATAATGCAATCAAAATTTATAATAGATGGCACCAGAAAAGATTTAATATTCTCTCAATGTGATCCCAATACAATTTGACACTGGAGTTTAAAAGAGATAAATCTTCCATCAGCAAGTGTTTATCACACTGAACTGAGTTTTGATATTTATATTCCCTGAATGTTCCCTCTTTGGCACAACTCAGTTCTCCACAACAACCTTATGAAAATCAAATAGTTTCGTGAGCATAACATTTCTATGAACCAACCATACATTTAACATATGATGTTTTTTCACATAGATATTTAAATTAAGATGGGAAAGATGCTCAGTGACACATGAATTATCTATGTAAAGTGTACTTTATGAATGTGCTCAATTCATTCAGTACATTGTTAAAATATTATAATGTAAGTACTAATGGAGAACTGGAATGTATCTGCATATCATCTCATAATTAAGGCCAAACAAATTGGTTGTGATAAAAAGGTAGATTTTTTTTTTGTATAGCTACATTTAAAAAGGTCATACATGGATGAAATAAACACATGGATTTTTGTTGTTTTAAGTGATTGGTGAAATTAAAACATACATGGAAATTAAAGCGGCCAGGAAATAAAAAGAATCATCAAATATGTCAATCATAATCTTGTGCACAATTATTAGCACTCAACAGGTTGATAAAAATCATACAAACTAATTATAAAAAGCAAAGTTAGGGTAAGGATCTTTAAAATCTGGCCAAGTCGTAAACACTATGCCGATGAAGATCAGAAAGTTTCAATATACTAGACAGGCAAAAAAAAAAGGATGACTTTCTATGAATCAAAGACAACTATTGAATCATATCTATAAGTATTTCTACATGTTCCAATGTATACAGAATGACAAATAAAGTACTGCTAATTTCATCATGAGAAACAAGTTAAATGATCAGGACTACTGTGTAATGCTTACTGCAATCCCATACCACTCGTCCCAGTTTTTTTTCCATCAAGTTAAAAAGAATTTAAAATCTCATAGGTCAACTGACACAGCTATCCACATTATTTTTTTATATTTTTATTATTGTAAATACCTTTTCACTAAAACTCTCCACTTAAAATTAAATTTAAATAACTGGCTATGTCAAAATTCAACTTACATGACATACAGTTAAAATTGACCATACCTGGGTAATGAAAAATCTTCCTAAAGCTCACTGAAAAATATATTACTTGTGATTATAAATATGGACAAACCTGAATGAATCCAATAAAAAATGAGGCTTTCATTACGCAAAACCAAGCATTCAGTTTTAAAATACAGGTTTTTCATTAATGCTACAATCAAAAACACACCATCAGAAGTTAAAATGGTTGAAGTTTCTGCACCAAGTCTGATTTTTTGTATCTTCACAGATTTCTGTCTTTATCTCTTTATTTCACAGCCTTTTCTTAAGCAAAATTTCTTTAGGCATCCATCACTACCATTTCTTTAAGGCTACTGAACAAGAAACACATTTATTAAGCACTTTTTAAAACATTTACTCATCCAACCACTTGTGCTATGGCTTCCTTCTCTGTGTGTTTGTGTGAATGTATCACAATGTATAATGAGTAACACTGGTCCTGTATCTCCTACATAAATTTTTCTTGCACCCTATTTTATGAGCCTTGAATCACAGAAGAGCCAAATAATCACAAAATGGTAGTTTCCCCTTTATAGTTTTAGAGGGATCCTGTAGCAGTTGTTATTCAGAGTCTTCTGTCTTTCTATACTTCAGGCGAAAAGTGGCTGGAAAAGAAACAATTGTTCATTACAATAAACATCTATTCAGAACTGCCTACAAAAGTATAGGCAAAGTAATTTTAGATGTATCCAGGTTGCTGTTTGTCATTTAAGAACACCTGAAATTAATATTCCTAATATAAGAAAAAAAAAAGAGGAAAGAAAAATGAAATTAAAAAAAGCAAATATTTTACTGAATTAAGTTTCTTCAAGAACATGTCCCTGATGATATTACCACTAGGAAAACAAATTCACCTACCTCCTGAAGTTTACCTTCCCAAAATGATGACAAATTCATCTCGTCTTTCTATATACCAAAAAGGCGAAGGGAAAGAAATCATACTCATTACCTATTCTGGGTGGCACCAGTTTTAAGCTAGTGATACATCAACTAGGATGGTTGCATTTGTGGAGAGGTTTTTTTTAAAATGTGATTTGGCATGTTTTAATGGAAAAATAAATTACTAAAAAAATATTTCTGGATTAACTCCTATGTTTGATAACTTCAATATCCACATGAAGTAACAACCCACATCCTGTGACCATTTGTGGCTACATATGGCTGTTCCATTACATACAGCAGACAATCAAATGATACTTCCACTTGTTTGAAAAATTTGGTTGCTTTGTAAACAATATGTAATATCTGATTTGTTGCTATATCTGCTGGAACAGCCGTATGTAGTGACAGATTTACCAGTTGTCAAGCACAGGATTTATCCTGAAATATTCTGTACATATAGCTGAAAGGAACCTTCAACTAGCCTAATTCAACAGCACAGAGAAATACCAGCCATTGTCTAAATATATTGTCAACATATTTATCTGTACCAATTGCATGTTTTAATGAATATGTCTGAATATACCCCAAAAACTGTCCATAGGAGTATAGGCTTGATGGGTTAATTTATCAGACTTCATGACAACTATGTCTGGTTCAAGAAGAAAATCAATGAACTCTTTTTACCAATAAATTTTCTGGTTGAATCCAGTTTGGTCCAACAACAACTGGATCTGGTAGTCATCTGGGATTCAAAATCTTGTCTGCAAAGCTAGATCCCAGTGATGAACCTTAAGCAGGACAACTCTGAACGCTAGCCAACAACTTCTATTTTCTCAGATCAAAACACTGCATTCAAAAGCTAGGCTTGCAGAGATCACTTTAATTTTACGAGCTGCAATCTTCCTGAGGCAACTCTTGATCTTTTAAGGAAAATGTATAACCACTTTGGCCACAATGATAGATACATCTTTCTCAGCCTTTACAAAAAGTGATGTTTTCTTGTTCCACAACATTTGTTTGCTTCAAATAATGCTTGATGACATGGACATGGTCCAGCACGATTGATTCTTTGTAGTGAATAGAGATAGTATATGACTTATTGCCCAATGACCAATGGAAGCCTATTCTAAACTACTAAGCCTGGCTGCATCATTCGGATCACAAAACCATCCATCTGAACTGGAGATGGGTCCACTGAAAGGTCATGTAACTTGTTAACCCTGCATGCTGATGCAAAAGTTTTCAAAAGTTGGTTTTGTAAAAGAAAATAGCTTGCGTGAGGTTCTGGTTAAGACTCAAATGATTGGAATTAAATTATGTTAAATCCATGACAGGTTCCATTTTGAAAATCATGACCAAGATATCTTCTCCCTTGATACCTGAAAGTGTCAGAAATCTGGAACAGTTTGATGGTTTGGTTTGGTACAGTGCTTTGTGGCACAGCGACACATGTAGGTTATGGAGTAATGTGCCTTGACAAGGACACACTATGGTAGCTGACCCAGAATGATCTGATAGGATGATAGGATTCAAACCCATACTAACCACTGCTTCATCATGGCTCCAATAGCCCTTGATGATACATGAGGCTTACTTCGTTCTCCTCGAAAAGCCAAAGAAAGAAATCAGCCAGCTGTGGGATTGAGGAATCAGACTGATAATGTTGAATTTGCATCTGTCCCTGAACATGAGCCACTTTTCATTGTATGCATTCGAAGTGGTTGACTTGTCTAGTTTCCAAGTTTTTCTCCATAATCAAAGGTTTTAACTCCATTCTTCACAAATCTCTCCTGACAAAAGCGAACTTGGACAGGGATAAAGACCTATGACTGCAGCTGGGTGTGTTGGTTGGACTCACTAAGATTTTTCTGACCATATGTATCACTAGAATGAGTAGACCATTTATCCAGAATGTGTCCAATCTGAGATGGGCAATCAGAATTTGCTTTATGATCTGACTTTGTAATGGTGGTGGTGATGATGGCAAAAAAACCTTCAAACTCACTGATAGTGCATCCTAGAACCAGGCTCCTGGGTAGGGGATACAATAGAAAAGATTGGTTGTTGTGATTCCATATCATCACAAAACATCAGACACCCCAAAAGTGTACAAATCCATTGAAAGATTCATTTATCAAGGGTGTGTGTATGATTTAGATTTTTAACATAGCTTTAACAATTTTTCTGTCATATTGCTATTGATGTCTGCAGTGTGACAGTTTATAGTGATGTCTAGCATTGGGGCATCATGCCTCAGTCATTTAGCATTATGTCCCACCCAGTCACATTATCCTGACACCAGGCCGACCAGTCCTAACACTAACCTTTTAATGCTGAGCGTCTAGCGAGGCTGCTGTTAGTAAATTTTTGTAAGGCTTTGGTATTACTGAGCCAGGGTTGGAATCCATGACCTCCTGCATCCAAGGTGGACACTCTAACCGCTAGGCCACTGCAGCAGTGATCAAGTAACCATTTGGTATGAAGAATCTGGCTTTTATCGACATGCAAGTCAACCAGGAACATTTCTAATTTCTATTCGTTTCATTTAGCTATGAGCACTAGCACAAACTTCCAAAAATAAGAATGCATAGGTCTGGTGATTTGATGCTCACTGTTTCAGGTGGTAGACCATCAACACTTGTTGTCTGACCTGACAAGGAATACTATTCTGAAATACTATTCCCAAACCTAATCAGTCCAGAAATAAAAAGTATTTATTATAGTCTTATTTCTAGAATTCTGATGTAAAAAAGTAATTCTTTCGACCCTACCTATCACTGGAAGACGCTGCAGTCAACCTTTTCCCTCAGAGTTATGGCTTTTTAGCCCTTTGATACGCATGTAGCAAAGTTACACAGTGCAGTCCACTACGCATTGGCCTGTTAAGCATTGAAGTGTATGTTACGTTAAACCATTTTACGTTTTGGGTAGACATTATGTATGGAAAAATTTAAGAGTAAAATAAGGTCATTATAGCTGTATAATTATCTTTAACAAAATAATGCATGTACTTTAAAATCTTGAGAGAACTCGTTCACTATCAAATCAGTCAAGCCGCATGATGAATGGCAGCGGCAAATTTTGATACTCAAAATTTACAAGTTCTTTGTCTGCGTCTACATCACAAAATCAGTGTAATTTGATAATTAAAATTAAGGTTATCTACATTAGTCTCAGAGATTTTACCCAAGTTATTGAAGCTTTCAAAGTTGTAATTCTACTGGTTCAAACACTGAACGATATCAGAGACAGCCATTTTGTTGAATGGAGAACACGACCCAGTTATAACCTACTTTAAATAGATTGCAATCAGAGCATCAACAGTGACCACGTGATCTGACGTAATGGTCATTCTCACCAATGAATATAGTATCTAACATGGGGTTTTCCCCGAAGGTGGCATTACGAAAACCCGCTCAAAATAGCTGTTGTTTAAAGCATTGCCAAAAGGTGCTGAGCATGACATCGGGTAAATTGCCAAAAGGCACTTATATTAGGTAAAGGGTTAATGACCATGGTAACCTGATTAGTGGATTCCCAAGCATGCCTGTATGTGCTTTTTCAGCATGTCTATTCTACTAATACTCTGTCAAAACCATCAATGAAGATGTTGCCACAGTATTATTGATGTACAGGCCTGACTCACAGTTGGCCAGCACTTGGATGCAAATAACACCAGATATATTTCTTTGATAGCCACTCGTATATTTCATAGTTTGGACATTAGTGTGTTAAAGTTTCAAGGTTATCCCTATATTCACTGTGCAGGTCATCCTCATCAAGGCCTATGCCATATCTGTGTAAAACATCAGAGCCAATGTCATCAATATATATATATATATATATATATATATATATATATATATATATATATATATATATATATATATATATATATATATATATATATATAAAATCATGGTATTACTTTAAAGAAAAAGCCATAAATTACTAGCTGGTTGAGTTTGTATGTAGAGTAGATATTTGATTGTGAGAATGGCCAGAGAGGACAAGTGATGGATAGTGAATTATTTGCCAGCTCAATAGTATACATGGCTGTTGATTAGAGTGGTCTACTGATCATCAATTTTGCAACAACCCAAGCATAAGGCATGGCAAAACAGACACATAGGTCAGTCTGATCCCTGTATGGTTTCACATACTATGGCACTATCAGGAAGTATATGAAACAGCTTAATAAAGTGACAGATCTCCAGTCACAAAAGAGGTGTGGCTGGTCAGCTGGCTGGATTGGCAAGTCAGCGGCTGGAATGGCATCATATGGCAATGACAAAATCCTAAATGGACCATCAAGATCTGGTTTAAAATTCAACAGTATGTACCTGGACATATATGCCTAAAGACCATTCTCACAAGAGCAGTTTATTCCCCCGTCCCCTTGATATGGGAAACTTCCCCCAAGCTCCTTTTTATCCACAGAGGGTTGCAAAGGATAAAAGGCATTTCATCTTTTCTGTACATCCTAATGTATCTGCAGCTCTGCTAGTATCTTGGAAAGATACAAGGACAGCAATTTCACAATCCTTTGTTCCTCCAATTATGCTGATATAATTGTTAGTCTGCATCATAGGTCTAAATTTGGAAGAATGGAGAACCATCAAGATGTTATCTGCTATGCTCACAAACTAGTGACATCTTCAGATTATGGCTCAAGATATCACACTGCTCTGTATAAGACTTCATTTCTCTTTTGCATCTGATACTGTTATGTAATACTATAGTCCAATATTTTCTGACCACACTGTGCACACACTGCATGCTAAACAATAATGTGAAACATCTATTGTGTATCCTCATTAGCTTTGAATTTCTTAAACTTAAAACAGATCATCTTCGTTTTGTCCCTGAAATGATAATGATATGTCAACAACCTGACAGTGTTAAGAAATCATAACACTTGTTAAATAAACTAGTGGAAATTATTAGGCTATCAGCATGAATAACAACCAAACAGCAATCAATGATACCATGTTGGTGCTTGAAGACAGAGTAAATGAAGTCCACAACTGTGTAAAAAAATGTACATAATATTGATAAAAAGTGAAAAATAATGCTTACATGTAGCAAAATCATTACCACACTCTAATTTACCATCTTTCTGGATGGATGAGATGAAATTGTGAAGATAAGCAAAGGATTTGAAAGGTCTTGCAGGTTTATGTTGATAGTACAATGCAAAAGCTTAAAACTGGTGCCACCTACCGATGGTCAAGTGTTTCTTCTATAGACAATAAAGATGTAGGTGGATTCAAGAAGTAGCAGTTTATTACTGTGATCAGAGAATGTATTCAAAGAAGAAACCAAAATTACTTTTAAGGATAGTTCTCTTCAAGGCATTTAATTTTTTTTTTAAGTTCTTGTTCAGTACTCCTCTTTTCAAAATTTTTCACAATCTGAAGAGCTTCATCACATGCTAGGTGGACTAGTGCATAACAATAAATGACAGCAATATACAACAAATCATACAAAGAGCAGAATAAAAAAATAAGATAATCAATTATTCATTACATTCTGATAAAAAATTGTTAACCCAACAAAATTGATGTGATTCATTTTTTTTGGGGGGGAGCTTCGTTTACTGGAAAAAATGCTTCCTCTGGGGTGAGCCGACTAATAAAAATTTCAGATATCACCACAATTAAGCAAAACCACTACATGTTGTACTTTGAACTTATCTGCATTACAACAAAATAGATGTCCTCAAGCTATGAAATAAGTCTCTATGGAAAGCACTGCACTGTGAAGTGTCATGAAGTAAGAAATCAGTTCCCATTAAATCTTGGGAGAATTAAACATAACTAAAATCCTAATCAGTGCACTAGATAATAATTTAATAAACAGAGTACTTTACTCCCAACTTTTAACTAGTTGCAATTTTGACCTACAATGCCCAGACAGTTAACAGAGACTCATGGTTAATAGGGTTAAGGAGAATCAAAATTCTTAGTGTTGAACAGTATGCACGCATACTATATATTCTCACTTACAAGTTGAGTCCACCTACAAACAAAAGATCCTGATTTGCTATAGCATAATGCAACTGCAGATCAGGGTCTATATTGTTCTTCTGATTATTCCTAACTGCACAAACCCAGATCTGCTAGCATATAATGCACTATCAGGTCTGTGCAGTTTGCAGTTGGATTTGCCCTTTAAGTGAGTACAATGGAATACTAAGGCAAAATTAACTTGGATAGGCAGGCAGAACCATTTCATCTTCATGCTTCAAGAAAATAAGTTTGGTTTTTTTATACAAGTTCAAAGTCATATACGTACCCAACATGCCATCCATGGTAGTCTCTGGGCATTCAGTTGCTAAATGTTTAGATGACCCGCAATTGTAACAGGATATTTTCTTAGGCCTTGTTCCAGCATTACCTCCATTATGGTTTGCATTCTGCTGTGAGTTTAATGAGTGAGTGTATCCATAGATGTAACCAGGGACACTTGGCACACTAGTTGGAATTGGCTGAGCAATGCTATAGACAGACTGATGAGAACCACTGTATAGCACCTCTGGTGAATATCCATTTTGTATGTGGGTAGGTGTGAAGTATGGCATTGGGGCAGGTATCAGTCCGTTTGAGGTAGTTGATACGTTTGGATACTGATGGTACTGTGTTGGTGGGATTGCTTGCATGGAACTGAGATATGGATAGGAAATCGGCACAGGAGGAGGATGTCCTGTGCATCCACAGGAACTGCAAATAGGCTGGTTAGCTGAGGGACTCTGACTTGGGGTCACAGAAGACACAGTTGTGTAAGTTACTGCAGATGTCGTGTAAGTTGGTGGTGCATTTTGCATTGACATTGTTGCATGAGTGGCATTATCCATGTATGAATGAGGCTGAGTGAGTAAGCTGCATTCATTTGCTATATTGCTGTTTCCTTGTGGAGCTTGCAATGAACTGGTAATACCTGGTCCATTTTTATTAGACTGACTGTTATTAACTGGTCCTGGAGAAGGGAAATGAACATTTACTTTTGAAGATGACTGAGAAATAGGTTCTCCAAATCTGTTTGCTGTGCAGAATGTAGGTCTATTCCCATTGCTATATACAGGTCGATTAAAGACTGGATAATAGTACATTTGTCTCATCGAAGTCTCACATGTGGCTGTAGCATTCAGTGTATTTTGAGATGTCATGGCATTTACTGAGGCAGTTATGACAGTCGTTGTCATTGTGACATCACGCACATGATGTTTACTTATAATCACTGGAACAAAAGGATTGGCTACTTTAACAGTGGCATTCTCCACTGGCATGCTGACAATGTTTTGAGCATGAATTGGGATGTTTGTATGAGCTGGTTGAGCCTTGTATTGGGTGTGAATTATCTGGGGATATGGCTGTACAAATCCAGGGTCCGAACTATATCCACAGACTGGAATAGCCAGTGGGGTCATTGATACACCATCTTTCATGTCCAGAACTTTATGCGAATGACTAAGAGGACTAATATGACCATCCTCTATTGGAATTTCCACTGAATTCATTTGACCAGAAATTTGTGTTGGCACACTTTTCCTCTTTGCAACTGACCTTAAATTATCCTGACTGTTAAGTGAATCTGAAATGAATGTTGAATATCATTAGAGGAATGACCTACTGAAATCATAAGGAGAAAAAGAGTGGTATAAAAAAGCATTTTCATGACACATAACACTTCTGAGATCACAAGTTTAATACCTACAATATCTTGTCCTTAAACAGATTTTTCATGACCCTAATAGTCTTTCATCATTTTTCCAATGTTACCTTGTCATCTCCACCTAAATAACCTTTTAAAGCAAGAATTAGTTGTGCAATAAACAAATGAGACAAATACAAAGTTTAATTTAATCACATTTCACTTAAAAATGACCAATTCAAAATTTATGTATGCCAGATGAAAATATACTAATTTTTATTTATCAAAACAAGATATAATGGTCATCATCATATTCCACAGAGTAAGATGTGTTCATGGAACATGCATGCCCTGTTGCCACATCTTCTGTCATCTTACATAAACTTCAAAATGACATTTACATTTGCTTCCTTAACATAACAAAACTTTTTTTAAAAAAATTATTTTGTTTAAAAATATGGAAGGAGACCACATTATCTTTACTGTTAATGTGATAAGTTAAGAAATATATTTAAAAGTTCCTTGAACAAGTACTCTTGCACGACATGTTTTGGTATAATGCATGTAAATACCTTGTCTATACTTGTACCTTTTCAGAAGGAAAATTTTATTGTGTCTTATACTTCTCCAGAAATGCTTAACCAGTCACATTAACAGGAATATAAGCGTGCTACCTACCAGATCCAGCAATACTAGAAGATAAAAATTCATCTTTTTTTTCTATATCATATAAACAAAGGGGTGTTAACTCATTTCCTCACTTTGCCACCAGTCTTAAGCTGAGTGCAATAATAACAAAGATGCTTGCATAGCTGGGTGGTTATGAAGATATTCAAGTAATGTGATCGAGAAAGAAGAAAAATAATTTACTACAAAATTTCCTTTCTCCTTTGAATACAGTACCCTATCACAATAACATTGTGTTACAACTGTGTTACAACTCCATGGTCTTTAAGTAACAGAAAGGGGGAAAACCAACAAGTTTGTAAAATTTACAAATAAACTTTTCTCTAGAATACAGTGTGTAAATTATTAAAAAAAAAAACTATTGTGGATTAACTCCCTAAATAGCCATAAAAGTTTTAACGCATGTCCAATTTCATTGGTGTCCCATATATTTTTAAATGCTAATGTGTTGATAAGCCAGTTGTAGTCTTGGATATACCAATATACCAATGGCCTGGAATGTAGTGTAGTGATGTGTTTAGTCTCTGATGTATCACTAAACTAAACATTTCCATTCTGAATTCACTACAATTCCAAATTAATGTTTTAGTACATTAATAATATTGAGCACTTTGCAATTCCGGTAAATAATTTAAATTAAAAAAATTCATTAAAATTAAAAACTTAACTCAATAATAAAGACTGATTCTGCTTTGAAAGTTAAAGGCAAAACAAAATAATCCTTAGTAAACAAGTTTATATTCTCCTCCACTTGACCTAGGTTGCAATTACCATTTTCTGGAAATACTTAATGGAAAATTTCCTTTCTGGAACTTTCCAAGGTCAGAAGCAAGACTATCTTTGCTAGCAACTCTCTGAACTGTATCCAGTTCTTAGCCACAAAGCCTGGTTGTGTCACAAGAATCACTAAATTATCCAATCTGAACCAAAGATATCTCAGGTTGTTTCACAAGAATCACCAAACTATCCAATCTGAACCAAAGATATCTCAGGTTGTGTCACAAGAATCGCCAACTATCTAATCTAAACCAAAGATATCTCAGGTTTGTTTCACAAGAATCACCAAACTATCCAATCTGAACCAAAAATATCTCGGGTAGGCTAAAAGGGCATGTAATTCACTCAACTGCAGGCCAAATCTAAAAGCCGTCGGGATATAAGTTTTGTGTGACAATAGCTTCAATGAGGTCATGCCATGCGGTTCAAACTTTTGAATTTTGTCATGTTTAAGAGGGATTCCATTTTGGGAACTAGATGAGATTTTGGTTCATTCAAAACTAGGTCTGACAGACCTTTATCATGGTTGATATCTCTTCTGCCATGGAATCTTAATTCCTATCACAAATTAGTAGCTTTTGATAGTAATTGGTGCAAACTTCATGTACAGCCAGAGGAAAAAATCTGCCAATTGATGGACTGAGGCACTTATAGGGCTGATGTTATAGAGTTCACACCAGTCCGGAAACAACTTTCTCTCATAAGACTTCAAAGAAAAGACCTTCAGATTCTCTCCACAATCAAAGATCTGATTTCTATCTCTTGCATGACAGAAGATGGTCAAGGCAGGCAACCTTGGTTGTGTGAAAAAATTTGGTTTGGCCATCTTTCCATATTATGTATATCAGTAGCTTGACCCATGATTTGTCCCATCTAAGAGAGGCTATATGAATTATCTAGCAATTCTGACCATATATTTTCTGTATTAATTTCAGCACTATGTGAGTATGTGTGTGTGTAATAAAGTAAATTCATTGTCAACTGATTGACACCCTCAACCCAAACTCTTAGGTCTAGGACAGATGAAACGGGGTGGACAGCTTTAGTTCCATCTTGTCACACAGACACTCATCAGACAAATCCAATGGTCAGGTGCCCTGTTTGAGAAGACCCGTCCAGCATAGTCAGGACTGTGGAGTATTGGTCCTTTCAAAGCATTTATGATGGATTTCATTTCTGGAAGGATGATGTAAAGAGACCACTCCCATGGTCCCCATTTGCTGTAGACTACATTAAAGCCCTGCAGCAAGTGTGCTCCCCAACTGTATGTACCAGTGTCTTTACGTATATCATTTTCAGCTGGGATTTCTCCAAAGGAAATCATGTCATGAGCCAAATGTGGTTTCGCCACTGACACAGGAATGATTGACCTTGTTTGTGATATTGGTCTTCAGGAAAGGACTGGAAAAGGGGTCAGCAAAGTAATTTGTAACTCATAAATATCAAGGCATCCCAGACGGGATCAGAAATTCTGAGGAGTTGCAAAAATCATCTCACTGAAATTGATTGAGGTTGGTTATCAACTAAATATCCAGATGGACAAAACACTGGGATGGGTGAAGGTCAGATTTTTCTCAGTTAACAAGACTTTAGAATATAAATAGAAAATAAACCTAAAGACCATGATCATACATGTGAGGAGGGAGGCTTGAGGAGAATAGCACTTGCTTCTGAAGAAGATTATTATCTACATACACCATAGCTGCCATTAAGGGTATTGACCAGGACAGCGTGACCAAGCAATCCATAATTTGATGAAGATCCAGTGGCTAATAGACTCAAGGGAAGGTCTTGACATTGGTATACTTTGTTGCTTTAAGCAAACTGAAGAAACTTTCATAATGCAAGGTTAATATGGACATAAAAGTAGGTATCTGTAGCATCGAGTGATTGCCCTTCATATGGAGTCAGATAGACCTCACTGTCAACTTCAGCTGAAATATAAATTTGTCAAGGAGACTCGAGTCTTTTTGCCTTTTCCATCAGGAACAGTGATAAATAAAACCTTAAGATTGCTTTTAGGGGTGGAGGACATTTCAAAGCAACACCTGGTGTATCACAATGGCAGGTTTAAAACTAAACTCTGTCCTGTCTGTTCAGAGTAGGGCTTTTGCTGAGATGTAACTTCACACTCACTGTGTTAATGCCTCTGGTTCTCATCTCTTCCACTGATGGATAAACTATGCACTAGAGTAATAATGACACTATGCCATCATCCCTAATTGATAATAAGTTGCAGATAGGCAGGTTAGCTGGGAGAATGGTCAGACCAGTTGTTGGATGTGCAGAAGCAGACAACCAGTACCAGTTATGCCAGAAACATGGCTGGCTGACTTTTCATTGGTAATCATCTGCTTGCACAGAGAAACAAATCATCCACCAAGATTCAAGTCTCTTCATATATAAAGATGGTGTTTTCGTGCATAGTCAACACACTCATATGGCAACCTAGTAATTAATTATCTATCTAGTCATTCCAGATTTCTGGGGAAGAAATTAGGGTATACTCAGAATTACAAATATACACCAGACAGAACAGAAAGTGCTATTCCTGGAATTTACAGGAGAATGCTTGATAATACTAGGCATGGCGATGGGTGCCATTTACCCTGACTTTGGTTTGAATCCCCAAAGATTATGAATTAATAATTCTCTAAACTGTATGATGTTATTTTTTAATTAAATATTAATTCTGCCTAGAAACACACAACATATATTCATTCCCTACTTAATGTCCCCTTCCCTCTTAAGAACAGAAAACTTGAAAGATGCAGTTGTCAGACCTGTGTTTCAACATCTGCTTCAGATTCATGATTAAAATGAGACAGCTGTCTCAGTTGATCACATTGTTACAATCTATATATCACAGTATAAATTACTAAAGTTACATTCACACCTAAAGTATTAATTATGATATCACAGTTGAATGCCAAGTACAAAGACCTACCAGCCCTATTTCAACCAGCTGATGAGAAAATATGTTGATCAACTGATCATTTTAGCTGTGGCAGAAATACCTCTATATGTAAATTTGGTCAGTATAAGAGTACATCAAAACAACTTTAGCTTTCAAGATTGTATGCATTAATAAACATCCCCATTTGGAACATTTAATGCCCACACTACAAACATCCTATGCCTCCAGATGGCAAGACAGCACTACATGCTGGATCAACTGGATCCTAAAAGAACAGTCCATGTACATGGACTTACAAAGGCCAATCTTGGATTTGTGCTCACTGGGCTGCCTAGTTCCCAAAATTCTGACGGATGGAATAAGAGGTAAAATTTGGGTTGCAATTAGAAATTTGTCTACTGTACCAGTTGTTTCATGTAACTGAAAGGCTGGCATATCTAATTGCAAATGCAACATATCTACATTCATTTCCCCCAAATCTGTCATAGTGGTGGTAAGCATAATTATCATGAAAGGGGTGGGGATGATCACAAGGTTCAAAACTGATTCTGTATTGGATAAATACTTATTACATCCATACTAATCTTGTGTGCTTTACCCCCATTCTCTTTGCTGAAGTTCGCTAAATAAAACATGTTGAAATAAGTCAAAGAATGTGTTATATTTCACAAAATATTTCACAAATTAAGCAAATAATGATACCACCTGTGTACAAATATTAATCCAAATGAGTAAAACTGAAAGGATGGCTTTAACATAAGTGGTGTGTACGAAAATGAAACTTAAAAACTAGCAATAACACTGGCAAGAGTTCATGGGCTAAGTTACTGACCTTTGCTAAAATGACACAGAAAGACAAATTTTCATCTTTTAGTAGGGGTGGATTCAGGTTGTAGCAGGGTTAGGATCTAAATGTTAATGTGACCAAGAAAGTATTCAAAAAAAGAAATTTTTAACAATCCAGGGCCTGTATGTAGAGTCTATTGCTCAAAGCATTACTGTACATTTTGTGACGCTTACAAAAAAAAAACAATATGCAAGTTACTATTGAGGATTTGTTTGCTTCATAATAAGGACTAATGAAGGACAAAACAAAACAAGTTTGACTACAATATATTCCTATAAATTGGCATGTGAAGTCATTTCAATGTACAGAATGAAAATTCTAATGTTACTTTGCTGAACTAAATTATGTTTGTATGACAAAACAACATAATGAACATAAATTTTGTTACCTTTAAAAACCTTTAATGCTAAAGAAATCAAAATCAGTTGTAAATCAAGAAAGCAATCTGTGCAAGATAGCATGTTATATATATAAACATTTCATATCACAGTACGAAAAAACAGTAAATGCAAAGTATTAGAATCTTGTTTATTAAAGCGAAAAGTTTAAACCCGGAATTAATCTGTGCCCATAAAAGCCACAAGATTTTACATACATCCTAAACTCAAGACAATTTGGTTAAAAATTCAGTTTAAAAAAAAGATTTATGAAAGGGTTGATTTAAGTTTTGACAAAAAGACCTTCAAAATTATATAGTACTGTATAAACAAGGACTGAATAATCTGTACCATCCACGTCTGCTTGTAATGCGATATACCAGCCCCAAACATGTACTGCTACTCACAGGGGCTCATATTGTTATGCATAATACAAGGGATCTCAGTCTTCCCTTTCTCCTCTGACCTATTTAAGATCTGATACCAATGCTGCAAAGCTACATGTCACAGTGTAATAGTTTAGCTAGCACCAAAGTTCAGCTTAGAGATTTGACATTTTGGACTACAAATCAACTTAAAATGAATGGCAGTCCGTTTTCAAATGCCGGATTCCTCAGAATATTCCGAACCCATTTTTCACATTTAGGCATTTAGGTTGGGCTGTGGTGTCTGTGAAATTGCCTACTGAAAAATTGGAATTTGCCACCATCATGCAGTAGTCACTTACCAGTGGGCCTAGCAAATTTAAACAATGTTACAAGTCATACTTGCATGAAATAGACAGTAAAATGATTTATCTCAGAAATGACAAGTATTATAATTGTTATGTCTTTAATCAGCTGAGGGACTAGAGGAAACTACTACATTGATAAAACCTGACATAGTATTCGGCATTTGCACTGTTAGTTACATAATTACACAAATCTCAAACTATGACAACAGAAGTCCAATAGTCACGTCATATTAGCAATAAATTCCTTACTAATGTTGTACAGAAATGTAAATACATTAAATGAAAGTCAAATACCTATTATAAAATCCTGAAAGTACATTATTTACAACATATTTCACAAAAAAATAACAGGAAACCATCATTGTTGCAGTAATCAGGACAGTCAGATTCATTAAGCAAAGAGAACTTTGTCAATTTGGTACTGAAGTGCTACAACAAAACCCACATACTTGTTCTAGAAATATATAGAACTTTGTGTTTTCCCCTTTTTGTTTTTAATTACAAATAATATATGTTTCATTAAACTGTCCCTGTCTTAGGGATCCTATGTGCAACAGTGTTTGATGGAAAACCTCAAGATCCTACATATTTTATTTCCAGGAATTCTAGCAATTTTTTTTTAGGATTATTATTAAGTCTCCATTGTCTGATATTGACCTTCCTTTAGAAAAAAACATTTTATCATTCAGTTCATCTGATTCAGTATCACCTACCTTTGTCATTGTCATCAGAAGAACTGTCCATCTGTGATTTCCTTAGAGCTTTCACGTTGGGGAAGGGACTTGGAGTGGGGCTGTAAGAATCTGAGTTGGTGGGGGAACTATCTCGAGTCCCCGAATTAGGGGATGGGGGGCAGAACAAGTAATAATATGGTGGATAAGATGAAAAAGGAGGGGCACCATGGGGACCAATATAATATGGGGGTGGGGGATATGGGAAATGTTGCAATGTCATTGGTGCTGTAGGATTGATTGTTGCACCTGATACTGTATGGTCCATAACACCATTTGGCAGTGTAAATATCTTGTCCCTGAAAAGAAACAGGTTATCATCTTTGATTGGCTTGTAAAACAATGAATTTGCTTAGTTCCAGCTGAAATGATCTTAGATGAGATATAGTGATAAATCCAGGACAAAAAAGAATATCAAAATATAAAGCCATTCACTTCTGGTTATTCACTAAATTATATACTCCTAGTTTGAAGAAATATGTTTCTATAAATAATAAGATTTTCTTTTTTCCACAAAGGTTAATAAATATTTAGCTTGGTCTGGTGTTTCATGGTACAGCAACACAAGTAGGTTATAAAGTGCAACTGGTGTAATGTGTCTTGCCCAAGGATAGAACACGGTGGTCATCTTAGACTAATTTGTTCCTAGGACATAAACCTGCACCCATTTAATCTAGAGTCAAGCATGCTAACCAATGATTCAACATGGTTCCCATTTATATCACCTTTTTCTACATACAGAGTACATTGGGCCTATATTAAATCTCCTAACCTACTGGCGTTAAACTATTGAGCCATTTTAATATTAGACATGATAAGAAAAATATCCAAATTTCATTTAAATTAGTGCACAAAAAAAGACAGCAGCAATCAAGCTGACCCATGATTCATCCACCCACAACCATGCTTAATGGTCATGATTATACCTTGATGTGCCAGTTTTCTACTAGAGTGAAACCTTAAAGGATGTGTCAAATCCTTTACCATAATACCTATCACCTTAAATGATGGGTCGAATGCATTACCTGATCAACTTAAAAGATTGGTTAAATCCATTACATGATCACTTTAAAGGATGAGTCAAATACATTACCTGATCAACTTTAAAGGATGAGTCAAATACATTACCTGATCAACTTTAAAAAAATTGGTCAAATACATTACCTGATCACCTTAAAGGATGGGTCAAATCCATTACCTGATCACCTTAAAGGATGGGTCAAATCCATTGCCTGATCACCTTAAATGATGGGTCAAATACATTACCTGATCACCTTAAAGAATGGGTCAAATACATTACCTGATCACCTTAAAGGATGGGTCAAATACATTACCTGATCACCTTAAGAATGGGTCAAATCCATTACCTGATCACCTTAAAGAATGGGTCAAATACATTACCTGATTACATTACATTAGGAGAATAGGTAAGAGGAGGAAATGCCAAACATCCTTCCTCTACCTAAGTCATCCAGTAGGAGCATGATTGCTCTACTAAAAGGATGAATGTTTAATATTAGTTTAACTCATTAACCCCTAGCGCCCCGATAACTCGTCGCACTTTTCACCCCTCATCTCCCGAGCGCCTCGTTAGCAAGGCAGAGTTTACCTAGCTTATTTCCCGGGCGCCGAGTTTGAGAGGCAGTATTTGGCATGGCTTATTTCCCGTACGACGAGTTACGTCGTTGCTAACCATTGGTTGATTTCAAGCCATTTCTTAATTATCCAGGCAATTGAACCAATAAAATTTTGGCTTACGTGGACAGACTGAACTCTGCTGAACAAAGGGAAAAAAATTTGATTGCAATAGCGCCAGTAATAGTGAAGTTATTTTGATTTGAAAATGATGGAAATTGTCGAGAATCAGCCACTTGGAGCGGAATTTTACATGACAGATTCTGATGGAGGATTTTCTGGATTCTCATCAGACGAGATCAATAGTGACATTGAAGTAGCAATTAATGATGATAGCGAGAGTGATGAGAATGAGGATGAGAATGTTGCAGAGAATGGAGAAGAAAATGGTGGAAGAGGTGATCGATGGATTATAAATGACAGAACACACATCGACAAGAGGCAATTTACGGGACCAACAACAGATTCAGACCCTGAAGCAAATGAATTTAATTTTTTTGAGCTATTTTTCCCAGCATTTTTGTTTTAGTTGATCGTACGCGAGACCAATCTTTATGCAAGGCAAAAGCAGGTGGAGAAAGAAGACCGGAACTGGAGAGATGTTACGGAGATAGAATTGAAAGCATGGCTGGGAATGAGAGTTTATATGAGCATTCTTCAGCTCCCTGAGACAGCCATGTACTGGTCAACAGATTCCTTATTTGGAAACCTAAGTTTGAGAAGGATCATGAAGAGACAGGTTTGACAAAATATCTCAATATTTTCATATAAATGATAGTCAACGTAATCCTCCTCGACGTCAACCAGGTCATGACAAGTTGCATCATGTGAGGCCAGGGTATGACGCCATTCAAATCTGCTGCTTACAAAACTACAATCCTCATCAAAATGTAAGTGTAGATGAAGCAATGATAAAATTTCGAGGTAGGTTAGCCTTTTGCCAGTATATACCAGCCAAACCGACAAAGTATGGAATCAAGGTGTGGATGAGGGCTGATCCAGAAAATGGCTACACCAACGAATTTCAGGTATATACAGGTAAGGATGCAGGTACCAGAGAAGTGGGATTAGCCACACGTGTTGTTATGGACCTAACACAAAAGATATGGGAAAGAAATCATACTGTAAATGTAGACAATTATTTCACTAGCCCAGACTTATTTGAGAAGCTTCTACAGAAAGGTACATATGCACACGGAACTGCAAGAAACAACAGAAGAGGATATCCTATTCAGCATCTTAATAAGAGAGATATTAAGGTTCAAGGGGAATTCAAAACGGCACAGAGAGGGGAATTAACAGCCTGTGTTTGGATGGACAAGAGGTACATCTACACCCTATCAACAGCAGAAGATCCAGCAGCCATAGAGAAGATAGTACAACGCAAATCCAAAAATGGAGATGTGAGAAACATCAAAGCACCATCCATCATTCAAGAATACAACATCAACATGAACGGAGTGGACATAGCAGACCAGCTTAGAACACAGTACAGTACATACAGAGCAGCTAAAAAGTGGTGGTTGTACCTTTTTTGGTTTTTGTTTGATATTGCTGTCACCAATGGATTCATATTAATGAGAAAATCAGAACATCATGTCAAGCGGAGCAGGAACAGATGGGTAAAAGCACACAGGATGATTGATTTTAAAATGAATCTGGCAAAATTGCTGATTGGTGACTACCAGGAAAATGATTTAGCCACGTTGGCAACAAATACAGGAGGCCACTTTCCTAAGAATGGTGAGAAGAGGGGAAGATGTAGACAATGCAGCAAAGAAAAGCGACGAAGGGAAGTTTTGAATATTTGTATTCAGTGTAATATTCATTTGTGTGTAGATTGTTTTAAGCCATATCATGTAGATCTTTTGAAGAATCATTAAATAAATGTTTGAGAATTAAAATTTGTAAGCATGAATGTTCATAATTCAGAGTTTGATAAGTGTTTCATTAGCAAGGTAAATATATGCATCTTGGAACAGTATTCACAGGAGATTAAGTTTGCAAGAGAAATGACAAGCGGAATTTTTGTGTACATAAAATAGATTTCATGTATTCATTATTGTGTGTGAATTTCTAATGGATTTTATGGATTATTCAATGGCAACAAAAGTAAATTGGTAAGTACACCATTTAGTTTCACCTTTATGCAGGAGTATTATTTCTGCATGTGGCATGAAATTTATACCATTATGTACATAATTTTATTGAGAACTGATTTGCCAAATTTCAGCCAAATTAAATGAATATAAATAAAAAAATACGAAATTTACTGCAAGTACCCCCCCTATGGAAAAATATGCAAGCCAAGTACTGTCAGTAGGTCTCAGGGATACAGGTACTGGTAAGGCTAACACTGCTCTAGGTGGTATCTGCAAGTATGCTGTAGGGGACTGCTTAGCTATTTGGCTCAGGGGTTAATGAGTTAACACAAGAGACAATTTGTTTATACATCTGTGCAGAAAATCAATGTGGAATTTCATTCTTGATTACTGTCTTGCTATCCAGTTTCCTAGGTGAATCCAAGGAAAAAGGCAAATTCGTGGCTGGAACAAAGTTTGCACTTTCATAAATGGGGTGTCCTGAATTAACATATGTTCTAGGCCTGGCTCAAGGTAGTTGGTTTTATTTTTGAGCTGAAATATTCATCAGTATACCTGACCCTATTATAGTTCAAAGTATGCTGACTGAATAACTCTTTAGCCAAGAGGACAGTGCTTATTGGGTTATGTCTTATATTCAGCAGTAGAAATAGTCATTTAAAGTTGATGCAGATACTGACTTTGAGGGTAGCAGCTTCTTTTGACAGGATGATCAAAAATAGGCTGGCTGGACAGTTTGGTCAGCAGTTGGAATGGTGTACCAAAGATGATATCTGGTTTGCGATCTGTCCAGCTAGCAGTATTGACACACTGCAAATCTTCATGTATGATTGGTTTTCTTTTTGTGCACAGATGCGGTAAAAGCTTGCAAGACAACACCTCACTGGCACAGTTATACTGTATTCATGGACAGTATATTCTCGTGCTATTCTGCATCTTCAAGTGGGGTGGAGAGTGCATCTTGGTATCACCCATGAGACTAACAACAATTCTACTGTATTTATGGATAGTGTTTTTAGTGCTATTTATGGGCACAGTATGTTATGGTGCTATTATGTATCTACATGGGGATGGAGAGGGCATCTTGACATCACCCATGAGAATACTGTATGATTCTAATGCATTCATGGATACAGTATATTCAATTGCTGTTTATGCATCTGTATGAGGTGTCCAGGGAGCATCTTGACATAACCAATGAGACTAAAGAACAAACTTGACAAAAGAAGTAGTTAAAAATGCTTGCTTTTGAAGCCCTTGAGCTGCTTTTCCAAAATGTTTGGCCAAACTAATGAGCAACTGTATACACAGACACATGTTATTATGTTCATCCACCATGACCTTAAATCATTTACACTTCACATTTTTGATTGATAACAAACATGTACATAAATGAAATAATGAAACAAATGTAATAGTTGCTAAGTACAGCACCAAAAAGGTTTCTCCAGTTAACTGAATGTTACCATCCAAATACATATAACAATAACAAAGAGTAAGATAACTGCAAAAGTGAAAATGTATGCACCATATAAAATAACATTTTTATTTACTGCACCATTGAATAAAAAATATGAATAATTAAATTTAAGATAAAAATGTATAAAATTAAACTTGACTTTGGATATGGCATATGTCAGCTGATGTAAAAACTGTCACATTAGGATATAATGGTGGCAAACTAGCAGGTACAAAAGGGTAGTTAACTTGTAAAAGTTTCTTCCCTTTGGGTTGGATTTTGCAGCAGCAAAAAGTTATCCTAATGTAATGTGATCAGATAATGTATTTGACATTTCAATCCTATTCTTTGCTATGTCTGTGAATGTTAATTCTTACTTTGCTGGTGATAGCTCCATTGCAAGTCTTGATTTTCCAAGACTTCTTTTGTCTGCTGAATCTTCTTCAGCACTGGTGATTATCAACTGCAAAAGGAAAAACTTGTTCATTTAACAAAAAATATAAATGGTCTCATTTATCAGTGTTGAAATAAATTATCAATATGGTAACCTGGAAATGAAAATCATTATAAGGGATTCACAAGCAAGATTAGTAGAATATGCTTAAATAAGATGAAACCATAAGCTGAACTTACCCTTTTATAACCAGATGAAACTCTCTTTATATATTAAGAGCACTGTCTATTCCAACGCCATTAAAATTAAAACTACTGGTCAAAATCTCATTTATATTGCTTCCCCTGACCTTATTTTTTAACCATGGAAATTATATGATAATGGTCCATAAGTATTTAAATATTTTCTTGTAGCTGTCAACATCTAGTCACTAAAATATAACAACATTGACAAGGAACTGAAAAGTAAACTATTCAATATTTGTCATGGATTTTGTTGAGTAATTCTTAAGTTTAATGCTACTCACAATGCAACTCAAAAATTGGTGACTCAAAGGAAAGAGCACTCTACATTTGTCTACTTTTTGTACACCTTTCAGACAAATTAAAAACATATCCTAATGAAAATGTCCATTCTTAAGTCTTAAAACACTTGAAGAATCTCCATGGGAATGATGCTCTAATGAGCAACATGAATCTCCAGGAATTGTAGATAAGACCATTTCTTCCTTTTGACTCGAGCATTGAAGCAATCATTGATATTCTTCAGCAATAACAAGATTTTCAAATTGGACATCATTAGAAATCTTTGGTGGGGTCTTTTGTTGAAGACCCATGTCAATATGACTTTCAGTTCAAGTAGAATTGTGATACAATTTTGAAGATGGTGACCACACTGGTTGTCAGATTGGTACCATTTTTATTTAGCATCAACTAGACATCACATTCAGTCTTCCACTGAAAGCCCTATCTTATAGGATTATTGCTTCAAGAGGAGTAGATATAAAAAGATTTTCAACATGTCTGTAGTGGTGACCTAATGAAAATGTATTGGCATCATTTTCCTTTAGGACCATCATGAGATCATATATAGTCTTTCACTGAAAACCCTATGTTGATATAACCATCCAACCAGTAGGAGTATCATTTACAATATTTTCAAGTGCTGGGTTACTGAACCTGGATCTGAATTCAGTTTTATTTTTGTTTGCAATTATGAAGAATCTCACAGTCAGCATTAAAATGGTAAAGAACCAATATTCCTTTCATAAACTAACAAAGAAAATTTATAATTTATATTGGGTCTTTAAGCTAGGAAATCAGGTGCCATTGCAGATCAACTCTGTCCACAGGAAGTATACTGTCAGGTAGAATGCCAACTTGATACTTCTGAAAGTCTCCTAATTTAGTGGCAGCCTTTCAAGCAGCAATGTGCACCAAACGACAGGGACAACACGATATGTACATTGATGGCGACATTTTTTAAAATATAGAATGCAGCTAAAACCCCTATATGGTTCAGCCAACTTTTTTCAAAGCATTATCAAGCAAATCTAAAATGTTTTCTCCAGTGGAATCTACTATTAATTCGGTAATGAAAGAAGAGCACTCTGACTTTGCTCTTTTCGTTGGCAGATTCTCTTAAACAGACTGAGTAAAACTAATCATTACTCCTCTCTGTGGCAATACCAAAGAGTCCAATTTTTATGGCCTCTACAATTTTAAGTGATTCATCTTCTAAATACCTAACAATATTAGATTTGTTTCTAGCACATGCATATATTTGGCAATTTTAGAATCAGGAAACATCCGTTTGAACAAAGGACACACATAGTCTTCTACAGCAAGTGGTAGTTCGTGTTCTATTAAGAACTCAGTAAATAATGCCTTTGCATTTATAAAACTTGTGTCCACACAGACAATGGATGACAAACAGAGCATCCCATAAGCTCTTCTTGTTTAAGTAAATTTTAAGGCAACTGTCCAAGTAGTTTAGGTCTAGAAGCAATAACAAGCTTGTACTAATGGACAGATGGACAGCAAAAATAGCATCCCATAGGCTCTTCTGGTCTTCATAAAGTTCAAGGCAAGTGTCCAGGTTTTTTTTAGGTAGAGTAGCAATAACAAACTCATGCTGATGGACGGACAACAAACAGACCATCCCAAGCTCTCCTTGTCCATGTAAAGTTTCAAGGCAATCCTCCAAGTAATTTAGAAAAAAAAAATGAAGAAAAAATGCTTATAGATGGATGTTCAGACAATGGACGAGAAACAGCAGACCATTCCAAAAGCCGTTCTGGTCTATCTAATGGGTACTGCTTTTAAAGTACCATCATTTTCTCTGGAGCATGACAGTGGCATTTTAAAAAAGATGTAGCAACAATTATCCTAAACATGCATTATAAAGTAAACAATTAAACTGAAAGAGACTGGTGTGCCAGAGCTGCTGTAGAAACCATATCCCCATACCCCAACAAACAAAATTGTCAAAGTGGTGACCATAACGGATGATTGATCTGCACCATTTTCATTTAGGATTGACTAGACATCATAAGTCTTCTGGTCAAAACCTCATGCCAGTATGTCTTTTTGTTCAGGAACAAGATTATCTAGATGGCTGCCATAGTGGCTGTATTACATATCTGATCAGCACAATTTTCATGGAGACCAACCAGATCATCATAATAATTCTACAGTGAAAACCTCATGTATTAATGAGAATCTATCAAGAGTGATAACTAGCTTTTTAAGATGGCCACCACCAGACATCAGATTGACACCTTTTCAATTTGGACCAACTAGATAAATCATAAAAAGTACTCTTAAAACCCCAATGTCAAAATGATTTTCCATTCTGAAGGAGTTCCAAGATGGCTAGTGTGGCAGCCATATTGTTAAGTCAGATTGGTATCATTTTCATTCATGACCATCTAGATATCGTATCAAGCCTTTCCATGAATACCCAATGCTGATACGATTCAGGAGTAGAAGCAATAACAGGACTTTTAACTTCGCTGCTGTGGTGGCCATATTTGATGTCCATGTGTCAGCATTTTTAGAATAAGAGTGTAAAGTTTCATTGGAATCTTCCAAGTAGTTTAGGAGGAGAAATAATAACAAACTAACAGATGGATTTAAGTTTTTCTGGTCTATGACCAGTAAAACTAAAATGTCTCCAATTCATACTGATCTAAAATATATGGCAGTCAGGAGAGTCTTTCAGCTCTGTACTATGAAATGCTGTTTTTATAGAATGCAAACCTGAACTGCAGCAATATTTTTTTTTTAAATTATCAACATAGAAAGCAAGCATATATAGTACTTTTTAGTCAAAAGAATGAATGCTTATGATTACTGTTTAGAACTGAACCGACACCATCTGAACGTGCCACATTCCAACCTTACCTGTTCTTGAAAGACTGGAAGCTTTTGTTGGTGGGAGAGAAGCTGACCTTCTGAACTCTGGGTGGCAGGGGACTCTGACCGGCTGTTGGTAGGAGATGAAACTGGCGACTGTCCAAGGGAGTGAACTACAGGTAAAAACCTGGGAGAAACATTTTCTTTGTTAAATAGAATCTAGTGTAATTAATTCAACTGCATTTGTTCAACCAATTATAATACATCACCACATACTGAAAAAAAATTATTAAAGACCATTAAAAATTGACCCAAAGTAACTAATGACTTGCCACTGCAAATCCCAAACTTTTAACTCCATATTCTATATTCTTCCATTCTTGCCTTGCTCCCTCAACAAAGGTGCTCACTGCCATACCCATACAGCGACCCAAGGATTAAGATTCATCTTCCAATCAGTTACATATGCAAGTAGATAAGATGATATCAGTGTCAAATTTTGTTACTGATGATATTTGACCTTTCTCTAGACCCCATTGGTTGGTGTCAAGAATCACAACTCTGACAATATGCGACAATCTCCAAAATTTTATAATTTCCAACCAGCAATTTATGAGATATAGCAACAGACAGACTGATGACATCACAATAATGTATCTTTATTTAAAGGCCACATATCTGGCATTTTTCAAAGCAACAGTTTGCTTCAGACTAATGAGACTAGTCTGTATATGGCACAGATCTAATGCTAGTCTTCTATATATGGCACTAATACTGGTCTGTATATAACACAGATCTAATGCTAGTCTGTATATAGCACAGATTTAATGCTAGTCTGTATATAGCACAGATCTAATGCTAGTCTGTATATGGCATTAATACTGGTCTGTATATAGCACAGATCTAATGCCAGTCTGAATATAGCACAGATCTAATACCAGTCTGAATATGGCACAGATCTAATGCCAGTCCGTATATGGTACAGATCTAATGCTAGTCTGTATATGGCACTAAGACCTAATGCTAGTCTGTATATGGCACTAAGACCTAATGCTAGTCTGTATATGGCACTAAGACCTAATGCTAGTCTATATATAGCACAGACCTAATGCTAGTCTGTATATGGCACAAATCAAAGGCTAGTCTGTATATAGCACATATCTTTGCTAGTCTATATAGCACATATCTAATGATAGTCTGTATATGGCACAAATCAAAGGCTAGTCTATATGATACAAATCTTATAATGTTAGTCTGTATATAGCACAGATCGAATGCTAGTATATGGTACAAATCAAAGGCTAGTCTGTATATAGCACACCTTTACTAGTCTATATAGCACAGATCTAATGCTAGTCTGTATATAGCACAGATATAATGCTAGTCTATATGGCACAAATCTAATGCTAGTCTGTATATAGCACATATTTAATGCTGGTCTGTATATGGCACAAATTTAATGATAGTCTGTATATGGCACAAATTTAAAGCTAATATTTATATAGCACATTATCTAATGCTAGACTGTATATAGCATAAATCAAATGCTAATCTGTAAATAGCATGTCTAATGCTAATCTATATATAGCACATATCTAATGCTGGTTTGTATATAGCACAAATCTAAGGCTAGTGTGTATATGGCACAAATCTAAGGTTAGTGTATATGGCATATCTCTAATGTTGGTTTATATAGAGTGGTTTATATATATATATATAGTATTGATCTAATGCTAGTATGCTGATCTGTATATAGCACAAATCTAATGCTAGTCTCTACTGAGCACAAATCTAATGCTGGTCTGTATATAGCACAGATCTAATGCTCAGATCCAACAAGCAAACTGCAGACAAGATTTCTGCAGAATGCTATGTCTTGAAGTCATTGGAGAATGAAAAGTAGGTTACTATTAGCTTTTGCTTGTCATGAGTAGTACCATCCATGATAAATATACCAATTACTATACACGCTACCTCTCAAATCCAGAAAGATGAATATTATTTCTTTTCCACCTTTACAACAACAATAAAAAAAACCAACTCTTCCAAATTACCAACTTCTACTATTATGTGGCTACCTATATACTTAATATTGACCAGATTAAGCTAGGGTGAAACATCAACCAGGATGCACTCATTGTGGGGAGAAGGCTTAATAGTAATGTGATTGGATAAGTATTCTTGGAGAAACATTCACATAAAGTTTACCGTCAATATTTCCCATTCATATTAACATCAGTAAAGTAGGTAACAGGAGAAGGAAATACTGAGCTTCAATCCTTAAGGGAAATATATCTGAAGCCGCTATATATAGGATAATCCACTTCCATGACAACATAGCCAAACTGATGGTCACATTTACAATATCAACACATGGATAATGAGAAAAAAATGCTGCCTTAACCGAAAAGCTGGGGAGAATCCAATGAAATGTGCTAAACACATGCCTGTGAAGAGGTTGTGCTTACCTCAGTCTGGTGTTTGGCCAAGCCTAATAGTTTCAATTCTAGTCTCTACGATGCTAGATAATACAGAATTCAATAAGGTTGACTGTACTTGCCAGCAAATGGCTTCAATAATGTCTGAGATCAAAAGGTTGCATTTAAATGTGGAGTTCCCAGCAAGATGAAATTTTCAGGCTCTTAACACATAACAAAGCACAAAGCATGAGAGCATATATCCCCTTTTTTTGGACTGCACCGGAAAAACCTGCATTGTCAGATACCAAAAATTATCTCTATGAATTTCAAGTAGTGCTTAAAATAATGGAACAGGTCTTGAATCACTGCCTTTCTTGACATATCAATCCAGGAGAGCAATTATGGCCACTTTTCTGGTTGCATGCAGACAGTTCTTAACACTTGTGATAAAACCTGGCTGCATCATGGAACCATCCAATCTGAACTGGATATAACCAAGGTCCATATAAAACTTGTTTTATCAGATAGCAACTTCTGTATGTTTTGGCTAACTTGTCTTAGTTGACCCATATCAAAACCAATGAAAGATTCCACTTCGAAAACATGGAGAGTGATCTGAGTTTATTCAAATCAAAGTGGTCAGTATGTCTGGCACAGAAAGGTCCTTGTCATGGCCTGTATCACCTCTACCAAGATTAAATGTGTCAGAAATCATGGAGCAGTATCTAACCTTTTCTCCTCAAATGGGAGAAAAAAGTTAGCCAACTGATAAACTGATGTATTCAAAAGGACACTGCTGTTGTCCCTCCACTAGCTCCTGAAAACATGCCTTTCCATTGTACGCCTTTAAAGTGGAGGGTCTTCAAGTTCAGATTCTCTGCATGAGTGAGGGTTCAAATTTTTTCTATGCAAAGATTTCCTTAAAAAACCAACAGGAAGGAAAAAAACCTGTGTTGGCAGGAATGAAAGACCCTTGACCAGGGATTTTGAGAAGGATTGGCCTCAATGGGATTTTCCTGGGGATGAGTAGATTGTTCATCCTGGACTTGACTCATTTGAGGAAATCGAGATGAAGCATTTTCCACTGCTGGCCCTATATCTTTTCAATTACTCTCAAGTTCAGAACAGATGGAAGGCATGGCCCAAAAAACCATTCAAACTATCTGCCACAGCATCCATGACCCAAGCCTCTGGATCTAAGATTGGAGAAACAGTAGTTTGTGGTTCCACCTTGTTGCAAAGAAATAAAACCCTGCATGCTCCTGAAGTGTGCAAATCCAAAGACAGACTAGTGATGAATGGACCACTCAGATTGATTAGTTTGAAACCTGACTGACAATGAATTTGATAGTAGAACATGTTCTGGAAGCACTGGGACGATCTTGAAGCCCCTCACTTCCCCCATTTGATGAGATAGGTGACCACCAAAGAACTGTCCGACATTAGAAGGATCACTTTTCTGTTAACACAGATTCTTCCAGAAATGAAAGGTATTAATTGTAGCCTACATTTAACAAGATATTATGTGATATCTAAGTAGTGAAGTGGACAATATATGAGGTTCTCAACTATACAAGCTGTACAAATCATACCCAGATGGATAATGTGCTCTGGTTCATTTTGATAAAGACACTATAGCTGCCAACACATCACATTCTCTACTTGCAAAGCATCGAAGAAAGATGACAACTGACTGGATTTGCTGGAGTGGTCTAGTCACCATCTCATTGTTTCATTACTATTGTAATTCGTCAGAGGGTAATATTCTGGCTGATTTATTTGGTCTCTCATGCACTAAATGTGGCAAACAATACCTAGGTAAGACTAAAAGGGAATTCCAAGTCTTAACTAAAAGGCCACTGGATCAATCCATCTGTTTAAATGGGAGTCCAGACATTTTGAACTTGTAACATCCTTGCACTTTGCACTAAGTTTTTACCGGTACAGTAAAACTTCTCTTGTAAAAGCACTCCTTCTGCCCAAAAAAAATGTCTCAAGACAGGAGGCCTCTCATAAAAGGTCTGTGCAAAATAACCATTTTTCAGAGTCAAATTGCAGCATGCTGTACATGCTATTTATTTATGCACTTATTCACAGTTCTTGTCAAAATATTGCAATCATTTTATCTCATGTAATTTTGTACAGCAATAAAGATAGACTTCAATCAAAAACTTGAATTATATTCGTATATATGCAGTAATATTGATTTATCTTGTCCAGAAGTTAACCTGACATGTCCATAAAATTCAGACTCACTTCACATGTAGCATAAGACCTGCACAGTTAACTGATGACATTCATGACGTGCATGAATCAGTGGCTTTGCTGAGACTTTCGGTCAATATGGAACACATTGGAACAAATGAATGAAATCAAAAGACATAATCCATCCAGAAACTGATTTTTTAAAAGACAAAACCAAAAAAGCCAATTCACCCATGACATAAAGAGATTAAGTACTTAAATAAATGGTGTAACAGGCAAGCACCACAGTGAATGCATAATAACTTGGTGTGGGATTTAACAATGGTAATGTCAAAATATAAACAAACACAAAGCTTTTACAATGACAACCAAGTCTGAAAATGATAATCACTTATTAAAGATGAAGGCAGAGACCTCATTCATCCCAAGCATACTGGATCAACTCCGAAGATAAACGATATATTCAACAATAAAAAAAATTTCATCAGAGCCACTCTGGTTGCCATACTGGATATCATATTGGCATAATTTTTATTTAGGCCTGGAATGACGATGAAAATCTTTTAGTGAAAAACCCACATTTTCAAAACCATTTTCAAGATGGCCAGTGTGGCTGCCATACTGATGTCAGGCTGGCACAACTTTCATTTAGGACTAATAAGATATAAGAAAGTTGCTGCGAAACTGCATGTTGATATTACTAGTCAGAAACAGTAGTGATAACTCAAGATTTTAAGATGGCTACCATGTCACCATTAACGTAAGTAATATCAGCCTCCTTTCCACTTAAGACAAATGAGACATAACAAATCAAGTGCAAACTCCATGCTGATGTACGTGCTATATACACCAAATACAAAGAGTAGATATAACAAGATTTTCCATTGCAATGGACATGGATGTTCAAGCAGTTAGTATTTTCATTTAGGACCATCTAGATCATGCGATGAATGTGTGTGCAAAGTTTCACGGCAATCCGCTATGAAATTTGGGAGTAGCAATAACAAAGTTGTGTAAATGAATGGATGGTCAACAAAACACCATCCAATAAGCTCTTCTGATTTGGGAAACTAGCAATAACCACACCCTTATACATTTGTGAGAAATTCAACCAGTGTTTGAAATTAAAAATGTAACTTATCAGGTCAGAATAATGAAACCAACAAACTACAAAAATTACACATAAATAACAAAAATCACAATTTAGAAGTTCTAGAAATCTTAATTAGCAATACTGTACCATACATTTTGATTGATGGGTGGAATTACAGATCTTGATGGTTATCAAGAGGCAATGTGGTTAAATATTATTCATATCACAGCAAAATCTTAAACTGGTGAATATTTGGTATACAGGTAACAACCAAGTAGTGGAATTTTGGATGGGTTTCTTCCCTCTGCTTATACATTATATAGATGGGAAAGACAACATTTTCTATCTTTCTGGGAAAGCAGGAATCAAGAGGTAGGGGACTTAATTACCCAATGTCCATGTGGGTGGGGAATGTACTTCACAGTGAAATCTATTACCCATGTCTAGCTCTAAAGGTGAAAAGAAAATCAGTGGACACTTTTTCTTAGGATTTTATTAAATGCTAAATGTAACACTGATGCCTCTGCCAACAACAACAAAAGTGTAGTTGGAGAAGTGATTCTCATGTCTAACATATGCTTTGCAGGCAAGACAATAAAATTGCACTGTATTTTTTCTGCAGCTTGCTTTTGCAATTATAGCCTCATCCATATTCCTATACACCATATCACTCCCTTTAATGGCAACCCTGTGCCAAAACAGTCATGATTTTAAAACAACTGCTTTCATCTAAACAGATACTCAATAGGTATAAACTATATTTACCCTTGTAAAAATGCATCTAACTTCCAACAGCAGATACCCAAACCTGCCCCCACTCATCATGACAGGAGATCGGGGTCTATGCTATTTCTCTACAGTCATTTGAAACATCAAAACAGGTAAGAATTGTAACAAGAGTCAATAACATCTCATGAAATTAAAGTTGAAACAAGAGAAACTGGATTAGTTCATTTTAGGTGTACTCCGATTTCATTTATTAACGTTCCTCAATTCTTGCCTTCAGTCTGAGTACCAAAAAAGTTTTGTTAGTAAATTTCAGGTGTGATCAATGGTTTCAAAGCAATCTTACAGTAATAATAAGTAGTTTTTTTCTTGTATAATAATTTAATATCAATTTTAAAAAGGCTTGAACAGAAAACTTTTAAAAATGTGTAAAAATGTAAAAGTGCTATATAGGATTAAAAATCAAATCACTTCATCTACATATAAATATAAACCTACCAAATTTCACTTTATGTCAAGTGTTTTTTCTTTAATCGTACTAACAAGGTTTTTATCAAACTCTAAAGTTTTTTTTTTTTATAGAAGTACAAATAACTGAACAAACATGCCAGAATATCCTAAAAAGTAATCTATATATACTTACAAATGTTTGTTAATCTCCCTTGTCTATGGCAGGTATATATTCTGAAACCTTGCTATGATCTAAACAAACAGAATGTACAAATAAATGGACATGCAGAACTAAATCAAGATAAAGAAATGACCATGTTTGTGTAAATGTAATTGTTTCTTCAAATATAATCGGACTTTAAAAACGTTCTATGCCATGTTACCTGGGTACGACATCACCAACAATACTGTTGCCAAGGTGACTCCTCTGTGATAAAATCTCAGGCTCACCTGCAAACAAAATTTATTTATTATTATTCCAATATTTAAAATATATAGATGAAACAATGCTTCCTGAAACTTGTGAATAGAAACAAATTAAAAGTTTTACTTCTGAGTATTTTGATTCCACAACAATTCTAAATAGGTCTAGAAAGCGTGAACAAGATTGGATACATTCATTTCCAACCAAGCCACAGCTCAATACATTAACAAGTGTGCCATCGTTATGCATCATGAGTTTGTACCCTACTTTACAGCTCTTTACCATCAACATTGTTTAAGATAGACCAAGGTAAGTGGTTTTACAGAAAAAAAAAGATGTATGTAGCTATACAATGATACCAATAATGTAGATTTTCTACTCACATTACAAATACAGCAGTAAAATGTTAGTTTTTTAAAACTGCAAAAATTACCAGCTGTTGGAACAAGATTTTGTGCTTGGATTTGACACTTTTTGGCCTGAGATCTAAAATAGACTGGTCAGAACTGCACATGGATCACTTTGAAATTTGGAGTAAAAAGTGACAAAGGACATGATAATAACGAGTCCAATACGCAAGAAAAAAAAGGTTAAAAAAAGGAAACAAAATTTAAAACAATAAAACAAAGTTTCAGTTTTACCTTTCTGCACACGAGTGAATTAACAGCCAATTCAAAACAATATCTTTAATACATTTAGGCAACCGGTTAAACAAAACCCTGATGGAAGCAGATACATCTGGATGTGCTCAGAAGAAACTACCAAAATATGTTTCCCATCCACACTTCAGGTGCTGATGACAGAATCTTCATGGGTGGATTTAATGTTGGCTAACCAAGAAAGAAGGAAAGCTTATACATGCCACAGATATTTACCATATGATTTCGCATTACCATGAGCTCAACTGTGAAATGTGTCAACCCCAACAGCTTTGTGAAGACCCCAATATACCTTTAAATGTACCAGCTGGTCATTGTCACCACAGTCTGTTTTACTTGTATTCAAGCAATTACCCTTTCTGCCACATGTGTAACTTACCTGAGCGGTTAAGTTGAGAGTTGTAGATAGTTAGGGACTTGGCAGGATAGCATGTTATCACAGATTCATCATCATCTGGAGAAACAAAAAATTCAAAATCAAAAGGTATACTGTACTATAACTTTAACCAGTTGTTAAACGTTTTTTTCTTTCACAAGTTTACATTAGCTTACATATGTTATATTTAAATAGCTGAGAACTCTTTACAATACAAGTATACTGCATCTTGCCTGCTGCCCTGTGATACAATCCAAAATCCCTGCAAAGTCATCACTGCAAAATAAATCACTGTGACCTACTTTTTTAATGGTGAGTAGTACCTCCAAGAAGATAGACACATCAGGTTTTATGACTGTTCAAATGACTGTCAGAAAAATTGAGCTAAATACAAAAACTTAAAAATATATATGAAAAACAGGTCAGTATAACCTACCAGGCTGAGTAGTTCCTTCCTGGATGAATACACCAATCAAGTTTCAGAACATTACCTAAAACCATGTTAGAGAAAGTGAGCTAATGCAAAAACAAAAGGTAAGAACTAGAGCATGAAAAGCTGGTTATCTGGGATAAAATGAGTCAGCAATAACACCAGTTGTCAACACAGCCTATTAGTTAACACTGTGTTCAGAAACAGGATTGTAAGTTCCACTGTTTTTCATCACGCCTGGTACTGGTAAATAAGTATTTCATGTTGGAATGTTGTTGCTGTTGTAGGATTTAATGCCATTTTTCATCACAAGAAAAGCTATGCATGACGACCATTATAAATGGTGGAGGAATCTGGGAAAACCCCGGAAAAAAACACCAGCCCACTTGAAGCTAATGGCAAGCTTTCTCACATACCCACATTGACAAATCCAAGACTCAAACCCACACAGACAAAGATGAAATGACAATGATCCATAATGCATGGACATGTGACTGGAGTTGCACCCAGTGAAATGACAAAACGGGTGAGGGGTATTATCGGTATTTTCAAACTTCCTCATTTGAATGAATTGTGCAAGTAGTCTCTTGGATTCAACATTATATTTGTGACTCCAGCGAGTTGTCACTTTACTGATTGAAGTGATGGTCACAATGGTATGATTCATGAAATCTCTGGTATGGCAGGGATGCCATCATGGAACCTCCCATGGCACTAGTCACAGGTGAAAGCTCAGAATGTCTTTGATAAATCTGACCCTGACCTTTTCTGATTGCTCAAAAAGTACTTCAGTAAATGGTGGACCAAATTCCGCGCATCTTTCAGACACTGGAGGATGGGGGTGTCAATAAATTACATTTGGTACACACCAGACACATTACACGACTCAGCTACAACTTTGCATTTCTTACACTTGTCTTTTGTCATTTTTTTATACCTCAAAATACAGAGTAAAAACATCAAAGTGCAATTAAAATTAACACAAAATACCTGTAATATAAATGCAATAACTACCAGTCAAAGACCAAGAGATTTTATTTTCTAATGTTTATAAGGATGGGTAATGTATTCCAAAGTTAAGTCTGAATTAGCTGCCACCTTATGAGCCACAAAAGACTAAAGTCTGAACAAAATAAACTAATAACAAATAGTTTACACTAATGATGATATGTGTGCGGTGGATAGGAGCACATCTGTTTTAAGGAATGAGAATGGACCAGAACGACTAATCCTCAACTTTTTTCCAACAATCAAATGCATATAGTCTAACCTGAAATAAAAAACAAATGGCTTAACCTTAATAAATCTGATTGTTCACCTAGGTATATGATCAATTTAAACTTACAAAAGCAAATTTATCCATAAAGTTAAACTGTGGAGTAGAAAGAAAAGTTTGGATTTAATTGCCAAATTTTATGTTATGCCTAACAAAGTAAGAGTGTTGCCAGTTTTCATGCTTAAACAATCAGGATTGGTTGGTCAAAAATAGCTTTTTAAAAAACAATTCTAACAAAAGTGAAAATGTTTGCATCTCATTTTATTTCTCTGAAAAAAAAAGACTGTCAGAATTATTCCACAACAGCTGATCAAAAGTTGTTTCTGAAGTTGTTTAATCATTCCACGTACATTTACACTTGTCCTAACATTTTGATCTCATGCCAGATTCAATGAGATATATGCATTTTAATCCACTGAAAAAAGCCAATAAGAAATGTTGCAAAAAGCCAAAAAATCAGATGCAAAACTACCTCTTCGATTGCATCTCACTCATTACTGAACCTATCCAAGATCCTGATGACAAAAAACCAGTTTAAGTCTCATCAAAATCAGATCAGAATCAACCAATCAGATGCAAATCCACCTAATTTGCATGCATAGATTTCATTTGTTGCTAAACTCAGCCCTAATGATATAAGCATATGTTGAAAGTTTCATCAAATTTGGATGTGAAATCAAGCCTGCATATTGGAACAAGCTCTGCCAATCAGATGTATAAGTGCCTTATAAAAATACTTGTGGATCACATTATCAAACTAATTCAAGAGCTTAATATTTAAGGTCTGATCTGCACTGGATTAGAATATGGCTTCTAGATCACAACAAAGATGACAAATCAAATTCAACTCATTAATATGTATGGATCTCACTATCAAATTCATCCATCTGAAGATATAAATCCATATTCCAACTTTGATTTAAATAAGATCACAATTATGGATTCCAGAGGGGTAACAAGCAATTATTTATGGATGGATGCACAAAGAGAAATGGACAGGCGTACCGTAAGCTTACTTTGCCATTATAAGTATTTCCAACATGTGCTTGATTGAACGAATGAGGCAAAGTAATCTGTAGTTATGTAATGATATGAAAACTTTTCATGCTTATCTGTACATACCTCCAGAATTGGACTGCTGAGAATTTGGTTGAGAGATGCTATGGGATTGAGGGAGGGTTGACACATCCAAATTGTTACTTGAAATGACACCATGAAAAAACTGAGACAAAAAGTCCCACTCTAAGATGTGCTTTGGACAAGTAAGCAGGGACCTGCAAGAGTAATAAAAACCATTCACAAACATTAACTAAAAATCTTTCCTATTACATGCATCTTCAAAACATTTCAAACCAATGCAATTAAAATGTTTTTGCCACTGAATTCATGGTTGACCGAGTTACGGCCACACTTTATATCATTGACCAAGTTAAAATGTTTTGTGTCCTATAAAACATTCTGAATCAACTAAAAGCAATGTTTCCATACCCAGCAATAAAGGTTATTGTACCTAGTACATTGCTCTTAATTTTTGATAAAATAAAAACACAAAACATATTGGCCCTTCAACAAAATATTATGCAATCAGGAGGACTTATTGCCTCTTACCTCAAAATATCAATAGAAAATTAATAAAATAAAGGATAACACTTACAATCAATAGTACATTGAAAATTGTTTATATAAATTGAAAATAATTTTCTTCCATAAAATTTGCATTTTGCATCATAAACAATAATTCCACTACTGTTTTATAGGTGTCTTTGTATTATTGCCAAATGTTATTTATGTTTTATTAACCCTTTCATCACTGCCGACCGCAAAACCGGTCAGGGGGAAGTAAGTCCGTATACCCTATGGACCGACTTTTTAGTCTGGGGGCAGTAGTGTTCTTTAACTTTATAGTTCCATACTAAATATCGTTCAGGGTACCTCTAATAACTTCCATCTGGTAATGTTGATGTTGTATTTGTATGATCTAGTGAGTTTAGCTTGTATACAACTAGAAATATCAGACAAAGTAAGAACTTTAAACGTGTTTCAGAATGCTGAAATTTGTCTCCAAAATGGCGTCGTTTCAAGGAATTGTAGAGAGTTATCGGTGTATTTAAATAATTTCGACCTGGTAAATTTGGATGAAAATGAGAGAAGACGTAAGGAGAGACAATGGAATGCACTTGTGGGTAACAGTGATGACGAAGTTGACTTTGAAGGTTTTGAACCAGAGAAATTGTACGCGCCTTGTGGGGGGGGTTGACGAAGTCGGAAAACCAGAGATTTGTTTCAGTTTTCTGACAAGAGTTGGGCACACCCGAGTGTTAGATGGCACCAGGAAAGCTTTGGATTATTTTCAAATATTCTATTCAGATGAAGTTTTTGGAAAAATAGTCCGTTTAACGAACTTAAATGTGACGATCAAACGAGGTAGAGACGATATAGGTTTGTGGACAGATCTCACCTTGGAGATCCTTTTGGTTCATTTTATAGAATCTTATATATTATGGACACCATGAAAGAAAGACTTGTGTTGCTACTGTGATTATTCACTACAACATCTAGGGTCAATTGAACACATTTTGAGAACTTTCTATGTTTTCCAAGAGGTAATAAAATAATTGTATTTTACCTGTTGTTTTACCTGTTTGTACCTGCATTTTAACAGTTGTAATAGATATGCACATTTTATTGAATTAGTCATAAAATTTGATTTTTAACCTTGATTTTGACACCTAATCCAGCCATATATCTTTAACATTGGCAAAGTTATGTTGTTTCAAACTCCACAAGTCATTTTGCTTTACAACTCCAAAGTTACTTAGTGTTGAGGACTCTATGCCTACAAAGTTACTTAGTGATGAAAGGGTTAAGATATGTTTTGCTTTTACCATGTAATTTTGATTCTGCTGAACCCTTGTTTCTGAATGTAATCAGCTGCCTATTTTAAAATAATTTGGGGTAATTTTTGAAATATATTTTCAATGCAAAACAAAATTGCATGTTGAAGTGGCATTATATTAAACTGTTATTAGCTAAATAATGATTTTTGTTTTCCCTTTTAGGCAATTTTGATTTCCAAACATGCCATAATATGCATAAATGCCATATCTTTGTCACATCAAAGAAAAATCAAGGATAAGTTAGCTTACTGCATCATTGTAAATCTCTTTTGAAACAATGAAGGCAACAAAAACATCTCAATGTCTGCCACCACTGAGCTCAAATGAGTGAGATAAATTTTTAATTTTTTTAAAAAAAATCAAGTATGCTTGGGTTTCATTAGAAGTTGTTGTCTAGTAAATTCTACAAAACTTATTTTTTTTATAGGAATCACTGCATACGATTCCAGAATTTAATAGTCTTACAATTCATTATTGTATTCAACTGGAGATAATTCATTCAATTAAAATTAGTTTCCTCTTCCACTGACAAAGTTCTAGGTCTAGACGACATCTGCTTTTCTGATTTGGCATAAATGGAAATGCAATCAATCCTTATTAAAAAGAACCATAAATCTTCAGACTCATCCTTATGCTCCTAAATCAATCATGAACAGATGATGGATGATCATGTGCCCACAAAAAAGAAAAGAAAAGAAATGTATTTGACTTCTGGTAAAATACAAAAACAAGATGTCATTTGTAACAAATTATCATCTAGTTCTAAAACAATTTAGCAGAATGGGGATGGTAGGGTAACTTGAAATAGATATTAAATACAGCTCTTCCTTGTTATAACACACCTGGAATCCATAACAGTTGACTGCATCAGGTACCAACATTGGTATAGCATACATGCGATTCGACTGGTGGTAGGACAAGAGTTATAATGGCAATCTACTGGACAGAGTATTCAAGTTGAAAACCACCACTTTTTGAAAAAAAAAGGTTTTATGCATTCTAACATCACATTACTGAAACCAAAATCAACCAGTCTGAGGTATATTGTTGGTGTGTTGATTGATATTTTAGCAGACATATTAAGCCTAAATAAAGATGTAAATAAAGATGTGCTTCAGTTTCATGACCCATAATTCTGACCAGCCAACCATATATATATATATATATATATATATATATATATATATATATATATATATATATATATATATATATATATATATATATATATATATATAGATTGCTTTTCATCAGTCACATCCTTTTCCAAGTGTCTATAATACAGACCAAGCATCATACTGTATATACTCACAAGCAAGACTGCAAAGAGCAAAGATCATGATCTGCCATAGCATAATGCACCTGCATATCAAGGTCTATGTTTGTTCCACTGATTTCTCCTAGCAATATATCCAGATCTGCTGGCACATCATGCAATGGCAGATCTGGGTCTGTGCAATTTGCAGTTAGACTCATGAGCGAGTATAAACAGTAATCCAACTGGCTAACTTGCGCGCTGTATGCTGATCTAAGCCTACTTTAACATGTCCAGCTAATGCAATCATGGAGAAGGAAAATGTTTTTCAAAATCTGCAGAATTTGTTTTTTTAAAAAAACAATAGCATTTAGCTGAGGAAAACCACTAACTTGGTTCTGTCAGACTTTTTAAAAAAACAATAGCATTTAGCTGAGGAAAACCACTAACTTGGTTCTGTCAGACTGGAGAAATTTATTACAGCAGAGAGACAAAGTGCATCCAGTGAGCCAAATTACAATTTACAAGTTTACTATTCTTCTCTGCTACAGAGTGGTTGTTTTGTTATGTTTTTTAAAAAAATAATTAGCAACAAAAAGTATAAAATATTTATACGGTCAATTACCCCCTTGACAACTACCCCTATGACATGGTTATTCCCTGTATAAAAGAAGCACATACAGAGCAAATATTTTGAAAATGTGTTTCTTGGAAGGACACAAACTAATAGTTGCAGCAAGCCATAATTTTCCATTGATCTCTGAAACATGTTTAATCATGTGGAAGAAGAATTACACAAAACAAACACCGCTGTTGAAGATGGGCACCACAGCTACGTTTGGCAGATGTCATCCAACCATATGGAAATTTATATATTACATCAAACATGAACAATCACTACAGCAACTTCACATTATGCAAGCTTTGGCAGACCATATACAACAGCAATGATGAAAGTGCTTTGCTAATTTATTCTTTGAATATTTGGTGTGCTAATTTATTCTTTGAATATTTGGTGTAATTTGTAAATATGATTGATGTAGCAGGAATGATTATTTACATGGAGTTGCACACAACTTACAATTCAAGTATCCCTTACCCAGTACTCATTTTTATATTAGAATTTAAGTTGCACTTGTTATGTAACTTCTAAAGCAGATTATACCAGATTATAAAATAACATTTTACAAAGTTGAGTGACACTGAGGAGTATATGTTGGGCATAAATGGAATTTAATACAAAGCGCACCAGTTAGCATATATTTGGTTCTCATTTTAAAATTTTTTTTTATACTTGACTAAAAATGTGTCATATTTGGTACACATCTTCAATTGCACAAGATGTGGACCAATTTCAGTTTTGAATGCAACTTGATCTTTCCTGACAGCTACTGATGACACATTGGACAAAAAATTTACACAAGTGCCTGAATGTATTTGTTACAACTCGTCCACTGACTTTTCAGTGTATTTATTTCTTTTATACAGGTGTATAACCATGTCACAGGGTTAGTTGTCATGGGGTGATTGTTGACTGGGGGGTGGGGTATTGAACAGGGCTATGGCATGGTCCATTACAGTACTTGATACATTAGGTTCCTTATTGTGGCCTGTTACAAAATGACCTTCCAGTGTTCTGGAAATATGGAAAATGGTAAGAATTTATGTTCACATAACTGTAATATTATGAAAAAAATGTAGCAATGTGGAAACAAAATAAACCAAATAGAAGACCCACAATGCATCTCTGCCCAAAAACTTACCAAAGATAACGTAATTATTTTGTTAAAAAAAGCATACCTTAATGTTCTGAGATTCAAAAAGTATACCTTTTGATTTTGAATTTTTTGTTTCTCCAGATGATGAATCTGTGATAACATGCCAGATATATAAAGTAAGCATAAATACTAAACGTTCAGAGATTCAATGAGTACTATGTGAGCACGATTCTAAAGTTTAGCGAGTCCAAGAGTTGCCATGCCAGCTATATAAAACATAATTCGAACAGTTACCATGCCAGCTGTACAAAGTATGATGTCTCTCTTACACTAAGTTAACATTTCAAATCTAACTATTTATTTGCTTTAAAATGCAGCCTTCTCATTTTTTAAGCAGCAGGCTGGAAGTGAAAAGTAGGTTAAACACTATGCAACTGCGCAAATATTCAATAACAAAATATAACTCAGCTAGAAAAGCAGAAGTAATTTAGTAGTCTGCCAGTCAATAATGAAAAGTCTGAATATGACTACAAACCTTATATAGCTAACTATCTGGCTGTTTTCATCCTTCGGAGGAACTGGGCCTGAAACCAAATAGGTATATAATTAAAGATTGGCCTGCAGATTATTTTGCACCCACTGGCTAAGTATTTTCATCATCATGTTTATTACATAATGAGAGAAATATAAAACGTTATCTATAATTTGTCTTTGGATCACATCAATTAATGGACTTAAATTAATATATGCAATTAAGAAGTCGAATTTGAGCATACTGACTTGTTGGCATCTGTTGGTGCTAGCTATCAAAAGTTTTAAATGGCAATTCATTTAAATTAGAACAACACTCTGGCCACTGATATCTTGGAAGTCATCTACCAAGTTTCAGTGCAAAGCCAATTCCAGTCAAAGTGTCATGTAATTCAAAGTTGAATTAATGACAATGGATTTCTATTCTGAAGGACCCCCTGCCCCCAAAACAAGAATCTCTTTAAGGAACTGGTGCTATACTAGGCAAGCAAAATTTTCATGTAATTCAAGATCATTTCTTTCTGATGAATGTTAAAACCATCTCTGATATTCTACAATGACAAGATTTTTCAAATTCGTTGCTGTGTTGGACATAACGGATGCAAGATTTGCATCATTTTCCTTTTGGTAAAATCTCCACATCATAATAATTATATATGTGGGGTGAAAAGATTTTTTGACACCTATTATGGCAACAATATTGAACGCATGACTGTCAGACTGGCATCAATTTCATTTTGGACCAATAAAGTATCATCACAAGTCTATTGGTTAATACCCATATTTATACAGCCAACAAATTTGGAGAGGAGATGGTTGCCATTTTGAGAGTTAGTCATATTCATTTTTGTTGTTGTTGGCTTCCGCTAGTCTCGAGAGACGATGGAAATGTGCCCATGAAAGGTGTCACAGTTTGTAGTTGTGCAGCATCTTCTGTGGCTATAAATCCCCACACGGGAGTGGCAATCCTTACTGCACTTGAAGTTCGAGTCAGGTCTTGGTTGGAACTGCATCATCTTCCTCTGAGATCTTTTCTCATCGGCGAGCTGTCATAACTTTACCTCGCTGGCTTTCAGACCTGTGAACAGAGCATGTCGCCAGCTGGACTTGTCGAGGGCAAGCTCTTCTCAGGTGCTGACCTCGATTCCAAGAGCTTTCATATCGTGTTTGCAGACATCATTGAAGCGAAGATGTGGCCATCCGATTGATCTTCTGCCTGAGGCAAGCTTAGAGTAGAGAAGGTCTTTGGGGATCTGTCCATCCATTTGACGCACATGGTCCAGCCATCTGATGCGACGTTGATGGAAGAGTGTGACCATGCTGGGAATTTTGGCCTGTTGAAGCACCTCATTGTCACACAATCGCTCCAAGTGATCCTGAGTATGTGACGGAGACAACGCATGTGAAAGGCACTCAGTCGTTTCTCCTGAGAGGTGTACACGGAGATCTTAGTGTTCAATGTCAGCTTGCTGTTGTTCCACACTCTCTGCGACAATCTAGAGAGAGTTGTTGACACCTTTCCAATCCGCTTGTTGAGCTCGGCACTGAGTGAGAGGTTGTTGGTGATGGTAGAGCCAAGGTAAGTTAACTCACCGACTACTTCTAGTTTGTAGTTGTTGTAAATTATGCTAGGAGGGTCTGCATCCTGAGCCATCACATTGGTTTTCTTTAGGCTGATGGTCAACTTGAATTCATCACATGCTTTAGCAAATCAGTCCATCAGGCATTGTAGTTCAGCTTCTGTGTGAGTGACAATAGCAGCAGCATCTGCAAAGAGCATGTCCCTAATGGTTGCTTTCCTTACTTTGCTCATTGCCTTCAGTCGTGCCAGAAGTGACTGCAACAACTACAGGAGCATATCACTTCTCAGCATCGTGGGTAAAGTCTTTGCTAGAGTCATCCTGAACAGAATGCAGACGCTTGCCAACAGTGTATCCAGAGTCTCAGTGTGGGTTCTGTGCAGAGAGGTCCACAATCGACATGATCTTCTCCATCAGGCAACTGCAGGAGAAGTGCAGGGAACAACACAGACCCCTCTGGACAAACTCTTCAAAATCCTGACATAGATTGGATGCCCTCCAAAGCTGTTAATCATGGTCCAATCCTTCCATGAAGACATGAAAGGCACAGTGCAGTATGATGGCTCATTGTCCGAACCATTCAACATCCACAGCGGAGTGAAACAAAGCTGTGTTCTTGCCCCCACGCTCTTTGGCATCTTCTTTGCTGTCCTGCTTAAGTACGCCTTTGAGATGTCCACAGAAGGGATCTACCTGCACACGCGTTCAGAGGGCAGACTGTTCAACCTGGCACGACTGAAGGGATATTCATTTATGACCATGCAAACACCTTAAGAATTTATCTAATGAAAATCCCATTTGAAAATGACTTTCAGGAGTAGCTAACACAAGATTTTCAAGATGGCTATGTAATGGATGTAAGCACCATTTTAATTTAGGATCAATAATACATTTTAAGAAGTCATTTAGTTATAACCATATGATGATATGATGACTAATTTCAAGTAGTAGTGATAAGATGTTCAAGCTGGCCACTGTGATAGATATATCAAACCCCAGATCAGCACAATTTTCATTTAAGTACATCACATGAAGTGTGAATATCCCATATCAATATGACTTTCCTTTTTGAAGGAGCAGCAATATAAAGATTTTTTAGATGCTTGCTGTGACAGCTATATTTGACATCTGATCAGAATCATTTCATTGGAAGTAGCAATGAGATTTTCAAAATGGCTCTGTGGTGGTCATACTGAATGTTGGATCAGCATCATTTTCAACATAGACCAATTGGACATCATAAGTCTTTTAGTGAAAATGTTGAAATAATAATCCATGTTGAAGATGTAGCAGTAACAATATTTTCAAGATGGCTACACTATTGTAAGCCATTGGATACCTTTTAAATCATTCGAAAATTCCATGTCAGAATATGCACTGAAAACTTAATTTTATTTTAAAAAGTATTAAACTCTGTAAAAGTCTTTAATCCACTACAGCATCACCTCACCAAGTCAACCCTTCTCCTACAATTCCATAGAAAATTATCATGGGAGGCAATACATCTCCTGTGCAGAAACTATAAGGACAGGACTAAAGTTAGTTTTCTTTATCTTCACCACTCATAAGAATTTTCACTTTTAACTATACCTTCTGCTAATGCAGATATGTGACCCTAAAAATAGCCTTGTAACCCTGAGATGCATATAAAAGCTGCTAATAATACTCTCTCTGTCCTGGCTGGCTCATAAATGCATATCCAGCCAAGGGTTGAGAAACCCCGTAGATGCATACACACGTTACATATTAATATTTGCATTTAATGGAATTACAAACATCTGTTCTTTTTCAAAATATTTAGCCAATGAAAATCGTCCTTACATAAAATGAGGAAAGTATTCTGTTAGTAGTTTTACAGCATACAAGTGGGAAATTCTATGGAAAATTAGATCAAATGAGAAAGTAAAACAAAATGGCAACATTCATGTATTCTTACGATGATTCTGACAAAAAGTTTTGAAGGATTTGATTTTGTGACAATGATTCAAATTGAAGGATCAGTCATTATGGTAAGCCCCGTTTCAACTCCTGACAGATTTATCTGAATGTGAAGATGAAATGCGCAATCTGGTTGGAACATACGAGGCTAATAAAAGTGGACAACTTTACAGCAGTTACAGGGCCAACATTTAGTTTAGAAGAAAATACAAGGGAGATAGACTTCTTTTTACATTTTTATCCCAACAAATATTCCAGTTACTGGTAAATGAAGCATATATATATATATATTGTGTGTGTGCAGATAGATTAGATAGATAGTAGATAGATTAGATAAAACAATTAGAACCAAAACTGAATGATTGAATTCAACACACAAACATGACAATATTTCTGTGAAAACATTTAGTTTGTTGCATAATTCCTCTAGCCTTTCAGTAAACAAACCACAAATGCCTACTCTTAAAGGATGATATTAAACAAAATTTTTTTCATTCACTTAGGCTGCAAAAAATAATACCTTGACCAATGAAAACCAAGCCAAAATAATGCAACAATTTTTTTTTTTACAAATTCTTCTATGAAGCAAAAGGGATAGAGAAAACAATGGTAGAATGATATACATGGAGCTATTGAGTCGGCCATGTTGTCTCAATCAAATAATTCAGCACCCTCTATCTGCTATTGTTCCTATGAAACCAATGCAGGAGTCACACAGCAGTAGAACATAGCAGTTATTTGAGTTTCTGTAGTGGGCACTGAATTATGGAATTAAGTATGAACCTTGTGATTTAGCAGAACACTTCCATGAGGCCTTGAATGAATTGAACACCTCATGAAAACTGTTTGCTCTCAAAAATACTCATAAGCTTAAAATTTAGTATCCCTAAATAATGGGTTGGATGTGTCTTAAAAGTTTAAAATGGTCAATCCTTGAAGTAGTGTATGAGGAATAGCAATAACAAACTTTGACAAAAAAGAACAGACCATCCCTTAAGCTCTTTTCTATGACCAGTAATGCTGAAAAGAAATCTTAACCTTAATTGAGACCAAAAATCAAAATATAAAAAAATAATAAAAGTACTATGGAGTTAAACCTTATTCTGAAGTATTATATGTGACCGTAATGCCAATATATACATATTGGAATATCTTCAAGTAGCCAAATTTATGCGACCTCATAAACAAAATTTCCGCACCTATTCGGTTACTTTCATGATGTGACGTCATAGTAGCCATCTTGACTAGCATTTGCCAGCATAAAAGATATTTTAAATCCTGGGAAAAGTGTTAAACGTGTGAATTAGGAAGATAGACAGAAGGCTGAGTAAGTGAACACAAAATGCAACAATTCACATATTTTTTTATCTACACCAGCAGCAGCAGTGATAACAAAATTATATTAACCTGACACCAGAGGTCATCTAATTTAAGTTCAGGCCCATCCTGTATTCAAAGTGATGTGCCCATTGGGCTTGTAGGGTAAAAAAATTTTGCTTGAGGAAATGAGTAAATGTATTTCGGGATGTTGACATACATGCCATAACACGGCACAATTTAAATCAAATCACAGCAGCCCTAGGTGAAATTGAGATCTGATTTTAATGAAATGGGAGCTCTGCTAAAAATTAAGATTCTAAACCCCTTGCACTGTTGTGTTTTGAGACAAAACAATTTTCAGTAATCTTAGCATTTAATTTTTTTTAAAAAAAAACAACAAAAAAAAACTTTTCAGTCTATGCCAGTTACATGTATGTATAAACAGTGATCTATTGTGAATGTAACTGATATAAAACTTTCTTTGGGCAGTTTCAGTTGCAGCATTTAAAATAAGTGGTCTGGTATAAAATCAAAGTTTCACATTGACTGGATGACAATAGAAAATGGGTGAGGCGACTATTGACCCCCACAGCACACAATGTTGAAGTATTTATGTTAAAATTACATTGCTTTTCTTTATATTTTTAAAACACAATTAAATAGATAAGTTATGAACAGTTCTCGGAAACAGATTCATCTTTTAATGTGCAACCCAAATCTGATTTCCCTGTATCACTCACCTTCTTTCTGTTTCATGACTTGCCAGGATTGCATCATGGGACCATGTGATCCATCATCTTTTAACAACTCAGAATGCAATTTACGGAATCATGGTATCTTCTGAGCAATATAATCACTATCTGCCTACGATATTATAATTTATAAACATTACAGTCAAATTAAAATTTGTAGAAAATTACATAAAAGTGAAAATTTTATTTCTGATCTCCTTTAATAATTAAAAGCATTTACATAAAGTTTTTTCAGTTTTTAATTAATGTCCACGAACCTTGAAAAAATGGCAATTTCCTGTCTTGCTTTGGTCGATTGGCCTCTTCAGAAAAGTGTTTCATCAACTGCAATTTGAAAAAGATCTCATATGAAATAAGTAAAAATGAATCAATAACCTTAACTTTACAACCGTTCCTGTCTTGATCAATTGTTTATACATCAATGTTTTCTAAGGGAAATTATCTTACTGTCACATGTAAATTAAGTAGCTATTACTAGTGTCTGTAATAATGATGGAAATAAGTTCAGCATATAAATCAATGAATGATCAAATCTAGCATGACTGTAAGCATGTGCTCTCTAACAGCAAACCCCAAAACTATACAAACAGATGCAAGAATTTTGACTGGAGTCAAAGTCTGTAAGAGACTTTTAATAATTCTCAGGCCATGAACTATATTCTTGAAACTGCTGAATCTGGCATGACACAAACTTATCTAATCTAGCAGGGTAACAGAAGAAAATTCTGTGCACATTTCACCCAATATTTTTAATTACAGTACAAAATTAGCATGAGACTGATAGTGGTTAGTTCAATCTTACTACATATTTAAATAGCAACAGAATTAAGGATTCCAAAGTTTGATATTGGTCATGGACCTTGCAAAACCAACCAAGGATCAATCATTCAATGATCATTATTTTAGTGGTATCTCCAAATTAGGACTAATTTATGTATTTCTTCAATAAAAGTCGGTTTTGACAACACTTATTCCAATTAGTACCAATAAAGTAACCACTTAATTAGTTAGAACCATGAAATTAACATTTCAATTAGTACAACTGTACCTTCAAAGTAACCAATACTTCATTTAGTACCTACAAAGTAACCAATACTTCATTTAGTACCAACAAAGTAACCAAACAAACTGTAGATAGTCATTAGACTTTTAAAATTATCTTTAAAATTAGTAAAGTCTATATAGAGATGTAATTCCTTCAATATTAATTTGCCATCGACAATGGATGTGTAATCTATCAGATGAAATTATGATTAATTTGTTCATCAACATTAAAAAGAGAATCATCATAAAAACTGGTCAATGGCATACCAGAATAAGACTATACATAAGGGGAACATGACAATTAGTAAGTGGCAATTTGCCACAAGCAAGTATTATCTTATCAAAGTAGTATTATCTTATCAAAGTATTAAGATGATGGCTGTTGACCAACATCCATCTGCATAGTGTAGGCCCCATATATTTTGTTTAAAACAGTAACTATAATCAGGGTTAAGGAAAGCCACAACTCTTGTTCTGACAAGAAAAATTAGTTGGGTCAAGTAAAACTTGATGTGCTCATCTTTCAACCACCAAATAGATTCCTATTAGTACCTTGGGAATAAATATGAGTGCATTTTCTCCCCTTAACAAGTGCCAATGTTCAACATGGCCTAAATTCTGGTGTACATCAATTATAAATAACATTGGCCAAACCTGCCTATTGTTCTCAGTCTAGAACTTTTTGCTAAGAACACTACTGCCAGTATTTTGTTATGCAGCTACCCGATGTAGCTTGATACTAAAACATGTAAATATTATGAACATCTACTGCAGTTTCACACAATGCCCTCGATAAAGTACGATTTATTTAACACTGACACGATTTAAAACAATTCAACAAAAGCTCTAATAAGCTTATAACCGTCATTACAGAACACAAATAAGATGACTTTTTAATGGCATTTGCAGTTTAGCAATTTAGGCTTTATTCTGACGTGGAGCTATCACACATCCTTTTGAGAAGCTAAATTGATGCAATGTCAAGCAAAAAGGAAGATGCCAACAGAGATTTCTCTATGAATGGAATTTTCATAAAAAACATGGCCAGCTTACATTTGAAATGAATATTATAAGTGTCTCTGCCAATGTCGACCAACCTTCAGACAACACATGATGTTGCCATCTATTTATTTATTCATTTATTTGAGATGACAAGTGATTGTCAAATATCTAGTTGGTGTAATGACCTAGAAATGTCCCCATTCTTTTGGCAAATCAGCATTCCCACATGTGTGTAGTTCTTTTGAATGAAGGCTTGACCAAAATGGATCATTTCAAAAGAAAACTGCTCAAAATTGACATGGTTTGAATTCTTTTCTAATGCAAGGTACTGACATTTTTTCTTGTAAAAAGCAATTACTATATATTTCCTAAACAATACCCCAATGATATATTCTCCAAATGGGGATGTTTATTACAGCACAAAAATGAAAGAAAGTTGTTTCAATGTAACCATATAATAACCACATTTACATTAGAGGGTCTTTCTGTAAATATCAGAACAGTTAAAATGACTAATTGATCAACATATTTCTTACTGGGCAGGTGACTTTAGTAGACTAGCAAGACTTTGAACTTGATGCTCAGCTACTGTGCCATGTTTGATACTACATTTGTGCCTGTGATCTTAGTAGTTTATACATTAATATATACATTGTGACAATGTGATTAACTGAGACCAGAGCATTTAAATCATGGATCTGAAGTAGATGGATATTAAAGAGCACAGGTCTTACATGGCATCGTTTAAATTTTCTGTTCTTAAAAAAAAAGACTGGGTATAAATTAGTGAATATACGGTACATACTTACATGAAATCTGCTGGCCTCATAAAGCTGCACAGTCTTGAACATACTAGTGATCTGGGGCAAGAATAACAATGCCTGACCAGTCGATTCATGATTCTGACTTAACTTCTCCCATAAAAAAACTGTCAAGATGTGTGATTGCTCAATGAAAATGGAAGTTATGACAAGTGCTACTGTGCAACTAAGTTCTCAAGTCACAAACATTGTCTCTTAATATGTTTATCAAAGGAGCCATGCTTTTTAGCTTTGACAGATGTTAATATCAAGCTTGGATGTTGTTCTTTAGCAAAACAAAAAAAAACATAAGCAGTGTAGTTGAGAAATGTTCTGTCTTGAGCATGATGAGGACAAGGATAAATAACTCTTGCAACATAACCATCCCAAGAGTGCTTGGAAAAAAAATTCTGGTCTTAACAGAACTCAATTTTCAATTTTTATATTTAATTAATAAACTGAAGGGTCAAACTTTAAGTACTGTTTTTATTTAAATCTTTAAGAATGCAAGTATTTCATATCAGAAGGTAGTTACCATTATATTTTTAAACATGAAAGATGTAGGAATAACTGACAGATACCTACCAGTGTTGTGATGTTATGGTTATATCAGGAATTGAGTGTTGGCAGTTAACTGCCATTCACTATAACATAAGCTGGAATTGTCTAAAGGTCTTTCTAACATGAACAATATTATACAATGCCTGCCTTACAATAAGGGTGTTAGCTCAGCTTTATGAATTTGTTATATGTATGGCACACCCTTAAATTTTTTAAAGTTATATATGCTTCAGATATCACTTAATGTAACATTTTTATTGCAATTTGCTATTAGTTCTTTTTAACTGTTTTTGGTAGTCTTGATTTGTTCACTAAACATTTAAACCTTTTGGTTTTATTTTTATTTTCAACTTCATTACTTTACTGCTTGCCATTGAAATACATGCAGATTCCCAGAATAAAGTTCATACTAGTGATATACATCATTTAGTATATAAATGAAAAACATCCACAACAATGACCTCATCATTTGATATTTCTGTATACTTTGTAGTCTTCTTGATAGTTCAGAAGTTCATGTATTCACATATTAAGTTACCAATGTTCAGCTTGACTTGTGTGAAAACAAAGGAACTGTTATATTATTTCCTGTTAATGTGACTATGCCAACTGTACTTCAGACCATAAAAACAAATGATAATGTGGCACTGATAGCTCCAACTGGTAGAAATTAGAACCAATCATACTTGTCTTTGTAAAATGTTGTGAAAATCTTAATTCAGTTATTTACAAGTTGCTTGATTTATTTATATATTTAAAAGATATAACCTATAACAAAAGTTTATGAAACAACCCTTAAATTTTGAAACTTCCCATGTCCAAGCTACACAATTCCTTCCTCTTATGATGGTGAATGTAACTGAACTGAGAAGAGAATCAGGTATTCCGATGTCCATGTCCTCTTTACTATCCTAGTTACTTGCCAGGACAGGTCCTCATAACAGGGAATCTTTGCAATAGTGGCAAGTAATCTTCACATCATAAAAATCAATTTACTCCTTCTACACCATTCCAAAAACAGCATTAATATATAACCTGTCAACACTGCATTGCTGTAATTTGTCAGTTCGGAGGTGGCTGATAACCTAAGAAACTGGTATGAAGACATTTCTCTTACCTTTACATAGGGAGTGTTGTAAGTTGATAAAATGTTGAGCCATTTGTTGTGCCATTACAAAACTGATGCTCAAATGAACAAAATATACAAATGGATTACCAACACTATGTTCAGAATGAAACAGCAAAGGCCATTTTGATAAGCAAAATGGCACTCATCACCTACTCACATAACAGGCATCCAAGAAGAGAGAATTGTAAACAGGATATGGACTGCACTGCAGGGGTGTGTCTGGGATCAAATTCTTTGCTCAAAATCATGACTGTGACCCTTTGGTGTTGAATGGAACAGTGGCAGTATTACTGCTATTAATAACAATGTAGTAAAAATTTGGAAGTTCCTGGAGTTCTTTATTCCATTCAAATGATATAATCTATTACTAGTTTATCAAACAAAACCCTAAAATCTGGAACTCAAAAGAATGTAACAGATCCACATTTTGCTTGAGTTTGTAAATTATATACAAATCAGATCTAAAGCTCAGACCCCAAGTGAATTGTATCTAAATGAAAAAAAGAAAAGAATACAAAACATCACTTTAGCACTGCCTTGTTTCTACAACCCCTGCAGCTATGTGTAGCTATGTATGGGCATTATGAACCACAAGTCATTTTCGTGCCATCATGGCTTATAATTACATTTTTGGACCATTTAATCACTTACTGTAGAATTCACAAAAGTTTCAATGAGTAGGAGTAAGTTTGGATTTCATGAATAGTTACAAACCATGATTTTAAAGGCCCAAAAAAAGAATGATCCTTCCAAACAGGCAAAAGGTCTTCTTCCCCAATCCAAAAAATTATAGTAACAATGTAAATATAATTCCCCATAAAACCATGAAATTCATATCAATGAAAATATATGATCTGCAGAGTATCTGTGGCATGGGAACAGCATTACAGAATATCGATTTTGTTGCATTGGCGTATTAAATATGCTGTAGCTGCTTGTGCCTAATGCAAATTCAACAGTAAAAACTACAGATACAGTTCTGTCACCTAGATGCCAGCAAATCTGGCTCTGAAAGTAACAGATACTTGAGTACTTTAGTTTCAGAATCAGCCAATCAAATAATACCATGAATAGTACATTATACACCTGCCCTGCATTTAACAGTCCTATGTAGATCTAGTAGAGCCTCAATGTTCTTGACCTTTGGTCAAGGCATGCAGTCTAGTTAAACTTACTGTACCATTTCTTATTACACTTACCATGACAGTAGTAACCTCTGATCTTTTGACCTAAAAATCTATTTTTTATTACCCTAAGTGCAAGCCATCCACAAAATTTGGTCAAGAAACTGACTCACAATTTATTGCAAAACACTAATTTCTCTTTGAAACACAATGACCACAATTTTTTATCTTCTGACCCCAAAGTCAACATGTCTCTTCATTAAAATATTGTATGCATTCATCTAAAAACAATTTTATAGCAGTAAAGATATGCTTTAACATTAAACATGAAATCACAATTAAATCTGAAGATTACTTAATATATGAAATCGTTTCTGATTGACTCCTTTTCCTTTATAGCAAACTAAATTTGTTTAACTGACGTTTAAACCACTTTTTCGTAAGTGGTTTGCTCTTTTTCACATCTATCAGTTACAATAATCATTTTCTCCAGTATTAAATTTTGTTTCTTTTAAATGGAGGTTAATCCATTGTTATTAAAGTACTAAGTGTGAACATTATTAGTGCTGAGTGCTCTGTTGTAATATCCAACATAAAATGGTTTTTGACTGGAATTTAGGAAAATATGAAAAATCTATACATGAGCATTACATATCTAACAATTACTGAAATAAAAAGAAACAATTATCTCATCCAGAAACAGAACCATTTACTAAGAGAAAAAAGTCAATGGCTTCATTCAAAGAAGATGCAGGGATTTCTATATAAACAATGTGTTACCCAGCTGCAAAAATGAATAGATGAGAGGTTTGTGATTGGGATGTAATCACTTAACAGGGAAAAAAAACATCACAAGTCTTGAACATTTTCTCTTGCTGGTTTAATAGACAATGACCTTATTCATCCCCAAACAATACAGATTAACTCTAAAGACAAATATATGGGACCACTACATCAATTTTGGCACTACAATGTCAATTTGTGACATGTACATTAACCTAGTTTATTAACTGTAGCATCTAATACTGGTAGCCACAATACTTTCTTTTTAACATTATTATACCTTTAATGTTTGTTTTTGATCAGAACAATTGTTCATAATCAAGCAGTCACTTTAACTATTGATTACATATAGGTCAGTAGTGTATGTTCTCACAATATGTTCATTCATGAGATGCTGTGCCCTACTCATACATATCATCTACAATAAGGTCGACAAGCAAAGTGAGGGAATAATTAGTCTGGTTCCCTGCTTTAAATCCTCCCTGTGTTGCTCTCCTCAATACAAATAGAGCATAAAAAGCAGGGAACCAGACTAGAGAATAATCTGCATGTACTTTAGTCTGGATTACAACAGAAACTATAAAACACTAAGCATACCAACAAAATATTTGATTTTGGTAGCCAGCCTATTTTTTTTAAAAAAGGGTATGAGCACCCATTACATGGAATAAATAAAGGTTGCAGGAGTTCATCATTTTAGCCATGCAGTCATTTATAGCAGTGTGAAAAGCATATTTTGCCAAGACATGGTCACTGATTGCATTCAGGTGGTGGCTCACAACAGAGTGTTTATATAATACAATCCATCTGTGTGTTACAACTGGTCATAAATGACAGGTGGTCACCCATGGCAGGTTACTCAAAACAGTTTTTACAGTATTACTAACTTTATCATGTGACTACTGTCTTTCATTACATGACTTTGCACTGCAATCATAGTCCACACAAAACAGCAAAAACTCAGATCTTTACCATCACTTCAGCATTTTCTTAATACAGTTGTCCCCCTCTTGAACTAAAACCAGTCAATCCTTTGTTTAAATGAAATTTAACATGAACACCAAATATTTAAGTTAAAACCTAACTTTCATGCTCCTTAATGAGGTAATTTTCAGTGGGTGCTTATGTGTTTTAAAGTGGCATCATGGTTCACTATTCACTGTTATGAATCAAATCCTAATTTTTAATTAAGGAATACGAGAAAAAAAAATCCTCCAATATGCATCAGTGCTGGAGAAAAAAATTCCACATTGGTAACAAAAAATTTTGCATCAGACACTCAGTAAAACCTTATGTCTGATGTAAAATAGAGACTCTCGCTGAATATTCAACACTATACAAAGGCTTTCATATATAACATGCTCTATAAAGGTCAAACTTACTTCATTATGGAAGTCATGCAACTCTTGGTATGTTTTAGACACTTCAGTAACTTCTCCATTTGACCAGGTGACCTGCAAGCAAGGAAAACAAAAATACCTTGAAAGGACTTGCTCTACAGAGAAAACAGCATTTCTAGGAATTCAAGATAAAATCATTTCTTCCTTTTAACTGTCGACTTAAAACCATCTCTGATATTCTTCAGCAATAACAAGGTTTTCAAACAGCTGCTGTAGTACACATTCGATGTCATCTTGATACCTTTTTCATTGAAAACAACATAGGCATGGTTATAAGTCTTTGGTGAAAATCCCAAGTCATAATGATCATCCATTTAGCAAGAGTAGTGACAAGAAGATTTTTCAGACAGTTGTCATGGCAGCCATATTGGAATATACATCAGGCACCATTTTCATTTAGGATCAACAATATTCATAAAGCAATCTATTTGGAGAAAAGTAAAGAACACTATTTTAAAGAGGATTTTCCATTTTCCATTCAGGAGCTACAATAATATATTTCAAAATGGCAGCTAAGGTGTCCATACTGGATGTCAGATCAGCACCATTTTTCCTCAAGACAAACTGGACATCATAACATTTATGGCGAAAACCCATATCAATGATTTTATAGTCAAGCAGAGTCATGACAAGATTTTTAAGATGGCTACAATAATGAATATAAGACTTGCACCATTTTTATTTACCATCAGCTAGAGATCATAAGACATCTTTTAATTAAAACTCCATAATGACATTCAGAAGGAGTAGTGATGAGAAAATTTTCAAGATGACAGCCATGGCAGCCATACTGAAAGTCAGATTGGCACAATTTTCAGTCAGCACAAAGAAGATATCCTAAAAAGCCTTTCAGTGAAAACTCATTGTTGATATGATCATATATTCAGTTAAAGTATCAATAAAAATATTTTCAAGGTGGCCACTTTGGTGGCCATATTGCACATTAGATCAGGATGACTTTGATTTCAGACCAACCAGACATAAAATTCCTTTGGTGAAAATCTCATGCTGATGCAATCATCCATTCAGAAGTAGTAATAAGATTTTCAAGATTCTCCCATGAATACCATGAGCCAAACTGCGCACAGCATCAATCAAGATCTGCAGTCTCAATGTAAGAAGATTCCGATCTCTGATCTGTGTCATTGCTGATCCAGATGGATAAACTGGCACTACGCTGTTTGCTTGATAGCTGTTTGCTTGATATCCTCGACAGACTAAACATGGACATATCTGCTGGTGTCTTATATAAGACAGATTTTAGTCCACAATCTTCCCTGCTTGAATGTCTGAGCAGTACCAATTTAATCTGGAACCAAATATAACATGGGACCAATGTGTGTAAAGTTTCAAGACAATCATTAAGGTAGTTCAGGAGAAGTAGCAATAATAAAGCCTGTGCTAAAGGACCAGATAGATAATGGATGCTAAATGACAGATGAAGGAAAACAGACCAACCCCTTAAGTTCTTCTGTTCTTTGACCAACTGAGCTAAATGAAGAGAACTAGAACATATCTTTCTGATAATTATTGTTTACAAAATAATAGCCCTGAACTTGCCACATTCTCATATGTACAGCATGAACCAAACTGCTAACAGTATAAATCAAGATCTGCAGTCTGAATCTCAGTAGAGCAAGATCTCTGTTAATGCTGATCCAGATGGGTCACCTGGCTCTATTGCTCCTTAATATCCTCCATAGACTGAAAATGGCCAAGATCTCCTAAGGTTTTATGCAATGTGAGATGAGGGGCCCCGAGTGGCCGAGTGGTCTAAAGCGCTGTCCGTTACAGATCACTGCCATCTCACCTCTGTCTGTGTGGGTTCGAGTCTAGGATTCGGCGAATGTGGATAAGTGAGAAAGCTTGCCAGTAGCTTCTCGTGGGTCGGTGGTTCTTTCCGGTGATTTTCCGGTTTCTTCCTCCACCATTAATACTGGCCGCCATGAATAGCCTATCGTGTGCTGAAAAATGGCGTTAAGCCCAACAACAAACAAACAAACAAACAAACAATGTGAGATGATGGTCTATGATTGTCAGTGGGTTTTTTTGTGATATTTGGAAACAAACTTGATTTTTAACAGGAGAGGCCATATATGAAACCCAGCATTTTTTGTGGAGCCAGGAAGAACTGACACTTCCTCAAGAAGGTACTTGCAAACTTTCGCAAAAAATATGGTCTAGCCAAGACACTAATACACACTGACAAGTGGGATGTGAGTGATCTATAACAAAGTGCATAAAACCACTTGTCCACTCAGTTTCCTTCAGTGTTTAGTACATATTATGCATGAGTAAATACAGTAGGATTTCAAAGTACATCCAGCAAACATAGCATAGTCAACAAATAAGTTTGATGTTTATGTTCAACAAATATGGTATAATTTCAAGTATATCCAGCAAATATAATATGGGAGAATGTCCAGCAAATATAGCATGATATGGTATGATATGAGAGCATGTCCATCTTCAATGTGTTTTTTAAATGCCACTGCCATGAACAATGCAATCTTTGTGTTGACTCTGCTTATAGGAATTAAAAATCAATAGATTCAATCGTATAATAATAATAATAATAATAATAATAATAATAATAATAATAATAATAATAATAATAATAATAATAATAATAATAATTCTTTTTAACAATGGTTTGTCAATTAGAATACAAAATGTATCTAGTTTCCCTCAAGGTCCCCTGCTACTTTCTAATATTTGACATGCCTAAAAGTTACTAATAAAATGAGTGGTTAAGTAAGTCCCAACATTTATAAACCACCACCAATCAGGGGATACAAATTAACATTACTTGGGACAAATCAATATATACTGAAACAAAAGACAATAAAATGAACCATCAGGTACCCATTTAATGTATACAAGTTTTCTATCAGTGCACATAGCCCCATAAGCCCTTGGCTTGTAATGATACACTCACTTTCTGTACAAGTTGACAAATCATTTTGATCAAGCTGAAAATTTAATACATGTAATTATTCAGTACCAAGTAGCATTTTGCCTCCCAGTAAATGTTTTACTTTAATCTCTAAGCTTGTTTCCCTACATGACAGCCCTTTGATTGAGCCACCAGTGATACATGCTCTGTAGCAATAATAGATGGTGGCTATTTGATCTTGACAAGTGTAAAGTTTTAATCTTTTTAATAGATTTCACAAAAGATCCTGAATGTTAGTTATAGAACCCATGCTCTGTCTCTACATAAGCACCTGCATATGACAGTGAGGCTAAGGAAAGGGTGGGTGTCAGTATTTACATGGCAAGACCATAAAAATTTTACTTGACACAATGGAGGATTTCAGAACTTTATCAGAGAATGATGATGAATTCTTGGCCTTAGCACCAGATGGCAGTGACATATATAAGCCTCTGTCAATTTTAATCTTAGACCATTGAAAAGATATACTTTTGCATTTCCTTCAAGCCAGCATCAATCTACAACAAATTAGTTCAGATTTGTACTATTTGTAACCAATCAGTCAGAATGACAGGTACCAAAAAGTTTACTAACAATTTCACAGCTCTAACTCTAGCAACATATTTGAGATCAGATCAGAAATCATTTTTATTTAGTATCAACTAGTCTTTTATGGTGCACTGGCATCATCTGCATAATTGGAAAGGCCTCAATTTTTTTAAAATTTGCTTTAAGTATGTACAAATGTTTATCTATAAGATGTTAATAGTTTTTCTATTATTTTTAAAACTGAAGCCACATATATAAAAACGAAGGATGCTGTACAATGAGAGGACCATACCATATCCTACAAACAGGTCAGCTAATACTATTTACTGACCTGCAGTTTGTACTCATGCCTCTTTTCTCCACTACTCTTCTTTACAGATCCCTTCACTTCAATGTTGGTAATGTGAACTGCAAAAGAGTAAAAAAAATACACTTTCAATGAACAGCTTTAGTACTTTAGCCAACATCTTCCTTACAGCATACTAAGTGATAAATGTGAGCAGTGACAATTCAAATCTCTTATATAATGTGCCATATAATGCACTAGCAGATACATAAGGTACCACATAATGTACTTGCAGTTATATAATGTGTTACATAATGTACCTGCAGATACACAATGTGCCACAAAAGCACTTGCAATACATAATGTGCCACATAATGCACTAGCAGATACATAAGGTATCACAATGTACTTGCAGATCTGGGTTTAGTGCACATAATAAACAAGTATATATGGCATTTCAGAACACAAAATATCAGTGATTGCAGCTGATATCTGTTATCTACAGCACTTTAGTAAACAAAAAAAGTCGTGACTAACTGGAATCTGAAACTTTAAGTCTTATTTGGGGTAGTAATTTCTCCAAGTTTAAAATTTTAATAACCTTTGACAAAGATGGAGAATGTTTACTTCTGATTTTGTGGCCACATGGGTCCAAAACAAGTTACACAGATTTAAAGTGATCTGCTCAGTCTGCTGATACAGACTAAGAAAAAAAAATTTTTAAAGGTTGATTATTTCTTTATACCCTCAAGTTAGTATTGTTTTGGTACTTTTAGACAAAGCAATACAAAAATATTAGTTTGAAGACAATTGTTGTGAAGTGCCAAGGACACATTATAACAGCTGACCCAGGCTTGTCTGATGCTAGTATTCTAACCTTACAATGGAAAACTTTTGCAAAATAAAAATTTTAATATTAAAAACTGAATGGAAACATATCATGACAAAGTAATCAAACTGAAACTAAAAGTTACAGTTTGTACAGAATTTCATATGCAATTAGCATGCCAACAAATTTGAAAAGCAATATTCATGAAAAATGATACTAGTCCTCACAAAGTGAAGGTGAAGAGTCATTAAAAGTCCAAAATTTAAAACTGCCAATGTGTCATTGACACAGTCATTCCTAAATACCATATCTGACATCTGTATGTTTTAAAAATTACACTGATGATGCCCATAAAGTGTCCATGTCATGACTATGTACATACTATAGTTAGCTCCCTTTGTCCATCTTAGAGGTTCAATCTAGAACGCAACATGTAACAAGGTAATAATTATCTTCCCATAAACCTTAAAATAAATATTTTATTGAATACACTTTATGTTAGTGACATTTTTGCAAGTCCTTGGTATGACTCAGCCTGGATTCAAACCTGCAACCTCCCAAATTGGAGATAGATGCTCTAACCACTACACCACAGTTGTGATCACTTCATCTTTAGTATAAAACCTTGAATATGATGGAAGAACAAAAGTAGTGGTGTAGTGCTAAATGAAAAGAATGCAATAAAAAAGTGAGGGAATGCATGTTAATCAGATGGGGGATCAATGGCAAGAGCAAAAATAGTAATGTAATATAAGAAAGTTAAGGTAAAACCAATTTCCATGGCACTATACCCCTGCATAGATGACTAAAATAAACATCACTGTCATTTTCCACAACCAATTTAAACCAATGTATGGAGTCAGACTGAATAATAGTTGCAGAAGGAGAGATAATTCTTTTGACAATATCTCAATTAATGAAATATTGAGTAACCTTATTACTAACCATATACACCACTCCCTCGATAACTTGCGGACATTGGGGTCCAAAAACATCGCCCGCGGTATAAGCGAGGGCGCGAGTTATCGAGGGACCTATAACAAACAACAAATATAACAATGGGATCGATGCATAGAGAAAAGGGGGGGCTTGGCATGTTGAATATTTAATAATCGCGCTAAGATTAACAGTGGATAAATATCTTTTCATATCGGTGTACTTTTGTTTAGTTTTTCCTCACAGAGTAACATTAATTTAGGATAACTTACAGTATATTGAGGAAATCTTCTAAACATTATTCCTCCTGGTTTCTGTTTGCTTAGCACATGTACTGTTGTGTATTACCTCACTTATTTTTGTGGTAAATGGTATACAGAAGACCCCTCTTATACGGCCACCCATTCTGCACCAGGAAAGTGGTCTTATAAGGCGGGTGGCCTTTCCAGAGGAGGACTAAATTTTTTGTGAGAAGTATATGTACGTAGTAAGAAAGCTTCATTTTTCAAAGCATTTAATAGCTTCGTTTAAAAGCAACATTAAATATTGAACGGTTCTTGTGTTATAATAGTTGACTTATTTCAACTGAATATGAATTAATAGTTTTTATTCTTGGCGTAAGCTTGATATGCGAGCGGGTGTTGTCATGCACATTGCAGAACCATTCAAAAACATCATTTGAATCTTGGTACATACGCAATTCTCTTTCCATTTGCTCCATTTTCCCACTGATGCTAAATAACTTATCGGTTACGATGTTATTTATTCGAGTCTTTTCAACATAAAATTGTTTTATTCGAGTCTTTTTTACCTAAATTTGTTTGACCAGTCCCCCTCCCCACCTCTCCCGATATTGTAGTAGACTATAATAACCGACATTTTCTGAAATAATCATCTTCGTTTAGGTGATGACTTGTTAATGTTTGGTAATGAGTTATTCTGATGTTGCTAACTGTATGTGATTTAATTATGCAGACGACACATTTCCCATTTGTTTAGCACGAAAAAGAATCAACAAGTTGTGTTGTCACGTGATTTTTTGGTCTTTGTCTAGTACCCTGTTTTTCTTTTTAGCCAATGCTGACCGTGTGATCCTGACATTACCTCCAGTAATAATCATCAATGTTGCAAGTACAAGACTGATAAAAACAATTTTTTGTGGATGCTGGATGCCGTATATTTTAAAGGTATATTTTAAAAGGCAGTGATTGTTGATTGTCAAGATTGTCAATTGTCATGTGATTCATTAGAGGTCTCAGAAACAGGGACATAATTCGTTGTTTAAAATAATCCCAGTTCTGCCTTCTGTATTTATTTGAGTACATTAAAAGAACATGAAGCAATAGCTGGGCTGCAAGTTCAAAGGACTTTGACTAGCAGCTTGGGTGGGAAAATTTGCTGAAATTTATAACGACTGAATTTAGAGACAGAAAGATTCTAAGATGTACATGCCGAATATTAAAGGAAATACAATGGCAATCGTTATTTCAATATTTTTTTATTTATTAATAACAACAAATTTTAACACATATATAACTAAATATTTGACTATTTAATTTGATAATCTTACAGTCTAATACTTGCATGTACCATATCAAGTTTCCAGCAGTTAGCTTGCCCATATACTGACAGATGCATTTCGATAAAGCACAGCATCACTGCGCATCAGCCACAGTCGTTAAAAAAATTATTTATCGTATAAGTCGCTCCTGCATATAAGTCGCACACATCATTTTTTAAAAAAAAAAAAAAGTAGCGACTTATACCTAGGAAAATACGGTAATCACCATTTTCAATGATAAAACAAACTATGTTTCAAGGTTAAATTTGCCAATTTACAATTTCTTATCACGACATTTTTCATGTTTAATACATTTTAAAATATATTTTCCATGATAAAAATCGGGAGCCATGCCAGACACAGCATTATAAGCACCGAATTATAGGTGCTGAGTTATCCTTATAGGTGCTGAGTTATCCGGTGCGTTATGGAGGGAGTGGTGTACCTTTTGTTATCAGTAATGAAATCAGTACTTGGGGCCAGTACATAAAGCTAAATGCAGTGTCCAGGGACCATTTTGACAATAATCACACTAATTTTCTTGATGAATGGAAGAGTAGGTTTTTTTTTTTACAAATGTCCATTTATGATACAAGTATATTTACTGGATCTTGTCATGGGCAGGATGCTGGTAAGTACTCAAAACAATAAACAGATCAATTAAATATTAAAAGGAATGCTGACCTGCATTTGCATTTTATTTCATTAATTCCAACACAAGACCACTTATTACTGTAGCATAATTTTTATTTGTGGGGCTCAAATTTTGTGGTTTTGTATCAAAAGACATTTCATGGGTACATGAATTCATGGTTTTGCATGTTTGCATATTTGCAGGTATTTAATTTTGAGCCTTGACCTCTGCAAATTTCTAAAATAAATACAAAAGAATTTAACTAATCCAATACAAATAGCAGTCACTGAATATTTAAAACAATACTACCACATGTATGAAAACAAATCCAAGACAAACAACTCTAGTGGCCTAGTGATTAGGTGTCTAGCTCAGATGCAGGAGGTTGCGAAATTCAAAGGCTGTCAAACCAAGACTTTAAAAAATGATACTAATAGTTGCCTTGCTTGGTGCTCACCATTAAGAGGTTAGTGTTAGGACTGGTCAGCCTGGTGTCAGGATAATGTGAATGGGTGGGACATCATGCTACCTGTCTGTGGCATAATGCCCCAGTGGTAGACATCACTATAAACTGCCACACTGCAGACATCAGAGGAATTTACCCGCCCCCCCCCAATCTCACATATTCACTAGCACATAAAAACCAAGACTTCAATGCTTAAATTAAAATTCAATACTTAAACCATGTTCTCTTCCTAGTGATGAATGACAGTGGGTGGAATCATTCCTCTTTCTATGTCTTATGTACAACCACTAGACTGGACAATAAGTACCTGTACAAAGAATTAAATTGACACTTCCACAACTGGTATGCTAAACAGGACTCCATCAGGTAAAAGGAAGATGTTACTGGTGTTGATCCTATTAGTGAACCTTGCAACCTCATTAATCAACCCAGTTCTAGCTGAATGGACAATTGCATCTCACAGGACAATGAGTTATAGTGGAGACTTGAGAAAGCTAGGTTAGTCTAATTCTGCAATCTGGTTGTTTTTTTTACCTGACAAGCATTTGTGTGAACCATAAGACTAGACTGACACTATACTATAGTTTTGTCTGAAAAATCAGTGGTATCAGCTTTAATACTCTGCTGTAATTAGTGTACATGTATGTACATAAGAGTTAATGATAGTGCTTCAAGCAACAGTACTATTTTACAGACTTGTTGCTCTTTTGTATTATGGATGCATAAATGTGCTCTCAAGAGGATTTATATCTTTCAACAAAAATTGTACTAGAATAAAGAATCAATAAAAATTAAGTATAAAATTTAATTTTCAAATCCTAGTAATTTTTTAATAATCTTTCATTTTCAGTTTGCTTTTTGTCACTTATCCTTACTTATCACGCATACTGATTTAAGGCAGCAAGTGAAAATTACAGGTACTGGATACTTTAATCATACATATGCATTGGAACAAAAATACGCTTCATAATTCTTTTTTTCAAAATGTTAAAACTAATAATAATAATAATAATAATAATAATAATAATAATAATAATAATAATAATAATAATAATAATATTAAGGACTTTATAAAACACCTAATCTTTAGAAGCTCTAAGCCCTTTACATTTGACCACACTTAAAAATAAAAAAACAATGATATGATTACAAAATAAAAATAGACATCACAAAATTAGAAACAGAAAAACTTGCTGTAAATTTTTATGGTAAGGAAACATAAGGATACTTCAGTGGGTCCTCATGACTGTTCTTGCAGTTGAAATAGTTTTAAGAGTGTTTGCATCTTGCAGGTGTATACACATGGGTGAGATCAGATAAGTATGTTGGACTGGAGCCCTAGCACAGAGAACAAATTGTGTGTGTAATTCTGGATGGTATGGAGAGCCAGTGTAGGGTACAGAGCAGGAGAGGCATGTTCTGATAGTGGTACTCTAAGGATGATCTAGCGAAGTGTTTTGAACTTTATGAAGTAAATATTGAAATGAACCAAACAATTGAGTTACAATAGTCCAGTCTTAAAAGTACAAAAGGAACACACAAGTGTTTTAGTAGTGTCAACTGAGAGATACTTGCGAATGGAGCTGATGCATCTCAGCTCAAGATGTGAAGCCTTGCATGTTAATGACATGTTGATACAATGAGCTAGTACTGTTAAGAGCAACACTGAGGTTTCATACTGACTGCTTGAATTTAATATTGGTATTGCTGATATTTTGTGTCTGAGGTAAAGGATGTGAAGGACAATGTGTTGTAATCAGGATGGCTTCAGTTTTATCATCATTCATCTGAAGTGTGTTACATGTCATCCATGATTTCACTTCAGAAATGCACCTCTCTGCCTTCATGGTAGCTTCAAACTTCAGCTGGATGGCTAACTTTGTATATTTGGGTGTCATCAGCATACAATTGGTGAGACACTGGATGATCTTTGACACTTGAGAGTGGCCAGTGTATAGATTGAAGAGAACAGGTCCAAGAACAGACCCCTGTGGAAAAATCACAGCATAGATCAATTGGGCTAAAGTGTTTTCCATTTGGACAATTTTTGTGTCCTGTTGACCATATGTGAATGCCAAATACATGCTGGAGACAAGTAATATATCATGGTCTATAGTGTCAAATGCTGCAGACAAGTCAAGGAGAGTAAGTACTAGTCTTTTTGTCATCCAAAGCAGAGAGAAGGTCATAGACTACTTTCAAAAGAGCAGTTTCAGTACTGTGGCACGGGCTGAAAAGACTTTAAATTCAGATGAGATACAAGTTGGGATAGAACAACTTTTTCTAAGATTTTTGACAAATACATAAATGGGAGATTAGAAACTGGTTGGTAGTTCTTTAGATCAATATGGTCGAGTGTTGGTTTCTTCAACAGAGGCTTTACAATGGTAGTTTTGTAAAATGATGGAAATTCCCCATATAAAAAAGACATTAATAACATCAGTTAGTGAAGGCAATATTAGATCGAAGCAATCTAGCAGCAGTGATATCCATTTCACATGACTTTGGTGCACTCTTCATCATGAATGTACATACTAAATTCATAGCGACAGATTCAAATGCTGCTAACGACAGATTCAAATGCTGCTAACGGTTGATGCTGAAATTCTGTATTGCAACTTTATGGTGATGACAAGTCAACTGAAATTGTGTTGTCAAAGTTTATCAAGGTCCGGAAGGTCAATTGGAGAGAAGGTAGCTGGAAGTGGTATACATTTATTTCTTGACTGTAGCTTGTAAGTAATTTTAAATAGCTCTTTGCAGCTGATCTTTCCCTGCGTGCTAAGATCACTACTGTACTGATTATAATATATGTAGATTCCTTTTGTGAGAGAATATATTATACTGATCGCGGCTGTAATGGATGTAATGTATTATAAAGAGATTTGCTTCCTTTTGCATAAGAATATTTTATATTATAGAATTACAGCTGTATATATTATAGTGGCAAAAACTTACTTTATATGTCCATTCTCTAAAACGTATGTTGATTTACATCCTATTTCAAATGTCCTTTTTCTTTACAACACACAAAATACAAGTTAATGATAGAGAAAAGAAACTATTTAAAGCATGAATTTTGTTTCTGATTATGTATAAATGTACAGCTATGATCAATAGATACTGTGATCAAAAACATGAAGTCAGAATAAAACATTTACAAAATGTGCATAGCGAAAATTTGGTTTAAATCAACCACATCCCCCAAACCAGCTGAGACTTTGTGGTGTGCTTTAAATAGTTTTGTGTACATGTAGGTATGCTTGCAATTTAATTTTTATCAGAATTGCACAACCTGGTTGTTGTTATGGTGCTTGCTGCTTTTAGTTCCTGGGAGTGGGAGGGACTGGGATTTTCCCTTTAAATGACTTTTTTTCTGAATCATTTGTTAACTGACAATATGGATATATGATTTTATTCATACAAACACATCTTTTGTTTCAATAACAGACTGGCAGATATATATTTATCCACAAAATAGCAAGATTATTTGTTCAAAGCTGTTTGAAAGCCATTCATATATATATATATATATATATATATATATATATATATATATATATATATATATATATATATATATATATATATATATATAAAATCTGCCCCCAAACACACAAATTGGTCCCTTATTTATCTGAAACTTTTCATTGATTATAATCAATATTATTTTTGTGGAGTTAGTAGATGGATGAATTTTAACACCCAATATGTACTTGCAGATATCAGATAAAGTAAACATAATAGGGAAGAAATCTGCCTAACAATAAAATTTTGTCATTTTATGTGTGCGATATTCTGTTAATCTGTTTATTAAAATTATTTTCTCTTTAATATTAATATAACCTTTATCTGCCATAATTAAACCCCCTAGCTCTAACAAATCTATAAGCTGGTGCCTAGCTTAGCCTTGTTTTGGAATCACTGACCCAGGGTCACATTAATACATGAATACATTCTAAGAATGGTCTATAGGGAATGTGTTGCCCAATAAAATTATTGGGCAGGAAATCACTGGAGATGAGGCAAGCATGAAGGTGTCCAATCACTAAACTTATATTGGATATAGCCTCTGTGCTGTAACAGGAGGTCCCTCCTCTTGGGCAATATTCTGGGATGGTCAACCAAGCAGGTTGAGAAGATTTTCAAAGTATGATCACTGAGGCTATACAAATGAATTGAGCAACATAATTTTGTGATGTAACTGAGGGGTAATCCTCAGGAAGGCATAAAGCAAAGAGAAAATCACTCTTCAGGCAGAACACATTCAGTGTCCTAGCCATCTGGTCAGGGACTGGGGATTGTTGCTAGCATTGTTGCAAACAAGTTCACCAAAGAAGATCAGCAAATTTGGAAGACTAGTGCTGAGGATAAAAGAACAGTCTGCATAGGTAAACCATGTCCACTGTGGAGTTCAAGGTCCCCAGCACCTCCAACCTTAATATAGGAGGAAAATCCTGAAACCAAAGCTTATATCCACTTTCAAAATAAACATGACCCAGCAATCGACCATGCCCAATGAAGTCTATGAAAGGAGGTTAAACCTTGCACTTAAGAGACCCAACAGGAGAGGTGTGTATGTCCCCAGATGCTTTTCTTTGGTCACAACCTATTTAGGCATTCCTGCATGAAAATGCTCAAAAAAAAGTCAAAAATACTTTTTTGAAGTATTATCTAAATATGTATTTGTGTGAACTAAGCCTACACTAATTTAATAACACCAAGAACTCAACTTTTCAAACCCGGATCTTCCAGTACATTACACAATGGCACATCTTGAACAAAGTATATGTGCAGTTGATTCTGACTTGTATTTAAGTATGATATATAATACCTACAGTTTTTAAAAACTGAATTCATTGCTGGATAGACAATATTGAGAAAGCTACATGTCTGTCCATATGTTTGTGCCCTGTTACATAGTAAAGACAAAAATTCAAGCAATTACCTTTTTTGCAGTGTACTGGACTGGCAAGTTTGACTGACTTTGGGGATAAGGCTGGAGAAGGTAGATGTTGGCCATAGGAATTGCCATTAGCTGACTCCAGACATTAAATTCTCAAAGAATTAAAATAATTTTTAATGCAAAACACTAAGGCATGCTAAGCTTAATAATCAAGACTTAATAAACAAAACAACCAAATAATACTGAAAATAAATATGTCATCAACCAGACCTGTTTGAGAAACTGAGAAAGGATATATTAACAAAAACCCAGTCTGGTAAGATTGATAATAAAGAATGCAAGCCTATAATAACTTCTGACAATGAACTGGTGCTAGATAACTAAAGACATAACATAAAAACCAAAAACTGATATGTGATTTGCTTTCTGAGATAAAAATCACAAGTCACATTAGGAGGAACATGAATTATATGTATCATGATTTTATTACTGTAATAAAACAATAAAGACAAGACAGTCTACAGATATGTTTTGGTAAGGACAGGGGTAAATAATTATCTACCCAAAGAAAAATAATTCACAAACAATGCAACATCTTTTCCAAATACTGTCTACTCACAAGTCTAACTGCAAACTGCACAGACCCAGATCTGCCATCACATAATGGATATCATTAGTGTAATTCAGATTCACCAGTCTAACAGAATAAAATGGAAATAATAAATAAGGATCTTCCAGGTGGTGTTACATTGGATAGATAGAACATGGGTGGACTGCAATAAAAGCAGACACTACTGAGTAGATTCAATTCCCAATATAAGCATGCAGTATGATGCATCATATGTAAATTGATCTTTTCAACCAAAACTTTGCTTTTGTAAAATCACTAAAAGAAAGTCTTTTGTAAAATCATGAAATGATAGTATTTTGTAAAATCATGAAAAGAAAGCAATTTTGTAAAAATCATGAAAAGAAAGATTTTGCAAAATCATGTAAAGAAAGTATTTTGAAAAATCATATAAAAAAATTATAGTAATTTTGTAAAATTATGAATAAAATTATTTTGTAAAGTCATGTAGTGGATAAAAAAGTTTATAGTTAATTTATCAATGCCTTAAATAAAAAATGAAACTTGTTCAGGCAAAGAAATAACTAGTGTATCATTTGCAGGTAGAAAAAAAAAGGAAGCAATTTATTTAGAAAACTTTAGGTCATCTCATTTTTGGTAAACAATCAAGGTCAGATTTTAATCAATGACACAAACACTAAATTCAAGATCTTTTCTACAGGGGATTAAGTTTTTTAAAAAATGATTTTTCTTAAACAGGCCAATTTTTATCCCTATTTTATCTTAAAAATGTTAATATTTTGACTGGAAAAGTTGGTGGGGTCAACTTAACACAACAGACTTGTTCATTAAGTTAGATGCAATCTGTCCACATCATACATAAAGTGTGACCCTGCTGTAACATGCTCCCTTATGATGGGAATTTGGATATAACAGTGTCATGGCATGGCTCCCTAAATTTCATTCACCTTATTAGATATTTTTCTCGTAACACAAAAAACCTTTTAAGTATGTAAAGTAAATTGCAAAAAGTTTTATTGTCATGTTGGAAAAGAGATTGCTTATAAATTTGTCATGGCTCCTGAAATATCAAATACATGTACTATTCTCATACACACAAAAAATAAGTACACAAAGTAAATTAAGTAACATTTTGTTATCATTTGGGAAAAGATATTGCTTATAAATTTTAATGTAAGACATTTGTGGCATTGCTCCCAAAATAAAACATGTATTATTCTCGTACACAGAAAACATTTCTTTTTTTTAAGTGCAAAAAATAACATGTAGAAAATTTTATTATCATTTTGGGGAGAAAATCATGTATGGATTCTAAAATAAAACGATTGTGGTGTAGCTCTTAAAATTTTTTAATTTAACAAATTTCTTACAGTTTTTTGCTAAAATAAACATCAGAAATATGAATATCTGAACCCATGACTTTCGAGAACTTTGATCTTTGTTTATTGTTGAAAGATGACAGCTCAGAAGTGTTAATGTTCTTATTACTGGTTCATGAGCAATGAATCCATCAAATCTACTTTGTATTTGTTTACAATGCATTCCCTATACAATCATTGCTCAAACAATATTGGACATGTGTTCTATAGGCTGCATTCACAACTAAGTAATAATGCTTAGGTTGAAAAAGATTCTCACCTGAATTTATAAATCAATTTAAGTATGTTGCTCATCATCAAAGTCAATTTCCAAGCTAAACTTGTTCTAATTATGGGTCAACAATTTATAAGACATCAAACAAACAAAAGCTGCACAGGACAACATGCATGTGGCTTGGCAGTATTGTTTTATGCAATTAGTTGACCAGTGAATAATGTTGTCCATTCCCTACAAATATAAATCCCTTGTTTATTGCTGAGGTCAGAAAGCAGCTGAAAATTTGAGTTTCTCAAACAATAATAAAGTACTACAATAATACAATACTAATATAATACAATAATAAAGTACTACAAATTACAGATGAGAAAATTTAACAGTGTGAAATTTACATAGACATTTATTTATTTATTTATTTAACTTTCAGACATACTGTTTCATCATTTGTTACATACTATTTGCTATTTACTTTTTCCCATTGTATTCAGGCCCATAAAGATCTGTGACAAAATTTCTAAATGTTTTTAAATATGTGTGCAGATATTTTCTATGGAAATATTTGTACTGTGGATTCAATGTATATGATGAGATTCAAGGGTGAGTACATGGTGTTGATACTTACTCAATTGATGCAATACATTTGACATGTATATATAAACTATACAGTGTATGCACCAATGCATGGTTCTCTGAATAAATTATTATATATTCAATCTGTTATCACTGCAGGTATTTTTCTCATTTAATATACATAAGATTTAAAATGGTAACTGTGCCAATGAAGCACACATTTTTGCACACGATTTTATTTACACACACACTCTCAATAACCCTGCAAATTTGTTGGTAACATAAATGGTTGCTTATAACAGTTTGATTCATAATGTGGTGGGGTTCTATGGCTCCCAACCATGTGTTATAGTGGGGTCACACTGATGTGATGAAAGATACAGATAACACTTTGTTATCATAGCTGGATTTTGTCCTACAATGTAACAGAAAACAAAATGTACCAAAAACAAATAGGGATAATTAGAACATTCTAGTGCACAAGCCAAGTTCAGTATACCAGACAGTTATTTGCTTTATTAGATAATTGGGACCTTATTTGAATTAACTTTTCCTACCACCAGTATTATTTAGGACACCTTTTAAGTCTGTTTAATGCCTTTACTTGTTAAATTTTTATTCATTACAATGGAATATATGCTTAACAGATATATGTTCAAACTTTTCTAATTGTAGTTTTTTCAGAGAAACCTCAATGAAGTCAATACTATATCATTGTAAATCTGAGAAACTTTACAATTATTTTTCTATAGAACTAGAAAAAGATCTGACAGTTATGACTCTATGGTCAAAGTTAGTAATAGACAGAAGCAAACAAATGATTTAATTATCAAAGTTATAAAATGAAAATGTTACAGGAACTTGTAGTCTTATGAATTAAATCCATAATAATCCTAAAAAAGTTCTATTAAAGTCCAAAAGAATCAATTCTTTCAAAATGAATTTCAGATCTTGAATGCACTGGTCTGCTAACAGTCCTGATGTATCAAAATGGCATTGTCCTCAACTCCTTTGAATAATTCACAATAGTCCCAGAATGACTTTAAAGTTTCAATGAATAATCTAAATAAATGATCCATCTCAAATAATAACTGAACACAACATAAAATGTGTCTGCAGACTTGATGCTACAACAAGAATGCAAGAAACAATGTCTAAGATTAACAGCTCCACATACACAAACATAAGGATGAAAATATATTTTGCTGCAATTAGCTATGTGACATTTTTGCAAATATGCCACATCATAAATGAACCCACCTGACTTAACCCATCGAAAAAACAAATTCTTCTAAGAACCCATTGAGAAATTACCCCCCAAAGTTGTCAACGGGTATTATCAGTATTATTATTAATGATTTTAAACATCAAAGTCAACAAGTATTTATAGATCTGAGCAATCTACTCTTAAAAACTTAAAAAAGAACTGCAATATACCCATGCACAAAATTTAACTAACATCCTGACTTATGATAATCATTACAATTTACAGCAATGAACAAAAATTACATAGACAATCGTGCATGCGTTACAAATGATATAGATATATATAACACTGACTCATGTTTTTGTGATTCTAGATGAACTTTAACATTCTGAATTGTTGTTGTTCTGAGGCTTAATGCCATTTTTCTGCACACAATACATGGTGGCCAGTATTAATGGTGGAGGAAGAAACTGGGAAATCCACAGAAAGAACCATAGACCCATGAGAAGCTTTCTCACATATCCCAATCTTAGACTCGAACCCAAGAAGACAGGTGAGATGGCAGTGATCCATAATGGAGCGCTTTAGACCACTTGGCCACTCAGGGCCCCTGGTTTGTTTTTCATCTCTTACTTCTCTTGAAAGACAAGGGCATATTTCAACTTTGTTGTTTTAGCAAAGACATCACTGCTGCACATGATTGTATTGGTTGATGTAATCACATGACCAATTATACAAGTCAATCATGTTCTCCATGCCATAACAGTCCTAAAAGTTATACCTGGCACCCTTTGAAGGTGACATCATCAATATAAATGAAAGTCCCTTGACAGGACTGATGCTCTACTGGCCATAAAGAAAACTGAGACATGATCATTTCTTGGTTTTATCCACAAAGTGTTGAAACCATGTCTGATACTTTTAGTAATTATAAGTTTTAGATAAGCTGGTGGACATATTTTATGTAAAATTGATATAATTTCTATTTAGAATCAAGAAATATACATAAGTCCTCAGATGCTAATCCCTTCTTGGTATGGCTTTCTGCTTTGGCCATATTGGATATTAGCTTGGCACCATTTTCATTAATGACCAACAAGACATCACAAAAATTCTTTTGGTGAAAACCATATCAATGTAACCAATCATCTAGGAGAAGAAACAATAACTAGATTTTCAAAACGGACAGTGTTGCAGCTCTTTTAGCAACAAGATCACACCATCTTAATTTACAACCAACTAACATGAAAACTCATGCTGGTATGACCAGTAGTGATAAGAACTCTTCTATGAAAATCTCATATCAATACCACTTTCCATTTAGGAGGAATACGATAAGATTTTAAAAATTGGTGCTGAGGTGACCATACTGGACATCAGATTGACACCATTTACATTCAAGACCAATCACATGATAGGCCATTTAATGAAGACCCCAATTAGGATTAATCTGCGAACATTAGTTCATCACTGGTTCTGCATTTGCAGCGATAGTTCCCTCAAACCAACAAAAGTTGCTTCTTTTAATGTAACAATTTTACAATTTGAAAATTATCATCTATTTCTTGAATTAATTTTAGATGCTATTTTACCCAGATTCCTCCAAAGGAATGTTGCTCTACTGTCTGAAAAGAATTTCTAAGAATTCAGTTCTTTAAAGTGCTGAGTGCTTCAAAAATCTTATGATATTCATGAATGATGTTGAATAACAGCTATATTAGATAAAAGATTAGCAGACTGGTGAAAATCCTGTGCCAAAATATGACCATTCATTAAGGAGAATTGGTGAATATGTTCACTGTGGTACAATATAAGATGTCAGATCAGCATTTTCCCATGAAAAATCCCATGTTAATCTGACTTGTCATAAATGAGCACAGAGACAAATAGAATTTCAAGACAGCTGCCATGGTGGTCATAGGATGTCAGATCAGTACCATTTTAAGTTAGCATTAACTCATTAATCCCTAGCGATGCTTTTTTATGGGGCAGGAGGTGGTAGCCTACTTCTTAGCTCTGTAGCATTAAGGCTATGGTAGACAAAATATACAAATGTAGCTTTACAATGATACCAAATAATATGGATGTTCTTGTTGCACTACAAAATAAAGAGGGAAAAACGTCACTTTTTGGACGAGTTTTTTCCAGCCGAAATTCTCTTGAGCTCGTGATACAGTTTTGTGTCCAAATTTTAGACTTTATGGCTACAGATCAAAGACAGCAGTGTAAATTGCACACAGACCTAAACGTTGCAAAAATTATGGATAGGTGGCACTCTACAGTTTTACATTTACCATAGGGTTAATATTTTAAAGAAAAATAGTTTTCCCAGGTTTCCTCACTTGTTATACTGGCTATTTAAAAAACTTTGTATATCTTAGGTATTGTTCAAAGAAACTTTAATTCACTTTATTTTGATGTATGATTGATGGGTGTAATATGGGTTAGAGAGAATACAGCTTGGCCTTATTCCAGATGTACACCTTTCCAAAAGTGCTAGCTCTACTTGCTCACTTTCACTTCTCAAACTTCAGAGGTAAATTGTAAAAAAAATAGAACTATAACTTTGTTTACATTTTATGTATTTGGTAATTCATTCATTGCACTTTTAGAAGCTGGTATTGTCTAGTTTGGCAAAATTCATTTTCCATATTTTAATAGCTGCCAAGAATAGTGTACTTTAGACAAATTCAGGTTGATTTTTGGAGCACAAGGGAACAGTCATTTTAGTTAGCAGTGACCTAAGATCATATAAAATTTCCAAAAGTACAATATCCAAAGAAATTTCAGCCACATTACATGAAAGTAGCATATAGGTATGCCAACACCTTACATACATCACTCTCTCAAAGGTACATAATAACTGGTGAGGCCACCTAAGATGGGCATTTAGAATGTAGATTGGTCTTGAAAATGATGGGTCCAATTTTTATCCTTCTGCTCATGTTCAGGCGTAAAAGCCAATGAAACTCAACCTTTCTAACACAGCATTTTTCTCAGCATACTAATCCTTCTGACTACAAAGAAATTTGTGTTAAATTAGAGTTCGGATGTTGACATAACCTTCCATTCAGGAGGATAAGCAATAAAAGGATTTTCAAGATGGCCATCATCTGCTCAGTACAATTTTCATTTAGGATTAAGTAGACTTCATAATAAAGTTCTATTAAAACCACATGGCAATATGAATTCCTTTTGAAGGTGCAGCAATAAAATTTTCAAGATGGCAACTGTGGCACCAGATTGGTACCACTTTAGCGCTAGAGATCACATTACGTCTAAGTGAAAATCCTCATGCCAATAAGACCATCCATTCAGGAGGAGTAGCTATAATAAAACATTCAAGATGGCAACAGTGGTGACTGTCCTGGATGTCCAAGTGGCACCATCTTCCTTTTGAATCTACTAGACTATGAGATGAAAGTAAAGTTATATGGCAACCCTCCAAGTAACCTAGGAATAGCTCTAGTACTAATATTAGTACCTTAGTCCTTTTGTGGACACATACTATCATGAGTCTATGTGTATTACTAGAGCAGCTGGGTGTAAATCACACCTTAGCTCTTTTTTTAGCTTAATATTAAAAATTTTGAACATGTTTTTTGATATATTATGAAATAAACTGAATAGTCCTCTTTTTAATACCTGGAATAATCACAAATCATTGTATAAATAGTGATAAAATCTTTGTTTACCTTTCTTATCCAATATTTTCATTTTGATCATCCGCCATATTTCAAATAATGCCTACTTCCGTTCTCAACCTAGTTTATGTGCCATGTAAGGACGTTAATGCCTTATTTCGAAACGTAAACATATCATAGTAAACAAAATATGGTGCAGTTTGAGTCTTAAATTCTTTGCATTAAAAGTAAATATGGTTTACCAGTGACTGAAATTCCACCAAGAAGCAATTATTTTCTCAAAACCATATTCCACAATTTATGCAAGTATCCATTCTCCATCTTCTCACATTATCATTCAACAACTAATGCCATATCCATATATAGTCTGACAAGCCTTATGTAGAAAAGGGGTCAGGCAAGAGTTATCTGTCATGGTGGACACTGAGGTCAGCAAAACTATGTCAATTTATTTTACAGTGTAAGGGCTTATAAGATCAATATAAGCCAAACTTCTTTGACAAAATGATTATACTTATTTAGTAGATTTCTAAACTAATTGTGTTTCTGACTTGAATGAGGATTTTTTTGCTCCATTACATGATATGAGATCAGTTTGTAGCCCCAACCACAACAAAATAAGTTGAGGCATCGTAGCTAGGAATGGCTCTAACAAACTTGTGCCAATGGACAGATATGCAACCACTGGACAATGGATGGACAAAACACAAGGGACAACAGTCCATCCTATTATCTCTACTGATCTATGACCAGCAAACCTAAATTGGTTAGACTGATTTCGGAGTTGCTTGCATTTCATATAATTCCTAGTACAAGACAAAACAAATGATAGTCATAGTGGATCAGTTCATTTTACTTGAAAGATACATTGTATTAAAAGTCAATTTTACTCTCTCCCACTCTCTCTCTCTCACAGCTGCAACTAGTGATAAACTGTGCCCCACTCCCTGTCTCTTGTCTCTCTGTCTCTCCCTCTTCCCCTCCACCCTCTTTCCCTCACCCTCCCCGACTCAGTATTACAGGTAATATAAATCTTATTTTAGTTTTGTTGCTGTCTCCTTGAAACTTTCAATGTATTCAGGTTTTCTTTTCTAATATGGAGGATAGATATTTTCCAATGGATGAGAGCTAGATATTCTTCAGCACCAATGTCAGGCAGAAAAGGTTACAGTTACTTGTCCTCTAGTGGCCATTAGATTTATTATGTGGTTTGAGTATGAAGTTTCAGTTGCCATTTTCACTTAGCCCAAGTCAGATTTAGTTCAATGAATGCAGCTATGTGTTTACCAGACAAGGAAGTAGTAAATAATTTTAACTTAACTACAGTGAATACCACTAGATACTAACTGGTAGCAACAACAGTTAACAAATGGGACTGCTTATAAAATCTTGCTGCATTCTGCACTGTTCATTTTGGTTAGGATAGGGACTGTTGTGACTTATAGCACTAATACCTGACCTATACCTAACATAGTATTGTCATTTAAGTCTCCCTATTTTCTATATTTTTATGTGCACTGTTAACATTCAGTTCTACCTAAAGTTTCATTTATTTGATTGTCACAACTACTAAAGGTACTTTTATAACCTTGCAGTGATAGTGATAGCAAACGCTGCCCCGAAAAACAATTTTATAAAATTTACCACAATATCACAAAATGTGGATTTAACCAGGCAGGTATTTTATGTGGCAATGCTGGCAACATGACATATGATTGAAAAACTTTATGTCTCTTACCAGTTTTCTGACTGGCAATCAGTTACCCATGGCAGAGGTTAAAATTTTATTGATCCCTATACAGGAGGTTTAAAACTTTTGTTAGGTCTGGTCCAAAAAAAACCTGGGTCTATAGATTTCACTTCAAGGCTTACCAAACATGTAATACAATATATATTATTCTATACTGAAAATAGTTACAATGGTAAATATATTTCCTACTATATTCAATTGTTTCATTCTCATTTCTCACTGTAGCTTCATCTACATGGTTCAATATACCTATTACAATTCAACTGAGACTTTGTCCACTGGATTTTCAGGGGATACAATTAGCTGGCTGCAAAGGTTAATAATGAGGATCCTGAACTTTAGGCTTAAGGAATTTTTGCTTGTCTCAGCTCAATGTCATATTTGCTAAGCCCCAGCTATAAAGTCATGTATAACCTATAATCTACTGTCTTGGGACTGTTACTGTGGCCATGTATTTGATGTCTAAAAGATTGCTGTGGGTCTGTGCTGAACTCTTACGCAATGTTACATGACCAGCCAGAGACCAGAATCTTTAATCAGCACAGTCGATAGATCACACCATCTAAACAAAGGCTTGCAGTTATCACACATGGGGGTTAAAACTTAATTCAAAGATCAAAGGGAAGTCTATATGGTGAATGGGGCATATTCTTATCCATCCCCATGTTGACAGACAGCATATTGTCTGCTAAGTTTGATTCAATTGATTCAACAGCGATATCCAATCAGAATTGATTACAATGCAGGCCGAATGTTAACTTTCAGAACTCATAAGAGAAAATGTACTAACCTGAAAGGATAAAAGCAGTAGGGTTAACTCAGAAGCTTCAAAAAGGTCAGTAAGTTATTTGCTTGATATTTGCTGAATATTACAGCATCATAATCATAATAATTTGTAGTATATATACTTAATTACTAGAATTGTTTAGTATAACAGGATTAAGAATATGCAGTGGCCACACCAAGAGCAACGGCTTCGACTGGCTGGCTAAACTAGCTTGATGGTAGCTGATGCATCTCTCAAACCCTCATCAAGTTAGGAGCTTGCCTATTATTGCATGCAAAGCCAGCCTCAGCAAACTGCAGAAGAGATCAACCTAGTGATCCAACAGCCACGAAGGTGAATCTACAAATGTTTTGTGGAGAGCGCAGGACATGACAAGGATAAAAAAAACAGCCAAGCACTAAGACAACTCTGGACCAAGGTCTTGCAGCACAAAGACATGCACCTGTCAACAAAGATGAAGGTGTACAATGCAGTTGCCCTCACTCTCTTGCACTGTTGTAAAACATGGACTGTCTACCAAAGGTCCATCAGCTGGAACAATTCCTTCAGCACTCCCTGAGATCCATCATGCAGATCAAGTGGCAGGTCAAGTGGCAGGACCGAATCTCCATCCAGGAAGTCCTTGATAGATCTAATACAACAAGCATGACAGAAGAAATTGAAAAGCCTATCTGATGATAGGCTTATTGTAAGGTGAGAGGGCTCTGGAAAGATTGTTCTGTCCTTGTGTTTTCATAAGAAGCTTTTTAGGGGACAGAACTTCGGGTTCTATTGGGTCCCAAGTCTTCAAGAGTTGGAGATGGAACTGAGGTTGTTGCTGAGAAAATCTAAGTCAACAGAAGGGCAGTCACGATAGAGAAAGCAGAGCGAGGAGGAGTCTAGAAAGTGAAGGAGGACAAGGAGTCTAGTGAAAGTCGAGGAGGAGGAGTCTAGAGAAGTCAAAGAGGAAGAGAAGGAATTTGGAGAAAGTTTGAGGAAAGAGAAGGAATTGGGAGAAGTATGAGACAAAGGATACAACAGGAATAGAAATACAAGGACAGGTGTAAATCTATCTCACACTGCTAATCAAGTGATGCAATAGGCTTATTAAAGGGTCAAGTGGAGAAAGGCAACTGGAAATTTGAGTTATTTGATTACTGAACTATTATTCAATTGTTATTCATTGAATTTAAACCTTTTGTGTTATCTTTAGCCATCTGACCATTGACATTGCTGACTGGGAGCTTGGAGCTTTACATCTATCTTTCACATAAATTTAACTTTCAACAAAAGAGCCTGGTTGGGACATTGGGAACACCCCACCACAACCATAACAGTCCTCACACTCACTAAGGGTACTTTTCTGACCCTGCAGTCAGTAACACATACAATACTGACAGAAAAAGTTTATAAACTTTATCACAATATCATAAACTTAGTTTAAACCAAACTCTAGCAACATTAATGCTTGAAAATTGTATGTCTCTTCCAAGTTTTCTCCACCCATACCATACTGGATTTTTTAGCACCTCTGCAATCCCAAATTTGTGCCAAAAAAAATCAGCTTCCTCCAGTTTCTCTGCTGTGGTGGCTCAATCATTAATGTATTCTACACACAACCAGTGGGGTGTGGGTTTGAAACCTGTACAGACCAGGTTAGGATCAACTATTTTGGCAAACACTGCCTTTCATGTGTTGACGTCCCATCAAGCACAAAACAAACCAAACAATCCTCCTTTAGCATAGTTTCATGCTAAAATCTCATCTAGGGTACATATATTGAGTTAAATACCAAACAAAGATCCTGATCTGCCACTGCATAATGAACTTGTAGACCAGGTTACATGTCTCTTGCACTTATTATTCCTACCTAATTGCACATACCCAGATCTGCTGGCATATTATGTGATGGCAGATCTAAGTGTGCAGTTTGCAGCTGGGTTCAACTTACCAGTATATATAGTATGCTGGGTACATATTTTATACAGCAAACATTCAACATGGAAAAGCAGTGACCCAGACTACACTTACTTTTGAAATGTAAAGCAGAACAGAATATACCCTGATCTATTCGTGTGTATTCTGCTATGGCAGATCAATTCTACTTTTTGCTGCTGAAAGCATCTTATCCAAGCATAGATAAATTGGTAGAATTACTGTTACATGCACTTGCACACAAGTGGATCCAAATGTGACCAACACAAACCTTGATCTGCTTTTGCATAATGTGTAAGACAGGTTTGTTCTACTGATTAGTACCAACAAACTTTTCAAACCCGGATCTTCCAGTACATTACACAATGGCACATCTTGATCAAAGTATATGTGCAGTTGATTCTGATTTGTATTTAAGTACAATATATAATACCTGCAGTTTTTAATAAATAACTGAAATTCATTGCTGGATAGACAACATTGAGAAAGCTACATGTCTGTCCATATTTTTGTGCCCTGTTACATAGTAAAGATATATAATACCTGCAGTTTTTAATAAATAACTGAAATTCATTGCTGGATAGACAACATTGAGAAAGCTACATGTCTGTCCATATTTTTGTGCCCTGTTACATAGTAAAGATATATAATACCTGCAGTTTTTAATAAATAACTGAAATTCATTGCTGGATAGACAACATTGAGAAAGCTACATGTCTGTCCATATGTTTGTGCCCTGTTACATAGTAAAGACAAACATTCAAGCAATTACCTTTATTGCTGTGTACTGGACTGGCAAGTTTGACTGACTTTGGGGATAAGGCTGGAGAAGGTAGATGTTGGTCATAGGAGTTGCCATTAGCTGACTCTGGAACATTAAAGCTTGGAAACCCATCTTGGTCCTACAAAATTAACAACATTTCAGTGCACTTTATATTTTCAAAGCTGCATATAAGTTCAAGGATCATGGAAAACATGGTTCTGTCAGGGTTAAATGAAGAAACTGCAAACTGGTATTTACCATTATGAAGCTTCCCATAGGTATAACTACCAGAAATTTTTACTTTTAACCACAGATCATCATTTATAAACATTAGCTTAAGTCATATGTATTTCTGTCACACTGTCTATTCTAGATCTGAAAATGTTGGTGAGAAACAAAATTCCCAATCCAACTGAAAAATAAAGGTGTCATTTTCTGAAATGGGGTATTATAGAAATAAAGGCATGGCTTGAAAATATGCAAAATCTTCACATTCAGTTGATTATGTGAAGTGAGCTTTTGGAAATGAGCCACAAATCACCACATATAAATAGCGCAATCCTAGAATAGTCCTTATACAAACCACTCTAGTTTATCCAAATTTCATTTATCTGACTGGATTGAAAACATGAATATATCAATGCTACTGAAAGTATTCCAAATTAAATCTGTTTATTTGACAATCAAGTACATACAATATTGTTAACAATGGTTAGGATCAATGTATGAAAGATTTGATTATTTAATACAGTGGAGAAATACATGTAGCCTCTTGCCTGGTCTATTCAAGAGCTGAAAATCGGGAAATTCATTCCATAATTTGTATTAGAAGGGGGGGTGCTAAATATAGGGGCATTTCCTAATGTAATTAACATCACAGCTTTGAAATATTTACCTTAATATTAATGCATATGGTTGGCATTTTAGCAAAATGTTGGGAAATTAGCATAAATTCTACAACTGTACATTGTAAAATACATTTACTGTAGTTATTTGTGCATACATGTAAAAGGAATGCAAACTTAGAATAACACAGGGCTAGATCTATGCATCAGCAGATGAGGGGGGGTGTTCTTAAAAACCAACTGCATAAATCTTAACCTGCTGGTTCAATCACAATCAGATCAGACTAAATTTATTGCCAACTTTCCCAAGATTTTATTAAGGACACGAGTTTCTTCACTCTTAATAAATATGAAAGCGTTTCTTTACAAATCGAACCCTAATAAAGTATAAAATAAAACTGTACAGCAGAACTTTAATGATCTGTTTAATTTCAGTAATGAACTCAGAGTCAGAGTATGCACTCCAGTCAAGGATCACTCTTCAGGAGTTAAGCACAAGTCAGGTATGTGTGCGAGAAGCACAATCAGCACAATACCATTCATCTTTGCAAATTGTTCCATATGAAGGATGTCACTTTACAGCAATGGGCATCATTTTCTGAAGCTTGTTTGTAGAGTTTTCATTCCACATATTTTGCAGAGTATGTAGAACATGCCAACCTGTCTAATGTTGAGAGTTCAATATATGGAAACTTAAATTCAGAAACAGGTGACTTCAGGGTAGTTTTGGCTGCACCTTTATGCTTCATAACATGTGGTAAAACCTTCAAGGAGTAAATCATGTTTCATATGGGACATTTACAGGTGGTCAAAAAACAAGGGTTTTGAGAAGTTTTTGGTGTGAAAAGGGAATAAGAAAAATATAATTCTTCGTGAGGTTTCAAAGTGATTCAATGACCAGAGTATGGCTGTAACATCTGTGGTAAAAATTAAGGCTTTATTTGATAACCTCATTTAAAGAAATTCTCAGGTTCTTTGTAATGGAAATCCACGGGACAGTATATTGTATATATGTACAGTCATTGTATGCAGCCTTTTGATTCAAATATGTTTACCACCAGCTCCAAAATTTGTTATGATTTGATTAATTTATTAATGATTGGTCTTATTTTGATACATGAAATCAGAATTTGTGCATGTAAATCTACATATTCTATGCATATCTTTGATCTAGATACAAAAGTCTTGCAAAAACTGCACATATCAAGTATGCATAACATTGTTGTTAATATCAATTGTATTCTTTCATAATCACTAAGAGTGATCGCATGATGTGAATATTTTCTGGGAAATCAATTATCCATTGAAATGGATCATTGAGATGAGTCTGCAAACATATGCATCAAACATTTTAAAAGCATCTCGAAGACAAAGAACCTAGCTGTTTGTATTTGAAATTATTAATCAGACTGCATTAATCAGCAGCCATTCACAATACAATTTCATAAATCTGAAAACATTGGCAAATCCAAGATGAAAACAGCTAAATATTGCACTGAGATTCCATTTTGAATGTTCTCTGACAATCTCCTCATACAGAATGATCAAACATAATTATGACAACATGAACTGAAATTTATTGTGTAAACATAGTGTGAAATCATAACTGAAATTTTTTCAGGATTCCTGCTGTGGTGGTATAAACAATTACCAATTACCAATGAAAATGAACCTACACTCTCCAAACAATGCTATATTTAAGATAATACAGTTCTCTTGGCACCTGTGACTGTTGAAGGAGTTCAGAAAAAAAAGGCAACCTTCTGTGGGAATCCAATCAAACAGATCCCAAATCCAATGATAGCCTGATGAGCCTATACAAAAGTGAAGGCAACCCTCTGTGGGAATCCAATCAAACAGATCTCAAAACCAATGAGAGCCTGATAAGACTATACAAAAGTGAAGGCAACCCTCTGTGGGAATCCAATCTAACAGATCTCAAAACCAATGAGAGCCTGATGAGCCTATACAAAAGTGAAGGCAACCCTATGTGGGAATCCAATCAAACAGATCTCAAAACCAATGAGAGCCTGATAAGCCTATACAAAAGTGAAGGCAACCCTCCGTGGGAATCCAATCAAACATACCTCAACTCCCAATGAGAACCTGATGGGCATATACAAAAGTGAAGGCAATCCTCTGTGGGAATCCAATCTAACAGATCTTAAAACTAAGGAGAGCCTGATGAGCCTATACAAAAGTGCATCAGTACTCTTGCCATTTCTACACATACAGTTTTAGTAGAATTGAAATTTTGAATAAAATGAGAAAACCGGAAGAAGGAAGAACCAGTTACAGAAAAAGCAAAGCATCTACTACATTATGTGACAGCAAATCTAAGTGTGTACAGTTTGCAGTTGGACCTATCCAAAGTAGAGACAGTAGTTGGCATACCAAACTGATGACTGAGAGGGAGCAAGTTCAGATCCTACCATCAGATCTGTCAGAGCTGGTTACCAGTGCCCTGAAAATTGTTTTTGTTTTTCCTGTTGCCTCTGATATAGTACTGACTACATAATGTCAGGGAAATAACTGCTGTTCTCAAGGATGTACCGATTCAGCTGACCCAGACTAGTTCTGAACCTAGAACCCTTGGATTATCAGCCCAAATCTCAACCAAATGAATTGCTGCTGCTCCCTGTACTTTATTATAAATATCTTAGCACTAAAGAACCTACTTATCTGTCTGTCTGAGACACACACACACATATACCAGTATATACAATGCATGCTTAATGAATACTCCATACATGTATACAAATGAAACTGATACAACTGCACTCAACAAAGATCCCTATCAGCTGAGTTGGCAATTCTATCTTTGTTCTTCATTGGCAGAGCAACCTTGAAAAGTGTAGACATATGAACAGTTCCTGAAGTACCACAAAATTCTCCTAACACTAACTGCTGTCATAATCACCTGTCTCAGCAGCTAAGTAACTGCTACCTGATGTACCTTGATATACTGAGTCAGAAGCATTGATTGCATCTACATGTAGCACCACTTGTGCCATTTCTTTTTACTAATAGTTTTCCCTGACTCCTTTACATGGCACTCTGCTGTACATGGGTTTTCCACCATCTTATACAAAGCAAAAAAAAAAAAAAAAAGGAATGCCTAACCTTAAAACTGGCTGAATACTGATTTTAGGTCCTTTTATTGTTTGTACTCATTCATATTTGCATTTCAGTTTGCATTCTTGACTTATGAAATGATAATTTTCAATCAACACTAATGAATTCTTTAAAAGGAAGCATTCAACAATATTTTCAGTTTAAACACCATCATTATTCTAATAACAGTAATTACTAAAGCCAGCATTGTCTGGTGGTTCCATACACCATTGTCACAAGACTACATTATACAGTTCTCCATTCTATCTGTCTGTCTGTATCTATCTGTATGTATGTGTGTGTGTAATATATATATATATATATATATATATATATATATATATATATATATATATATATATATATATATATATATTTGGGGTGGTATATTGAATTCAAAATCAATTTTGCAATATTGTTTGAAATAATGCAATATATTGATTTATGAAAAAATTACAGATTGCTATTAATTTATTGAAAAAAGTAAATGCAAAGTGTTGTCACCCATTGAGCATTTTTCCAGGATGTTCCTTTCTTGTATGTAGGTTTTGACAATTGGATACAGATCAAATGACTACTATTTTATTATACAAGTGTTATTTCTGTTTTCTAACAGGATGTGAATGATAAATAAATTTTCTAACAAGTGATCTATGCTAAAATATATATGTACAATACTTAATACATTATGGATTGTATTACACAAATGTAAGCTGTAGATGTACTAGTGCATATCAGATCAGTCTTCAATTAATTAAAATATACAATGTTTATTTTCTTTCATGTAAATCCCAGCCACTGATGAACAGTCACCTCTTACAAATTTCATTTGAATACAAACCTTGATCTGTTTAGCTCCAACCCCAATTTATCTTGACATCTTAAAGTCAAAAATCAAAAATATAACCCTAATCCCAAGGATATCAAGAGTGTGTGTGTGTGTATGTTTTGGATTTTAACATAAGCTTTAATAATTATGCAATCATAAGCTAAGATATCTGCAGTGTGGTTGTTTATAGTGATGTCTAGCACTGAGGTATCATGCAACAGACATGTAGCAAGATGTCCCACCCAGTCACATTATCCTGTCACTAGCTGACCAGTCCTAACACTAACCACTTAATGCTGAGGGCCTAAGTGAGGCAGCAAGTAAGTACCAATTTTTAAAAGTCTTTGGTATGACTGTCGGGGTTTGAACCTACAACCTCCCGCATCCTTTACTGATGTTCTAACAACTAAATTTATTTATTTTTTAATTGGCAACAAAACACCGAGGTTGGAAATGTTTTGGGCAACAACTTTTTTAAAGGCAGTGCAATCCCTGTTCTCAATGTCAGTGTTAATCTTCAGTATCATTTGTTGAGAAAATTGAAGTTACAGCTTCTGATTACTCATCCTGCAAGTTCCCTGGGAAATAATATAAATGAAGATATAGAATGGAATTCTGTAAACCATTTTCAATCAGAAATTATTTAAATTGAAGAAAAATTGCTACTAGTAATTTATAAATATAAAGTAGCAATGGAACTATGTCAATTTTAAACTATGCCAATATAAAACAATTATATCACAATTATTACCACCAGTTTAATACCAAGGAAACAAATCTGCTACTATTCTCCTGGATTCAACATGCACTTATCAACTCTTCTTTTTTAGAGAGATCATTTGAAATGAGACAAGCATACAAGCATAAAGGTTGAGAATATCTTGGCTGTTGTGTTAGAAAAACCACTTTGCTGGGACAGGAGGTCCCTCATCTGATGTAATGTCAGAATGGTCATCTGCAAATCAAGAAGATCATGAACCATGATCACTGAGGCTGATCAAAGAGTGCCTGAACTATGTGGGATTATCCTGAAAGTAATAAGCAAGCATCCACTGCTCAGGCCCTCTGATCAGGGACTGGAGATCATAAAAAGGAGCTTATAGTTTAACTTTGTGGCAAACAAGTCCACCAAAGTTGGAATAGGGTGCCTGATACAAATTGGAAAAGTGACCTTCCATCTTCAATTTTCTTTGACAGTGCCAGCCAAAATATTCTGTTTGCCAGGAATGTGGCAAACCTGGAGGGTAGTTCCTTCTGAAGTTGCCCAACAAAGGAGGTTCTAAACCTCCATGCAGGGTAAATGTGTGCATCTTAATCTCCTGAGACATGTCACCATGTATGTGTTGTTGTTGGAGATCATCACACAGTAACCTTTTATATGATAGACATACTCTTGAGGGAACAAGAGCACAGTGTCCTCAATTCCGAAGTTTTCATGTTTAAAGTCATTCTTCCCAGGACCATGAACTCTGAAGAATAGTCTTTCTGGCTCTTGATGAGTGCTCAACCCTGAATCTAATGTTTCAGCAAACAGATAGGAGTTGGGTTTTGTGGGTCTAGAAAACCAATCCCAATTTGTCTAATTTGATAACAGCATGTGAAATAAAAAATTTGTGATGTGACCTGGATTACCACATATAAAAATGTCAGGTTTCATAATACATGTAATGGTAACTACAATGGTTTGTAATGAACAACATGAATCAAGGCAAATCTGTGATCGAACTGATGCAAGGATAGGGAAATGCAAATTTTCTTGCCAACCTTTTGAGCAATAGTGAATCTTGATCACTGTAACCAATGCAGGCATTACAGCCATACAACCATGAAAAGAATGAAGAGCAGTACGCAAAGGCAATGTGTGTGTGTGTGTGTGTGTGTGTGTGTGTGTGTGTGTGTGTGTGTGTATATATATATATATATATATATATATATATATATATATATATATATATATATATATATATATATCAGGGGTCATGCTACCAGGCGAAGTGGGTAAAAAAGTTAGGAAAGCGAAAATGACTTTGCTCTGATTTTACAGATAAAAAATGGCTGTAGATTAGAACTTTTGAGATGCCTCCCCCCCTGCAGTAGCCAGTAAGTTCTGGCACTGATTTAATCCAAGGTGAAATGCATCAATATACAAATAGTAATTTGCTTTAAAACAAATGTGATCTGTGAAGAGTGTTTTCTAATGCATTTCTTATTTTTATAAAATCAGTTTGAAATCATAAATGAATTGGCAAACTTTACTACGTATACAACATCATTAAACTTAACTGGGCTAAAAAATTCAGGAAAATATATAATGAAAAAAAAGTTTAAATATTGTCATAGTAGATTTAGCCTAAATAGTTAATAATGTAGGTCAAAAACAAGACAATCTTTGTTGTGGAATTAGAAACAATGCTGCAAGAAGTAAAGGTTGTTTCCTTCCCTACCATAATTAATATTCGCGAAATTACAAAAGAGATACATATAATAGTGAGGAAATTACTAGTTAACCGATTTATATCCTTAATATCCAGTAAGCAGACAAATAATTCAACCATAAATATGTAGTCCTATCAATGAATTTTTTTGTAACAATGCAAGAAAGCAAATTTTGAAAATAAAAACCCTCTTTCTAAAAACAAAAGCACTCTGTTGTTGCAATACGTGTTCTTGAATGTTTCCTTGGATGTTTCTGTTTTGAGGGGAAAAGAGTCCAGTTATTTACTTTAGTGCTTCTGTGTGTTGTCTATAAATAGTTACATTAATGTTTTATTGGGAACAAGGAAATCAGGACAAAGAGTATGTGAGTATGCTTTGAAGAGTATGTGAGTATGCTTTGAAGTCGCTTGTGCATTTATTCCTATGTAAACGAATTAGGGGTTGTTTCAAATAATGCTAGAAATCCTATTTGACTGCAATTTTACACAAAACTCGTAAAAAAAATTAAATAAATAAGTGGTAGTTTATTAAGCATTTTTACCAACAATTACATGGCTCTAATCTTGTTACTGATTTCAATTAAAATTAATAACAATGTATAGCTTCTGTTGTCTTTTGTGTTGTGTCATGGCCAATTTGCCTGTATCTCAATCCAAACACACAATACTACAAGTATGAATAGAATGGGTATGAATATAATAATTTGTATACATGTACAAAATGGTTGATAATAAACATATATTTTTAAAATTTAAATAAATAAGGCATCGTTTTAAACTTAAAAACATACTGAGATACATATACATATATATATACATATATATATATATATATATATATATATATATATATATATATATATATATATATATATATATATATATATATATATATATACAGTGGAACCCAGCAATAACGATGATCGGGGTCCATGAAATGATTGGGGGGGTGTCCATGAAATCGTGTTAATGAGGGGTTTTACAATACAGCATTTAACTTTTTTCTGAGAACATATAAGTGTATACATGTACATGTACAATGATCAAAAGTCGGCTTATCATCAGATGAATATTAACTGGAATGCATTAATTAAAAATAATAATATGGCTAATATATTTATAAGTTATTACTGTGCATTAAAAACATTTACTAATTTTTATTTGTTTGAATGATATTACATATTGACTGATAATACCAGACTATCGCTATATCATGAAAAGTGTATCAACACCGTATGCTACCGTGCCGTCGTGGCATGCAGTTCATCCATAATGGATGCAATTTCATTGAAAATCGTACAGATTTAAAATATTCAATAATTTTGAAATAGTCCGAATTCGTCGTGTAAAATATAGGATGAACAAAATATTGAAACCATTTACTTGCTGTCTGCAGCTATTCTGTGTCTATATACGGTGTCTGTACAAATTTCATACCCCTAAAATTTTATCATATGCGACAACTGTAATAATAATTAACAATCAATGCATTTCAGCGTGCAAATAACTTATTTCAGATTTTGTGAACATCAAAAGAAACACATGAAAACTGCTAAATTAATCATTGTGCAAAGTCAGTGTGGTTCCAAATTTAAATGTCATCATTTCTTGAAAAATATATCCAAAGAGGTTTGCTTCTTTGCCGCAAACTGTTGGGTTCTAGCAAAGTCATGAATGTTTCTTAATTGAAGGACTTTGACGCTGTCAACATCTTGTGTTTCCAGCCACCTTAAACTTGCTTCTAAATGTACTACTGCTTCAGACACTTTTGGTGGGGGAGTTGGGGTGCCATCATCATCGTTATCATTATCGTCACTGTTTTCAGGTTCTGATTGTGCAGCTTCATTCTTCCTGCTTACATTTGTAACAATTTTGTCATCTGATATGTGTTCATATATAGGGCAGATGTCATCTACTGAATACCAGTTAAGGATATCATGATGACTGTGCTGTATTTTTTGAGTGCTTCTTCTGCTAAACGTATGTACCTACTTGTCTTCAGTGAATCCTGTAAATTCAAGCTCATCTTCACTATCATTTTGTGTAGAGGGCCCAAGCTGGCCCAAGACCCTTTATCCAGCATCGTTCAATGTTCAATGCAGCGTGCAGTGATAGCATCCCAGGCTTTACCTCCAAGGTGACATACTTCTTTTAAGTTGAGTAATGCCAATGATGTGTCAACAGATGCATTATTATCTGCTACCATTCTCTTTATCATTTCACGGGGATAATTTTGTTTAAATACCGAAATTATGCCTTGGTCAAGTGGCTGGATTTCTGACGTGTTTTTCGGGAGGTACGAAACTTTGATCTTGCCATCACTGCTGACAAGATTTTCCGCTGGGGGGTGGGCAGGGCAATTATCCAGCAGGAGAAGAGCTTTTTCCTCCAGCTTGAGTTTTCGTAAATGAGCCTGAACATCTGGAACGAATGTTTTGTGAAACCAGCCCTCAAATATGGAGCTATTCATCCAAGCATTCTTGCTGTTAGTGTACTGAAATGGAAGTGCCTTCATATTTACATGATGAAAACATCTGGGAGCTTTCGATTTTCCAATCATCAGAGGTCTGACTTTGTGGCTGCCAGACTTGTTAACACAAAATATGAGAGTCACTCTGTCCTTCCTCTTCTTGAAACCTTCTCGTTTGTGACTATCAGTCTTGGTTGCAAGGGTGCGATTGGGTAACATTTTATAACATAAACCAGTCTCATCGCAGTTGTAAACTTGGTCGGCTGTGTAGCAACTGTCCTCCAGCAACTTTTTAAGCCCAATCGGGTAGGAATTAGCAGCCTCTTTGTCAGCGGAGCGGATTTCCCCAGACACAAGAACTTGGCTGATAGCGTGCCTTTTCTTGAATCTGTCTAGCCAGCCATTACTCGCCTTAAATTTGGAATCATCTCCATTGATACGGTGATCAAATTTCTCTGCTTGGGCTTTCAGAATTGGGCCAGAAATTGGAACACCTTCTGAGTGAGCTTGTACAAACCATTGGTGCAAAGCTGAATCCATGACATTGTCATTAGCTAACTTAACCCTTTTATGCTGTAAACCAGTTTCCTCTTCAAGAATATTGGGTAGACTACAAAGCTTTCCTTCATCTTTTTTCCACCCTCGCAAAGTGGATTCACTGATTCCTAGATCTCTGGCAAGCTGAGTTTGTTGTTTTCCCTTCTTTAGTTGATCTAGGGCATACAGTTTCTCTTTAGTAGAAAACGACTTGCGTTTTTGAACTTGCTTTTCCATAACAGTAAAAAAAAATTTTTTTATATAAGCAAACAATGTACACAGATTAAGCTCGATAACTACACAATGAAGGCGTGCAATGGTTATGAATCACTTTTTATATAAAACAAAATTAAGCTGAACGAATGTACAAGTTTAGGCCCTTTTAATTAAAAGATAATAAAGTTGGATATTAATTGCTTTCAACTCTTTGTTGTTTGATTACACCACCAAGCACCAAGCAATGGCATGTTGCCAAGCATGTTGCATGTCCTTTGATGTTTATCAAATTGTATCAACCATAGCTTTTCCTGCTGCTTGGCTGTGATTGCAGTTAAATAAGAAGCCCATGTCGGCTATTGTTTGAGCAACAACTGTATACATTCATGGAAGACAATCGAAAAGATTTACTGGCTTTACTCAAGGATCCGCCATAAGTAACACTTTCGATTGTTTACTTTGGCTTAACAATTCAGAAAACCTAATGAAACCAGTTTTCTCTTCTAGAGTAGAATACGGCACTTCACCACAGCCTGTTCAAATTGATAAATTTCAGAAGCCAAGCGTTGTACACACTATTTCTCGTTGTACACACTATTTCTCGTATGTTATATATATCGTATTATTTTAGAATTCATACACGATCACTTCTCCAAAATCATTGATAGAACCTGGATAAATTGTTAAGTTCCAATCGTTTATTATGTTTATTATCAAAAGTCATACGCGAATTCTTCCACCAAATTGCAATAAACGTTTTACACACTATTTCTCGTACTTTAAACAAATATTTTCACGGTTCGATAAAAATACACGTAAATGAATTTTAAATTTCAGGAACCATGCCGCGATCATGTTATTTTAAACGTCACAACTAATCTCATGCCCCAAAGTTAATTTATTTTATTTATTTTTTTTCTTTTTTTCAATTTTTATTTTCTTCATGTGTGAATGAATATGAATATACAAAATTTCGGGAGCCATGCTAGATCCCTTTATACGCTTTATATCCTTATATCCTGTTATATATATCCCGAATTTGCATTATAGGTGCATTATAGCAGGGTTCCACTGTATATATATACACACACACAGAGTATATAGTACTGTGTATGTATTATATGCACATGTAGGTATTTTGTAAACAGCAATATGAGCACTTGTATGTGATCAATCATCTCACTGTACAAGATTTAGGGCTACTTCAGCTTAGAGAGCATTAAAGGATTCTAATGAAGCCTTCCTGTCAAAAAAATCACTGAAAAGTTGCTTCAGTTATTCATATTTTCTCAGTACCAGTCCTAAGCACAAGCTGTGAAGTACACAACCTTTTTCATATATGCTTTATCAATTTATCTTTCAACTCTGTTTATAGATGTTGCTAAAAATTGAACAATCAATTCTTTCAAAACAGAACTGATTACAACTGATACAATCTTTTCTTTTACACATAAAATTAATGTTAAATTGAAAATAATTATATACATGCCATAAACTTTGAGAAATGAAAATTTTCTGACAATTTTCTGTCCAATATATATGTAAAACTATGATTCTAGATTGTAAACAAAATCTTGGACAGTCTTCATTACAGATAGCATATCTTGTCATGGTTTTAGTCTTTCAAATACACTGTAACAGGGAGAGCTGTAAATTATCTGTTCATCTTACTGATGGCTACTTGTATTTAGTGTCTGAAAATTAGGATCAAGAAAAAAGTTACCAACCAATACTGACCCAAAACATAAACATAATATAGTCAAACTCCCTTATCCCATCCTGTTATCTCAAGAATCAAGTAATGTATAGTATTTGGTTCCTGGAAAAAAAAAATCCTTAGTTATGGTAATTTTTCCTCACTTATCTCAACCCCTGTCAGGTCAATAACCCTGTTATGTTGGGCATAACTGGGAATCTGGGGATCTGCTTATTGGAGAAATTTTACAAGAAATGATCAGCAAAAGTGATAAGATTTTCACACAATTTTGGTCGGTTACATTTTGCTACTCCTCAAAAGTCAATACTAACAAAAGAAAACTTATGAAAAAAGTAGTCCTACACATTTTGTGAAATCGAAATTCTTAAAAGGTGAGTACAGACAATATAGTTGAAGGATGCTGCAGAGGTTAACATTCAAGTGACATTCTACCTGAATAGTGTTTGGTGGGATATTGTACTTTTTTTGCCAAATCAGCACACTTCTTATCCTTAATTTAGTTCTCAGTCTTGAGGTCTATTTTTGTTTTGTTTATGTCAATTTTTTGACAACCCTATGTAATTAAGATAACCAGGTTTGACTATCTGTAAAATGACCAAAGACTGATTTGCATGCTGCAGACCTTTGTTTGAAAAGACATGTGGCCTTTACAACAGGTTCAATATAATTATAATGTGGAGTTTATATAAATTAGCTATTCTGCTGCATGACTGATACAGCCTTTCAAAGCAGCTCTGGGTACAGGTTAGTGTACTGTTCAATGCAACAAATTAAGGGTCTTGATTGAAAGCAGTAAACCTATGCTTATACCACAGATATGAAAATTGAATTCAAATTCTATTAAATTTCTAGAAATTATATAGTGCCAAATTTAGGTATTTCAGGTTGTATAATGTAGTTACATATAGCAATTTCTTAAATAAGATATATAAAAAATTTTAAACTCGATAAGTTATTAAATTTATTATTGTCATTCGTTGATGGGTCCATTTGTATTTATTGCTAATTTTAATAACTATGTTTCCTGTTAAAGATGTAGTATTTGGGGGCGGTAAACTAATTCAATTATATAAAAAAAATGTACCTGTTGCTATTGTACAGCTTTGTATTTTTTCTGCTTAAAAAAAAACAAATTGTTCAATAAGAATTCTCCCAAAAAGTGAAGACTTGTCAGTCTGACAATCCATTCGTGCACCTAGCTTGGGACATGCGCAATACTCATCTTTTTCATAGATGTTTCAACCATGACTGTAGGGTGGGAGGATATTTGCCAATGGTGTAAAATACATATTTCAAAATTAAAAATAGTTTTACCCACCAAAAAACTAAATTTCTATAACAGCCACAAAATGCTGTCGTGGATATGATATATGCATGGCACCACCTCCCTAATGGGATAGAGCAACACAGTACTCTGGGCACTAAGTGTGCAGGGAAACATTTCCATCTTGGGTGGAAGCAAATACTGCCCTGAACATCAAGAGTGTCCAACATATCCCTTTTGGTGGGCGACATTCAACTCTTCAAACATTCAGTCCCAATTTCAAGAGTCACCAAAATTGGTCCCAAAACTCCTGAGGTCCTGATGAGCTTTTATAAGCTGAAGAACTAAGTCATTCATGCCAACCCCTAGAGAGGAAAAAGTGTAATCCCTGTTGACAAAAAGAGTAATCTGCCAGAACAAAAAACAAAAGAGTAATCCATATATAACATGATAGAATTCAATGAGAATATGTCCAAAATAATTTATTTACCTCTTTAGTTTTTTAACATCAAGAACTACTTAAAAGTATTCATATGTAGCACTTTTAGCATTATAAAGCAACAGATTCTCATACTTCATTTTAAAATACTTTGTACAAGATAAGACTGAGTATTTTGCACAAAGTAGAGTACTAGAGCACTAAGTGCTGGGTTACTGATCCTGGATCTTAATTTGGTTTTATTTTTGTTAATTATACTGAACAATCTCTCACAGTCAGCATTAGAATGGTAAAGAACCAATATTTCTTTCATAACCTGACAGAAGAGAAAAATTTATATCTTCCAGTTATTGGGTCTTTTGCTGGAAATAAGATGCCACTGAAGATCAATTCTGACCACAGAAAATACTCTGTCAGGTAAAATGCCAACTTGATACTTCAGATGTTCTCCAAAACAGACTAAGAAAAAAGTTTTGTCATCATAATCACTAATCCTACCTGTGGCAATACCAAACGGCCCAATTTTCATGGAATCTGCGTTTTAAGTTATTCTGTATCTCCTTCTAAATACCTAACAATATTAGATGATTTTCTTCTTGTACATGCATATTTTTGGCAATTTTGGAATCAGGATACATCCGTTGGAACAAAGGACCAATGTAGTCTTCTACCACTAGGGCAATACGCATTTTATTAGAAATAACGCCTCTGCATTTATAAAATAAGTGTTGTAAAATTGTAAAACTCCAATACTAAGTTAGTATTGGAGTTAGTAAAACCAGCTAATTCAAGAATTCCTTGTTTTACTGCCAAGATCAAGATTAAAATCCTTTCCACACAGCCTGCAATGAGTGTCAAGAATGGAACGTTGTATTATGTAATTCATATATTCATCTCTGAATTTGTTTTTAGTTATTTTTCGAATCCATCTGAAATTATTGGTAAAAAAACATTTTTGCTCCCAACATAAATATGACTTTACTTTTAGCGCCAGATACCAACAGACTTTACTTTTAGCGCCAAATACCAACAGACTTTCTGTACCATATAAGAAATAAAACAATGAAGCATAAAGCAAAGATTAAAATTAGCAAACCAGTCTGTTCTCTCCTAACTAAGCCATGCAGCTGCTATAAAAAGAAATCTAGGTCCAAAATCTGGAAGTATGTTTCTTGGAAATAGGGCAGCTGCTATAAATAGAACACATTTGTCGTGAAAGTGCAGTCTACAGACAACCTTATCTCGTAGTTAGGTAGAAGCTGCCTTTTCTATAATCCGACTGGGTTTTTTGCAATGCTAATAAAAATAAAACAATTTGTTTTGGGAGCGGATATCCGAAAAATGTGGTCCTGATATGTGTATGTGCAAGGCGTAATTTAGTAGAAAAAAATGCATAGTGATTATGCCAAAAGCATAATGGTTGGCATGTATGCTAAGCTCATCACAACTCTGAGGAATCTGCAAGATAAAATTAAGAACTTTATGACAAAGGGTGTTAAGTTTCCTACACTACCCATGGGTGCTGCTGAAATCAGCTTGATTCCAGGTTTCAGGAGGAGATAATTTGGAAAGTGCAAAACAATTTTTTTTGGTTTTGGTGTGCACTTGGAGCACTAGATGCAGTCTGTATGATTGTCCCATGGGATCTTGTGGCTAAGCTGCCCAACAGACTGTCCAGACCTTATTCTATAGGATGAAATAATAACAATATACTTAAATGTCACATGTATGCTCATTTGGTTGTATGTAGTTTAAACTAAACACACCCTTGTGTATGCACAGGGTAAACAATTGATGACCCATTTTACCAATATTTTCCGTTTCTCATTGTAAGCTTTTACTGAGAATAAACTGCAGACATATGCAGTAACAGATCAGAGAGCATAAACATTAATATAAATGCTGAAGGAAACAATAACCATAACAATAACAAGGTATCACCAATCTTATGTTAATCTTTTTTTGACAGAGACTGGAATGCCATTTTAGCCTCTTGCTGCCCTTTAATGCAAAGTGGGTTGTCTTGTTATTTCCTAACACAAGGACCTGCCACACCTTAGTTGTATATCTAAAACTCAGATGTAATACCCAAACCCCTGAACTCAAGGAAACTCCAATGTACCTTACAGAACTAATTCCAATGATGAGAAAAGGTTACCAACAATTAAATTACAGAACACTGTAACAAGAAGACTTGAATTAACTTAGAAGAATGGTAAACACTCACTAAAAGCAAAATTGTTCATGGTAAGGATCTAGTAATAAGGTCCATACAGCAAGGTGTTCTTAAAAAAAGATGACCATTCTAACAATGTTCTATGCAAAGTGATCAAGTAAACTGTATCATACTTAAAATTCTCCACATTATGGGAGGATGTGTATGTGTGATTTTGATTTTAATAATAACTTTAAAAACTTTTCAGTCATATCACTAAGAAGTCTGCAGTGTGGCAATTTATACTGATGTCCAGCACCAAGGCATCATGCCATAGACATCATGTACTAGTACCATTTTTGTAAACTTGTTTGTTATGACTAGGTCTGGGTTCGAACCTACAACCTCCTGCATCCAAGATGAATGCCCTTAGCACTTAGGCCACCAAAGCAGTCCAAGAGGAGATGTATTCAAAAATAATCAGTGGGGTTTATTGGTAGAAAGAAGTATAACACTGTGCAATACTGACTAAAGTTATTGCTATTAAATTGTTGTCCTTAGTCCACTTTTCACAATGATGTGCTATATAACATAGCAGCTGAATCCCAGTGAAACAAACCAATTATTGGCAGTAATGGAAGATTTGTAGATTTGCAATAAATCATTGATGACAAGTTTCCTTTTACAGCTAAACAGTGGTTTGGGATCAATTTGAAATTTGCAGGTGTAAAATGTCTAATAGTGCAATCTGGAGCTCATAAGGAAAGCTCTACAAGTAATTTCCAATAATAATACCACTTCTTTCTACAATTTGACTACAGCATTTCTATACTACAGACATATTTCTACAGCTGACAATAGGTTTACCTCAGCATTAGGACTAAGAAAGTTTCCAGGAAATGCATTTTATGAAGTTTCTTTCATAAGCAAAGGTCAAACACAGTGCATGCAGTAAGTATATGAAAGTGTGCAATTAGAATCAATGTTCAACAGGATGATGGTCTTTAGTTTTGCAGACAGATCATCTGCCATTAGGGTAACTTTACTGACCAGTGAACTAATAATTTGCTTTAGGAAGGAATCACTGGAAAATTAGTGCAATATGAAGGAAATAGCATTAATAAGAAAACAATTGTCTTATAAAGGTGTCTTAAAAAACATGAGGAAAAGCCTGAACTTGTGGAAAAAAACACACAAATTTCATTAGCAGCTACAAACACAAACTGACCACTTTGGACTTGGATTCTAACCAGTCATGTGACCTATCAACTTGTGGAGTCGCATAGGGTAACAATGGTTCAATGAAATTAAATATATAGAATAAAAACCCTAACTGAAGCATGTTCATAACAAATATACACTATAGCACTATATGCAAAAGCAAGCAAAACTTTTATCTGTTCATTTGCAAAAGCATTATTATTCTTGGTTTCTCTTGTTAATTTAAAATGTGAGGGGCCCTGAGTGGCCGAATGGTCTAAAGTGCTCACTCTTACTGATCTGGGTGAGTTCAAGTCTCAGGCTCGGCTAATATGGGTACACGAGAATGCCTGCCAGTAGCTTCTCAAGGGTCTATGATTCTTACAGGGTTTTCCCTTCACCTTTAACCATTTACACCCCAGCTACGATTTTCTACGCCTTTACCTTCGATCCCCGTCTACGAATAACTACGCTTTTACCTTTGCCCCCCATCTACACATTTCTACGCTTTACACAGTATCTACTGTGAATGTTACATCTTCCAGTTAAATGTTGATTCGCTGTGAGGCAACCAAATGCTGGTCAAAAATAAAAAATCATCTTTACTAACATTTGATTTTAATGACATATTTCCTAACAAGAGAACATAAAAATCTAAATTTAACCAACCAATTATATGCATGGGGTTTTCCACGGCCGAATCCAAAATGTCATCCTCAGCCGATTGTAATACCTCAATTCAATGTAAATATTATGGCCTTTTCAACACATGTCAGCTACTTATAATTGTAATTTTTCCAAATAATATTGATGAAGTTTACATTAAAAGTATAAATTAATAATGTCATTATGTTTTTTTATGTGGATAGTCACATTCTTAGAATGCGCGGCAAATTACGGCAAGTCTTCTGCCATACATTGTAATGTATAATGTAGCTATAATAAAAAAGCAAAATTAATAAAGTTTGTGTTATTAAATACTTCCATTCATTTCAATATGCAAAGTTTCAATCAAATTGTATAACAGACAATATAACAGACAATACCCGGAAGTGACATTATGTATTTAAGAAGGGAATTCCCTGATTTTGTCATGGCGATGTCATCCTCATCTGTTGTTGACAGTGATTTTTCTGGATTCATTTCAGATGAAATACTAGATTTTATCAATAATGATGCCTTTAATGATGAAGGATCTGAAATTCTGTGGTCAGATATCGAAATCGGACTCTGGACTCGGTGATACTGATGATGATCAGCCAATTTGGTTAGCAGATGTGCAAGATATTGACAGAAGTCCACTTAACAGTCAGGACCATCACATAATTTGCATGAATCAGCACCAGAACTGGACTATTTCCAATTGTATTTTCTAGTAGGCCTTTTTGAAAAGATTGTAAGTGAAACAAATAAATTTGCAGCTAAACAGCATTTTGATAATGAAATCAGTGATGCAAACTGGACAGAGACCAGTGTGCCTGAGATGCCAGCCTTTCTTGGCATGTTAATCTTCATGGGAATAATCAAAGCTCCTGACTATAGTTTTTATTGGTCAAATGACAAATTTCTATCCAATGAAGGAATCAAAAATGTTATGCCACACAGAAGGTTTGAAAAACTCCTCCAGTACCTACACCTAAATGATGAAAAAACATTCTCCTGCTGATCACCAGAAACATGACAAGCTTCACAAAATATGTCCAATACTGGATGATTGTTGTTGTTGTGCTTAACACCATCTTTCAGCACACGATAGGCTATTCATGGCGGCCAGTATTAATGGTGGAGGAAGAAACCGGGAAATCACCGGAAAGAACCACCGACCCACGAAAAGCTACTGGCAAGCTTTCTCACATATCCACATTCGAGGAATCCTAGATTCGAACACGAAGACAGGTGAGATGGCTGTGATCCGTAACGGACCATGAGGCCACTCGGGCCCCAATACTGGATGAAGTTCTTTCCAACATTGAGAAGTCATACAAACCATTGATGAAGGTTTTTATACATTTCTACATTCATTAAAAATAATGTCTTTCCAACAGTAAATTGCACAGCAGACACAATTTCACATATAGAGATCATAAAAAATACACATGTATGTATGTTCTATTTTATTTCATCTTTACATTAATGTGATAATTTTAAATGTAAAAATTAAAATCATATATGCATGATTTAAAATGTATGTCCAATATGAAACAATCATGTGTGCATATGAACACAAAAAAACCATAGAATAGATATCCATTACTACACAGCTCCATACATAAACATTTGTCTCATGAATATCTGAAATTTAGTGCAAAACTTTTTCATAAAGATAAAAATAACCAAAAAAAATTTTCATTCATTTATTTTACTTTAAATTTTGATTAAAATTTCATACATTACTTCATTAAATGATCAAGAAGATAATGCACTTTACAGGTATGATTGCATTCAAGGGACGACACAAGGCCAAGCAGTACCTTCCTTCAAAGCCAGTTAAGTGGGGCCTGAAAGTAAGGGTGCGCTGTGATAGTTTGTCTGGTTTCTGTCACCAGTTTGAGTTTTACCAGGGGAAGGAAGATACATATTAAGTGAATGAGAGCATAAATGGTCTTGGATATGAGTTGTGCAAAAGCTTACTATGCCTTTGAGAAGACAATTTTATCATGTATATTTTGATAACTTTTTTTCATTTTAACTTTTTTAACTTTTTTTCGACTGGTACGAAGTTTATTGAGACATGGTATATATGCTTATGGCACAATGAGGAAAAACGTAAAGGCTTCCCAGAGGAATTTAAATATCCACCATATATGGAACAAGGAAATCAGACAAGATGGAATCCTGACAGCCACACTGTGGAAGGACAAGAATCCAGTCATAGTCCTATCCACAGTAGCAGATTCTACCATCATTGATATTGCTAACAGGAATCAGAAAGATGGGACAGTACAGACAGGTCAACCATCCAAGGCCAGTCACAAATTACCAACAGTACTACCAGGGGTTGACTTATGTGACCAACTCAGGGCCAAATATCCAGTTGGACAATCAAAGAAATGGTGGTGATATATGTTTCATTTCATTATAAATATATGCATAATCAATGGTTTTATAACAATGGTTGAGAGTCATCCTGAAAATCAGAAAGAGGAAAATGATTCAGACAGACTTTTGAATTAATTTGGCGAAGCAGCTCATAGGAAGTTTCAAATGCACGGTTACCATGCATCAAAAATCTGTAGCCCCAGTGACACAGGACAATATTGAGACACAGACTAAAGACACTTAAAAGGGAAAAATCCACCTGCAAATACTGTACCAAGCATGGAGAAAAGAGACAAAGAAACCATATGCTGCATAGAATGTCACAGCCTGTTTTATCAAAGCACGTTAACTGTAGAGGAGTAACTGACGTGTTCCAATACATTTGTAGATAATTTATTATGTCATGTTTGTTTTGTTCCTGAACATGAAAGTTTCATAAAAAGTGATTGGATAAGTAGTTGATATTTATATTGAGATAAGTTTTACAATGAAATGAACATCATTAAGATTTTTTTTAATTTTCTTTTTACACCTATATAAGTATACTAGATTTTACATATCCTTAACCACATCACTAATGACAAATAACAAGATCTCACTATGAAATATTTTTAATAACCTTTAATAAGGCCATTGTGATGAGAAAGCCAAGTGAATGTATAACTTGACAAAAAATGTTTTGGTGAAGGCGATTTAAAAAATCTAGAATATTAGTAATGAACGAATAATTTCAAGCTACGGCCATATAATAATTTCAGAGCTTTTCTTTTATGCTTAATTTCATTGCTGCCGACAAAACAGTACCTGAGGTTTCCATAGACGAGATGACATGAATCATTAAAGTCCATCCTTTGCGTGAAATAAAGTCCTATTTCCAACTGAATCACATTACAGCCAGAAGTAAAATGGCGCCACGCATGCCATGTGGGTGCAACTATTTTTAGAAACAGGGATTTTTTAATATGACCACACACATTATAATTTTGTTTAAAGAAATATATTGATAATTATTGGTTGTATTATTTAGTATTGACTGGCAATATCGTTTTATTTGTTCGATATGACTTGCTTGGCTATGTTATGTTATTATCACTAAATGAGTGATATAAGAAAACAAACTTGATCTTATAACCACAAATTTATCTAAAATCGCAATATGTAATATATTTCAGACTTATTTTTTTAAATAGCCGAATATTTAATCACCGTATGTTTATATCACATTTTTTTATGAATTTTATGTATTCCTCAATGTATGTGACAAATGAATTACAATTACGGCATGTTTAATGAACAGGTACTGCCTAGATACTGCGATGACCTCCATTATTACATTCCTGCCTCTTGTCAAGTTCAATTGTGATTTGAAAATGATATTACAAAGAATATAATGCAAACACAGCAGTGAAAAGTTTTTGTTAAATATTTTCAAAACTAATGTCACCAAGTTAGCTGATTAAATACATATTGGTACTTACAGTGATGTTCAAAGTTTTGAACCACAACTTGATGTGTTTAAAACAAAGCAACTTGTGCATCTGAAGTAGTTTTTATCACGCAATGATGACAAATAATAACTTAGTCATCAGGCATTGATAACAAATGCTAACATGCGGTGAAAATGATTATATTATATTGAGGTTATTCCAGCAATGCGAGAATATAATTTTTTTTTAAATGACGTTGCCTTACCCTTTATGTGGGTTTTTTTTTATGGAGAGCAAGAGTATGACATGGTGAACATCATATGGGAGGCACAGGTAATAGGGTTAAATTTTTATATGGGAAGCAAAGCTACTATGTAAAGCCTATCTGGTGTTGAAAAATGGCATTAAACCCTACAACAAGAAAAACCTAAAAAGTCTGGTCATGTTTTTATTTGGTTCTGTCTCTGCCTTTTTCAAGGACTACTTCTATATGTAGCTTTTACATGTTCAAGAAAATGCCTCATTTATTTATGAGAAAAGATACATGTATCTAATGCTTAACTGTTTTAAGAAATATAAAATTACTGAACTACATACTTTGGCCCATAGCCATGTTAGGTGCATGGATCTATGAAACAGGGTCAATTTATAGGAATGATCAATAGTTTAACACCTCTTGAAAATGCTATTATGGTTAAAAAAAACCTTCCACATTTATTTCAATCTCATTGACAATCTCTATACAAATGTGATCAGTACTAAACCAAAAACCAACCTGCATTCATAATATTAGGTAAGCCATAAAACAAGGATATCTATTCCTGGCCCCATATTTTCCTGGAAGATTAAAACTGAAAGTAAAATCAGTTCTGAAAAAGTTAAAAAGTACATTAACTAGTGCAAATAACTTTATTTCCTAGTGTCCTATATCAGTCTTTGTGGCTTATGCAGTAAATGTTGGCCCTTATAAAACACATTCAACCCATATCTACTACATGTATATTACATCAGCACCTATCGAAAGTATCAATAACACATAACTTTAAATATTTCAGTATACAAAACAGCCTACCATACATGCTTAAAAGTTGAGACCATAGGCTAGCAACAGATCTCCTAATCTGATGTCCTATAAGGTGCCAGCAATTCAGGGTCTATTATTTATTGACTGAATAACTGCATAGATTATGCAACAGTAGACCTGGGTCTGTGCAATTAGTTGATAGAATCTACTTATAAGGGAGTATTTGTAGTGAAGACCATAAACACAAAAGAAGACTAACAGTACAAATTATGTCAAATATTTCTGTTATTATATTGCGCAATGAATTATGTCAAGTTTGTTTTTGCAATTATAATCAACTTCAGCATTTTCCCATCAATGCAAAAACTTTACAAAAATTATTTCATTGCACAAGATCTTACCGAAGTCACTGACATGTTCATTTACATGTTTACCCATTTTATAAATCTTTACAGGCAGTAAACTAAAGCCATTTAAAACATTGCAACCCTCTTGAAACCATTACCGTACTCACCTTATAGAAGTGATCTACTGTGAGGATTTATAGTGAGGGATTACTATTATGAAAATTGATCATTGTACCTTGATTTTGCTCATAAATGAACTCCCAAAACAGTCTTCAAGTCTGGTTTTAACTGTATTTCCTTCATTTTTTTTTTAAAAATAGATGAGTAACATTACAGCAACATAGCAAAATAAATCACTCTTATACAAAGGATGGTTCTGCACCTTTCCTAATGTCAATACTTCTTTCATTGAGAAAATGTTTCATTATCTACACATGGGATTGGTTGTTAGATATACAAAATTAAATTACAGTGGTCCTAGGTCAAGCAAATCCCTTAACTGACCTTCTGTTACCATATCACTGATCCTTGAAATATTTTCACTAAATTGTCAAATATATAAACAATAGCAAGGTTCACGTTGAATCATGTTAGAATAAGAGGTAGGATGCTATGCAAATAGCTGCCAGCCTGTGATGATACTACTGTATTAATTAGGACCACCTGTGGCCCCAACTTCTGTCCTAGGCTCAATTTTTTTTTTAATATCACAAAAAGGCAACTATTGCACAACAGAACTTTTTCCTCATTCCATTAATATCCATTATACCAGTATAAGTCAATGGTTAGGAACCATAATTTTACCACTTTCCTCACCAAATCATCTTAACCATATGAAAGCTTGGCACTGTTTTTAAGCACATATAATGAGTCCAAGCTGAGATCCTGACATCTGGACAAAGATAACCCCTTTGGACTAATGTTGCATGTTTAACATGCCAAATTATTAAATGGTGATAAAATCATTAAAAGTTTATAAATAATACAGTGGTCTCACTCTGACACTGCAGCAGAAAAGTGGCCTTACATTGTGCATGTTGGGTGGCCTTTCTTGAGATAGGTGGGGTATAGGGGTGGGGGTGGTCATCAGATGGAATCGGTACACAATTAATAAAATCCGGTTCAGTACCCACGAATGTAGTCCCAGTCTATTTTTAGATCACTTTTTCCGGTCTAAATTTAGTGGTGATACTAGAGTCAGATTTTGGCATTCTTGGTAAGGATTTAAAGGCAATTGTTTATTCTTTAAAATGTGAGCTTATGGTGTGGTTGTCTGTGTGTATTTCGTCGACAGTGCACATTGAGTAATAAGGTCATGGTGATGATCCGGAAGTGAATTCTGTGTTCCGTTGCCTGGTGTTTTGTTTACAATTCAGCCTCTCAAAAAAATGCAGGTCAACCCTTGACAAGAACTAAACCGTAAAGTCATCTTTGAAGGTATTTTAGATTAACATATGATTTGTATTGATTGTCACACAGTGGAAAGTTCAGTACTGAGAAACAAATGTAGAGAATATATAGTGAAATTAATTGTGTACTATGTCCAGATAGTAGTAATTGCATATGCAATATGAAAGTCACAACTAGATGTAATTTTCAGAAACATTCATTGTGATAAAAACTGTTACTACATTCACTTTCATCATCAAGACATACTTCATTTGAATTTCTAATACTGTATAATAGTAACGTCTCCCATTCACCAGTGTTTTGGTTAAGTTGTCATCACAATGCACAAAATCCATGATGGCTCTCCCAAGCGGAATCAGCCTATTATAAGATGATAGTCCTCCTCCTCCGGCCAGTCTTTCACCTCTACCTCTAATATATCTGAAACCTCTTGAAAAAAAGATACTTTCTGAAATGACACCTGAATAGTCTCAGCTGTCACAACATCCCATGTTTTAGTCTGCCATTCGATTGCATCTAGTACTGACACCTTTTGCAATCTCCATATATTATACATTAAGAACAACATGTCTCAGCAACTTCTAGTGCAGATGACTAACTCATTAACCACTAGCAGTGTTTACAGGGGCAGGAGGTGGTAGCCTACTTCTGAGCTCTATAGCGTTATGGTCATGTGGAACACAATAAAGTGGGTGGTATTATTGAAAGGTAGACAGATGTAGCTTTACAAGATACCAAATAATATGAATGTTTAAGTTGCACTACAAAATACAGAGAAAAATACATCACTTTTTGGACCAGAGTTTTTTTCCAGACGAAATTTGCCCAAGGTCGTGATCCGGTTTTGTGTTTGGATTTTAGACTTTTTGGCCTCAGCTCTAAGACAGACCAGTCTGAATTGCACACAGACATGTAAACCTTTGCAAAAAGTAGGATAAGATGGGCATTTAGAATAAAGAGTGGTCTTGACAAAATAAAACAAGTCCATTAAGCAAAAAAAAGAGAACTCCAATTTGTACCCTTCTGCTAATGCTCAGGCAAAAAAGCCAATGAAAATCGATGTTTCTAACACAGTCATTAAGTTAACCGAAAATGTCCTTGAAGCCCTTGAAGTCAATCAGAAATATCTCCCAAAATAGATTTCCTACTGGCATTACAAGTGAAAACAAAAACCTCCAGGGGTTAATTGGTTAACTGTTTGGATTATCCCAGCATTCATATGCTTAAGTTTTGAAGTTGTATTCAGACTGTAGGGGGGGGTATGAAACCTTAACATTTGACAAATCCATTTTTGGGTGTGCAGAACAGTTATCAAGGAAAACCATGATCCATGATCTTTCTGTTATGTTCATCTGCCATTTACCTTTTCAAATGATCATAATTGGCAACATCATCCAAAGCAAAAAGCTCAGTTTTCCTAACATTATGGTGAAGGGGCCCCTGAGTGGTTTAAAGCACTCACCTTTACAGATCACTGCTATCTCACCTCTGTCTGCATGGGTTAAGTTCTAGGCTCAGCCAATAATGTGGGTGTGTGAGAAAGCTTGCCAGTAGCTTCTTGTAGGTCAGTGATTCCTTCTGGGGTTTTCCTGGGTTCTTCCTCAACTATTTATACTGGCTGCCAAAAATGGATTATTTTGTGCTGAAATTGGTGTCAAACCTTTTAACAACAGTAAGGTGAAATATTTGATGTATTTTTTGTTTATCTTAAATGGATCTGAATATGTGCACAAAGTCATACCTTGCTTTGGGCACCAAAAATTAAATTTTTCACTGGTTTGCATGGTTCCTATGTAAATATTGGTATTAATTCTGTAGATAGCAAAGTATAACTGGTACTATTATTTCTGATTGAATTAGCACCAAAATTTTATAACAAAACAGAACTTTTATCTCCATTATGAGAAAATCCTTGCTGACCAGCTCTTTGGATAGTTTATAGTACAAATTGCTACATTTTTTTCTTTAAACTGCTTATATTCAACACACAACTGAAGATTCATGTGCTAAGATAAGCTTGGTCTAGTGTGAAATGCTAACAGACTTAACTCTGCAGATTATGAACATCTCATCTATATCCATGGGGGTTTACATCATGACATGGGCAAACATGGGCATGTGAGAATGCTTGCCAGTAGCTTCCCATGGGTCATGGTTCTTCATGAGGCTTTCCTGGTTTCTTCCTCAACAAATATACTGGTCACATTGCAAAGTCTATCATAACAAAAAACAATTCTAGATGATTAAAGAAATAAATTTGTTTAGTTTTAAGAGACTGTTTTGTATACCAAGAATACAAAACCACCCGTAATTCCTAATACTGCTACAGTACTATTAATCAGGGAACTTCCCTACGAAATATGAATATAACTACTGGTAATTATGGTTTATAACATTTATATTTTATCTGCAATAAAGAGATATCTTAAAATAAATTGCAAGGAAGATTAGAAACCACAAGCCTATTCTTTACAAAATCCCAAAACTTGTTTCAAAACAAAAAATTCCTCTGATTAATTGGCACAATTTCAGTGTTGCAAACTGTAAATGCTTGTAACACAGCTCATTTAGTGTATGTATGATTTGGTTTGGTCTTTACAGCACATCAACACAACTTGGTCATTCAGTGCTGAGGCAACTGGAGTCAAGTGTTTTGCCCAAGGACACCATACAAATGTTCCATCCATTGAGACACCTGCTTGAGAGACCAGTTAATTTTCTTAATGGTCAATCAAGAGGTATAATGAAATTATTCCTACTACAAAAAATATCAAATTCTTTTCAAACATTTTAGATCTACAATTAAATATGACATAAATGAAAATCAAACTTTCTATAGCAGTCAAAAAATGAACAAAACAGACATTAAAAGCTCAAAGTGCCTGATAATTAGTAAAGTTCAGGATTGACATTTTACATAATAGCAACACATTTATTTAGTGATAAGGCAATTGGTCAGACAATGGGAAACAATTCAGACTGATCTAATAATGGTCAGGTCTGAATCTAGCCTTTTGGTTGGGAGACTGTCATTCTAACCATTCAGCCACCACAGCCCTTTATTGTGGTAAAATGAAACCCAACATCAAACAACTGTTTTGGCAGACGTCATTTAAAACCAGATTCCAAACATATGGATTCATTGTCACATGTAAAACCATCTGACTATAGGCACTTATTCTTGTCAGAAACAGTGTTCTTTCAACATGGGTGTACAGAAATAATAAATTTATTTCCATTCTTAATTTAGCTCAAAACCCTTGCCAAATTACAAGGACCTCTTCTAAGTCCAAGATGTCTAGCAGAACAAGACCCCTTGATAAACTTAATACTGGATTAACACCTTAACACCTAGCCCCTCATTTACAGGGCATTTACTTCTGAGCTCTTTAGCATTAAGGTCATGTGCAACACAATAAAGTGAGTGATATTATAGAAATTTAGATGTAGCTTTACAATGATACCGAATAATATGGATGTTCTAGTTGCACTACAAAATACAGAGGGAAAAAATATCACTTTTTTTTCCAGCCAGATTTGAAGAGGTCTGTGATCCGATTTTGTGACTGGATTTTAGACTTTTTGGCCTGGGTCCAAGAGAGACCAGTCTGAATTGCACAGACATGTGAACCTTTCCAAAAAGTTGGATAAGATGAGCATTTAGAAAGAAGAGTGGTCTTGACACAAAAATGATGGGTCCATTTGTCAAAAAAAAAAAAGTTCTCCAATTTTTACCCTTCTGCTCTAGCTCAGGCAAAAGAGCCAATGAAAATCAACGTATCTAACACAAATAGGCATTATGTTAACCAAAAATGTCTTGGAAGTCATTGTATTAGGTTGTATTCAGAAATCTCTCAAAAATCGATTTGCTACTCACATTTCAGGCGAAAAAGACAAAAACCTCCAGGGGTTAATGGGTTAAAGTGGATATAGCTAAACAATGTTCTCCCTCCTGCAAGGTCCCTCTGAAAAGAGCAAATCCCTGATTAGAAGCCACCTTGCCTGGGACATAAGCACTTTTTACCACACTTTTCCAATCATGAAAGGGTATCTTTTCATATTAGGTTACCTTCTTCACTGCAAAGAGAATGACCTTGAAAAAGGAAGACTAGTGTACTCAATTTTAGATATCCACTGCATATGGGATGGATAACTCAGACTAAACAGGACAACTTCAACAGGTAGGTTTGTCTGAAACAGTTGTCATAAACAACACTGTAAATCACATTTCTGTTTCAAGCCCAAATATCTTTTATCGCAAAACCAATCAGCATTTGAATAATTTAGCTTTTCTGGTCATTTCTTTCCTAAAATTAACTCTATATGGTAATGTTGCACATCTCATTCTTGAATCAGGATGAACTTGAAGCAAACTGACCATTGTAGTTACTAGCCATCCATATATGTACATGTATTTAATTTCATTATTTTCAGATTCCCAATTTCACAAGATACAATTAGAAATATATTAGAATTTGAGCCATAAAAATATGTAAATTTACAGTCTTAATTTGTACATTTACAGCCTTAACTGTCAATGTAGCCTTAGTTAAACATATACCAAAGTGATACCTCTGACTTTTTTCGTTTTGGCACAATACTAGTGATTGTTCATCCTCACCATTATAATTATGTGCCAATACTTTGATAGAAGCAAATATACCACCACTTCAAAAACTTTTAACATTTATCCTTAAAATTAAAACTAATTCAACCTGTGTTCAGTCCTTTGACCCATTAACTCATTAACCCCTAGCACCACATTTATGGAGCAGGACATAGTAGCCTACTTCAGAGCTCTGTAGCATTAAGGTCATGTGCTATGGTCATGTACTAAGGTCATGTGCTAAGGTCATGTGCTAAGGTCATGTGCTAAGGTCATGTGCTAAGGTCATGTACTAAGGTCATGTACTAAGGTCATGTACTAAGGTCATGTACTAAGGTCATGTACTAAGGTCATGTACTAAGGTCATGTACTAAGGTCATGTACTAAGGTCATGTACTAAGGTCATGTACTAAGGTCATGTACTAAGGTCATGTTCGACACAATAAAGTGGGTGGTATTATAGAAAGGTAGACAGACATAGGTTTATGATGATACCAAATGTTCTAGTTGCACTACAAAATACAGTTTATTCCAGCTGAAATTTGCCCAGGTCATGATCCGGTTTTGTGTCCAGATTTTAGACTTTTTGTCCTCAGATCTAAGACAGACCAGTCTGAATTGCACACAGACAGGTGAATCTTTGCAAAAAGTGGGATAAGATGGGCATTTAGAATGAAGAGTGTTCTTGACACGAAAATGATGGGTCTGTTAAGCAAAAAAAGTATTTTTTATCCTTCTGCTCATGCTCAGGTGAAAGAGCCAATTAAAAACCATGTTTCTAACACAAATAGGCATTAAGTAAATCGAAAATGTCTTGGAAGTCTATATATTAGGATCTATTTAAAAATATCTCCCAAAATAGATTTCCTATTCGCATTTGAGACGAATATGACAAAAACCTCATGTTTTAATGGGTTAAACAGTGCATTTTGATGATGTCACCAAATTTGAATATTAATTGCGTATATTGATCTCATTTATTGATATTGCACATAAATTACAAATTTAGCCATTTTTGGACAATTTGTAAATATTTCCAAAATTCTTGTTTAACTATTAACCCCTGAGCCAAATAGCTAGGCAGTCCCCAACAGCATACTTGCAGAGATCACCTAGACCAGTGTTAAGTGTTACCAGTGCCTGTATCAGAGACTAACTGAAAGCACTTGGCTTGCATATTTTTCCAGAGAATTTACTTGCAGTAAATTTATTATTTTATTTATATTCATTTAATTAGGCTGAAATTTGGCACAACATTTCTCAATAAAATTATGTACATAATGGTATAAATTTCATGCTTCACGCAGAAAAAAAACTTATGCATGATGCATAAAGTTGAAAATAAATGTTTTTATAATTTTTTTTCTCTTGCCATAAATAATCCATAAAAACCATTAGGAATAAATACAATGATTCACACATTCACACATAAATTATGTTGTTGATGGGCTTAACGCCATTTTTCAGCACACTATAGGCTATTCATGGCGACCAGTATTAATGGTGGAGGAAGAAACTGGGAAATCACCAGAAAGAACCACTGACCCACGAGAAGCTACTGGCAAGCTTTCTCACATATCCAAATTCAAGGAATCCTAGACTCAAAAAAAGGCAGACAAAGGTGAGATGGCAGTGATCCGGACATCTGATATTTTATGTACACAAATTCCACTTGTCATCTCTTTTGTAAACTTAACCTCCTGTGAATTCCATTCAAAGATGCAAATATTTTCCTTGCTTTTGAATTACCTTTCTTCCTTAGAATTCTTATGTTTTCTGCAGTATTCACTGTCTATGTAAGCTAAAATTTTATTGGTTCAACAGCCTGCAAAATTAGGAAATGGCTTGAAATTAGCCAATGGTTTGCGATGACTCCTGTGGGAACAAAGCTATGCTAAATACTGCCACTCAAACTCTGTGCCCAGGATACAAGCTAGTAAATGTTGCCTCGCTTTTGAGGCACTCGGGAGGGAGGAAAAGTGCTATGAGTTATTGGGGCACCAGGGGTTAATGAGTTAACTCATTACCGACTAGCGCCGTGTTTATGGGGCAGGAGGTAGTAGCCTACTTCTGAGCTCTAGCATTATGATCATGTTCAACACTATAAAGTGGGCGGAATTATAGAAAGGTAGACAGATGTAGCTTTACAATGATACCAAATAATATGGATGTTCTAGTTGCACTACATAATACTGAGGCAAACACTTCACTTTTTGGACCAAAGTTTTTTCCAGCCAAAATTGTTCGCTTTTGTGTCGGATTTTAGACTGCCCTTTCAACAACAACAAATCATACACACACACAAAAGTTAACACTGGATGATGGATGTTCACAATTGTGTGCTATTGATTACTGAATAGCTGACAAAAATGATGGCATAACAATATTAATATATTTTGACCACCAACTGACTGCAAAATGTATGCAATTTTTTATGATACTTCGCTGATTGTAAGAGCTCAAATCCATCATTTGTGTCTATATTTGATACAAAGACAAAGGAAACACTCAATTACATTCAATTTTCAAAACATTCAGTCAAAACAACCCAATTTAAAATCAAGTTGATCAGCAGCCTGGCATTAACAACAGATATATGTATTGACACTATCATTTCTATGATCTTTTAATCATAATTAAGTGTACATGTAACAACATCTATGGATGAATCATAATAACAGATAAATATTTTTGTTTATGTCAATAATATGTGTATGATCAGAACTGAATAAAATGTCTACTCAAGAACTCAAGAAGTTTATAAGCATGTATCAATTAATGTCCAACAAGGATCTACAGAATCTGACCTAAATTTGGAAAATTAAATAATTATCAAGTTGAAGTCTGGTGATAATTTTACTGAACCTGTAATACATATACCCTTTGAGATCACATGTTAACTTATGGGTCACATTGATCAGTCTTTAGAGAGGTCGGACACAAAATGAGAGACAGGGAGGGTGGTTGGGCATGTGATCTCTGAGTGTTTAATAGATTTAGTGAAATCAACATCAAACTCCAACCTGGTAATTATTGTTTACTTTCTTAGTTAACTTGAGATATTAACTGTATTGCAATTTTCCAATTTCATTGAACCTTTTATACCAGACTGATCTGGTGGCCTAGTGGTTAGACTATCCACCTCGGATGTGGGAGGTCACAGGTTCGAACCATGGCTGAGTCATACTAAAGACTTGTAAAAATGGTACTAATAACAGCCTCACTTGGCACTCAGCATGAAGAGGTTAAGTGTTAGGCAAGGTGGACACAGGGACGCTCTTGCCCTAGGTGGCCAGCCCTCATTGGGGCTACCCCTAGCAAGCTGGTCAGCTTGGTATCAGGATAGTGTGACTGGGTGAAACATCATGCTATGTGTCAATCATTATGCCCAAGTACTAGACATCACTGTAAACTGTAGACATGTAGCAAAGAAATGTTAAAAATTCTAATCACACTTACAAATCATTTTGACTATCCTGTGACAAATAGATTTACCCTAAAAGTGTTGACAGCACTATAGTATCTGTAGCCATGAAACAGCATAGCAAAGGATTCCAAAACAAAATCTACAAATTAACAAAACTGTCTACAAGTGGAGCATAAAATACCAAAACTTAATGGTGACAAGTTTCTTTTCTACAGCTTTCCTGATAGCTGAAACACTTTCAAGCAGAGCTTTTTAAATGAATGCATTATCTTGAGTTCTGATCTGGACAGTAAGTACAATTGATCTGACAAAGATTATTTTGATGAACCAGCCTGAGCAATAAACAATCCCCACTCCCCCCCCCTTTCTTCCTCCTCCAAAGAATTACACTGAAATGGGATGCAACATAAGGTAGAGTGAAATACTCTAAAATACTGAATCATCATCCACAAGTAAAGCTTGAAGGTCTCATTTATTATATATATTTTGGCAGCATACAATTCAGTCTTGAGACCAAAAGGTCAATAGTCAGTATCACATTAAATTGTTCTCAATTTTTCAGGCTTAATGATGCATTCAAAACCAGTATTTACCATATATACTGAGACATGATAAAAATCTTTTTCCTGTCCCAGGACATTTTTTTCACTTAGGTCATATGAAATGAAATAAATTTGTAATGCATTTGTGCTGTCCCACCCCAAATGCACATTGCAATAAAATAGATAAAATGCTTATTTGATAATAAAGACTAACCTTGTATTATCATTTATTCCTTTTCTTCAACATGAGCATTAAAGAATATATTCATGGAATCCTTATATGTAGCATAGGCTTCCATGCTGTATCATGTTTGCATGTCTGATAACACATGCCATGTTATTGAGTGAACATTGAGAAAAAAATTGTGTTTGGTTGTGCTTAAAGGTTTGAGTATGTTATCTGACTGAAAACTAATCCAACAAAATCACAAACAAGGGGGATATATTCAACCACATCTTGAAAACAACTGTCATTCATGCACAACACACTTAGGTGAAAAATAATCAAGACAATTAAAAACAGGGCTACTGCATTGCAGTATCTTTCAAATATCATTTTTTGAAAACTGAGTGCAAGTGACAATGTTTTGCCTGCATGTGTACCAAAGTTTCATTACTATTTACCAACAAACATAATCTTCCTTTGTATTAATTATAACTACAAATGCCAAGCAGATAGAAGCCCATGTGGGGAATAAATGCAACTGGCAGCAAACTCCTTCTTTGAACTTACCAACAAGACATCAAAGGCAAGGGTTATTTTTATTACAAAGCAAGCTGACCTCAGAAGCCAACTTTTTTTAAAAAGATATCAATACAAACATTTTATTGCAAAGGAATACCAACATCGGAAACCAGCTATGGATTCTTTTTGAATATACAAAGATGGCAGAGATATGGAAGCAAACTTTTGTTCCTTTTCACTTGTATTCACATGAATTTTGAAAAAACTGAAACAATATAGTGCTTCTTGCGTAAATGTTGATGACCCAGCAGCATCCAGAATATTTGAAGAAAATAAAATAATTTGCTGAATTTGAGAAGGCCAGAAGTGAAGCAGATGATTTTGCAAATGAGAAGGAAATAATCAACTGATATTAAAGACAACTGCCATTCATACATTACATGCAGTTAGGTGCAAAATAACCAAGAATGAATTATATCCAGGTCTACTGTATTACAGTATCTTGCAAATAAAAATCATTTGAAAACATTCACTTTATTGCAAATGACAATCTTTTCGATAGCATGGGTTACAAAAATATTACTATTTACCCACAGACACTGATGATCCTTTGTATTAATTATTACTACAGATGCCCAAGGCAGTAAAAATGAATCAAAAGCCCTGGGGTAAGAAACCCCCAGGCATCTCCCAGCTCCTGTTCAAACAAAACTGTTCTTGTATAAAATTAAAAAGTGTTTGGCCTGGGCACCCTTATGGGGTTATACCCTGAGTTGCCCTTCCCTCCCATCAGCCCTGCAGATGCAAAGCACAAATCCAGGTAGTGAATAAACAACTGGCAGCAAGCTGTTAACTCCTTTGTACTTCTCAACTGGACATGAAAGACAATGTTATTTTTATTATAAAGAAAGCTGACCTCAGAAGCTGACTGGTTACTCTGAAGCAAATTTTTTTTTAAAGGATATTAAATACAAAGGTTATTTTATTGCAAAGCAAGCTGACCTCAGAAGCCAACTATGATTCTTTTATGGGTACAATAGTCCCCCTCTTGAAGGGCCCCTCTCACCAGTGGCCACCTGCTCCTTACCGCCAGAATCTGAAGGCACCACTGAATTTGTGTTCAAAATTACCCCTCAGGAAAAGGCCACCCGGCTAATGTGACCAGTATATTTTTGCAAAAACATAAAATTTACCCCTCACAATTGGCCACATTTTATTTTGTAATATGTATCTAGAACAATTTTTTTTTTCTAATTGTGTTAAGTAATCCAATTTCTGTTTCCAGATGTCGGGTTTTCATTCTTCAAAAAAAAGTGTTCTACATGTACCACTAAGGTTAATATTATATCCTTTACACCTAAGGAGAAGCCACATTTATTCCATAAGGCCAAGAAAGACTCAAATTTTAATCCATACCTAAAGGTAATCTGTATATCTTTACTGCATGTTATCTTAAGATGTCTGGTTTATTCACTGATAATTGTTAAGATTACACTTATTAATAGTAGCAAGTGGCAAAATTGATGTACAATACAAAAGTCTGCCCCAAAAATGGTTTGATAGCCTTTATGGCTTCCCTTTGCAAGATGTTGAGCTGGTTAACTTACATAATTAATGGCTATTACACAACAATTGTAAAGTTTATAAATCCTAAGTGATGTGCTTTTGTTCAGATCAAATCTGTGTACATATCCAAGCTGTTTTTCACAGAGTAAAAAAAAAATATAAAAACAATAGGGTACCAGACTAAGACTAACGAATCATGTGACAAGCGCTGCCCTTAAAAATATTGTTTAAATGCAGAAGAAAAAAATTGTTTTATCAGTCTTGTAGTTGCAACATTGATGATTATAACTGGATGTAATGTCAAGAAAACACATGGTCAGCATTGGCTAAAAATAGAAACAGGATACTATAACTGGATGTAATGTCAAGAAAACACATGGTCAGCATTGGCTAAAAATAGAAACAGGATACTAGACAAAGACTGAAAAATCACATGACAGCACAACTTGTTGCTTCTTTATGAAGAAAGCATTTCGTGGTCATCTGCATAATTAAATCACATACAGTTAGCAACATCAAATAACTCATTACCAAACATTAACAGGTCATCACATAAACGATTATTTCAGAAAACTTTGGTTATTATAGTCTACGATAATGGGTGAGGTGTTGAGGGGGACTGGCCAAACAAATTTAGGTAGAAAAGACTGAATAAAACAATTTTATGTTGAAAAGACTCAAATAAATAACATCATAACCGATAAGTTATTTAGCAGTAGTGGGAAAATGGAGCAAATGGAAAGAGAATTGCGTATGTACCAAGATTCAAATGACGTTTTTGAATGGTTCTGCAATGTGCATGACAACACCCACTCACATGTCACGCTTACACCAAGAATAAGAACTATTAATGCATATTCATTTGAAATAAGTCAATTATTATAGCACAAGAACCGTTCAATAGTTAATGTTGCTTTTAAACGAAGATATTAAATGCTTTGCAAAATGAAACTTTCTTACTACGTACATATACTTCTCCAGGAGTCAAGCTACCAGGCGAAGTGGGCGCGCAAAAGTCGCCTGAGAAGCATAAACTTTGCCTTCTTCTGTTATGAAAGTGAAAACTACTTCACCCTCTGATTTTTCGGATGTAATTTGACTGTAGATTATGACTTTGAGATGCCCCCTTGGTGTAGCCAGAAAGTTCTAGCACTGCTGTAACCCAACCCCAAATGTATTTACATGGTGTTGATACCAATCAGCTTAGGTGACAAAGGAATTCTTACACATTCACATGCAAGTTTTAAAAGCTAACTGACCATTAACCCTTTTCCAGAGCAAGATATCACTGCTTGATTTCATGAAGTTAGGCCTACTGTGCTATGATGAAAAAGATGCCAAATTCTGTTTCGAAAATTAAACATCAATATGCAAATAGTAATTTGCTTTCAAAAATACCATCGTGAAGAGCGTTCTCTAATTTATATCCTATTTTTAATAAATGGAGATCTTAACAGCCGTATTTGCGTATTTTCTGTATAAAATCCATTTGAAAACGTAAATGAAATTTTAATGGCGAACATCGCTGCGTATTTGATATACCACTTCATCAAACTGAAAATATGAAGAAAAAAAATATATAGTAATGAAGCAAATAATATTTAACCAATCCATGTCATTATTACCAGTAGGTAGACAAACCATAAATATGCAGAACTTTTAATAGGTTTTTGTAACACTACATTAATGTTTTATAGGGAACAATGAAATCTGGACAACAATGTGGTTTGAAATCACCTGTGCATTTATTCCTATGTACATGTATTAGAGGCTGTTTCAAAGAATGCTAGAAATCTTTTTGACTACAATTGCACACAAAAATAAAATAAGTGGTAGTTTATTAACCCTTTCATCACAGCAGACTGCATATCGGGGTCCAGGGGAAATAAATCCGTCAATACTATGGACAGAGTTTTCAGTCTAGGGCAGTGTTCTTTTTAACATTATAGTACCCGACTAAATATCTTTCGGGTACCTCTAACTTCCATCTGGTAATGTAGATGTTATATTAGGATTATCTTGTGAGTTTAGCTTGTATACAACTAGAAATAACGAACTAAGTAGGAACTTTTAATGTGTTTTCCGAATGCTGAAATTTGTATCCAAAATGGCGACGTTTGAAGGAATTTTAAAGGAGAGTTTTCGGAGGATTTAAATAATTTTGACATGATAAATTTGGATGAAAAAGAGAAGACATCTGGAGAGACAATGGAATGCACTTGTGGGTGACAGTGATGAGGATGAAGATGACTTTGAAGGTTTTGAACCAGAAGAATTGTACGCTCCACGTGGTTGTTTTTTTTTGGACGAAGCCGAAAACCAATAAGATTTGTTTCAGTTTTTTGACAGAGTTGGGCACACCCGAGATTTAGATGGCTCCAGGAAAGCTTCAGATTATTTTCAAATATTCTATTCAGCTGACGTTTTTTGGGAAAATTGTCCGTTTAACGAACTTAAATGCAACAATCAAACATATGATAATAGGTGTGGGGACAGATCTCACCTTGGAGATCATTTTGGTTCAATTTATAGAATTTTATATATTATGGACACCATGAAAGAAAGACTTGTGTTGCTACTGTGATTATTCACTAGTACATCTAGGGTCAATTGAACATGTTTTGAGAACTTTCGAAGTTTTCTAAGAGGTAATAAAATAATTACTTGTATTTTACCTGTTGTGTTACCTGTTTGTAACTGCATTTTAACAGATGTAATAGATATGCATATTTTTATTGAATTAGTCATAAAATTACATTTTCAACCTTGATTTTGACACCTAATCCAGCCAGATATCTTTAACATTGGCAAAGTTATGTTGTTTCAAAGTCCACAAGTCATTTTGCTTTACAATTCGAAAGTTACTTAGTGTTGAGGACTCTATGCCTACAAAGTTACTTAGTGATGAAAGGGTTAAGCATTTTTACCAACTTGCATTTTCAAGGCTCTAATCCTGTTACTTCTATCAGTGAAAATTAATTACAATATATAGCTTCATATGTGATTTTTAACTCATACAGCCAAAATAAACTGCATTTACTTCAATTCAAAAACATATACTAAGTGTGAATAGAATGGGTATGAATATTTTTTTTATACGTTCACAAAATATATTGATACTCACAAATAATAAATATTTTTCAACTTGAAAATAAGGCATTGCTTAAAACTTAAAAGCATACCAAGAAATAGAGCACATCATTAAAATATGATAAAGCATCTCTCTTTGTGTGTGTATGTATGTATGTATGTATGTATGTATGTATGTATGTATGTATGTATGTATGTATGTATGTATGTATGTATGTATGTATGTATGTATGTATGTATGTATGTATGTATGTATATGTGTGTGTGTGTGTGTGCATGTGTGTGTGTGTGTGTGTGTTTATTGTTTCCTCTCACTTCTCCCTGATTAACTCCCACTTCTCCCTGTTCTGACCAAAAGAAGTCACTTCTCCCTAAAATTTAAGTCTAGCTTGACCTCTGCTTCTCACAAAAAATTTAGTCCCCCTCTGGAAAGGCCACCCGCCTTTTAAGGTCACTTTCCCCGGTGCAGAAGGAGTGGCCATAAGAGAGGGGGACTACTGTATTGATCTTTTTGTTTTCTGAATGTACAGAGACAGCTAACCTCATTCCTTTTCACTGGTATTCACATGAATTTTGAATATACATTGAAACAATGGAACAATTTTTAAAGTGACAATACAGTGCTTAGTGCATGGATATCAATGACCCAGCATTGACCAGAAGATTTGAAATAAAATTATGTGATGAATTAGAGAAGCCCAGAAGAGAAACAGATGATTTCCCCAACAACATGATGAAATTCTAGTGTAGTCTGACTGCATTCCTGGAAAGACTGATGATAAGATGTGGGTGGAAAGTGAGAATTTGACTGGTGCAGATTTGAAAAATATCTTTACAGCTTCATGCTCCAAAAGAATGGATCATGTGCAGAAGAGGTCATGAGGTGTTGCTGCAGTGGATTAAAAAGTATTATCTCAAGTACAGTTTTATATATTTTAAAATAAATTTTCAATTAGGGTACATTTTCCAACTTATATATTTCATGTGATCTAAAAGGTGTCCCACAATTTACAACTCGAACATACATTGCTCACAAAAATTAATTTTAAAGTCTCCCAACATATATAGTAAATATAGTACTCACTTAACTACAAATCTGCTGTCACATAATGAACTGGCAGGTCTGGGTCTTTGAAATTATTTTTCAATTAATCAGCAAGAAAAACAAACCCTGATCTGCAGGTGCATTATGCTATGGCAAGTATATACAGTATCTCAGATTGTAAGTATACTGTTCAACAGGTGCTTGTCCCTTCAATCATTGATCTTACTTGGTTTTGGGTTTAACACCATTTCTCAGCACATAGGCTGCCAAAACGATTGGTGGCTGATGAACCCAAATAAACCTTGGAAAAACTAAGGACCTATATGATGGTACTGGCAAGCTTTCTCACATACCCACATTGGATCAGCCAGAGACTAAAATACCCACACAGGTGAGATGGCAGTGTTTGCTAAGGTAAGTTCTTTATCACCCCTCAGGGCCCCAGAAATTCTCATCTGAGTGAACTGTCCCCCAAAGAATACAGCAATAAACAATTTTTAAATTAACTTTTCAAAATTCTGGATTGTGTTTCCTGTGCAAATATACCAGGAAAAATCAAAAGTTTCTATTGAAATCCTTTGTCATTAACAATTATCACCTAATCAACTAAAAATCAATGGAATCAACAGTCTTTTACAATTTGACTCAAGTTAGCAAGCAAGTCTTTTACAATCTGACTCAAGTTAGCAAGCTTAACACCTTTCACTGGACCAGAAAGTCAGCCAGGTAGTTTTATTCACCAGCATATTGATTAGGAAAGAACCTAATTAACCCATGCCTATGGCTAGTTGAGTTAGTAAATACCACATACTTGCAAATCTAATATTAATATATAACTTATAAATATTAAATGTCACTTTTCATTTCTGTTGAATCTTGCTTCAAATAATACTGACTCAAACTATGTCTGCACACAAAAATCTGAGACTGATATTGACTATAAAATGGAAGTAACAGATGTTGACAGTGTCATAAAATGATGGATTGCCAGATTAATTAAATAAAAGGGATTTTTATACTAGTACCAAGAGGTGTAATCAAACATTAAATATATATATTACAAACTGAACAGGCCTCAACCACTCTTGTTTACTTGCCCAAAGGCAAGCACCTTGCAGTCTGGAGCTTGCCAGAGCCAAAACTAATGCAGTCATGGCCTTAGGCAAGGGATCTCTACACCATGGTCATAAAAGTTTAACAATGACTGAATGTGGCAATTTAACTAATCAAAAGACATCAAAACTTGAAGTGTAGAATAATACCTTAGGCATAAATTTCAACATACAAAGCAGCATGCATGTAAAGGGTTTAACAGAATCATGTGGCACCAAAATACTGTCTATATGGTATCAATTAAAAAGCAAGTTCAAAATTTAAATATAATGAAATGCAAAAAATGAACACTTTAGGATGACTAACCCTTCCAAATAAACATAACCATATTGTACAAGATAAAAAAAAGGTAAAGCTGCTAAAACCTTGTAAAAGTTACATAAAATTCATAATACAAAGTGTTTCAATATAAACTGCAATTCTTCAAAATATCCATGATTTTCTCTGGTGGCACATCATCATACAGTTTCTTAAATGAGTTCACATTTTTTTAAAAATCTTTTGTTGGTTGTAACAGTCCATCCCTCAACAATTTGTTCCATTATCAGTCAACACTGGCAGGGTATGCACTACAAGATGTTATTTGTAGGCTCATGCAAAAGTAACAAAAGAAATGAGTGAAGCCAACTAGCTTAGTAAATTTTAACAATTTATTTCCCTAGAAAAAAAGGTAAAAATACAAAACAGGACTTACAGTTTGTGAATAGAAACCAAAAATTAATCCTAGAATTCAAAAATATTTTTCTGTTTACATCAGATTTGCATTACATGAATAAAAGTGGTTATACTCACAAAAAAAAAATATTATCAAGTGTCAGGAAGAAATAATTTAATTACTCTAAAAAGACGTATACAATGCAGTTACTTCCCCTTAGCTACAATTTTCCCACCTATAGAGGACGCCAGCCGACAACGTACATTTATACCCACAAGTTGCAGTACATGCTTGTGTTGTAGAAAAATAAAAACCATGGATAAAGAACATTTAGATGAAACTACTGACAACTAATTTACTGTTCAGCCTTATTTCTATATGCTTATGCGACATACTAGATTATGTTGTCTTCAAAACTTCCAATGTTTCAATTTATTTTGAAAAATGCCCATTTAATACAGGTAAAAAAAAAAGGAATCGATGTTAGCTTTTCTATGTGGGCCGACTTTATTTTAATAAAAGAAAATGGTCTCACTTAAAAGAATCCAAAGAAACCAAACTTTACTTTCTTATGTCGACAGACTTAATAAGAAACATGGGCACATTTAAAAGATACCAAAATCAGTTTTCGGGGTTGTTTGCTTTGTAATAAAATAACCTTTGTATTTGATATCCTGTTGGAAAGTTTAAGTTAAGAGTTTACTGCTCGCTTCAAGTTGTGTTTATCCATCACACGGGCTTCTATTTTTCTATTTTGTTTCCCAGATGTGTTTATAATTTATAGTTTGCATGGCAGAGTTTACACAACAAAAACGTACTTTAATAACACTTTTGTAACCCATGCTAGTGAAAAGATTATTTGAACTCACAGTGGATGTATTTTAAAATAATGTTTTTATTTGTGAGATATAGTTGTTCGTCGTATAGTTAACATGGATACAATACAATTTTCACTTTGTAACAACCTACATGAATGGGAGATGCTTACAAGCAATAAGGTGATATTTTCGTGTCTTGTGATTTTGTTATTTAACATAAGCTTTAAACTCTATACAGTAAAGACGCATACGCATACGCAAACGGCATCCACTACATGGATTTTTTTTGTGCTTATATTTCTTCTTTAACAGATTTCTTCCATTTTATTTTCAAATAAGTATGTTTATCATTTTGTTTACCTTGCGGGGAAAGGAGGGCAAATTCAACACAAAATTTATTCCTTTATCATTGGGGCAGATTTTTTCTTTAACGTTATAGTACCAAATTAAATAACTTTCGGGGTAACTTCCATCTTGTAATGTAGATGTTATATTTGGATGATCTCATGAATTTAGCTTGTATACAACTAGAAATATCGAACAAAGTAGGAACTTTTAATGTGTTTTCCGAATGCTGAAATTTGTATCCAAAATGGCAGCATTTGAAGAAATTTCAGAGGGGAGTTATCGGAGGATTTGAATAATTTTGACCTGGTAAATATGGATAAATATGAGAGAAGACGTCTGGAGAGACAATGGAATGTATTTGTGGGTGACTGTGATGATGATGAAGAGGACTTTGAAGGTTTTGAACCAGAAGAATTGTAAGCTCCAAGTGGTTTTGTCTGGACGAAGCTGGAAAACCAAAAAGATTTCAGTTGTCTGACAGGAAGTTGTTAGAGGTACCCCGAAAGTTATTTAGTCGGGTTAAAGAAGAACACTGTCCCAGACAGAAAACTCGGTCCATAGTGTTTGCGGACTTACTTCCCCTGGACCAATTTTTCGGTCTGTAGTGATGAAAGGGTTAAGCCTAATTAAGCATTTCTATGGTAGGCAAACATGACAAATGCATTTTTTTTATGACTAATATTACATTTTTACAATATAGATGGCCTGTGACCTTTAAATAATCATCTCATTTATGAAACTGCCTTCAGCATCTTTGCTGTAATCTAATCCCATCTAGGATCATTCTGTTACAATTACTATTAGATCTCAACAAATTCTCTACAAGTGCATCTGTTACCTTCATTTGATCACTCAAGCCCTGGGAGAACCAATACACAGCAAAGCATTTATAATCTGGGTCACAAGCAACTCCTGCTTTATGTTCATGTCCACAGGGTTTCATTACAAAAAGCATCTGTCCATGAATCAAGGTGGGATCTAAACTATAACAAAGTGTTATATTGTTACAGGTTATACCCCCCACCATCCCTGATTCATGGAGATTTATAGACTGATACTCCTAATTTTGTTTGTAACAAACCAGAGTTCCTGTCCACCACAGAATGCACTGCCGAGTCTAGATGCAAGAGGTTAAATAATAAATTAGTAAAAAGTATCAATATCAATGTAATTTGTGTCAATATTTTGGTTTCAGTCTAATCTGAGATTTCTCTGACCCTACACTATAACATGTCCAAATATCAAAACTGAGGTGAAAAGTGTCAGAGGAAAGTCAACTAAGTCTTGGTCCAGGCATTTCAACAGCTGATGATATACAAGAGTGATTTGAATAGTTGGCAAAGAGGAGCAAAATGTATTTGGTGTTCTTGATGATGTTTAACCTTAGCTAACCTTAGGAGACCCCAGAATGTGGTGAAAATAATATTGGACTATTCTATCTGGTGTTCAGAGGGACTAACTTTTCAAATGCTATAAACATGTGCCATGGTACAATGCCACTATACTGGTACTTCGGACAGGCTTTGCTTAACTCTATGGTATTCAAGTGAAATGAAACTATAGGTGTTTCACCAGACACCATAAATGATGCCAAACGTGTCACCACTTAAATTCACTCACATTGAGAGTGAGGTATTATTGTACCAAACTGCATCATTGGCATAACCCTTTCTGTTGAATGTGACTATGTTTGAACCTGAAAAAAAAAACATTATGAAAATATATGCAAAACCGTAATAAGTGTGAGAATGAAATCTATCAAGAAAACTTCCTGCATTTGTTAAGCTGGAATTGACAATGAGCAAATCAACTACTGAACTTGTCATTGTTTTAAGTGACTGCATTTATGACACTTTCAATGGTAATATTGTTAAATCAGTACAAAATGGATTTTGCTCTCAAAGTCATTTCTATATTTGATATTTCCCTTCCCCCGTACTAAATATGGAAAAATACTGAGGGTGCACTGGTCTGCAGTGTAGCAATTTGTTTAAAATCAAATCTCATGTTCTGGTGCCCATTGAATTAGCCAATGGAAATGCAGCTTTTGGAAATCTGAATGTGAAATAATTTGGTGCACAATTCTTAAACAGCTTTACAATTGACCTTACACAACTGAAATAAAACACTAGGTATTAATGTATGAACTTGAACTACATACATAAATGTTGTCTACTGCAGTATAGCTAATGCAACTTTGTAATTTTATATTTTTAAGAATATAAATCACTTAAAAAAAAAATATCACATCAGGGCTTGAAATTAGTGGTAGTCGGCTAGCCTGAGGCTAGTAGATTTCCTGTCCAACTAGTAACTTTTATAATGTTAATAGTCCGATGGGCTGGGCTAGTAGATGGGCTGGGCTAGTAAGTTTCAGTTATCAATGTTTGTTTAAGCCATTCCTTAATTTAGCAGATGTCCTGTAAAATCAAAGTAGTAACCATTATCAATACAGTCATAAAATATTAGCATGAAAAGATGAAGTCAATATCAGCATCGGAAAGGTGCCTTTCTATATCAAGAAGGAAAGGTGCCTTTCTATATCAAGAAGCGTCTGATTTCGCTTGATTGCTCCAAATATGGTACCATCACTAACAGAAGTTTGGTAATTGATCCTAATTAATCTAATAACGAAATAAGAAATAAATAAAAAATGACATATCACAATTTATTCACTCGACCACAGTAATAAACTACAAAACTGTATACCACATTAAAGAACACTGCAAAAGCTATTCAAAGAAATTAATTGTTTGCATGTTTGTTTAGGGGTTTTTTTTAGAGGGTAGGGTGGTGCTCGATAGCCAAACACCCCAACAATCACAAACTGGTAACTATATTTTACACTTGCATTGAAACAATTATAAACATTAGATCCATTTATTATAATTTTATTGACACATCCTTTCCATATAACTACTTTTTATACGATGATAATAGATTTTATATTTTTTGCCCTTACAAGAATGGATAAATAATTGAACACCTGGAGATATCAAGCAGAATGCTGTACATTTGTTGGGAATTAAAATCTGAGTATGAGCATCTAAGATTTGAAAATGTTCCGACTAATTATTAATTTTAACAATACACTGAGGTCCTATTAATTAGGAACAATTACCAAACTTTTGCTATTAATAATGAGACCATAATTGGAGTTTTAATTTAGAACACCCAGAGTCATATGGGTTCATTTGATGGGAATGCACCTTTTCTATGCTGAAACTGACATCTTCTGGTGCTAATATTTTTAACAGTGTTTACAACAGCCACTACATTGATCCTGCAGAACAACCACTGAAATTTTTTATCAGAGAGGCCATTTAATGGGTGGGGAGAGGCAAAGGCAGGTGTTTCAAAATGGTGTTTCTTGCTCTGACTTATATAAAGGATTGACACTGAGGGTGGTGCTCGCTAGCCAAACACCCCAACCATCATAAACTGGTATTTTAAATATTTTTATTTTAAATAATTTGCATCAGCTATACTGTAGCACCTCATATTTCCAAAAGAGACAATTTGATCCTTATAAGACAGGCAAAATGTGACCTTTTATAGAATGTGTTCAGCCACCTGAATAATTCTCATGATAGGGAAAAGTGTAATTGCACATTTCAGAAGACATGAGCAACAGACAGGGAATGGCTGAATTATGATGAAGAAAAGAACGTTTTGCTGTATAACTGGAGTATGAAATTCGAAAAAACAGAAAACATCCAGTTTTGTTGCGGGTTGCTCGAACTTTAAATTTGAATCAGTAAACGTGTAAGAAAGCTTGGGCAACATAAAAAGATCAAAGAGAAAAATGGCTATGCAGATACCACCAGAAGAATCGACCGCTGGTAAGATTTTGGAAAGTTTAAACGGAATGTGTTTGACAATAGGTACTCGACGCAAGCTTGATGCTGAGGAAAAAAAATCTGAAGGAAAACATTCATATAGAGTGACAAAAATATCTCAGATACCCCTATGATTCGTTCTAACATAGGACACTGTCTATCATACTATATAAGAGACAAGGGTCAGTAACTACTTTGTTCAACCCATGACACTCAAATTCCTTCTGCTATTTCCATCTTTAAAGGCATATGACCATATTCAATGGCTTGTATTACTCCTGAGATATTTTTTCTATTCATCAAGCCATAATTGACTTTCCTGTGTTGCCTCAAACTGAAGTTACAGGTTCTGAAACATGCAAATTTCGCCTGCAGGGGCAATGTTGCACTCATGTTGCACTCAGATGACAACCGGTGAAAAGAATTTTGTATAGATGTGTTAGCTAGATGAGATGAAAGGAGTTGATGTTGGAGAGACTTACAGGATTGATAAAAAGTTTTTGCATTTACTCACTGGAAGTGAAAGGCAGAAATATTTTTGGGTGGAGCATTTCCGGCCAGTGCTTGTCAGTGCTGGTGTGGATGCTGATGTAGTGGAATTGGAATGGGACATATTAAAGAATGTAGTCTACTGCAAATAGGTGCATACTCAGTTGTAAAATGATATGCTGCTGACTGCAAGAATACTCTGGCATTGATTGACCTCATCCTGACAATCTCAGCCCACTCTGCTAATGCTGAGAGGAGTTTCTCAGAGATGAAAATGGTGAAGAGTAATTGGAGATCATGTTTGTGACTGGGTTCTGTTCTACCTACTCTTTATAATGTTCCACACAAATAATATTCCAACATATGATCCATCAATAGCAATATATTTGTGGAATGTTTCAGGGAGACAGGTAAGGAGACCTGAACAAACACCAGAGTGCAGGTGGAGGACCAGAAAGGACACCTGGATCCCTTTCTGGAATTTGATCCAGATTATCTTGAGAAACAAAAAAAGGGAATTGACTGATGATGTGAAGCAGGATTTGATTTATTAATCTGTTCTTCGTTTCAAATGCTATTTATGCATAATATTGTTGTTAATCTCAATACTAGTGTGATATTGTTTTTGGACAGGACTAGTAAAGATTTGGTGGCAGGACTAAAGAAATTTGTGTTAAATTCAAGTTCTGCACATATTCTGAAACATTTCTTTGCTAAATACTGCATGTTTGTCAAGTCCTGCACATATACTGAAACATTTATTTGCCAAATACTGCATGTTTGTGGGAGTTTAAGTCACATGAATTGGTAGGCAGAGTGATCTGTTGTTTGGCATAAAATCAATTATGGTAATATGTGTTACCATAACAGGACCCTTAAGTGGTCTCTGTCAGATCTTCATGTAGGTTGTTGTTTTGGGGTTAAACACCATTTTTCAGCACAGGATAGGCTATATATATATATATATATATATATATATATATATATATATATATATATATATATATATATATATATATAGGCCCATATTAATGGTGGAAGAAGAATGAAAGAACCACAGACCCAAGAGAAGCTACTGGCAAGCTTCCTCACCTATCTACATTCTCCAAATTCTAGGTGAGATGGCAGTGATCCATAACAAACAGCTCTAGACCACTGGCCACTCTTTAGACCAGACTTGGGATTCTTAATGTAGGTCAGTCAAAAATCTGATTTTAATTATATTTCATTCAGATGGAGTAGAAATACAAGATGGCTGTTGTGGTGGCCACATTGGAAGTCAGATTGGCAATGGCTATCCATTTAATGCAAAAACCATGCTGATATAACCATCCATTCAGATAAAGTAACTAAATATTTTCAAGATGGCCAAGGTGGTATGTTGATGTAAATGGAATCCTGGTAAGATTTTCCAGACAGCTAATATGGCAGCCATTTTGTTGGAGTTAACCCTTTCATCACTAAGTAACTTTGTAGGCATAGAGTCCTCAACACTAAGCAACTTTTGGAGTTTTAAAGCAAAATGACTTGTGGACTTTGAAACAACATAACTTTGCCAATGTTAAAGATATCTGGCTGGATTAGGTGTAAAAATCAAGGTTAAAAATCAAATTTTATGACTAATTCAATAAAAAAAATATGCATATCTATTACAACTGTTAAAATGCAGGTACAAACAGGTAACACAACAGGTAAAATACAAGTAATTATTTTATTACCTCTTAGAAAATTTAAAAAGTTCTCAAAACTTGTTCAATTGACCCTAGATGTACTAATGAATAATCACAGTAGCAACACAAGTCTTTCTTTCATGGTGTCCATAATATATAAAATTCTATAAAATGAACCAAAATGATCTCCAAGGTGAGATCTGTCCACACACCTATTATCATCTCTGCCACGTTTGATCGTCACATTTAAGTTCGTTAAACGGACAATTTTTCCAAAAACGTCATCTGAATAGAATATTTGAAAAAAAGCCGAAGCTTTCCTGGAGCCATCTAACTCTCGGGTGTGCCCAACTCTGTCAGAAAACTGAAACAAATCTTTTTGGTTTTTGGGCTTCGTCCAAAAAAATAACCATACATACAATTCCTCTGGTTCAAAACCTTCAAAGTCATCATCATCATCACTGTCACCCACAAGTGCATTCCATTTTCTCTCCATACGTCTTCTCTCATTTTTATCCAAATTTACCAGGTCGAAATTATTTATATCCTCCGAAAACTCTCCTCTAAAATTCCCTCAAATGCCGCCATTCTGGATACAAATTTCAACATTGGGAAACACATTAAAAGTTCCTACTTTGTTTGTTATTTCTAGTTGTATACAAGCTAAACTCACAAGATCATCCAAATATAACATCTACATTACCAGATGGAAGTTATTAGAGGTACCCCGAAAGATATTTAGTCGGGTACTATAACGTTAAAGAAGAACACTGCCCCAGACCGAAAAGTCAGTCCATAGTGTTGACGGGTATAGTTCCCCTGGAGGGTGGGTGTAGTTCCCCTGGAACGGTTAAGCGGTCTGCCGTGATGAAAGGGTTAATGTCATTTTTTAATCAAAAGCTACTGGTTTAGAGCTTTAAAAAAACTGGCACAGTTGATCTTATTTTTGATGCATACATGATAAAAAGTTATAGGTTGTAGCAAATTGGAACTACACATTCTAAATATCTGGCCCTAACTTGGGCACCATTTAAGAACACATGGTCAAAGAAAAATGTAGAAAACACTATATGAAATCTTCTGCAAAAAACTGCTGTATTATTTCCAACATAGACAACAGCAAGGGAAAAATGTAGACTATTGCATAAAATATATACTTGGATATCATTACAAAAGCACCAGGAATTAAATTCTGATACAGAAGCCCCACAGCAGGGAGGTTGATAATGCCCTAGAATTGTCAGTCATGAAAAACAATAAACATGTAAAGATATCCATGGCCTATAAATGCCCCCTACCCCTTTTGACTTTGTTGCAGATGTTGGCCCTCAATTTCCCATATATGGAATGAACACTGCATTATACACTGGCAGATTAAGATCTACTCAATTCAGGAGCTGGATGCACAATAAAAATCAGAAAAAAGTAATCCTATGATAGACACATCAGCAGTGCAATCATACTTAACAATTTCCATTCCAGTATAGTATTTCCTGACAACCAAACAGTTGAGACTAGATGACCTCATGCTAGTTAACAGAGCACTAGAGTCAAATTTAGCATCTCAAGAATTTCTCAGTGAAAACTGCATGACCATGGCCCAGATTTTTAAGCAAGTCAACAATAAAAGCAATGCAGACTGTACCAAGAACTGGCATGCCAATGCTTGGGAGGATAATGACTTGCATACTGGAATCATTCTTGTAGACACAATTATTTAACAAGAAATGAAACAAAATGAGTCTCACACTTAAGCATAATCAGGACACTTAATTATCACAGTGTTATGCCAACCTAAATCTGACATTTATGTTCAATCACCATTTCTATAAATCAAATTTAATAGGCATCCTATTCCCTGTAGTGTGCTGACATGAAATTAAACCCTAAAAAACCAATGACTTGTATATCAGTGTATCAACCTGGATCAGAATGTGATAAAAACCTAATAACTGATTATAATCAATAAAATTCAGATAATAATTTGCAACACTAATTCCATATTTTTGCTTCCCCTTCCTCCTCAACTGACAGTAAAACAATTTGTATTATTTGGCTTTGTTTTCATAAGCTAAATTAATTCTTTATCAGCTAGCTATCCAACAGTTAGCATTCTGAAGACATCACTAATACCCTGCTGTTTCTAATCAGTTGAAGGGATGAAAATTACCACCAGTCACCAACATAGCAGTTTTGAAGTGGTCATCAGTTTGTATTTCCTTTAATGGTTAATTGATTTGTTTACTGCTGTTAATGAAGCACCTACCAAAATCCTGCACTTTAAAATTTACCATAAAAGCTTGCTGGGCAAAAGGACAGGTGTCAAACCACTCATCTACTCCTCAAGTAAAATACTATGACTATTGTTCAAACATTCTGCCTCCATGGAATTAGTGTGGTGTACAGATAGCTGAAATAAGGAATGTTTTCTTCAGGAAGTAAATATTCCATAGACTGAATGAATAATGTAGATATGCTCTAGTAAAAACTCAAGCCAAGGAGAAACCATTCTTTGTTTAGCAAACACTTGACTGATGACCATCAAAGCATGGATGTGCCTAAAGTGTTTGGCACCCAGGACAGATCCTTCATTTGGCAAACCCACAAATAATTTTAAATTGTAAACACAGAAAAATATCTCATGTTTACCAATAGATTTGTAAACAGTACAGTGTTATCATAAGCAAACTGGAAATAATTTCTACTTTGGTGAATTTTCATTTGGTTTGAAAACTTGTACAGGTGTTTTGAACTCTCTGGATGCCCCCCCCCCCTTTTCTGGCTGTCACGTGATCTCCCACACATTCTTAGTATGCTTCTACCCCAAAAGCATATGACTTAATATCTGGTTAAATGAAATGAGCTGCACCATATTTTTTTTATTAGCTCTCCTTTATCTAAGGTCATTAATAGTGAATAATCATTATCTAACAGCATGTACTTTTTTTTTTTTTAAAAAAAAAGGCCACAAAGGGCTTATGCTTTACTGGATGACAATTTCCCAGAATTCAATGTAAGGCTATTTCTTCCCTTAAAACACCAAGTCTTCAAACCATCTTCAATGATAATGATGTGTGTGTCTGTGTGTCTGTTGTGTGCATGAAAGATTTGTATTTTTAATGTAGCTTTAAAAAAATTCAGTTATATCCTTATGTCTGCAGTCTGGCTAGTTTATAGTGATATCTAGAATGCAACAGACCACCCAGTCACACTCATGACACCAGGCTGACTAGCCCTAACGCTAACCTAGGAGTGCCAAGTAGGCAGCTGTCAGTACCATTTTTATAAGTCTTTGGTATGACTTGGCAGGGGTATGAACCTGCAACCTCCTGCATCTGATGCAGATGCTCTAACCACTAGGCCAACAGAGTGGCCCAACAACAAATGTTATGGCAATATTGTCTAAAATTATGCATCAGAAAGAGCAAATCAACAAGTTTAATAAAATCAACAAAATAATTATCCAATTTATAAATAGCATACTTTATGCAGAACTTGCATTACTGTTCATTAAATCCCCAAAAAAAACTAAAAGTTCTATCACTAGTCCAAAAGTATAGTATTCCAAATGAATTCTAATAAAAAATGTGCTGCTATGCCAAGTCTTGGATGTGCTGCTGTGCCAAGTCATACATGCCAACCCCTGGTGAAGAAAAGTGTAATCTAAGCAGACAAAAAGAGTAATCTGAGCAGAAAAAGAGTAATCCACATATAAACATAATAAAATTAAATGTGCATATGTACAAAATGATTTATTTATTCCTCTGGTTTTTAACATCAATTACTGCTTCAAGTTTTCGTATTTTGAGCTTTAAAAAGCAGCAAACAACCTGATATGAACAATGATGGAGACATTTTTCAAAATATAGAATGCAACTGAAAACCCCAAACAGTTCTGCCAACTTATGTTTATTCAAAAAATCAAACAATTAGAAAATGTTTTATCCAGTAGAATCTACTTTTAATTCTGGCAATGAAAGAAGAGCAATCTGACCTTGCCCAATTTCCTTGTCAAAGTCGTACACCAACTGGGTACAACATTTTGTTATTGTAATCACTGCTCCTGTCTGCTGCAATAATGAAGGGCCCAATTTTCATGCCTTCTGCAATTTTAAGTGATGTATCTTCTGCTAAACTCCTAAAAACAGGTCTCTAATTTGGTAAAAATAGGAGTCCCACCAGCAAAGGTTGAAGTCCAACTAAGCCAGAAATCATGTACTTTCTTACACTTTGCTACAGTCACATCCAAACTATCAGTTATAGCAACTTTAGCACAGTTCAGAATCTCATTGAAATCCTCATTTTTCCGTTTAAATACAGTTTAAATACATATACATATCACGTCTAAATTTGCAAACAGCATTTTGTCCAGGTCTCTTGATTTGATTTAGAGTTCGCGACAGTATTTATATGGCACAAACTGGAAATGAAATCAATAACAGTGATTGCTTTTGGCTTCACCAATGTCACAAATTGTAATTATGTTTTACATATTGCCTTCTGGCCATTTTTGGCTACAACATTTTTAGCTGATAAAAATGTTAATGGTAGTCTTGAGTTTGGAGTGGAGAAATTCAAAGATACCATGACAGGAAGCCTCAAACTTGAGATATAAAAATGCACTGTAATCAAATGTTACATAAACAAATAATTTCATATTGACAAACCACCCTAATAGTTAATTGTTATGTCATAATCGCTTATGTTAATATCTGGCCTTGATACTTGTAGGCTGTAATATAATCAAACTAGCCATGCAACTGGCTATTAGTCTGATGCTACATCCTCTTTGTTTGTACCCTATACCATTTCAACAAATAAAAAGTTTAATGTAATAAAAAGTGCACAGAACTAAGTAAATTGAATCATTGATTTATAATTTTTAACCTGACCAGAATGGCACTAATACTGGCATTTCCTTTCTGCATTTCATGCTTAACCATATTACGCCATATTACTATACTATGGGGTAGTTTATTTTCATCCAACAACATGATGTAATTCAACCTATTTGGTAACTGCCCTAAATTATCAATTTCCATAAGTGTTGACTTTGGAATTATATTCCTTTGCACACTAAACTGCTTGTTAAATCCATGTGAAATGCAATTTTTTTTTCATTCTTTTCCTTTGCTTGATTAGACACGAAATATAGGAAGCAGATGACATGTGTAAGTATATCTTTAGTCTGCATGCACCTGTTTGCTGAAAATGGACTGGTCCAGAAACTGGAAATGGTTCTCAAGCATGTCAGTCTATTACATTGAAAACTGCCATTATGCATGAAATGCACAGGCAATGACGGTGTTATGGCAGTTTTTCTCATATGCAGGTTATAAAATATAAATCAATGAATGAAGTTCTTTGCACTTTTTATCAAATTAAAGGTTTTTTTATTGAAATAGGTAGTGAAGTACAAACAAACAGGGATGTAGCATAGGACTTTTAGCTACAATCTACGCCCAGAGGCAGAAATGTGAAATTACTACATTTGACCACATGACAGCAACAAAAAAAAGTACTTCCAGGAAAAAGTTTTGCTGCAACTTCAATGAAAACTGATTACCTCTGAAGCACCGATATATCCTAAGGAATTTAAAAAAATGTCAATGTTTCTATAATTCATCTGATGTTGCCGAAAAAATGGTGTTTGTTTTGTCCGTCAAATGGAGCCTTTAGCAGCGCCTTCAATAACACATACACCTTCATCAAAGCAAGCTGGCGACCTTTGATCAAAGAAGTCAGCAAAAAAAATTAAAATAAAAGCATTGCTTCAGTTTTCATAGTGATTAAAACATTTATTTTGCCAAAAAAGTTTCCTCCTTGCAACAAAAACATGTACAGAGGACTCCCATGTCCACAAATTTATGTGTCCCAAAATGCATAATTAGGCGTTTCCGAGATCACTGTAAAAAAAATTACATGATTTTGTTCTGCACACGAATATTTTCCATTTGAACAAAGGACCAAGGTTGTATTCTACCACTAGTTGTAGTCAGTGTTCTATTAAGAACTCTGTAACTAACGCCCCTGCATTTATAAAATGTTTCCACAATTTAGTTCTGCTGTAAAAAAAAGAAGTCACCTTAGTATTGGAGTTAGCAAAACGAGTTAATTCAAGGAGTCTTTGTTTTACACTATGACCAAGATTAAAATCCTTTCCACGCAGCCTGCAATAGGCCTGAAGCTGCCCTTGAATGGAACACTACATTTTTGCTGTAACATACACATCAACTAAAATAGGACGATTTTTACTGCCAAATTCCTACAGTTGTTGTTGTTGTTGTTGGGTTTAACGCCATTTTTCAGCACACAATAGGCTATTCATGGCGGCCAGTATTATTGGTGGAGGAAGAAACCGGGAACTCACCGGAAAGAACCACCGACCCACGAGAAGCTACTGGCAAGCTTTCTCACATATCCACATTCGACGAATCCTAGACTCGAACCCATGCAGACAGAGGTGAGATGGCAGTGATCCGTAATGGACAGCGCTTTAGACCACTCTTTAGACCACTCGGGGCCCCAAATTCCTACAGAATGGTTCTGTACCTCATATGATTTTAAACCAAAAATATGTGAGCAAAGATTAAAAATTATAAATTCAGTCTGTTTTGTCTGAAGCCAGACAGCTATAAATAGAAACTGAGGTCAAAAGTTTGAAAGGAGGTTTCCTGGAAAATTCTGTTATAAATAGAACAAAACACTGTTAGAAAAGTCACCGCCAGTCTAAAGACAAGTGTACATTTATGTCATTGATACAAAGAAGGCATCATTTCTATAATACATTTTTTGCGATTAGTGGGATGTTAATAAAAATGAGAAAAATTAATTTTTTGGGAGGGGGATATACCAAAAAAGTATAATCCAAATACATTTATGTGTAAGGCATAATTTAGTGAAAAAAACTTAAATGATTAAGCCAAAAGCATAATGGTTGTCATGTATGCCAAGATTTAGATATGCTAATGTGCCAAAGTCTTGATGAATCACAAGGATATAATACTGAATGTCCTTGAATGAATTCACAACAATCCCAAACAGTGACATAGTCCAAAATGTCAATGAACATTGCAATTTTAATGAATAATTTTTAAACACTGCAATGATTTTTGAGCTGAACTTAAGGTGGGAATTAAATAATTGTTTACTTCATACTCATCATAACAACCTAATACAATAAGTTGACTAGGATGCTGGTCATTTTCACATCACATTTATAAACAAGTTCTCTCCATCCAGACCTTGAACTCAAATCCAAGTAAACAATTTATTTGTAACTTATAAAGAAGATAAAAAGCAAGTGTGTCTTCTAGAACCCTATAAGGCCAAATGCTATGTCAACATGTTTACATTATCTTAAGTACAATCTACAATCATAGAAATTACCAGTTAACCATACAACAGCAATTTTTTTTTTAAATAGTTTTGCTACACTTCAATGAAACTTGACCACCTCTGAAACACTGATATATACTAAGAAAATTGTTTTAAATATTGTCTAAATGTTCTACAATTATTTATTGTTGCCACAGCAATAACATACAGGTATTTGTTTGGTCTTCAAAGGGAGCCTTTAGGGGCATCATCAATAACACATACACCTTCATCAAAGCAAGCTGGCAACCTTTGATCAAAGAAGTCAGCAACAAATTAAAATAAAAGCATTGCTTCAAGTTTTCAAAGTGATTAGAACATTTATTCTGCTGTGAAATTTTCCTGTTTGCTTCAAAAACTTGTATGAAGAACTCCTATGTGGGGTTTTTCTGCATCCCAAACCAAATATTTGCATCATCCAAATACTCATAATTAAGCATTTCTGAGATCTCTGATAATACAGTAGTCCCCCTCTTTTACGGAAACCCATTCAGCACCAGGAAAGTGGCCTTATAAGGCGGGTGGCCTTTCCAGAGGGAGACTAAATTTTTTGTGAGAAGTATATGTACGTAGTAAGAAAGCTTCATTTTTCAAAGCATTAAATATCTTCATTTAAAAGCAATATTAAATATTAAACAGTTCTTGTGCTATAATAGTTGACTTATTTCAACTGAGCATGCATTAATAGTTCCTATTCTTGGCAAAAGCGCGATATGCGAGCGGGTGTTGTCATGCACATAGCAGAACCATACAAAAACGTCATTTAAATCTTGGTACATATGCAATTATCTTTCCATTTGCTCCATTTTCCCACTGCTACTAAATAACTTATCGGTTACATTGTTATTTATTCGAGTCTTTTCAACATAAAATTGTTTTATTCGAGTCTTTTGTACCTAAATTTGTTTGACCAGTCCCCCTCCCCAACTCACCCGATATCGTAGACTATAAATAATAACCAACGTTTTCTGAAAAAAATCATCTTTGTTTATGTGATGACATATTAATGTTTGGTAATGAGTTATTCCGATGTTGCTAACTGTATGTGATTTAATTATGCAGACAACATATTTGTTGAGTGGACGACATGCTTTCTTCATAAAGAAGCAACAAGTTGTGTTGTCAGGTGATTTTTTCGGTCTTTGTCTAGTACACTGTTTCTATTTTTAGCCAATGCTGACCATGTGTTTTCTTGACCTTACATCCAGTTATAATCATCAATGTTGCAACTACCAGACCAGACCGATTAAGCAATTTTTTTTCTACATTTAAACAAGATGCCTATATTTTTAAAGGCAGCAATTATCACCTGATTCACCTGATTCATTAGTCACAGTCTGGTACCCTATTGTTTATATATATATATATATATTTTTGTTTTACTCTAAGTGTGAAAAAACGCCTTGGATATGTACACTGATTTGATCTGAACAATAGCACCTCGCGGCCATTAAGATTTATAAACTTTACAATTCTTGCGTAATAGCCGCTAATTATGTATGTTAACAAGCTCAACATCTTGCGTAGGGAAGCCACAAAGGCTATCAAACCATTTTCCCCTCAGACTTTCGTTTTGTACATCAATATTGCCACTTCTCCGATCATGTTACTACTATTAATAAGTAATCTTAATTATCAGTGGATAAACCAGACATCTTAAGATAACATGCAGTAAGGATATATGGATTACCTTTATGTCTGGATTAAAATTTTAGTCTTTCTCAGCTTTATGAAATAAAGGTGGATTCTCGTAAGGTATAAAGGATATAATATTAACCTTAGGGGTACCTGTTAAACACTTTTTTGAAGAACAAAAATCTGACATAGGGAAACAGAAATCCGATTACTTAACACAATTAGAAAAAAAAATTGTTCTAGATACTTCTTACAAAATAAAATGTGGCTGAAATATGCTGGCCACTGGTCGCGTTAGCCGGGTGGCCTTTCGTGACGGGTAATTTTGAACACAAAATTCGTCGTGCCTTCAAATTCTGGCCGCAAGGAGCGGGTGGCTGCTGGTGAGGGGGGGGCCGTTCAAGAGGGGGACTACTGTAGTTGAAAATACTACATCAAAATGCTGCAAAATTGCCAGTAGTTGCTTGCCAAATAAATAATGTCCTATTTTGTTCAATAGTGTTTTTAATTTAAACACTGGTGATGATACAATGATAAATCATGAAAGTAATGAAAACTGTCAGTTTGATTTGGACAATATTGTCAAATCATTGATATGCCATAACAATAACTACTATTTAAGTAGGCCACTACATATGTAGATGCTTTTTAAAAGTGCAAAGAGATGCATCAACTTGTAAAAATTTTCAGCAAAATCTTTTTATTATTCAAGAAATGTAGTTGTGATGACAGTGATGTTAATGCCAACAAAGTAAATATGGGTAAACATTCCATTTGATGCGTTATATTTTAGTATCTATACCTAAAGGTTATGTGAATTAATGTTTATTTAGTACAGTGTAAAGCATCTAACTATAGTGTGTATGGAGAAGCTGAATTTATGCCTGGTACTCTATGAAATTGGTTGGGGACTAGTTCCATAGTGAGGAGAGTCCATGACACCTCATCCTGAAACTGTTGAGAGCCTTATCCTCCCTAATAACTTGTGCATATTGGGGTCCAATAATACAAACTAGTTTCAAATGAAGGAGCATGTTACAAGTAACCTATGAAAAATTAAGGGCATGCCAATCTTGGCTAGATATCAACAATAAAAAGAAGGGTTGTTAACTGGTTTAATTTAGGTTTATTATTTTTTTAGTATTATTTATTATTATTTATTATTATGCTGGTAATAATTGTCACAGATCTCAAATGCTTAATGTGTATCTGGATGCAATTTTTTTATTTTGGACGCAGAAAATCACCCACACGATATCGTTCTTAAACATTTTTGTTGCAAAGTTGAAAATTTTTGCGGCAAAATAAATATGTTCTAATCTTTATGAAAACTGAACCAATTCTTTAATTTTAGTCTGTTGCCGACTTTTTTAATCTAAGGTTGCCCGCTTGCTTTGATGAAGGTGCATATGTTATTGACAATGACACTAAATACTCCCTTTGAAGGACCAAACAAATATACATTTGTTATTGCTACAGCAACATCAAATAATTGTAGAACACAGACAATTTTGAAAATATCTCCTTAGTATATATCGGCACATATAAAACTATGACACACAACATTTACATACTTTTTGTATCTATTACAGATCAAATTTGTAATTGCATAAATGATGAAATTCCCATAAGCTTTTGATCTGCTGTTCTTCATTTACTGGAGACATTTATTTCAAGTATAAGCAGTTTAATTACAGATGTATTTTTTTTTTAGTTTCACTCACTAAACAAGTTTCTCCACTGTTCTACAACTGACACTGTATATCATCTAGTTTCTACACTTTCGATTTTTAAATTCCCTCTTATTTCAAAACGACATATTATGCACATATACACTAAACAAATGGACAAATAGATTAGTATGTGTATTGGACGGTACAGGTCGCCATGTTGATATAATAATCAAATGGCATCTAGCTTTACCCACCTTGCCCACAACATCTTCAGCATTTTTCTCAGCTCGTTCATATGATTCGTATAGTTTGACCTTTTGAGTAAAGGTAAATGCTGGGTGATTCACAGCCATTACCAGAACTAAGAGAATGTTATATACTGTAAGTTCGTCCTGAGACTTCTGCACAGCAAAGGCATTTGTGAGATTCGACTCTAACAGGCTACACAGTATGTGGGAACAAGTTCGATTGGACGATTGTAAGAGAGATAGATACGTTGCCATTTTAGTCCTGAATGCATTTTCATCTTTTTCAAAAAAATTTGACAACTCAGCCTTACTATTTGCCTTGGTTTCGCATTCTCTAAGGTGATTGAAATCCTTTTTGCATAGGTCTTCCAAAACCGAACTTATGAATCTTAATTCCATCGGTAGGCACGAATGTAACATTCCACACATGTAATCTATCCTCTTATGAGGTTTCAAATTTTTAAACCACTGGCACAATTCCTCCTTTCTCACCATCGTAAAACAATGATTAAACAGAAGGGTCAGCTATTTTAACCAAACCGGTCTCTCTGCTATAAAACCGAGGGAATGAAACTATCCATTTTAACGATTCTAAGAACCCTTGAATATCGAAATTTTGTTCTTCATACGGGCATTTCGTAATCGACCAATGAAAATCGAAATTACTCAACTGTGCGATCTAACAAAATTAATATTCGGCACTTAAGATAGAATTTAATATGATTTTATCGTGCCTAACCAATTATAGAGTTATTATAGAAAATACAAATCAATGATGCTGGTGAAATGGAAAAAAATATTTTGTCACTTCTTTTCACGTGATGCAGCACAGTCAAATTATTGGTATTCTAACGAAGCTCATTTGGGACATAATTTAAAAAAACTTTGTTACATTAGACACGTCCACTAAAACAAGTTAGTGTACATGTTGTGAGGCAATGGAAAAGTTAGACTAAGTAATTCAGGAAAAAGTGTTTATATAAAATCGTAAGATAAAGAAAAAAGAAGACAAGGAATAAAATCTACCTCGATAGGATAAGCGGGGTAGAGGAATCTTTTTATTCCAAATCCAATTCTCTACAGCGTATGATGGTATCTGGATACTATGATGTTTAGTTCGGAATATTTCCTCTCTGTTACCTCTTAGGGTTCTCATGACTAACCTCAATAAAGTTACCAGTTGGGAAGATCTATGGGAGCAGTAAAAAAAAAAAAGTGATAAATTAAACTAAAATATGTTAACAATATGACAAATTTCAATTACCCTTCACCAAACTGCTAAATATAGGTGTTTGTTTCACTAGGTAAATGAACATCAGAGTTGTTGTGTAGACTCTGTTAATGCACATCCAGTTAAACAATTATCCTGGAACACATTATTAATTCAATCGCCATTCATCTCATATCTTGCCTATTCATTGCTGTGCCGCCTTCGTTACTACTACACGAAAGAGTACAGTATTCATAGACCTCATTCCAATAAACCATTTCCTTATATAGGACAAAATCAGCACTATGTTCCTAAACCATACTTCGAGATAATTTCCGTACCTCTGGAGTAACAACGACTGTACTAGAACACTCATATACCTTACTGCTGAAATGCTACCATACTGACGTCATATTTGAAATATGACTTACTATCTTAAATCGGGTAATAAAATGCTACACTTCTGGAACTGAAAAATGACAAAACAAACTTAATGTAAAGTCATTGCACATGATAAAATGATACTGCATTGTGATCAACTCAGAAGTCTTCAATGAGGTGACATACATGCTCAACGAATTGGCATATACATTGTGTATCAACCAAACGAGGCAACAAATTAACCTTGACAACTTTACAATAAAATATGTTGGGTTGAAAGAAGGATTAATTAAACATTCTAGCAACACGTTACACGATAAAATGAGAAATATTTCACATACAGAACGATCTTATTTATTCACGTGGATAACTAGAGGCACGCAAATGTATAACGAATACAATAAGGAACGTATCTATATCTTGACAGCGATTGACTTTTTTGTAGATTCTTCAGTGGTGAAAATAGAAAACAGAAAAACGATATGATATGATCAGTAGAAAAGATATATTTTCATAAGGGAAAGATGTTTTACGACAACAAAAGTCAAGGATTTAATGGACAATGAAGCTTTTCCAGCCTACTAGTACAAAATACCATCTGGAGATGGATATGTTTAGCAGAACTCAGTAGACTCGATTGCTGAAGCATTTCACTCAAAACAAAACCAGAGTAGTTGAAGTTTCACTACATGTTGTCAAAGGATATAAACGAAGTCACAATTGGAAATAAAATTGGATTTCATCTCAAGTGACGCTTTGCATTTATCAAGTCCCAAATATTCTATAATAGTACTTGAACTTCAAGAGAATACTCAGGAATACATCAACTGGAAATGGAAAGTACGAAGATGCAATGTGTAAAAGGTTGACTGAGAACAAGTTAGAAAACATTGATGAGAAAATAGTAACAAGAGAACATACGAAGTATTTGTCAGTGACAGAGATGCAAACATTTCCAAAATCATTTTTCGATGTTGCAATTTACAATGTGACAGCATCAATAAGCAAAGTTTTTTGCCAAATGATAATTTGTACATTTTACAAAATAACTGAAATAAGTTTACATGGCATTCAATGGAATAGTCATTTCGTCAGATCTTTTATTATTCAAACAAAGATTCCCTATGTCTGCACTGAGTGTTAGTGTTTAAGCATGTAAATTTCAACAAGACAACAGAAAACAATGTGGAAATAAGAACTGGTGAAACACGGTGAATATTTATAATGTGCACTGGCTCCTTTGGTTATTCATAAATTTGTCTTTAACAACGTTCGTTATAATACTTGCCATTACCAGCTGCTTGCTATTGAGTGAAGTTACAAAGGAAACATAGATTTGACAACACTGACCATGTCTTATAAACGATGAAATTGGCCAGCTACAATCACTCAACGTTTTTTGTCGTATTCTCCATCTATCAGCTTTATCGCATATTTGAATGTTAATGTCGGACAAAATATATCTCGTAATTGTCCAGTGGAAATGTTCTTTCATGCTGTTCGTGATCAGATACATAAAACTAAATACATGATATGACATGCTTCATGTCTAGTTCATCTTCATTTACACTTTCAAGCTTTGTCAAGTTTAGCGCTCTAATGTAAAACTCAGTTGATGGAACATACGGTATCTTTAATGTCGTACTTGATTTGAGTGCTTATATATTTTTATCGTTTAATTTTTTTTAAATTTTTTGATCATCTTAATTTCTGTAGTACCTTTGTTTCGTGTGTTTTTGTGTTCATTTGTTCATTGTTGTGTTCTTTGTTTCTTTCTATACATATATTTCAAGAATTTTTGTGTCCTCAATTTTTTTTTCTATCACGGTTGTTCTTGTAGTCTTTATGATAATTCTTGAAAATATGGAAACGCTTTGCAATATGTTGTCATGTCGTTCACTTCATAACATCTTTAGCAACACTTTAAATCAATTTTTAGTTACCCAGCTACATTTTGAATAAGTTTATTACACGTTGTAACAACGTTGTAAATTCAGCTTTTACTTACCCTAGATTTCTCCTTGAAATCAAGTTTATTTAACTTTCCAATTATAACTGCAATAACTATTACTAAGATAGCTGCTCTAACAATTTAAACGCTGTTAAACATTCACGGAAAGCAACGGTCTCGCTAAAACATGTTTTAACATAGTCTACAACACGTCTGATATAAAGCTCTTCGATGATACAGATGGACATCTTGAAATTTTTTATTATTTATTGTGATCTTTAACGAGGGCCGGATTAAGGCCTATGGAGGCCCTGGATACAACAAACATAGTTGCCCATAGCTATCTTGCCTTGTCCATAGATATGGTCAAAGTACTATTAACAACATTGCCTGTGAAGTCAGACGATAATATACAGGGACCCTTGAGCCAAGGAGGGGGGGGGGCTGTCTGTGTAAACAGGCACTGTCTTTTAAATTTCTCATATTTTCAATTCTATATATGTTTTCATTGGATTTGATGTGCTTTGCATTTGACCACTGAAAACGTTTTTTTTTTTCTGATGATCTGTATTAGATAAATCAACAGATGATTATTGAATACAGTGGTTTATGTTGAGTACAACTAATACGCTCAGACTGTAAAGATTGGCTATTTCATGAAAATGTCTGAAGATGGCACATCGATCATTTTTAAAATCGTATCTGATTTTGATTTTGCTTTATTGCCTTTCAAACTGTAACTCACGTCAAATGAATTTATTATAAAAAGTTTGTTTTATTCACTGTTGTATTGTTTCTTTAACCTTGTCTTTTACATGCCATATTTTAGATTGCTTTCCACGGTATGACTTTTAGCAAAGTTTTGTACTTTGTCCTCTTTTATATTCTTTAAATAAAACTTGTATTTTACATATCATACTACCGTCATTATAGATAGATAGTAAATTTAAATGAGTCAACAAAAAAGTTTAGTTTAAACATGGTGTTGAATAATTTCCATTTAACGAAAACGAAATGTTTATATGAATTGTTTTTGTTTTATTGCAAAATAAAATATGGCGTTGAAAGAAAATAATCTGATATTTTTTACATTAATAAATCACCAGAGAATGCTAATGTGCAAAAAAATTCGCATATGAAGAAAGAACCACTTAGAATTGAAATAGGAAAACAATGTGTAAGAAGCCAAAGTTGGAAGTCTGAAACAAAATAAATATAAATCAGTGTTATCGGATGGTCTTGCTGAAAGTCAAGGGAATATGCGTTGAAACAATATTTTTAGTTGGTGATATGTTTCATGCAGGTGTTGTGTTAATAGATTTAGCTTTATTACAAACTTAGTTAATTTGTAATTGTTCTATAATAAGAACCAAATTTTATTCTCGAAATGCCATAGAATTTCACAGCGACTTTTCACAGTAATAAGTGATTGAAAAAAGCAAAACTTTTCACACCATTTACCAATGCAGCTCTTAATTCTATTTTTGCAGTCGCTGTACAACAAATGAAAAGGCTGAAAACGTTACGATCAGGAGCCGCTATTGCCCCAAAAATATCACTGGAACACCATTCGGTTTATGTTAGACAGAAAGAATGTAAGACTCCTGTAGACGCACATATCCTAACATAACAGTGTACTTTATTCCTTTATATTCTCCCATATGATCCAAGATTCTCAATTACACGGGGTAGAGATTGCAGATGTAATATGTAAAATAAAGATGCTTACCAGGATTGAGAATTAGAAAATATTTGCGTAGAGCAGGATAATATTATTTCGAAATAAATAACTTAAACAGTCGATAACAAATACAGAAAAGTAACACTTTTTTACAATTAAAACAATATAACTAGAGAGTAAGAAAATCATCGACAGTGCATCTAATACAACTCTAATTTTACTCACCTAAAATGAGTCTGAGAAAAACTATTTGAACTGTTGAAAGTAATATGGAAGAAAGCAGAGAATAAAATTCACCTCTGTCTAACATAAACAATATTCTTCTTTGTTTAAGAAAACAACAACTGAGTTCCAGATAATTGTAATGACCGCTGGATGGAATTTAACTGTACAAGTAATAAATGAGTTTGACGTATTACAATTGTGACAGTTTAATATAATTAAGCTTTAAGGAACTGAAGTGTCTGATTTGTTTTAAAATTATGTTCAGATATGGTTCTATGTTACTGACAAGTTCATAGCATTATTGATGTTCTCACAATCAAATCTTTAATCATTCAAAAGGTGGTGTTATTAATAATACCCAGCAAGCGTGATATTGAATACCAATCTAAAAGTGGGGTCTTTGTTAGCATTCAAAAGAAAATCGATGAATAAGAAGCTATGTGTTTCGTTTCGAAGATATCAATGGAGGTAAGGAATGGTCACTACAATTTTTATATAATTCTTTCAAGATCATTGCTTCCGATATGAGAGTTCATGCCTCTTCCAGTTAATTTTCCAACTTTACTTCTTGATTCGTCATCAGACATTTGCTCTGTGGTCTCTGACTAGGATAAATTCGACAACCTTACAAATTTGTTATGATTGGGAGCCTGAATATTTCAAACAGGTGACGAATAAAGCAAGGAAGTAAGTGTTGATTTCAATGAGGCAATCTTGACTGGGTTTTTTCCCCTTCCTCACATATAGTCTATGGCTGTCAGAATCTCATAAAACGTATAATTATTCACAATCGTCATACTAAATACCGTGTCTAATCGTGATTCTTAATTGTCCTATTTGCTTCAAACAAATTAAAGTAAGATCTCAAATATTTTTTTCTGGATAAAGTTAGATTCAAAGGATCTGGTAGACAACGTTTAGCCATCTCGGGTGACTTCCATCTTGGACACACTGAAGTGTTAGAAATCTAAAGGATCGATAACGCTGTTGAGGGCTGCATTGCTGACGTGGCAGTTGACCTTGGAAAACATTAACTTTCGTTTTCTTTTTTTTTTGAATCGTAGATCAGAGCAAAATGTTCGCTTTATACTCTGTAGCAGTGGAACACGCTACTATTTCCTTCTATTCAGTTTCAAGTGCACAAGCACCACATTCAATAAATATTTGTCTTGCAAGGACAAGTCCAAGTGCAAATGATCCCTTTTTTTAAACTACGTCCTTGCTTGATTTTCTTTTTGCGGTCGTTAAAGTGACGATTGTTAGGATTGTTATTTGCAGTCAACTCATTGTCCTTAAATTGTTCTATTTATTAGGTTTCCACACCAATGAAGCATCCAGACGTATGTTCTTGGCTTCTTTTACGTATGTCGAAAGAGTTTCCAGATACGCTGCGTAAAGGGGCTTGTCCTTGCTATTGCTGCTAAGTAGTTTACTATTAAAGTACCACTTTGAACTACTTTGCTGAACCAAGAATTCTTTAAATTACTGCAAATGCTGTTTTAGCAAGGGCTAGTGAATTCGTGTTGTTCATTCTGAAAACTTTTACTTTGAGGTAAGAGTAACTGTTCTTCAGTTCGATATAATCCCTTGCTTGTCCTTCGATTTCAAAATCAACAGGCACTGAGGTGGTCAAAGACGACATGTGAATGAGGTTGTTATATCATCTTCTTCGTCGATCGCTTGGCAAACATATCAAATTTTGACTTTCAACGTTTACAAGAATCTTGGTGCATAACTTTTCTTTTATATCTTTCACAATAAAAAATGTCATATTCTTTTGCTGATATTCTTATTTCCTTCTTATTTTCTGGACAGCTGCAGGTCTGTAAAGTCTAAATGGGTTTTGTCATATCTTTGGCCGTGTCTTTCCGTGGGGTAGACGAGGAATTGGTATCTATGATTTCGTCAAGTGCTTCTTTTAATATTTTGTTTTCGCATCCGGGAATTGAATTTGGTACGTACCGACAATGCATTTTAAGGCTGATTTAAAAGAAGTAGTTCTTTTTTTTTAAAGGGTCTCTTTTTTACTGAGACTATGGTGGCGTGAATTTTGTGGCATGATATCGTTCTTTCAGAAACGAAAACAGAACTAAATCTATTAAACACTTCTATTTATATTGGAATTTGTCTGCACTGACAGTCTGGTTAGGTTCTAATGATGTTTTCAACGAAGCTAATATTGTTTAGACAAATCTACTCCAACTTGTATTTTATCCTAAGAGATGACATTTGTTCGCTGCAACAGCAGCGACAAGAGCAGAAGAAGTCATTTAAAAAAGGGCTTTTTATTTACCAATAAATTTTAAATTTTCCATCAAATGAAGAAGCACTAGTCTTAAAATTATGTTCAGCGAGCATTATGATCACCAGTGTAGATAAAGAGATTTTAGTGTTATGGAACTGTGTGCACTTAATGTTAATGTATTATATATCACGGAAAATATACTGGGGTTTCTGCAAGGCGAACAACTTGCCCGACGGTAATTTATTTTCGTCTTTAGTTTTGTTTCAAAACATTGAGTTATATTTACTCATTGCTGCACGAGCAAAGTGCCCACAGTGAGAAACCCGACTAACTTAAGCTCACTGGCAGTGTATTTCACGACAACCAGGCTAAACTGTTGTCGTTTTATCATAATTCAGCTAGTTTGTCAGGAACCTGTCCACTCTACGGATGGCTTCCTAATCAAAACAAAAAACATGTAAAGCAAAACATCTTACAGCGAGCACTAGCCATCCAAACGAGGTATTGACTGTATTATAAAAAAACATATAACCAACAACCTTTACTAGGGTAATATTTGGCTGCATGGCTATGCGAAAAATAAAACTACATACTTTTTCGTTATCCGTATTATGTTTACTGGCCGTTTCAGAATTTTTTCGAAATTGTACAGATATTTAGACCTATATCCTATAACGCCATGGTATCATATAACTTATAGATTGTTTCAAGGTAGACATTTTTATAACTGGAGAGAAAACATGAATTCATTTATATGCTGCATGTATTTAAAGTTGAGTAATGTTGGAAGTCTATTATTATTTTTGTCGGGTACAGATTCATGTACTAAACTGGTTATTGTAATAATAATGTGGCACAAAAGCTCTTATGAAATGATTTAATATATAAATAAAGTCATGTGTGCTCATGCGTAATGTATATAATTGTATTCGTCTTTAACCTCATTTTGTGTACCACATGGATATAAATATACATCATTATATTTTTACCTGATGTTTGATGGGGAGTCTTAGAAATATGTGGGATTTCGTGTAACCTGTACGCAGAGCCATTTTAAGAAGTATGAGGGCCCTAGGCACAAACTTTAACCTTAAAAGTAAACAAAATTGCGTCTCATCTCTATTTGACGATTCGACCAAAGCGGAAATAAGTTGTGATCGCCAACTGGACGCCGTGATATTCTCGTTTTATTATTAATCAATATTCAATATCATTATTCGAGTGAAATCAGCAATTCAGAAAGTCCTAATTTGCATAAAATATTATTTATATTTTTGTACAAATTCTATACCTTGAAACCCTTGGTGATAGATATAATAGTATTAGATGTAATATTTTTAGATATAATATATTATTTTTACAAATTATATACTTGTTACCCTTCGTGATATAAAATTATTCATATTATTGTACAAATTGTATATTTGACCCCCTTCGTGATATAACATGTTTCATATTTTTGTACGAATGAGATACTTGATACCATGGTGATATAACATCTTTTATATTTTATACAAACTATGGATACCATTGGTGATGGATGAAATAATGGCCATATCAGTTTTAAGTTCTAAACACTGATCATCTATGTTGATAGATCCATATATCAATCATCTTTGTTTATATTTTGTGCGTTTATTCTTGCTTGTTTCATTACTTGCTGAAGCTAGCCATGTGATCTAATTAGTTCCACGTAGGAACGATCACATCTTCTGGATTAAATACGTGCTCTTCATTCTTTGAATGTCGTCGTTATACGTAATGCGCACGAATATGGTGTATGAGTTATTCATCGTTCTATCATATTTTAAATAAAGATACCAATCATAATGCTACTTTCTGTGTTTTTTCTAAATCCAATTCCTTCCCGACTTAATCCTGTTAAAGAGTATTTTCGTGAGCAAGTGCGCGTTCTGACACCTCTTTCTTCAAGGAATTTTTTATTTTGGGGGTTTCTTCTTCTTCTTCTTAGAGTATACGCTTGCCGTCCCTCTCATTTTTTTTATATTTTAGGTTGTACCTTTCTAGATTCGGCGTTGGGATCCATCTTAAAACTGAACGAATAATGACATCCATACAGATCCACATCCACCTGGTTTCAAAATGATCTTTGTTTGGGTTTCAATATCAATTCTTGAAGCCAGATTTCACAAAGATATTTTGTTTTGTCTGGGGTTTGTTTGGGTTTCTTTATGGATTTTGTATTTTTGTTGTTTTTTAAAACACTTCTTTGAGATTTGCGTCTAACAAATATGAACGTAAGTGTGCACTAATTTGTTTTTGTTATCATTTTTGTTTTGTTCGCTACTGACAGCATATAGTTTGGTTGGGGGATAAGACTGTCATGGAATACTGTTGTAAAGAAAAGCGAATGGCATCTTTAATTATTTTTGTAATATGACGAAAACGAGTAAAAGCCCAATAAATGACCTAACATTCTCCTTGACATCCAATCGTGAAAAATTCGTACGAAATCTCGCGTAATCTGGAGTGGTAGGATTTAAATCGATGAGAAAAAAAATGTCACGTGGCAATTATATGTAGTGTCAATATAATATAATTCAGCCCAAGTGTTCCTAATTGTTTGGCTAACACCTGCACCGTAGATTAATCTCTCAAGCTTTTAAGCAACATCCCATAATAGACATTAAAATTTATGGTGTAATGCGCTTTACTTTGTTGAAATGGATATTGAATAATAGAAGTCATAGTAGCATGCATTACGATGATGTCTTTTCCTGTAAACCAAAGTTTAAGTTCTTTTTTGTCTTCTCATAACATGTCATCGAAGATGACCAGAAGTATTTGACTTAAAAGTCAATTGCCTCTGGAAACAAAAACTATTTCCTTGTCTTTCATTCAGTAACGTGAAAGCCAATTCCTCCTTTATGTATCACCTCGCGACACGTTGTGATTGACGATATAACAATTGTAATTTGTGTTCGGTTTTGCTTAAACCACTAGATCCAGCAACCAAGAAGTTAAAGAGACGGCGAAGATAAAGTGCTTTCTAATTTGGAAGATATAACTTTTTGTCAATATCTTGAATGGAGGATGCAGACATACACTACAACTTGTGTTAAGAGTTCTGAGATTATATCAATGACATAAAACATTTTACATATTAAATCAGGGGTTTCAAACATGCGGCTCGCGATTATGCTGCCTACCAAACCATACCCTGTGGCCCGCAAAATGATTGGCGTCACAAGGATTCATGAGAGATAACAAAGATGGTGAAACCATTGGACTATCGAAAATGCCCTCATGCGGCCATCAGGGTGGTTTGAGTTTACGACCTATGGAATAAATCATGGTGGAACACACCAACCAAATATATTTTCACATTAAAAACAATTTTGCTTAAAGCTCAGACAAATTCTGTATTTCTCTTTTAGTCTTTTGGTCGTCAGTCACACACGATGTCCTTGGCATATTTAGCTACCTAGTTCCCAAGTTTCAAATTCAAGACTCTTCTAACCCGTATATCCTTCCAGACACGTACATTCTTTCAATCACATACCTCCGTCCAGTGGTAAATTGTTGATTTCTCCTACTTGCAATATGCACTTCTTGGTAGGTATTAAAAGTTGATCAATTACGACGAATGTTTTCTTAACATGGAGATTTGCAACTAATATTCCTAACAATTTGCAACACTTTTGACACTGAGCATTCATGCATTCAAACTTATTCATTTATTATGTGCTCGAGTTCATTGTCATGCCACCGTTCGGGAGCCTAAGTAGTAAGATCGTGAGCCTCGATGCTAAAGATTTAGAGTTCGAACACCGGTCGAGTCATACCAAAGACTTAAAAAAAAAATGTATTAACAGTCGCCTTGCTTGCCGCTTATCATTAACAGTTAGTGTTGGGGCTGGTTGGTTTGGGGTCAGGACAAGGTCACTGGGCGGGAAAATGATGCTAAATATCTGCGGGATAATGTCACGGTGCTAGACATCACTATACACTGTCACAATTCATACATTGTAGCGATATGACTGAAATTGTTAAAGCTACGTTAAAAATTAACAAAACAAAACAAAACACAAATTGTCATAACCTTTAAATATAGCACTGATGTTTGAAGTCGACGGCTTGGTCACATCTTTTCTATCACGGACCAACGTGGAACTTCACAAACTGTATCTTTAGAAATGTCAACATGCTGCGAAAGACTTTCTTTTTCTTTTTTTTTTTTTTTTTCATGCTCATCCATGCTAACCTCCATTCTGCTTTATCGTTTCTCTCTGCATACGACTAAAATGACAGTACGGGGCTAAAAAAATGCTTTTCTTCATGGATAATAATCTATACGATACGAAGCTTATTCAAGGATTAAAATTAGCTTTTCCTGTTACCATATGGAGGTGATACGTGGGTCATGTAATAAAAATGCCACATTTCTATCCGTGATGTTAAACTCGTCATTGGATTGTTGGACATATTGAATTTTGTACAAGACTTTAGAAGTTAATTTTGCATGTGCACTAGATTCGATCCACACAGGAGACTTCAGACAGTAATGAGTGATAAATAGTCTCAAACGATCTTAAAGTCGAGCTTGGCATTGTTGTTTCAGTTCCTCTAACAATGATTAAGATAAATCCGTAATGAAGAAGGATCTCAAATGGAACTTGATACATGTACTTTTTAAATTTGATCATTTATGTGTAAATTGTAGTTAAAGATTTTTTGCAAGTCATTTTTGGTAGATCGAATTTAACAAAATCTTTAAGAAATACCCAACGACTCACTTTCTTTGCTGGTCTTGATTCTATCGGTTTTGTAGTGGAGGCAAGTGGTGGTGGCTCAGAATACCCTCATGTCGTCTTCAAAATGGTCAGTATCAACTTCTATCAGCTTAAGTTGGATTTTTTTTTTTCATTAAATTTTGATTCTACTTCAGTTCACGCTCTCTTCCTACATATAGAAAGACCCCCTAAACCAAAGAAAATACACTCATTCAGTTTCAATATGCGAATATGGAAGAGTCAGAGATTTATAGAAAGGCATTCGAATGTACATTTTCCAACAAGACTTCTGACTACTCATCTTAAACAAAAGTCAAGATAACTGTCAAGAAAAAGGACATTGGGTTCCATAATGTCCACATTACCAAGTAAAGGAAACCTTTAAAACAAAAGAAATGACAGACATGAATTAATATACCTATTAGGAAAATAACATTGGTCTTCCAAGTCCCAAGAAAAATGACTACAACTTGAGCAAGCGTTCAGAAGAACAAAAAGAATAACCTGTACTAGTAAAGAAATTCGAAAAGGTGAATGTAGTTGAAGAAACAGCAGTAAAGGAACATGTACCGGTGATGAATTATATAAAGACAGTAATGGAATAAGAACAAAATTGACTTTGTGATGTGTTTTGAAATTGTATTGTGATTCTGCTTTAAAGAGCCATAAACGTAAGATACCGGTATGGTATCTCTGTCTTAATTTGTCTTTTTTTATGAACAAGTCACTCTCCCCCTCTCTCTCAAGAGAGAGATTTGTTTTATTATTTTGTAATCATTGAATAGTATCTCTTTTCTAAAAGCATGTGGGTGGTCATACACACCCATGAGGACTCCCATGGTTTCACCTATGTTAACTATCATTGGTTAACTAACCAAAACGAACCTTATGAGGTTCACCTATAAACTGGGGTGGTGGTGGTGAAGGTTGAATAGCATGTAAAATTATGCATGGGGCACATTGGTCATTTTTAACACCAGCATTCCTGTTTGGCTTTAGAACGGCCACATTGTAAACCTAAGTTATAATATTAATTCCCTTTTCTCTCACAAGTATTGAAGCCAACGACTTTTACCATCGTAACAATGCATTCAGTAGTAACTATATAGTGTAAGTGCTAAATTTTCATAAGGTTATATTTCGTACCCCAGTATAAACATACCGAGTAATGTTCATTCCATATGACTCTAGAGTATAGAACACCTCCCATTAGAGATCATAAAACTTGGTACGTGCACATTGCGACAAAATCTTTCTAACAATTTTCTGATTATCTCCCCTTTAGAACTTGCGAAATGTATTTTCGATCCTCCATGTGAAGATTAATGATTAAAAAAAATTGCTAAAAAGAAACGTGTGTACCCGTTAACTGTGAATATTTAAAACAAAATGGGAAAGAAAAATAAGAAGGATAAGAAAGGGAAGGGGATAGAGAAAACCATTGCGAAAACAGAGAAGAAAGCCCAGAAAAAGGCAATGAAGGAATTGGTAGAGAATGGAGAGGTATATCCGTTACTCCCTAATTTCGATACTGTGATTTCCATGAAGAGAACTTTATTATCTATAAGCCATTTGATGGTTGTGTAACAGTGTTTTATGATGCAGTCATATATTTTTTAAATAAATAAATGCCATCCTTTTCTTTCGATCACCTCATCAACGGAATAAATCACTTGTGTACACTTATGATATGGAATAATCAAATGGGACTCAATATTCAAAACCTTAAATTGAATTTTTTTTGGTAAAGTGTTTTTTTTTCTTTAGTTTAAATTAGCCGTAAAATTAGATGTAGATATAATTGTTTAAAATAATGTCTAATCTGAAAATTAGAAACTTTCTGCCCCCATTGTATATAAATATATACACTAAGTAAGCATGCATTAAAATTTGCTGGGGCATCTGTTATTTTCCACATAGACTTGATGTTAGTGGCACATACTTTGGTGGTGGGTGGGACAAGGCGAGGGAGAGCAGGCACATGTATTTTACTTAAGTTACAAATAATTTAGTTATCAAAGTGATTTAAAATGTTGAAAATGACACTGACCTTAAAAAAAAAGATAACACTGAATAATTTCAAGAAGAATCAACGGTGTGCTTTAAGTTAATGAAGTAGAATGTATTGTGCATAAAGTTTATGATTCTTTGTACAATTGGTGTTAAGTCAACTGTGCATCGCAGAAACTGACTTTTGCCTTGACAAGTTATCACCAGCAGTGACCATTCCTCTGTGTATGTGTGTGATTTGGATGTTTAGTGTATATCGCTACAGTGTCCACAGTGTGGCAGTTTATAGTAATCTAGCACTGGGGAATCATGCAGCTGCCATGTATCATGATGGTCCACCCAGTCACATTATCCTGATAACAAGCAGACCAGTTCTAACACTAATCTCTTAATGCTGAGTGCCTAGCAAGGCAGCTGTTAATACCATTTTTATAAGTCTTTGGTATAATTCGGTTGGGGTTTTGAACCAGCGACCTTCCATACCCAAGGTAGACACTCCAACCACTAGGCCACTAGAGTGGTTGACCATTCCTCTTCAAACTGTTATTCAACCTAGAGTCATGTGATTACTTTTAGACATATTTTGATAAAAATCAATTCAAAAAATTGGTGGAACATGCTTCCTGTTCTGTAGCAGCCATGAATAAGTTTAAATTTTACTGGGCAAGGAAAAATTGTTTTACTTACTTAAAATTGAACATGAAAGTAAGGAAATATTTTTAGATTCTTCCGGAATATTGTGAAAATTGTATTCTGAAGCCTATTTATCTGATTTTTTCTACAGTTCTGAGACATATTTATATGACTATAGAGCAACATTTCTAATTAGTATGAAATTGGACTTTATTGAAAAGTGCATCAAATGTAATATTGACCTAAATTGTTGGTTTCAGTACTGGCCAGTTTCCAGTGCCATTTGTTTAAAACAAGTGTGACTGATATTTGAATATTTACCAGCAGTACTATATCAACATGTGTGACTATAAAACTTAGATATTTTTATGCCCAATATATCAAAACTTTAAAAAAAAGAACAAAAGTAGTACATTTATGTCAATCTTTTATCTTTTGCAGGAAGATATAGAGAAGCTGTTGGCAGAATTTCAAGAAAGTGACAGAAAAAAGACAGAGATAATAGAGGAAAAGTGCTCACCACCATCACCTAGGTTTGCTTTTTAGTGCCTTTGTTGCAAAATTTAATCTTTAATCTATATAATATATGATCTAGGCAGTGGTGTGTGTATGTGTGTGTATGTATGTGTGTATGTGTGTGATTTAGATTTTTAACCAAGCTTTAAAATTTTTTCAGTCATGTCACTATGATGTCTGCAGTGTGACAGTTTATAGTGAAGTCTAGCACTGGGGCATTATGCCGCAGACATGTAGCATGATGACCCACCCAGTCACATTATCATGATAGCAGGCTGACCAGTCCTAACACTAACCTCTTAATGCTGAGTGTCAAACGAGGCAGCTGTTAGTATCATTTTTGTAAGTCTTTGGTATGATTCAGCCCGGGATCGAACTCATGACCTCCCATATCCGAGGCAGTGGTGTAATGTATAATAGACTTCCAGCTCATTGAGCTGCAAAATAATGGTTGCCAAGTTAAAGTGATTATGAAGCCTGATTATCTTGCAGGCCGGAAAGGTTGCAGAATTCCAAGGTATGGAGAAATCAGAATTTAGGAGTTTTTTCAGACTTTGGATATCAGGGATGATAAAATCAGTGATCAGTACATTAGATTGGCTTTCTTTGATGAAAGGTGCATGCATTATTAAAATAACCACTAAAAGACAGCTTTGGAGAACCAAACAAATGACCATTTCTTATTGTGGCAGCAACATCAAATAATTGTATTGCATAATTGAGACTGATTTTTTTTCCCATTGCTTAGTACATTTTCATAAAATTAAGTGCTTCAAAGGTAATCAGTTTTCTTTAAAATTTCAGCAAATTTTTTTTATCTGGGTACATTTTTAAAAAAGGAATTGTATGTCATTTGGTTAGAAGTACTTACTGTTTCTCCTTTGCCTATTGGATAGACCAACAAGTAAGATGTTTTTTTTTTGTTTTTATTACATTTGTGGTACATGCCAACCACATACAAATGTCAGTCTATGTAAATATATTAATTACTAGTGAGCAGCCAAATATCCAATAAAAGATAGATTCCGAGATAAAGCCACGTCCGGTTGATCTCCACTACCAGAATTGTCAACAACAACAAAAGCAGATATCTCACATCACACACTACATCTTTCTCAATGTCAACATAAGCAAATTATGATATAACAATGCACTGTTAAGATGGTTTGTCAATATGGACAAATTATTTGGGTAGTAATAGATAAATTTCAGTGCATCAAGTTTGTGGCTTCCTTTTATAGAGCCTCCGAATTTCTTTATTTCAAACTAATGGCTGTATATACAAGTTTAAGCAGCCAACAATGTCGTCAGTAAAAATTCTCCAGATGGTGTATTTAACTGCCAATAAGGGCAAAAAATCGCAGTTTGTGACACTGGCTACATGAACCCAGAAAAAATTTTGTACACAACGCTTTTTGTACTTTTAAGAAGAAAAAAAAATATTGTTTTCATGTACTAGAAAAAAACATAAAATTTCAGGAGCTATGCCACGATCATCCTGTATCAGTTTATTATTCAAGCTCTATCTCCTCCTCAAAGTGATAATAAACTTTTTGTTTTTTTCCATACTTTTAAGAAAATTGTTTTTTGTGTATAAGAAAAATACATGTATATAAAATTTTGGGAGCCATGCTGTGACCATGTTATATGAGAATCTGTGTTATAACAGTGAGCTATAGCAGGGTCATACTGTAATATGATAAACTCAGATGTGTGGATGCTTATATCTCATCAGTATGGGTGTGGATGCTTATACCTCATCAGTATGGATATATGCTTATACCTCATCAGTATGGGTGTGGATGCTTATGTCGCATCAGTATGGGTGTATGCTTATGCCACATTGGTATGGGTGTGGATGCTTATTCAGCATCAGTATGGGTGTATGCTTATGCTACATCAGTATGGGTGTATGCTTATGCTGCATCAATATGGGTGGATGCTTATGCCACATCGGTATGGCAGACCTGTTTACCCGACCGTATTTGACCGTATTTGTACGGAATAAAGCCCATCCGTACGGTCATACGGTCATTGAACTGAAAATACGATTTGAGGTTGCATTTATTTATTACTTTTTAAAATTAATTTTTTAAGCCGTTTTTTTTTCCGTTTCGTTTTGTTGTATCGTCTCCTCGGTCCGCATCCGCGTCCGCATTTTGTGCCATGTCATTTATTTTGACATTTTCAACATCCGGTTGTTTAAACAAAGGAAAATGCCGCCGACAAGAAAGTTTCAGCACGAAACTGATGATGAAAATGGAAAGTCTAACACTCTGTGGCTATGCCTTAAGCCATCGTCAAAAGTAGAACATTTTGTGCATTGCACTGTTTGCAACTTAGACTTTTCCTGTGCTAATGGTGGAAGGAATGACTGTTCACGGCATGTGGAATTGGAAAATCATACAAAATTGAAATCATTAGTGAATGGAAATAGAAACATTTTGTCAATGATGAAAGGAAAGGAAGTCAGTGATCAAAACATACTTCAAAAACAAATAACACGTGCTGAGGCGAGTCTATGTGAGTTGATCGCAAATATGAATTTGTCATTGAGTACAGCTGACAAGTTAACGGAAGCAATGAAAAATAATTTATTAACCTTATTTCCATTCTAGTAAATATTGACAAAGATGATACTAGATTTTATCAGATAAATAAGATTGCCTTCACCTATCTAGATAAACTTATTATTTTCTAAGTGGATGGGTGGTAACAATGTCATAATGTTTTATATCAAGTCATCCTTAACCATGTAAAATAGAGAATGGGCTTTAATTAAAATGTTATGGATATGTGTGAAGCTGAGAAAACAGAATTTCTAGAGAAAGTAACGGAGGTAAACAACAATAAATTTGGTTATGTTGTATTTTTTTGTGGTTTTTATCACTATAATATGAACAGGATGTTTAAGTCAGTGGTGTTCAATTTCTGCATATTTGTGCCTTGAAACACAGAACTAACTGAATACCAGCGTCTTTGCAAACTAAGAGTTATTTACACAATATTGTATAGTCATTATGTTGTGAAATACTACATAATGATAATTATAGTATATTGATTGTATCTACTATTTGTGTGCTGAAAATACTGACTGCGGTCTGAAAATACTGACAGGCATTGCTTAAAATACTGACAGGAAAATTTATGGGTAAACAGGTCTGGTATGGGTGTGGATGCTTATTCAGCATCAGTATGGGTGTATGCTTATGCCACATCGGTATGGGTGTATGCTTATGCCGCATCAATATGGGTGTATGCTTATGCCACATCAGTATGGGTGTATGCTTATTCCCATCAGTATGGGTGTATGCTTATGCCACATCGGTATGGGTGTATGCTTATGCTGCATCAATATGGGTGTATGCTTATGCCACATCGGTATGGGTGTGGATGCTTACGCCTCATCGGTATAGGTGTGGATTCTTTTTCAGCATCAGTATGGGTGTATGCTTATGCCACATCGGTATGGGTGTATGCTTATGCTACATCGGTATGGGTGTATGCTTATGCCACATCAGTATGGGTGTATGCTTATGCCACATCGGTATGGGTGTGGATGCTTATTCAGCATCAGTATGGGTGTATGCTTATGCCACATCGGTATGGGTGTATGCTTATGCCGCATCAATATGGGTGTATGCTTATGCCACATCGGTATGGGTGTGGATGCTTATTCAGCATCAGTATGGGTGTATGCTTATGCCACATCGGTATGGGTGTATGCTTATGCCGCATCAATATGGGTGTATGCTTATTCCCATCAGTATGGGTGTATGCTTATGCCACATCGGTATGGGTGTATGCTTATGCTGCATCAATATGGGTGTATGCTTATGCCACATCGGTATGGGTGTGGATGCTTACGCCTCATCGGTATAGGTGTGGATTCTTTTTCAGCATCAGTATGGGTATATGCTTATGCCACATCGGTATGGGTGTATGCTTATGCCACATCGGTATGGGTGTATGCTTATGCCACATCAGTATGGGTGTATGCTTATGCCACATCGGTATGGGTGTGGATGCTTATTCAGCATCAGTATGGGTGTATGCTTATGCCACATCGGTATGGGTGTATGCTTATGCCGCATCAATATGGGTGTATGCTTATGCCACATTGGTATGGGTGTATGCTTATGCCTCATTGGTATGGGTGTATGCTTATGCCACATCGGTATGGGTGTATGCTTATGCCACATTGGTATGGGTGTATGTTTAGCAGAAGTCAAGGTGAATACTCAGCAACAGCCTTAGTGTATTCTCAAGTAGTCTGAGTGCATGCTCAACAGATGACTGAGTGCATGATCAGCAATCTGGGTATATGCTCAGCTGTCTGCGTGTATGCTAAATATAAACCTGGATGTATGGTCAGCAGTGGGAGTGTGTACATAACAGTTTCCAGGGTGTATGATTAGCAGTCTGTGTGTACACATAATAAGAACCAGGGTGTATGATTAGCAGTCTGTGTGTACACACAATAAGAACCAGGGTGTATGATCAGCAGTCTGTGTGTACACACAATAAGAACCAGGGTGTATGATTAGCAGTCTGTGTGTACACACAATAAGAACCAGGGTGTATGAGTACACACAATAAGAACTAGGGTGTATGATTAGCAGTCTGTGTGTACACATAATAAGAACCAGGGTGTATGATTAGCAGTCTGTGTGTACACACAAAAAGAAAAAGGGTGTATGATCAGCAGTCTGTGTGTACACACAATAAGAACCAGGGTGTATGATTAGCAGTCTGTGTGTACACACAATAAGAACCAGGGTGTATGAGTACACACAATAAGAACTAGGGTGTATGATTAGCAGTCTGTGTGTACACACAATAAGAACCAGGGTGTATGATCAGCAGTCTGTGTACACACAATAAGAACCAGGGTGTATGATCAGCAGTCTGTGTGTACACACAATATAAGAACCAGGGTGTATGATCAGCAGTTTTAGTGCATGCTCAGCAGAAGCCAGGGTGTATCAGCAGGCTGGATGTATGCTCTTTATCAATCTGGGTTCATGCTAATATCATTCTGGGTGATTATTTGTAGTTGATACACATTTGCACAGTACACGTTATTTGCCATCTCTTTTGCTGTAGGGATGAAAAATAAACTTTAAAAAAAAGTAGAAAGAAGTGGAGACAGAATTAAAGCTGCACTTTGCTTAGAATTTATCATGTTCAGGTGTCTGTTCATGTTGCCTTCTGTTCTGATTATTTTTTAACATGGATCATACCTTCAACATTTTTTAAATGTCTTACTGACTTGTATACATTTTTTACACTGAGGAGTACATACATTTATTTGTTTATGTATTATGAATTAGGTGCAATATGACACTGACTGCTCACCCAGACAAAGAGGAACTAATTGTGTTTGGAGGAGAGTACTTCACTGGTAAAAAGGTAATCTTCTGTATATTAAGTCTACAATTTTGCTTAGCAGTCTTCAGCTTTCTAAACAATTACCTGGAGTGCATCAGTTCATATATACATCAGATACCCTTTTGTTTAAAAGTCCTACTCCATCATGCAACATGACTGATTTCAGGTCTAAAACATTTCATACTTTTTATATTTAATCACACCAAATTATATAGTGTTTTTTTATTTTTTCTATTTTAAATCAATTAAATAATATAGTTTTACATCATTGGGGTGTGTTATATAATTCTGCTGCAGTAAATAAGTTAAAGTGTGAACGAAACACAGCTGGTTTTAGGTCTGTGTACTGGGAACATTAAACCTCATTTTATGGGCTCAAGATAATTGAATTCACTTTGCAACCATGTGAGAAACAAAAAGAGACAAGTAGATGGCAATAGCTCCAAGTTTTAACCCAGGGCTACATGCATTACAATAGGGATGGGCCTGAGGGACAATGCATCCACGTTATAACCCAAGGCTACATTCATCACATTAGGGATGGGCCTGAGGGACAATGTATCCATGCTATAATTCAGGGCTACATCCATTACAATAGAGATGGGCCTGAGGGACAATGTATCCATGCTATAATCCAGGGCTACATCCATTACAGTTTGGATGGGCCTGAGGGACAATGTATCCATGTTATAACCCAAGGCTACATCCATTACAATAGAGATGGGCCTGACGGACAATATCTCCATGTTATAACCCAGGGCTGCATCCATTAAAATAGGGATGGGCCTCAGGGACAATGTATCCATGCTATAATCTAGGGCTACATCCATTACAATAGGGATGGGCCTGAGGGATAATGTATCCATGTTATAACCCAGGGCTACATCCATTACAATAGGGATGGTCCCTCAGGGACAATGTATCCATGTTATAACCCAGGGCTACATCCATTACAATAGGGATGGGCCTGAGGGACAATGTATCCATGTTATAACCCATAGCTACATCCATTACAATATGGATGGGCCTGAGGAACAATGTATCCATGCTATAATCCAGGGCTATATCCATTACAATAGAGATGGGCCTGAGGGACAATGTATCCATGCTATAATCCAGGGCTACATCCATTACAATAGGGATGGGCCTGAGGGACAATGTATTCATGTTATAACCCAGGGCTACATCCATTACAATAGGGATGGGCCTGAGGAACAATGTATCCATGCTATAATTCAGGGCTATATCCATTACAATTGGGTTGGGCCTGAGGAACAATGTATCCATGTTATAACCCAGGGCTACATCCATTACAATAGGGATGGGCCTGAGGGACAATGTATTCATGTTATAACCCAGGGCTACATCCATTACAATAGGGATGGGCCTGAGGAACAATGTATCCATGCTATAATCCAGGGCTATATCCATTACAATTGGGTTGGGCCTGAGGAACAATGTATCCATGTTATAACCCAGGGCTACATCCATTACAATAGGGATGGGCCTGAGGGACAATGTATTCATGTTATAACCCAGGGCTACATCCATTACAATAGGGATGGGCCTGAGGGACAATGTATCCATGTTATAACCCAGGGCTACATCCATTACAATAGGGATGGGCCTGAGGGACAATGTATGCATGTTATAACCCAAAGCTACATCCATTACAATAGGGATGGGCCTGAGGAACAATGTATCCATGCTATAATCCAGGGCTATATCAATTACAATAGGGATGGGCCTGAGGGACAATATCTCCCTGTTATAATCCAGGGCTACATCCACTGCAATAGGGATGGGCCTGTAATAATGTCTATTGTATTTTTACATTTTTTGCTTCATGCCTAGTAAGCATAAGTTGCAACCAATGATTTTAAGTTTCCATTAGCAAGAATGATTCCCAAGGTCAATGTCAGTTGTATATATAAATTTGTATTATCATGTCTAGTAAGTTTGAAGGGCAAGGCTTCCAACAGTTTATATGTTAGGACCTTGGGGCTAAGTTCTTGAGGATAGGGAAAGACCCCTGGGGCATAAGCCATCTGACATGTGTTGACACTTGGGCCATTGCTACAGATATTAATTGTAAGGCATATAAGACACAAAATTCAGAGGGTTTTAAATTTGTAAAAATCACCCACACACTCCCACATGCATGATTAAAATTCCAAAAGTGTTGGCACAGTCTATGCTCATAGAGCTATCACTTACCCAAGTTTAATATCTTTAGCTGTAATTGTGATAGAGGAGTTGAAGGACAGTACATGTACATGTATATATCCATACACATGGACTATATCATAATATCTTCCACCACCTCCATTTCTTTAAATTGCAGGGATAAAAAGACGCATAAATTTTGAATTTCCAACATTAACTAAACCATATTTAAAAGATTTTTTTTTTAAAATTTGTATTATAAGTAGAATTTTACAATAGTGTTTCATTCATATATATTTGCAGTTTGTTGATTCATTCTAATTCTTTGTTTGCATATTCTCTCAAAATAAAGAAATTATTTAACTTGTTTCATCGCTTTCATATTACATGTATTAGAACATTTTTGTAAGATCCTCTGTTAGTGCAAATTTAAGTTTTGTTCTGAGAGTTGTATCTCAAACAATTCTTTATATCACAAAATTGTAGAAACACGTCTTTTCATAAATTTATAATAAACCAGTTAAACTTTACTGCTTGTAAATCATAACATTTCCACCTTGTGAAATCAGTCATTAATGTGCAGCACCAACTAACATAATAAGTACATTATGTCATCAATATGATATTGCTTTGTAGTTAGGTGTATCATAATGCTATGAACTCTGGGAAAGATTAAATGCAACATGGTTTGGATGTGACTTCATTCTCTTATTAAATAATGACAACAAAATATTTATACAATTTTACTAATCACAATAACATTTCTTTTAAAAAATGACAAAGTCAGCAAAAAGTGTATTGGATCTTGGAAAATCTTGACCCATTTATGTCCTACCATAAAGTCCTGCTCTAATACAGCCATGCAGACTTGCAGTTGGATGTGTTATATATGTTTAATTTAATTGTTTATTTGTTTGAAAATTTTTATTCCATTACATGATATTGTAATGTAATATTGTATGCTGGCCTTGACCTTGTCCAAAATTGAGTTCATTTCTTGACCTGATTGACTTTTCTTTTTTTTTAATTTCATTTATGTAAACAACTAATATCAGTTTCATTATTCTCTGTGTATGAGCTTATTATCAGGATTATTATTCAGGTAAACAAGTTGGAGTAAATATGTTGATCAGGGTCAGGGTTTTGGAGATTCCTAAGTGAATTTTGTAGGCTAGTGTGTTGTAAATAAACAAAGCTCATTAGATCATTCTAGAAGGTTATTTTTCATTAGGTAATGGTTATTTTTTAGAAAATGCTACTTGTGAACTGAGGTCAAGCAGAGAACTATATTATCTTGTGAGGATTTTACCAGTCATGCTTTAACATCTAGCACTTTAAGTTGTATTATGTTGTGACCAGTTTGGGCTGAAATTTATCTTTAAATGATTGAATTCAGGTGATTATTTTCTCTTGAAATACAAAAGTTCTCAGATAAAATTTTTGGATAAAGACATTCACTGGAATTTATACTGAATTCAAACCTGGAAGAATATTTCTTTGATTCAGCATGAAACTCGACACAGCACGTTTCAGACCATAATGGACACATCATCACCTTCAATTTTGGATCTCTTTGAAACTTTAGCTGAATTTTATACAGGACTTGTTATTACTTGGACTTGTGTCTTTAATTGTTGGATTATTTTTTGGATTTAATTCACAATACTCGAAGTTTATTTATCTTATTTTTCACTTTGTAAGCTTGGGAAATATATTATTGTTAAATTTCACAAAGCTTGTTTTCTTCACTCTTTTATGTTACTTATTTCAATAGCATAGACTTGTTATTTCATATTTTAGAAATCTTTAGTATAATCAGCAGGCTTTTTACAATGTCATCTAAAGTGGAGATCTTTTTTTCAAATCATACCTAGGCACAGTTAGATTTCTTGAAAAAAAGATGAATTGATTCAGTTTGCCAGAAAATATGATTTTTCTGAGGTAAAAGCTTCTTTAACAAAGCAAGAAATACAAAATATTTTGGTCCAAAATTTGGTGGAACACAATGTTGAGAAAACGTTAGGTGAGATACTATTTTGAAAATTTGAAATATTGAGCAAACATTTGAAGATTTAAATTTAATTTTTTAATTTTAATTCTAAATTTTTGTTTTATGCAGTAGAAATCGAGCTATTGGTTTATTTTGCAGAAAAAGCTACATGGCCCTAATGTTTTGGCATATGAATTTTGTTGAAATTAGTTAAAAATGTTTTACTAGTGCTTAATTTTGTGTTAGTACCATAATAGTTTGTTCTATTGCTGCTGTTTAATTTTGTTTTATTATTACTGCATATTTTTCTTATATTACTGCTTAGAGTTGTTCTGTTATCACTGCTTAGTGTTGTTCTATTATTACTGCTTACTATTGTTCAATTATCACTACTTAGTGTTCTATTATCACTTCTTAGGGTTCTGTTACTACTGCTTAATTCTGTTTTATTATCACCACATAATATTTATTTTATTGTCAACTGATTAGTTTTGTTCTAAATATTGATTAGTTTTGTTCTATTATCACTGCTTTATTTTGTTCTATTATTGCAACCTAGTTGTATATAATATTTTTTTCACTTAAATTTAGTTCTTATCTGCTGGTAAACAATTTTTTGTGGTGTCATATGATTAACTACCCTTTTTTGTGTGTTTTCACTTAATTGACATGGTGTTGTTTGAATATTTAAAATTGGATACTATGTATATTGCCTGATTTTTTTGTTAGTGTTGGTCATATTGTGGGCATTTTTTTACATGGGTTTTTTTTGGCAGTTAAATTCATCACAATACAGTTTAGCAAAATTTCAAGCAATATCTATTTATTATTTATTTGATTAATCAGAGGATTAACAAGAACAATAACAGACCAAGGAACTACAAATAGGTTAAATGTTGGACTAATCACTTAATAAGGAATAGAATGAACAATAATAGCATTTACCAGTTATAGAAGGCATCAAACATATTTCATATAACTTTCTTTAATTCTCATACACACATTTATATTTTGCTACAAAAAATACAGAATACCTTGGTGCATTTTTCATATACATTTATTCATGCTACAGACATACAGAGTGCCTGTATCACTTAATTTTCATATATAGTTGGGCTACAGAAGTACAGAATGCTGGTGTTACTTATTTTTCATACATGCGTATTCATGCTACAGAAATACAGAATGTCTGTGTCATTTACTTTTCATAATACGTTTTCATGTGACAGAAATACAGAATGCCTGTGTGACTTATTTTTTATACATATGTATTCATGCTAAAGAAATACAGAATGCCTGTGTCGTTTCAAAAATGCTCATTAAGAGTTTATTAAGACTCTTTCAGGTAGATTGTTGTGTTTGCTGCTATAAAAGAATGTGTACAGTTCATGTATGGTTTTTGAGATGTATTTAAAAAAAACTGGCATCCACCAAATTATGTGATTTTGACTTGTGCACATTTTGTGTCAAGACAATTTCATATGATTTTTTTTAATTTAATTTTTTATTGATGACTAAGAATATAATTAAATTATTTATCTGATAGATAAAGAATGGTTTCTTAAACAGGTAAAATGATTGGTATTAAGATTCATTGAATGATATTTTTCAGTGAAGACTAAAGGCAGTGAAACCAAATTTCAAGTTATGTGATTCTGAGTTACATGATCACTGTTGGGAACAACTGTTTTGTAAGTCAGGTGCTAGCTGTATGCTTGCACACATTACTGGGCACAAACATGTTGAAGATTTAGGAAAAAATGTAAAGTTAGCAGCTAATCACAGTAAAGTTTTTGTAGCCCATCTTCTGTATAGTGGTACAAGTATGTTGAGTTTTTATTTCAAATAGTTTATGTATTTCAGACCTTTCTGGTTTTAGTGATGACTATACATGACCCAAAACAGAGAGTTACTAAAAGAATTATTTTGAAATAACTGCTTCACATATTTAACACTTATCACTCAACAACCTAGTCAGATACAATTCTTCTTGGTGCAAATGGACTGCATTCAATGCTTAATTGAAGGTTGATTTTTATCCCAAATCTTTGTCCCATCATGTGATAAAAATAACCTGGGTAAATAAACCGTTTTGGATCCATGTTTACATTGCTAGACGGGGAAGATGTTTAGATTTACCTGACCAGTGGTATAGTTGGAATTTAAGGGAATTTTCAGCACAGAATAACACCTGTTCATTTACTGGTAGTTGTCATTTTGAAGATGAAAAACTAATATGGTAAGACAGGATAATTTTTGAAAAATTCTCTTCAGTATTCCAAATAACGTTACCCATTTTGATCCAAGTATATAAACCTAATTCTTCATGTACATTGCAAGTGTATATCAAGACATTTGGAAGGTGTCCCATTTCAGTATATCTAAAATTTTGGAAGGTGTCCCATTTCAGTATATCTAGACATTTGGAACATGTTCCATTTCAGAATATCTAGACATTTGGAAGGTGTCCCATTTCAATACATGTTTTGCTGACTGCTTCTTTCCTTTTTGAAGCAGATTTGATTTATGTGCATCTCTACTCAATATGAGCTCTGTGTGTGTGTGTGTGTGTGTGAGAGAGAGAGAGAGAGAGAGAGAGAGAGAGAGAGAGAGAGAGAGAGAGAGAGAGAAGAGAGAGAGAGAGAGAGAGAGAGAGAGAGAGAGAGAGAGAGAGAGAGAGAGAGAGAGAGAGAGAGAGAGAGAGAGAGAGAGAGAGAGAGAGAGAGAGAAAATTTCTTTCAGTAAAGTCAATGGGAAATGAAACTTCAGAACCAGACAACTGGGGCTGTGCTTTCATGAATAGTAGCTCAATAAGCCATCAACCAAGGATCATCCCCTTAATCTTAGCTTTCATATACAGAGGCAGATGCCGTCTCCATCATAGTTCAGTTAAACATTTCCACAAATTTATGTGACTGCAGTCATTGATTATTCTGGGGTTTTTTAAGACCTGAAATGAATTTGTATAGGTACCCAAAATCTACACACAAAAGAAAACATTTACAATTGTACCAGATACAGTTAAAGCCAGATGGTTGGGAACCACACCAAACCAGACCATTTTGTTATGTAATCCCTTCTTCATGTAAATAATGTTTTTTTTAAATGTTACTACTGAAGGTTTTTTTTTTCCAAATTGTTCAACATACATGGAAATTAATTAGGCAAAGTGACTAGAAATTTCTGTCAGACTTAAGCTTTATAAAGACAGTAAGACTGCCTTGGCTGTTTTTGTTCTTACAGCATTATGAAGCTTTATATAAAAACATAGTAGGACTGCCTTGGCTGTTTCTGTTCTGCCAGAATTATGAAGCTTTATATAAGGACATAGTAGGACTGCCTTGGCTGTTTCTGTTCTGCCAGCCTTATGAAGCTTTATATAAAGACATAGTAGGACTGCCTTGGCTGTTTCTTTTCTGCCAGCATTATGAAGCTTTATATAAAGACATAGTAGGACTGCCTTGGCTGTTTCTGTTCTGCCAGCATTATGAAGCTTTATATAAAGACATAGCAGGACTGCCTTAGCTGTTTCTGTTCTGCCAGCATTATGAAGCTTTATATAAAGACATAGTAGGACTGCCTTGGCTCGTTCTGTTCTGCCAGAATTATGAAGCTTTATATGGCCATAGAACACAATTAATTTTACTATATAGTCTCTACATTTGTTTCTCAGTACTGAACTTTCCACAGCGTGACAATCAATACAAATCATATGTTAATCTAAAATACCTTCAAAGATGACTTTATGGTGAAGTTCTTGTCAAGGGTTGACCTGCATTTTTTTGAAAGTCTGTATTGCAAACAAAACAACATGCAATTTTTTGTCAAACTTTTTTTTTTGCATTTTATATTTGCAATGCCATTACTATTTCAACTTCATACATGAAGTCTTTTGAAATTTCAGTGCCAGCAAGACATGTGACAGCTGTCAGAAAGTGTGTAGTGCTGGTGTTCTATAGGGTGCAATTTGAAGTTCAATTATTCTTAACAAACCAATACTAAATTTGCTATATCTTCCTTAATTATAGGAATTTTTCAATGCTATAAAAACCTAATTATAATATGTGATAAGGCCTGTATGAAAATATGTTTGAAGTTTAAAAATTTTAATCCATTAAATTTTAATGGAAATTTAAATACATTAAATTTTAAAAACTAATTATTTTTAAAAAATAAAATTTTCATACATGTACAAGTTATAACATTCATTTTGACAAATTTAAGGCAGCAAAGTTAATTAATGAATGGTATTTAAAACAAATGGTATTTTGGGTCTGTACAACTGATGACATTATTCCCAGGGGTAATGAAGCATGATAGGTCACAGTTATTTTGGCAGCAAATTGCAATATGCCTATTCAGCTGCATATAGGTGTACATACTAAAGAAACAATGACAGGTGCTATGTTCCACATTTATTGTTTCAGGTACTTGGGCAGTTGTTTGTATAGCTAATAGCCCACTTAAATTTAAAGTTTTGATGGGACCACTACCATTTTTTATAGCAAATAATGCATTCCATTTTAATGTTGAAAATTACAAAAGTCAAGAATGCACTAGGAAAATACAGTTTCAGGGAGGTTCCACTTTACTGAACAATGATGTAAATCTCTCTTATGAAGACCTAAACCATATCTTTAAGATGCTGTATATCAGTGTACTGATATGAACTCATCTTGGTCACTTATAGCAGCACACTGCACATGTCCTTATGAGACCTTGCTATCACCATTGGACTACTGGAGAGCTTCCAAACTGATCCAACTCTAATGCTTTGTTCCAGATACCAGGCTAGACCTGAAAAGATATAATATGTTTCACTTAATCCTAGAAAACAGAAAGATGTAGGCAAATGAAGTTAAAATGTGTTAGATATGGTGATTTCAAAATAACATTCAGGTTGCAAATATGGGTAAAAAATGTAAACTTGATAGAGTGACACTCAGAGATGTGAAGCAATGGGCATGTATTAAAGTGACAAATGCATCCTAAAATTAGATGAAGTTTCTACAAGCATATCTAGCCATTTACAGGTTAAATAACTAATCAGGTAGAGTATGTATCATAAAGTTTAAGGCAATGTTGGAACGGTGAGGTTTGATCATTGGTGTAAACATTGATACATACCAGTATAGTGGAAAGTCAAATGACAATGTACCAAATTCAAATTTATTACTATATGCAATCCTATTCATGAAGGAAAAACAATTTTAGATATTGTGAGTGAATATAGCAAAATGTGGCCACACAGATCAACTATAGGTACCAATAGATCCTATATCATCAACTAAATGTGAAATTTTCATCCTGAAAATTTGTAAACAATGATGGATATTTGCATGTGTGGGACATATGCAATGTACTTGTTAAAATCACATGTGCAAACATGATTCAAATAATCTGTTTGAACATTTTTAGTCTATTTTTAAGAGTCTTGGCTACCAAGTTATTAAGTTCAATGATTCAATGATTAAATGGAATCAAATATCAGCTGATGCTGCAATACCGCCCTCTGTCAAAGTATTAAATTGAAATGTGTTACCATACAGAGGCATATTCATGATGAAAATAACATCTTGGGATATTTTAAGTGCACACAGTCAAAACTGAGCCTTACAGATTCACTATAGGTACCATGTCAGCCTAACAATGTCAACTTTTGATTCCAAACATTACAAAATATATGCATATTTGTTCATGTCAGCTATGTAACCATGTTAGGATCAGTTGTAGAAAGTTAAATTCAAATAATCTGTTTGAATATTACTTATGTAATCTTTAAAGTGTCAGATAACAAATATTATTAGTCATTAATAATGCATAAAGTGATTGATTGATTGATTGATTGATTAAATTTTAATGGCGCACCAGCACTTTTAGGCTATTTAGCGCCATACAGTAGGTCATATTTGTAAAAAGGTTCAATATCGACCAGCGATATAGTAAAAAATCCATAGTAGATAAATATAAAATGGTAAATAATGCATAAAGCAAAATGGATCATGAGAATTCCCATAATATCATCTGGGCTGCAATGTCACACTACATCAATCAACATCTTAAAGAAACTGAACAATAAAATGGAATGCATTCTGTGTTCAACTTATAATATTTTGCTGTTTTCTTATATGCAATGGTAAATATACCTGGGTAAAGTATATTTTATCCCTTAGACCTGTATTTCATTCTCTGACACCTTAATATGATTTTGTAGAGAACTTGAACAGGTTCTAGTATAAAGTCTTCATCTCTGTCCTCTCACTAAATACCCTATAACTATGTTTATAAACAATTACTGATAGCTATAGAAGCAGATATTTGTTGCTCAGGAAGTCACCCCATCATAAACACATAAATTAACTGTTTGGACTCCAAACAAATAGTTTCAATGACCTAAAAATACAAAGCAAAACAGAATTTTATCTCCATGTATTTTAAATGAGGGTCTCATTTTGACTAACAAAGATATTTTCTCTGACAGAATTTGACAAATATCTATCATTTGAGCTAGTATATGGTGTAGGAGTATATACATGCTGATATCATTTAATACAATTCCCAATAAATATTATATATGTGCATACTTGGTGGAAAAAAAATATTTTTAATTTTGTTTTAAATTTCATTTAAATTTTTAAAATTAAAATTATTTTCTTATGTTTAATTTATTTTTTTTATTTTTGCAGTCAATATACATAGCATATTAAAATTTCATGTGTCTATCACTAATTTTAAAAAAAAATATTGTATCAGTTTAAACTTTGCTCAAATGCAGTGCTGACAGGCCAGTGAAAACAATTAATTTTATTATATAGTCTCTACATTTGTTTCTCAGTACTGAACTTTCCACTGTGTGAAAATCAATACAAATCATATGTTAATTTAAAATACCTTCAAAGATGACTTTATGGTGAAGTTTTTGTCAAGTGTTGACCTGCATTTTGTTTGAGAGTCTGAATTGTAAACAAAACACCATGCAATGGAACACAGAATTCATTTCTGGATCATCACCATGGTCTTATTACTATCTGTGCACTGTTGCCGAAATACACACAGACTTTAAATCCTTATTACCAAGAATGCCAAATTCTAACTCTTGTATCACCACCAAACGAAGTCAGGAAAAAATGATCTAAAAATAGACTGGGACTACATTCGTGGATACAGAACCAGAATTATTAATTGTGTCCTGATTCCATATAAAGACATAAAAGGACTGCCTTGGCTGTTTCTGTTCTGCCAGAATTATGAAGCTTTATAAAGACCTAGTAGGATTACCTTGGCTGTTTCTGTTCTGCCAGAATTATGAAGCTTTATATAAAGACATAATAGGACTGCCTTGGCTGTTTCTGCAAAACAAAGTATGCCTCAGATGCATAGTAATTTGCAGAAATATCATACACTTTTTTCAAAAAAAATTTTTTTTGCTCAAAATGAAAAGGCAATTTATTTGGATCACCTTGGCTATTTCTGTGATTGGATTAACCAAGGATTTAGCTGGGATGGAAGAATTATTTTGATGCATTGTTATTTGTTGCTGTGAGTTTTCTGTACATGATATGATATAAATGGTGGACAGTATATTTGGTGGAGGAGGAAACTGGGACAACACTGGGAAAAACCACCAAGTCGCAAGAAACCACTGGCAAGCTTTCTCACAGGTCTACATTAGCAAAGCCTGAGACTCATATTGACAGATGTGAGATATCAGTACTCTGCCTACTTAGCTCCCCAGGTTTGATGCATTTGCAGTACCTCAGCCAATCTTTGTTTTATGTAACTTAATTGATCCAAATGGCATATGAATTATGTTCCATATGATTTAACTGAGGAGGTGCAAATAGGTAAAGATCAAGTCATTTGATGCATTGAATGAGGTTGTCATAGGAAGGGAGACAACAAGCAATAACTCCTTTTGTCATGAAAACCCATACCTAGCAGTTTGTGCACAATGAGATATTTCATTATCATCATGATTAATGTCCAGAAAGATACTTAGTGTTAACCTCAGTGCCATTAGAGTTACATTTATTATTAAACTTATATTTCCATTAACATGCACATCTTTAAAGAAAGCCACATAAGATTAGAGCTTAACATGTAAAGCAGTTAACGTTATAATTTACAACTAATTTGGCATTGTGATGACAAAAGGATATTCTTTTGGTGACCTTTTCCACACAAGAACTTGATAATTTGCATCTAATTTGGTACTGGGATAACACAAATATATTCTTTTGGCAACCTACCAGTGAAGGACAATATGTGTATAAGACTAGATGGTAAATATATTTATTTGTTACAAGATCATGGGAGATGCAATTTGATTTAATAATAAATAACAATTACAGTATAGATTTTCAAGTCAGACCTGTTTACTTTCTGTTAATATGAAGGAAAGACTATTCTTGTTACTAAAAATAGATTGCTGCAGATCATCACATAACCATTCCAAAGGACTCTAATTTTGTTAGAGACTTTGAAATGTTTCCCTGAATTTGATTTTTAGTAAATAAAGCAGTTGAGAACTATTGTACTATCCCACTGTCAGTGTTTGCATCAGCATAGATTAAAACATATATATATATATTAGATTAAAGCATATCTATATACATGTACAGCCTCACTACATCTCAATTATTTTTGTTATCCCAATTGCTAGACAGCGATATTTAGTGGGTTTTAGAGCATGTATCACCCTGGGAGGGGGTTGTTTGAAGACATTTGTACATACATGTACATTAGTTGTACATTCTTTCTTATCTGTCTGCATTAAAGTCATGCATTTTGCACTTATAAATTTACTTATACTTGGAATTATGAAACATATTATTGGGATGCATCTATATATATTTTCTGTTTTAAGTATATTTTTCCTCCAACACAGTTCATGTTCGAACCTTTAATCTATTGTTTTAAGTACCACACCAAAAACATCTAAATAAATTACTTTAACCAACACTTCACATTTTTCTGACATCCATAAAGCTGCATTATATCACATGAATAAATAGTTTTTGACACAGTTATACTTAGAATGATGAAACTTGGAGAGATAGTGCATCTTTTCTGCATATTACACCTGTATGCAAAAGTAGGTTATCATGAGGGACATTTCATGCTTCAATGACTTTCATTCTTAGAAGCACTGTTCATGTCAGAGTCCTCCAACCAGATAATTTTATTTATCTTGATTAAAACCAAACCATTAGAACCAAATAGGGTCACATTTCATTAGCCAGTGTTAAGTCCTTGGCTTTAGTCATGACCACTTAGGTCTTTATAATGCTGTTATGTCTGGAATATGAAACTTTATGAGAAAATATATATTGAGTACATCTCATTCATCTTCAAGTAACTCATTAGCTCATGAACACATAGATTTTTCTGTATGTTATGTACCTAATAGATATTATATAGATTTTTCTGCATGTTATGTACCCACTAGATACCAGATAGATTTTTCTGCATATTATATACCCACTAGATACCATCTAGATTTTTCTGCATGTTATGTACCCACTAGATACCAGATAGATTTTTCTGCATGTTATGTACCCACTAGATACCATATAGACTCTTTTGCATGTTATGTACCCACTAGATACCAGATAGATTTTTCTGCATGTTATGTACCCACTAGATACCATATAGATTCATTTGCATGTTATGTACCCACTAGATACCATATAGACTCTTTTGCATGTTATGTACCAACTGGATACCAGATAGATTCTTTTACATGTTATGTTCCAACTATATACCAGATAGATGTTTTTCATGTTATGTACCAACTGGATACCAGATATATTTTTGCATGTTTTGTACCCACTAGATACCATATAGATTTTTTTGCATGTTATGTACCAACTATATACCAGATAATTTTTTTGCATATTATGTACCCACTAGATACCATATAGATTCATTTGCATGTTATGTACCCACTAGATACCATATAGACTCTTTTGCATGTTATGTACCAACTGGATACCAGATAGATTCTTTTACATGTTATGTTCCAACTATATACCAGATAGATGTTTTTCATGTTATGTACCAACTGGATACCAGATATATTTTTGCATGTTTTGTACCCACTAGATACCATATAGATTTTTTTGCATGTTATGTACCAACTATATACCAGATAATTATTTTGCATATTATGTACCAACTGGATACCAGATAATTTTTTTGCATGTTATGTACCAACTGGATACCAGATATTTTTTTGCATGTTATGTACCCACTAGATACCATATAGATTTTTTTGCATGTTATGTACCAACTATATACCAGATATTTTTTTTTGCATTTATGTACCAAGATACCAGATATATTTTTTTGCATGTTATGTACCCACTAGATACCATATAGATTTTTTGCATGTTATGTACCAACTATGTAACAGATAATTTTTTTGCATGTTATGTACCAACTGGATACCAGATAGATTTTTCTGCATGTTATAAACCAACTGGATACCAGATATATTTGTTTGCATGTTATGTACCCACTAAATACCATATAGATTTTTTGCATGTTATGTACCAACTATATACCAGATTTGTTTGCATGTTATGTACAAACTGGATACCAGATATATTTTTTGCATGTTATGTGCATACTAGATACAACATTTTTCTGTTATGTACATGTTATTCTATCAATAGCATCTTGATAAGCATCTTGATCCAGTATTTCACTAGTAATATGGCCCCTATTTTACTTGGGTTTAATTTTCTGTTTTGTGTTCATTTCATTTCTCAGGCAGTGCTCTTTGAAGGCCATTTTTGGACCAGTGCAATGGAATTAGGAATAAAAATGTTTATTCAATGACTATACATTACATGTAATGAATGGTTATCCTTAATAAGTACACTTGTTTTGTAAATGTGAATGGTATATGAATTACATGTGGGCCAGATGCTGCATTGTAGTGGCTTTTCAAGACAGTTATTGATTTGGTTCCTAATGCTGGCTGCCACTCAAATATATCTCAGTAAAATCAGACTTCTAGGGTTGATCAAGCAACTCTTAATAAGAATGAAAATAAAATACAATATAAAATAAAACAAAAACATCATTAATCTCTGCTTTTATAAATTTATTATTTACATCTACTTTGATTTCAATGAAGAGAATGTTCATTTTGTAATGTTTTTGTTTTATGCCTTATTGGTAGATAGGTACTGGTAGGTAGGTACTTGCTTTATAGTGTGGATTCAAGTTAACAAGGCTAATATCCTTTAAAAAATCTACAGAGACAAAATTGCAAACAGAACCAATCTGATTAGAAAAGAATCAACATTTCATTGGCAGGACTATTTCAATCATCTTTTTTCCATTTTATAATAAATGTTTACATTGGCAACTAAAGACTATTAAAGCTTTGCAGAGGTGAAATTTCTAATCACTTATTACACTGATTATCTAAAGAACTGAGCAGAAATGTATGCAACTATTAAACTTGATTTTTTGCATCTGACATCCTATACTATGCAAAACAGCGCACTGAAATTTTTACCATTTCACAGGCTCAATTCAAAATAATACAATTTCTTAAACCAATATTTTTCATGTGATATTTTTTCTTTGTTTTTAAAGTTATGATGCATAATTCAAGATAGCATTAAAAGCACACTTTATAAAGGTTTATTAATATCCACGATTAACGTACTGTTATGTGTAGGCTTGTACAAAAATAACAAAAGAAAATACTGAAGCCAACATGGTTTGTAAAAATAAACAAAATAATTTATTTCTCTAGAACAATGTAGAAATAGAAATTACAGTTTGTGAAAATAATCCAAAACTGAATCCTAGAATCTCATTGAAGTTCAAATATGGAAAGCGATAATGTCACATGAGGTTGTTGTACTGGTGGCAACAGATCTTTAATTGAATCACATTTTTTAATATTTCCGTATAGAATTCCAGAATAAATTTCCACTTTCCCATCTCTCTCTCCTCTTTCTCAAATTGTAAATGCATTTGCTTCTCCGTTCTCTTCAACAACATCAAAGGGGAATGAATAATATTTGGTGATAAAGCTCCACATCAGAAGGGAATGAATAATATTTAATGATAAGTCTCCACATCAGAAGGGAATGAATAATATTTGGTGATAAGTCTCCACATCAGAAGGGAATGAATAATATTTTGTGATAAGTCCCCACATCAAATATTAATATGAATAATATTTGGTGGGGTAGGAATTTCCTATTCCAGTGTATGTTAATATTTGACAGTACATGCCATTTAGAAAAAAAACAATTTATTGATTAAATGTAATAAGAGTGTTTTTTTTAAATCATTATTATGTAAAAAATTTCATAATCTATTAAAGATCCCTGAAGATTCTTTGATCTCCCTGTTTTCAAGATTTCTAAGTAGCCTATCTTTTGATGTCTGACAGCAGAAAAATTATTTTCCTTATTTTATGTGAAATCAGATTTTTTCCAAGGTCACCGATGTATACAGCTGTGAAAAACTGCACTGTATCTTCAATATACATTAATAAACTAAAATATGAACACAACAATTCAATGTATGATGTGAATCATATCAAGTGTTATGTATATGTCATGTGTTTTAACTTTGACTCATCCATCAGGACCCGATTAGAAATGAAATTTTATAAACTTGCTTGGTCAATCACTCTTTCTCTTGTTAAATATATGTACTATAACTGTTTATTATGCTTGTATAACATATTGTATCATGTCTTTTAATTGTTTCTGTAATATTATATTACTATTTGATATTTGTTCTCATCTAAAAGATGTACTATTACTATTTCTATTAGCACTGAATGAAGGGAAGCAACTTTTACAAGGGACATAATAATGGGCAACATATTATTATTATGGCCTTATAAGCAACTAATTTGCTACTTTTTCGTTCTTTTGGTATTAAGTAATCTATTTAAACAAAATTAAACCTGTTTTTTTTCTATAAGCTTTTAAATAATATGATACAGTTTTAAAATTTAAATGATTTAAATTAAAATTATTTGTATTCATTTGATATTGTAATTTTTTTACAACTGCATTTAACTATTTTTCCTTTTTTAAAAAGGCATACTGACCTGTAGTTGATTTGTCAACAGGTAGAGTAATTCTTACCTGTGGCCGTAGGGCCGCAGACAAAATGATGACAGTGGGTGATGATCACATGTGATTAAAACCCCACAGGACTCGGGGACGTGCAACTCTCCGTGTTCCTAGTCTGATTATTTACTTGTTGACAACTTGTGTTGATATGTAATAATTTACATGCAAATATGTGTTTGGAAACTAAGTTATGACAAATTCATTTTTATGTTGCATGGAACAAAATAATGGCTTGTCCTCTGCTTTTAAGGTGTGGAATGAGTGAAGTTAAGTGAAAGATGGACACCACATGTTTATTACTGCAGAAAATTAATTAACTATTTAGGACCAACATGACTGTATATTCAATAGCAAATTAATGTGGTGGGGGCTGTCTTAGTGAAAGGTTTTTCACTTTCTGTATAATTTATATTAACAGTCTTGTAGATTAAATAAGTACATACATGATGTTTTTCAACTGGGTATACTTTGAAATGTTCCACAAATCCTTCTGTCTCTTAACAGGCATTGTTGCAGGATATAAATGGCACAGGCTTTTTTTTTTATTTTTCACTTTTTATTTTTAGAAGGGAATGGAGTAATACCCTTTTCAATTCTTTCTATCATATAACACATTTTTGTCCAATTATGCTTATCAGGGAGGGAGTGGCCATTTAATGTTTGGGGGGTAAAAAGGGGCCTGGACATTTTGTAAGATAAAGATGCCCAGCTCTTAAATAGCTTCTTGCTCAGATTTATTGCGAAGAAAATTATTATATCACACTTATAATTAATATATATATATATATATATAATATATATATATATATATATATATATATATATATATATATATATATATATATATATATATATATAATATATATTGAGGTTATATACAATTATATCCAGGCTCAAAAGAAAATCTTATTATCTCATATCCCTTTCTGTAATTTAATGGTCAACCCCAAGTCACCTTTAGATTTACTGTTGGCTACAGAATCGGTTTGTGAGGATGCCTCCACCAAAGTAGTCAATTTGACCCATATTTTCAGGGTTGTATTCTGTGTTCAGAATAGTTCTTTCACATTTTTGGAAGTGGAATCATGCAAACCTTTTGTCCTTGCCTCTTGGTGTGTGCAAGAGCCGTCCACTGAAGTAGATTATTGAGACTTCTCGTGCTTGAAGTTCTTGGGTTATGCAAATGAGTTTAGAAAATCAGTAGTCATATCGCTTTCCATATGTCTTTCCAATGTGTATGAAAACTTTGATGTTGGTTTATTGTTTCTTTTAAATAGAAAAGCTGGGATTACATGATCTTGTAGGTCCAGTTTTTTTTTAATGTTATGCAACTCCTGCACCATCATTCAAGATGGAGGCTACATACTTTGTGATATGACTGAGGATTACATGTGGATCGTGATGTTAGGTTCTCAGTGCACTCCACTGGGGTGGAGCTTGGGGATGTGGTTGACATGCACAAATTTGAAATATTTCCCACAATATGAGATACAGATGTTTCAGAATTGGTGTGTGTGACCACTGACACAAGTGTAAGTCCATGTTCCAAAGAATGGGCTTGAAGTCACAATATAGAAACTTGAGATTTCTACCCAATACAAACTGAGAAAGTAAATTTATGGATGGAAATAATCCCTGGGTACATTCCAGTCCCACAATGATTTGGCTATTGGGTCATAAGCTGGAAACTATTGAGATCCCCACCTTTCATGGGTCAATATAGACTTAATTTTAAGGAGAAGTGAATCCTCCTTTTGGACAGAATAATGAGAAGTGAGAGATGGATAGGGATAAGTTGAAGCAAAACAAAACATACTATATATCTATATATCTATATATATATATATATATATATATATATATATATATATATATATATATATATATATATATATATATATATATATATATATATATATATATATATATATATATATTTATATATATATATTTATATATATATATATACTTATATATATATATATATATATATATATATGCATGTGCTGTTTTCATTCTTTTATTTGAATTATGCCCTCTATTTTCCAGTATGAATATTTACATTTGACATTAGTTTTAAGCAATACTTTATTTTCAAATAAAACATTTTCTGAGTTGTATCTATATTATAAACACATTTGGTGCATGTTTAAAAACTTATTCATATACAGTGTAATTATATCAATATAAACTGAAGCTATAGGTTCAAACAAATTTTAACTGTGTAAATAGATGACAGTATTTTAATTGCTAATTAGTACAAATGCCTCATCATCTACCCTTAATAAAGAATTTTTCTTTTTACTGTCTGAAAAATCACCATGAAATGGCAGTTGAAAAATTTCTAAACTTGTTTAAAACAACTGCTGTACCATGTTCATGAGAGCAAATGCACCCATTTTTCAGATCATGCTGTTCATCCCAAGTTATTTGTTGCTGATAAAACTTTACCATAACTGTTCATAGACAACACATTGAAGAATTAAGATCAATATATAAATGAACTAAACGCTTTCTTATTTCAACCCAATTGACACAGACAACATGAAAGTATGTTTAATTTTAGAAAGAGGGGTTTACATATTGTAACCACTTTTAGCTTCATTTCAACAGTCCAATGATAGGATTGCAAATATAAGGTTTTATCATTTGCCTATGTACTTGAAGTAATGTTAGGCATAGGTTAAATAGTATTTGCTTCTCTTTTTTTTCTTTATATTTTTTAAAAAAATGAGTGAACTCAGAATACAACCTTTACTGTACACTCCGTACAGCTTTTCTCAAATTTCACAACACAGCATTGTCCAGTATTTTTCTGACCTAAAGTGCATTTTAAAACTAAATTTTTAATAACGTATTATTTAGACTCTGCTTTCTATGGATTGCATATTTTCCTGAATATATTTACCCAATTGTTTAGAAAAAGAGACAATCTAATAAATTGGTACTTCCCAGACACAGCAATACCCACTAAATAGACTGACATGGACATGAATTGTCATTCATACAACAATGCCTATTATTATTTCCCCATGGTATGTTCACTTACAGTTGTAAACTGATTTTTATAAAGAAAATAATGTACATGTGGCAAAAAATAATGTACCTGTTCTATTCTTAACACACGAATTGTTATTTACACAAGTTTAAGGTTTGAAACACAGAATTGAATGCTTTTATCATCATAGGATTATATGCAGTGATAGTTGCTATAACTTTCTGTGGAAAGGGTTAATGCACAATTGGCTATCGAAACACATACCTGTAATTGCAAAAGAGTTTGTTAACATAATTGATATCAGCAACTAGTTTCCTTTTATAGATCACAGGGTAAAGTCATTTTCTCTTTCCTAACAAGAAAAGGTGAAGTTTTCATTTTTTAGGCAACTACTTCACCTTGTAGCATGACTCCTGGCATACTTATGTAGTATCTATATTTTTATTCAAAGTAATTTAGCAGTAAAATCCACATTTGACACCTCTGTTTAAGGATTATATTTAGATTGTCTGCATTAGTGTCAGAAGTAGTAAATGTATTCCACTTTATTTGCAGATGTTTATGTACAATGATTTACTGTTCTACAACATTAGAAAGAATGAGTGGATGAAGGTGACAGGCCCAAGAACACCCCCACCCAGAAGTGGGCACCAGGTACTAAGCTTCAAGACATAGTAATACATGCACTGTATTCTGCCAAATTGATAATCCAACACATGAAAGTCAGTAAGTAGAGTGTATGTAAGACCCAAGAGAGCTTATTTTCACTGAGGAGACATTTAGGTACTTTACTGCTTTCACCTGCTGCTGTGGTCCATTAAAGATAAAAGTAGAAACTTTATTCTGGCTCTGGGAACTAAACACATCTTTGAAATAATTTTCTTTCCAAATATAAATGTGCAATAAGTAGAATTCTGAAGTGAACTGGAAATTTCAAAGTTTTGATTTGTTTTAAAAATGTTGTGGTTGATTTTCTCTATTGGAGGTATCTAAATTTGAGTAGGTACTTGTTAATATTTATAAGAAAATGGGTGTGATGGTGTTGTTATTGAAGCAACGGCAACTATTAAGCAGAATACAATAATATTGCTGATTCTGTTTATTACACCATATCATTCCAAAGCACATACTGTTTTCTTTACAGTATGTATGTATGTATGTATGTATGTATGTATGTATGTATGTATGTATGTATGTATGTATGTATGTATGTATGTATGTGTGTGTGTGTGTGTGTGTGTGTGTGTATGTATGTATGTATGTATGTATGTATGTATGTATGTATGTATGTATGTATGTATGTATGTATGTATGTATGTATGTATTTTTATGGATCTCAACTTATGTAATTACTAATCAGTGATTACATTAAGATACTCACTACCTTGCATTTCCAGCCCTCCCAAGCTAAAACTTCTTAGCTAAAACATTATTATCTACCACCTAGATACATGAATTGCCATCAAATTGCTTGAATCCTTTATTTACTGCTAATGCCAAGTAGCATGCTTTTTAGAGACAGACCTCAAAAGAAATGTACAAGTATTTTCTACCTTAAATCAAGTTGGAGGAGTGTTCTCTTCAAAGTCGGGTTTTCTAGATCAGTTAATTTCCAAGATTTCTGTTCTTTCTTTCTTTGAATAACAAAGTTTCAGGCTTTACAGTGTCATCACTTTGTAGTTCTCACGAATTTGAGTGCCATTGGTACATACCTACACAAGTCAAAATGTTGTACCCTCACATTCCAGTAGCTGTATATAAATAGATATGTGATATAAAAGAACTTTTATAAATTTACTGCATAATTCCACTTCATTCGGATACTAAGAAGTTAGTTTTTTATATTAATGTAGTGACTCCCTCATGATCAGCATTTACATGTCAACATTCTTGACTTGAAATCCATTTTGAAATCCTTTTGTTGGTGGAAGGAAAATCTACATGGGAAGGGTGTTCTCATTCTGTCCAACAGCTGTACTGACTTATCTCAAATGGCAAGATGGAACCAAATCCCCAGACCATTGCATTCATGTTTTGATTTACTAATGTGCTGTATTCAACAACAAATCCATGTCCATGTTCATCGTATTCCTGGTGGGCTAATTGCATTTACAGAATCATTCTGTAAGAATCAATTAATAAAAATGGATTGGTTTCTTCATCCTTCACTTTTGACTTTGACCAGGGTGGACTTATTCATGACAAGGTACACAGGCACTTTCATCCAGGATAAAGTAGATTATTCACTTAAACATAACCCCAGTCAAATGAATTTGCTGTGCATCTTGGCTGACAAAGATACAGTAGTCACCACCAACACTGCATTTGAGCAAAACTGCTCAGAGTGTTAGTAACCATGTTATTGAATGGAGACCTGTAGCCAGGGTGCAACGGGTTACCTTCCTTTCATTACGACTAACACTAAACTTGCAGGGGAGAACATCTTTTCCCACTCAAATATATGTAGTCTTTTCTGCAGTCAGGTTGTCTAGAAGCTGTCTCACATACCTTAAGTGACCAGAGCTGGTCTCTCCAAGTTGAGAAGTCTCCATCCACTTATTACTTGGTTCTTGCAAGGTATTTTGATTGAGAAAAGTATTTGAAGAAGAAACCATACACTAGCCAATCTCTCCACAATTACATCTATATAAAAAGCATACCTTCCACACCAACAGTGACTAAAGAATTCGCAGGAATTGGCACCAATTCATGTATCACAGGGAGATCATTCAACTTAATTGTGACATAGGTGGGTAGATAACTTTTAGCTTTTAAGCTAAAACATTTTAGCCAGGGAGACTGGATTTGTGAGGTAGTAGCATTTCTCCTAAGGTATTATGATCAGGTAAGTATTATTGAACAAACATATTTTACTTGAAATTTTTTTTCTTCTTGATATACCTTTCTCGGGTATTCTTGTCCATGTACTTTCAAAGACAAAATGAAGTTTATGTGATCTTTCCTATGTGCATGCAACAACTAGATTGATGCCAGTGGCTGTAGCTGGGAAGAGGGAAAGCTTTGGTATGGGCTGGGTTGCTGAACAACCCCTGATGCACCCCTCAAGATAGAGATCTGAAACCTTGGAAATGTCCTCAGTGGTCATGTCTATTTTTAGGAGAGGGGTCAAAACTCATGGAAATATCTGTGCAAAAATAAATAATATTAAGTTTAAATTTTACAGGTCAAAAGATTTGTTATGTGTGATCAGTGATCCATCCATCAGCATATTAGACAGGATTGTTAATGTTGCTACCATAGGGGCATACACATGTTTTGAATAAAACGCCTGGGGCTACTTACCTGGTTATATATGTGTTTTGAATAAGATGCCCTGGGGGCTACTGAAGGGGCATACATATGGTTTTTGAATAAGATGCATGCGGCTATTAAAGGGGCATACATATGTGTTTTGAATAAGATGTATGGGGCTACTATAGGGGCATACATATATATTTTGAATGAGATATTTGGGGCTACTGTAGGGGTACACATATATGTTTTGAATGAGATGCCTGGGGCTACTACTGTAGGGCTATTCATATGTGGCTCCAGGGTTATAACTTAGAAATTATAGATATCCTTACCCGATTACTATAATACAGTCAGGAAAGACAAATTTAGAAACTGACATTGACTCCTGGGTCTGTCCTTTTCTTTGAGTCTTAATGATTTTAGGAATTAGGGAAATCAGGGGAGATCATGGATATGTATTGTACAAACACTCTCTAGTTCTTTAAGTTAATTTCAGGCTGTGGCCCTAAAACAGGAAGGTGGTCAGCTATGGATATTTGGAGGAGAGTTTGCCAGCCCAACCCAGGCCCAGTTCTACCACTACAAGGATCTTTGGGTGTACCACATCAAAACCAGAAAATGGGAAAAGATTGAGTAAGGCAACATGAAGGTTATGACTAAGGTCAGACAAATTTCAAAATCAGCTGGATACTGGGTTGCCAGGATATGAATCAGTGAGCCTAGAAGGATGCCATGAAAATGATATGTCAGCCCAGACAAATGCCAGAATAATATTCTGTTTGCCCTGCTTAAATTTTATTGTCCAAAGAAGTCACTTCAAATAGAGAATGTTAGATTTAAAACTGTTTCTTTTTTTTAGCTTTTAGAACCCTGACTAATTTGTTAACATATGTTCCAATCATACAACTTCCCATGCAAACGCACAATGAAAGATGACAAGATCTAGTTTCCTATTATTGGATGTTGTCAGAAACTTTTTGGATAATGTTATGAATATGTTGGGCCCAGAACCATTGTTTTATTATCAGCCTCTGTTTGATGGTAAGCCCTCACTATTTTCAAAATTATGGCATTTCCTTAGAATATAATTGTCTTATACTAAGCCGACCCCCAGATTATTATATTTACATCAGATTGACTCTCAGGGCCTATCATGGGAGAAATACTGTACATTCTGGGCCTATCATGGGAGCAATACTGTACATCCTGGGCCTGTCATGGGAGCAATACTGTACATTCTGGGCCTATCATGGGAGAAATACTGTACATTCTGGGCCTATCATGGGAGAAATACTGTACATTTGTTGCTTTACAACATGATGTCACAGCAGATCTATCTAGACGTAGCAGTGGGTCATTCTATACCATTTTTGTGTGACAAATTCTGTCATAAAAATTATTAAGTATGAGTTCTTTTCAACAATATTATGGAAAAGCAATTTAAATTCAGTTCATTATTTAACAGATATGTTTTAATGAATAAGATAAGTAATATCATTGGTATTAATGTTGTCATGATTATTCATAATAACCAAAGACTTGTCAGAAAAATCAAGGGATGAGTCATTATGGTATGATTTTCCATCATTGAATATAGTTTTCTATTTTAAAATTATTCAAACTTTAAAAATGAATTCTTCCTGGAAAACTAAAATATGTGAATTAAAGCTTTCAGTTTTAAACATTACCTTAAGAATCCATTATTTTCTAGAGACCCAAGTGCCATCAACATGTGATAATAAATACAACTGTAAACCTTTTAGCTTTCTGACATGCAAACAGTTTACTCCCACCCATCACTGTCTCAGTGAAAAGTATAGAAATTACCTCCATGTGATGACAAGTCAGATGGTTGATCAATTCTGTTGAACCAGTCATTAATTTTTTAATTTCAGTCAGTTCCCAACACTATATTATACTGCTTTATTGTGTTCTTGTACATAGAGTTTGCATGTTGCCACTATTGCCCTGTATTATACCACACATTGGAGGCATCTTAATTTTATCCCATCCATCTGTCCATTCCATTCCATCAATCTGTCCATTTGATACCATTCATCTGTCCATTATGGATCACTGCCATCTCACCTTTGTCTGTGTGGATTCAAGTCTCATGCTCAGCCAATGTAGATATATGAGAAAGTTTGCCAGTAGCTTTTTGTGGGTCAATGGTTCTTCCCAGGATTTTCCCCAGGTTCTTCCTCCACCATCTATACTGGCCACCATATATAGCTTATCTTGAACTGAAAAATGGTGTTAAGCCCTATAACAACAACAACAACAATCATATGTCCAATCTATTCATCTGTCCATTGGATCCCATTCATCAGTTTATTTGATCCTTTTGTCTGTCCATTTATCATATCTATCCATCCATTTGATTCCATCTATCTGTCCATTTGATCCCATTCATCCATTTTTGATCCCATCAGTCTGTCCATTTGATCCCATTACTTTTTCCATTTAATTGTATTCATCTGTCCACCGTTTACCTTTATATAATCATTTGTAACAATGACCTGTTAAATGCTCAAGATTGTTCTGATCATAAACAAACAAAAAGAACCTCAAAAAAAGGAGTCTGACTACCAGTTTGTATATAGTGACAGATGGTACAGACTGGATAGTTGTACTGTACGCACTTGTGTAGGTGAACTCATTAACCCTTGGCTCCACATTTGTACTTCAAAGCTCTGTAGTGTCAGTCATTTATTATACACCAAAATGGTGGTATTACATAAAAGTGGGCAGATGTAGTTCTACATGGACACCAAATAATCTGGTCCTTCTACTTGCATTACAAAATACAGAGGGAAAACATATTTTAAACCCTATTGTTTTAAACCAAACATTCGCCTGTTGGAATTGGATTTTTATTGGCCTCAGTTTTAAGTTAGACTGGTCTGAACTGTACACAGACAGGCAAACCTTTGCAAAAATATGATAAGTTGGGGATTTAAAGTAAAATGTGGACAGGATACGATAATGATGGGTCCAATAAGCAAAAGGGAATAAAAAAGGAATTCCAACTTTCTCCGTTTTGCTCGTGCACAAACGAAATAGCCAATGAACAATGAAGTTTTTAACACAACTAGGCATCAGGTCAAACAGAAATGACTTGAACACAGATTTATTTGGATTCATTCAGAAGCAGTCCGCAAAATGTGTATCCCTATGCATATTTCATGCCAAAATGACAATAAAAATATTCAGGTTCAACAAAAATAAAGTACACTTGTTATACCTCATCAAAAATAGGTATGATACTTAAAGACTTTGGAACAGTACAACCATGAAATATATTTGTTTTTTGCAGTGTCCCAGGGGGGCCATCAGCCAGGAGTGGTCACAGAATGGTTAACTGCAAGAAACAGCTGATAGTGTTTGGAGGATTCCATGACAACATCAGGTATGTGTTTCCTTGACAGTAAAGGGTAGACATGATGATGATGATGACGACAACGACCATCATCATCTTATTGATGATGATGGTTAAACCCCTATCTTTAGGCATGGTATATAGTAATCTTTTTGTCTGTCTGTTAGTCTTGTTAATGCAAATGGACCTTCAGGTTTTGATGAATTGCCATGAAAGTTGGTAAATGCTATGATCATCTGGCAATCACCGAAATGATGTGGATATAGACAAATAATTTTTTTTCCCACAATTTTCTTAGTATAACTAGTCATTTAGGTTTTGTTTGTTTGTTATGAAACTTGGTAAATTTTATGGACATCACCTGAAGATGCTCTTGTCAACAAAGCACTAAGCCCTCACATTTATTGTTCAAGTTGTCAGTCTTTTTGTCTTACTTAAATACAATATAACATAGACTCTTGTGAACACAAAGTGTCTTGTGATCTTTTTTATGGATTACTTTGAAACTTGGTCCATATCCTTGGTCATCATTTAAAGATCCACCTAGTGACAAATTGTGTTGCTCCTTCGAGTTTTGTAAGAGTTATTGCCCTTATTTTACTTGTAGCTCATAGTCAGTGTATGATTTTTGTGAATGTAACTACTCTTGCAGGTTTTAGTTGATTATTGTGAAACTTAGTACATAATACGACCATCATGAGAAGAATTGGACATTGACCAGTCATTGTCCTTATATATTTTCATTATAGTCGTGTGCGATTCATTTGACTATAAAATCATCTCCATCACAGTGGTGGTGGTATGCATGAGAGGGTAAGTGTAACATCCCAAGTTCTACTTCAGCACAAGGCCACCTTTGACTTGATGTCAACTTTGGATTTTAAGACAGGATAGCTATTTAAGTTTCGACGATTTCATAGACATTAGTAATGATAAATATTAACTGCACAGTGTGAATGAATAAATCAAGAATAAAATTGTAATGTTCCAGTCCAAAATATGAAATATATCTAAATGAATTAATATATCCTGTGTTCTTTCTCTCATAAGTCATACCTTAAATGTTTGCATAAATGTACCTCAGTGTAAAGTTAAAGTACATAACAAAATAATGACTGAAAAATGATTAATATATTTCTCAGGAGAGGGTTTAACCAGAAACGAATTATAAAACTCATAAAAAAATGCTACCACTCTTGTTTCCCAATGAATATTGTATTGTTAAAGTCCAGAATGTGCTAATGCTTTGAAATATTAATTTAGAATTGTTTTGTTTTGTTCTTCATAAGCTAACTAAAGTTCATTTCAGTGAAATATGCAGATAATGAACAGAGATGGTCCTGGCTTTTAAAAAGTTGTCACAAAAAATCGCCAACCTCAATATTTTGTTGCCAATTTTCAAAAAATGTTGCCAGAACAAGCAATGAATATTTTTCCAAGTCTGTTAATGTAATAGGCAATGAAAATTTAAAAAGAAGGGATAGTTATTACTTTTTTGACAACAAGCAATACAAACATATTACAAAATAAATAATTACCTAACTTTTCTGCACTACTTACATGGTCAATGCAACTCAGTTCACCAATAATGCATAGGTATTGACTGTTGTCACCTGAAATAAATGTAAAATATCTTCTTTCCAAACATCAACAATCTCTCATTGTTTAAATAGAACATCAGGTATTAAGCAAATCTATATTATGTATATTATTTACCAAATAATAATTTTATAAGGAACTATAGTTAATGATATTTTAATACTAAAACCCTATGATTGTACTTTTAAGATAAGTGTGATAAAGGAAGTGTACATTTCATGCATTCAGGAATTACCCCTACCCCTTATGGCTAGCTTCACAAAAGTACATCTTTATCAACCAGGAGTTCAGAAATTTATTTTTGTTGCGCTTTACATGCTGAATGCTGTAGATTTTTCTCGACAAGCAAACTTAGATCTCCATTTCCACCAATGAAACTTACACGATTCAACACCTGGCATTAATGTACCGTATATGTAAGCATTACTTTCCATCATTAAATTATAAGAAGAAATGAAGAAGCATATCACAGAGCATATGTGCCCCAAAAACTAATTTGGAATGAATGTTATTTAGTGAGCAGTTTTATATTCATATATGGGTAAACAATAAGGAAATAAGGTGGGATATAAAATGTAGGAAATAGTTACCACATGTATGGTAGCTTGAAACCACATTTGAACATAAATTCATACCCATTTTAGACACTGCTAGTTATAACAAAAAAGGGCATTGTTTATTTGTCAGTAGTGCTTTCACTCTTGTTAGAACATGCAGTTTCTTTGAAGTATGTCGAAGAGGCTTGAGTCTAACCTTTAGCTATTGTGCAGTTAGAGCACAGCTGACTAGAATATAAATGCAATGGAGGCATACTGGTGGTGGGAATAATGCACTCTACAGGGAGAAATGAGAATTTTACATGTATTGGACCCCCAAAATTGGAGAATATTTAGTGACAACAGTGCTTAAATATGCCTCAAAAAATTTCCTGATGGTAGGTCCCCATCTGCAGGTTATCAGGTTCACTCTCTTGACTTGGCTTTTGAAAAGATTTATTTTTTGCGTTGCACACTAAAATAACTGGACAGTATTGACTAAATTTATTCAACGACTATTTTGAATTCTGTGGAAATCTTTCTGTACATTTAAAACTTACTTCAACACAGAAGGAGCATTTTTTGTTAGAATGTATTCAAATTTCTTGGAACTATTGGAAGTGAAAGGAGAAAGGACTTTTAGGAAATATGAATTCATTCACCATGCTGTAAGTTAATTTAATTCTTTCACTCATGCATTTTGAGAAATAAATTATTTTAAATTATGCAAAACATGTTTATTTAGCTTTTTCTTGTTACATAGTTTAAGTCCCATGAGTTGTGACATGGGATTGATGGCAAAAGTAAAAGATCAATGAGCAAAATTAAAATATATTACTTACCCCACCTAGATTCATGTTTGGTGACACACTCCTTCAAAATATCACAACCAGTTGTAAAATGAAATGATGACTTGTGCCTTGATATATTTATCACAGAACATCTGCTTTCATTTTGTATCATATCTCGGCCACAGACACCCAAGTTTCCAGCTGTTGAGAAATTTTTGAAAACTTTTTACCTGTTCATCATGATGTGGTGTTGCACTTATAGCATTATTACCATCACTACATGTAGATGATGTTGGAACTGTCAGGTATAATATCTGGTTCAGTGAATTTGCATTAAATCCAAATGCTGTTAAATTTGTTAACTTACTCCTAGGATGAGAAAATGAAAACGCAACAGTAAACATTTCTTACCCATCATAAAGTTGCACTGTTGACAGTATATAATTCAGATTGAGATTGTTAACATTTGCTTTGTAATTATACACAGCAATTGGTACTTCAAAGATAATAAGTTTTTTCTGAAATTTCAGCAAAACTATTTTATTGGCACATTAAAAAAGCAACAATAATTAGCCATCATTCAATTAGTTGTAGCTGTTTCTGTTCATGTCTTCAGATGTCATTCAATTATAGATATAGTCCAGTAGCATGACTAGTGTATCCCAGCATACATTACTCAAGCAGATTATGATGTAACAATGCACTGTAAAGATGGGTTTGTCATTATGAAGAAAGGATTTATGTAACAGATAGATTCCAGTGCATTATGTATCCAAGTTTGTAGCTTCCTTTTGTGGTCCCTTTGAATGCCTCCATTCCAAATCCATGATTGAATGTACACAAAAAAAATTGCCAGATGGTATATTTTGTTGCCAGTAAGGAAAAAAGTCAGTTTGTGAAATTGGCAAAGCCAGGACAATTCCTGAATGAATACTCCCTGTACGAATACCACAATGGATGCTCCCTTCTTTACATGTTTAGCTATTTACTGTAGCAACAGTACTAACAATTTAATATTTTTCTTTAGTACAATTTCTGTGTACAGTAATATATAATAGAGTAGATTATTGTTTTGTCACTCAAGTCTATATAGATATATGCAACCAGTTCAATAGTGTTACTGTAGTATAGGAAGGTTAATTCTATGGGAATATCAGTCATCTACACTGAAAAATATATTGTAGGTTTATTTTATATCATTTGGAATATTACATATTATATCATTTGGAATGCTTTTTTTGTTGTGCTATATTGTGATCTCTATTGTAAGCATATTTGCTGTCATACTTAACATATACAGTAGTCCCCCTCTTGAATGGCCACCCGCTCCTTACGGCCAGAATCTGAAGGCACCGACGAATTTGTGTTCAAATTTACCCCTCACGAAAGGCCACCCGGCTAACGCGACCAGCGGCCAGCATATTTTTGCAAAAACATAAAATTTACCCCTCACCAGCGGCCACATTTTATTTTGTAATATGTATCTAGAACAATTTTTTTTATTGTGTTAAGTAATCCGATTTCTGTTTCCCGAGGTCAGATTTTTGTTCTTCAAAAAATTGTTCTACATGTACCACTAAGGTTAATATTATATCCTTTACTCCTCACGAGAAGCCACATTTATTCCTTAAAGCCGAGAAAGACTCTTATTTTATTCCTTATATAAAGGTAATCCGTATATCTTTACTGCGTGTTATCATAAGATGTCTGGTTTATCCACTGATAATTATTAAGATTACACTTAGTAATAGTAGTAACATCGGAGAAGTGGCAATATTGATGGACTAGACCAAAGTCTGCGCAAGAAAATGGTTTGATAGCCTTTATGGCTTCCCTTTACAAGATGTTGAACTTACATAATTAATGGCTATTACTCAACAATTGTAAAGTTTAACAGCCGCGATGGGCTATTGTTCAGATCAAATCGGTGTACTTATCCAAGCCATTTTTCGCACTTAGAGTGTAAAAAAAAAAAAAAACAATAGGGTACCGGACTGTGACTAATAAATCACGTGACAATCGCTGCCTTTTTAAATATACGGCATCTGTTTAAATGCAGAAAAAAAAATTGTTTTATCAGTCTTGTACTTGCAACATTGATGATTATTACTGGACGTAATGTCAAACTCACACGGTCAGCGTGGGCTAAAAAGAAAAACAGGGTACTGGACAAAGACCGAAAAATCACGTGACAACACAACTTGTCGCTTCTTTACGAAGAAAGAATTTCGTCCGCTCAACAAATGTGTCGTCTGCATAATTAAATCACATACAGTTAGCAATATCGGAATAACTCATTACCAAACATTAAAATGTCAACGCATAAATGAAGATGATTATTTCAGAAAACGTCGGTTATTATAGTCTACGATATCGGGAGAGGTGGGGAGGGAAACTGGTCAAACAAATTCAGGTAGAAAAGACTCGAATAAAACAATTTTATGTTGAAAAGACTCGAATAAATAACATCGTAACCGATAAGTTATTTAGCAGCAGTGGGAAAATGGAGCAAATGGAAAGAGAATTGCGTATGTACCAAGATTTAAATGACGTTTTTGAATGGTTCTGCAATGTGTATGACAACACCTGCTCGCCTATCACGCTTATGCCAAGAATAAGAACTATTAATTCATATTCATTTGAAATAAGTCAACTATTATAGCACAAGAACCGTTCAATATTTAATGTTGCTTTTAAACAAGAAGATATTAAATGCTTTGAAAAATGAAGCTTTCTTACTACGTACATATACTTCTCACAAAAAATTTAGTCCCCCTCTGGAAAGGCCACCCGCCTTATAAGACCACTTTCCCGGTGCAGAAGGGGTGGCCGTATAAGAGGGGGACTACTGTACACTCACTGCCAGTCAGAATGCGTCTGCCAGAACATGGCATACAGCTGGTATTTATTCCCTTCAAACCCATTGGTCTTAATGATTGATGGGAAAATCCTTGATTTTAATCATGTGAGGGAAACACAAATAGTTTGAATGATATGTAACAACTTCTTTGTAATTATTTAAAGTATTAGTATAGACAAATTGTGATTTGCACTTACCTAATTTTGTCAGTAGAATTGCTCTATATTTGGAGACTTGATGTGAAGATATTCACATCAGAACATAACTCTGTATCTCAGAAAATGAATATACTTCACTACATTCTTTAAGAGGACTTATAGAGACCAACACACAACAATACAAAGACCAGTTTGGACTAACATTGACATGGGAGACAAACATGTATGAAGTAAGTGCCAATCACAATCACCCAAAAATCCAGTACATTAGTCATTAAAAGTCAATAAACATGATATTAAAATATTGGTACAGTTATGTATTGTGCCTAGCAACCCTACAAGTCCTTTATATCTTCATATATGTATTAAAATGTGTCCCATATTGTTTACCATAAAATAGACATGAAACATTGAAATTTATTATTTAATGCTAAAACTTGTGAGAATTATTTTTAAATGATCCACATCCTATTTATATTTTATAACAACATCTCTCACTGTTGGAAACACATTCACACACACACACACACACACACACACACACACACACACACACACACACACACACACACACACACACACACGAAACATTGAAATTTAATATTTAATGCTGAAACTTGTGAGAATTATTTTTAAATGATCCACATCCTATTTATATTTTATAACAACATCTCTCACTGTTGGAAACACATTCACACACACACACACACACACACACACACACACACACACACACACACACACACACACACACACACACACACACAGAGATGTACACACACATGTACCCACACTTATAACATAGGTAACTAATATGGTTCCCAAGAACAGCATCATAAAAAGTGTGTACTATCATATTTACCCCAGTATCATGTGAATTTATAGACTTAGATCCGCCAGGACATAATATGCCCATAGACTGAGGCCTAGAGATAATAATAAAATTGCTGTCAGAGTTTAAACATGGGATTTTGTGTCAGCAAGTTACAAAGGACTTTGCTTTTAAAATCTCACTTTTTATTGGCTGCAAGAGAAGACTTATTCTCAAGATCATGTTCAGATCTGTATGACTTTCAGGCTTGAATTCATGCAGAGTAGAATCCTCTGTGATAGTGTATTGTCAGATTACCTATCTTTGACTGTTTTTAAGATAATAGATAAGATTTTGATAAATTGGATATTATATTCCCTGGTTTGGAACTGGTTGTATTTCTGAAAATTTTCAGGACTTGTATTGTTCGACAGTAGTAGAAAACACAAAACCAGGCTGAGTCTTAATCATAAAGATACTTATCATACTTTTTAGAATGTGTTAAACAGCTTCGTGATAAAAACTAATTCAATCTGTGTTCAGTTATGTTTTATTGAGTGTTATCATAATGATCAATTAGTCATTTCAAACATGCAGAGAACATCTGCACTTTTCCCAGTGTTTCATATTGCACATGTGCACCATTACAAAACAGATTTTGCTTTCAGCAGGAGCAATACAAGGGCAGTTTTAGATTAGATACTCAAAATTAAATATATTTTATGTAATTTTAAGATATTAAAATTACTTTATGGGGTGAGGATTTGTCCATTTTATTTGTATAAATATTCAGATATGGTGCTTACCTAAATTCTGTTTAGTTTTCTTGAGGATTATGCAAATACCAAACTAGTGCTAGTTTTAACTCACCATTTCATGTACTTTAGTGGGGCATCTGTGTTCATAAACACATGTATACTTTTATATTTTACTCGTCATCTCAGGAACTACAAATACTTCAATGATGTTTATGCCTTCAACCTTGAAACATACACATGGACAAAAATTATTCCAAGTGGCAATGGCCCAGCCCCACGGTCAGGGTGTGTCATGGCATGTTTCCAAGATAATCCAAAGATCCTTATTTATGGAGGATACAGCAAGGAGAATGTCAAGCGAGATGTAGATCGGGGACAAACTCACACAGACATGTTCATTTTGATGCCTGAAGGTAAGTACCACACTATAACACTTTAAATAGTCTGAAAAAATAAAACTTGCCACTCCATGTTTATTTTTATTCTTTATATTCATATTTAGTTGACTTACATGGAAAAAAATAATGAAAATGATGATGAAAAAGCAGACTGTGCTGCAAAAATGGCCCTATCCCTAAAACCATCTGATTTTAAAATACTGTGTACTGATTTTAAGGCTATTATCAAAGATACTTTCCATCAGAAATGGCAGGCATCATGGAATGATGCAGTGAATAACAAACTTTATGCCATCAAGCCAACACTAGGAGAATGGACTCCATCCTACAGAGCCGTCCATAGGGAGGAGGTATTCATAGCAAGAATTCGAATTGGTCATACTTATTTAACCCAATCCTACATACCAAAAGGAGAAGATCCACCAGAGTGCATTTCTTGCAATGAACCATTTACTGTTAAGCACTTTATGTTGGAGTGTTTCGACCTCCAACCCATGCGTAATCATTATTACAATGTGCATGGCATTAGGGAGCTCTTTGATACCGTAAGCATGCCTTTTTATTATAGCCTTCCTGAAGGAAGTAAACAATTATCATAAACTATAGCTTTTATGCTATCACCTTGAGCAGTTTTGTGATATACATACCATCCCTAAATTTTAATCACTTTTAATCTGTTGTCATTATCATACACCATTAGCTCCCTCATTGATCAGGAAGCATGATTTAGTTATCACTGTAATTATATTATTGTTTTACTTTCAACTGATTAGTTTTGTTTCGCTGGTCTATGTGAAACCTTTTACTACTTTTAAATCATCAAAGATATAACCTTTGTATGGTGCTAAATAGCCTCACAGTGCTGGTCCGCCGTAAAATTCAATCAACCAACTAACATCTTATATACAGATATAAATTTGTAACAGTTACAATACTGCTGGAGTTAGATAAATATAGAAGAGGCAGTTGACATAGAGTTGACATGGTCATGTGCCACAAATATATTCTTAGGTCATCTTTTTTTGTTTTCTTGTATTTTATGTTGAAACAGTCTGCTAGAGCATTATGGAAACCCTAACCTAGATTTTGTGTGAAAAAGGAATTCAGATAAAAACAACTATTTCCCTACTTAAACTCAAGGTTCTGGACATTGTTAGGTGAACATTTACAAATGCATATCTTTGACTTAAATAGCAAAAAACTATTATAAAGGATGAACATTTACCATGAAATGATCTTTTTATTTACTAAGGGTGGTTTACTGTTGTTACAGGTAAAAAAAATGATGAATCTATGCCTGAGAAATGGAAATGGCAGCAAGTGAAGCAGTCAGGAGTTCAGCCTTCCCCAAGAAGTGGAATGTCTATTGCAGTTGCTCCTGGCAACAAAGCCATTTGTTTTGGAGGTGTATTTGATGAGGTAACATTCACTGTATCAAATTTTGATTTTTTTTAATTGTAGAACTGTACTTGTTTCTAAAGATGAACAGCCTCAGCATATTATATATTAATGAAATGTATTGGAATGTTCTCCATTTTCAGCTCAGCTATCAGAACCTTACAGAACGATATATATTATGCATGTCACCAAATTTTATATATGGCTCATCAACTATGAGATAGAATAAATCGGTGAGTAACTTAAAAAAGAGTTAGCTTTTGGGGTTCAGCACATTTTTAACTTTACGTTATCAAATATAAAACTGCTTTTCACCAGCACTAACGTGTATTTCTCAAAGATGTTGTATATTTTTATTTTCAATAATAGGAGGAAAATATATGCATCTTCTTCCTCTGGTAATATGGCAACATCTGTATACACTACCTGAGATGCAGACAATAACATTTGGCTGCACTATTTGTGACACCGAAATAATATTTGGATACATATTTGCTTTCGGTACTGTGCTTGAGATACAGACAATAAATCCAGCTGTTTTCTTTCAGTGATAAAGACTAGGAGGGTGACTATATTGGGAATGGTTGTATGATGCAGATGGATATGGAGATGGAATATCGCAGATTTACATATATTTAATTAAAACTCAGACATGTATACTGGGTTGTTGGAATTTACAGATGCTAAAGTAAACCCCAGACATGCATAAGGTGTTGTTCAAATTATACAGATACTAAAGTAAAACTCATACATGAATAGTGTTTTGGTGGAATTTTATAAATACTAAAGTTAAACTCAGATATGCATACCGTGTTGTTAGAGTTTAACAGATACTAAAGTAAAACTCAGATATGCAAACTGTATTGTTGGAATTTTATAGATACTAAAGTAAAACTCAGATATGCATACTGAGTTGTTAGAGTTTAACAGATACTAAAGTAAAACTCAGATATGCATACCATGTTATTGGGATTTTACAGATACTAAAGTAAACTCGTACATGAATAGTGTTTTGATGGAATTTTACAGATACTAAACTGAAACTCAAGACATGCACATTGTGTTATTGCAGAATTTCTAGTTGCAGATGTATTATCTCTGCATAAAACTTAGCATTTTAATTTCATGGAGGATTTTCCATTTTGAGTTCCTTTTCGTGATATAACAAAGTACTGGACTTAATTGTGCAAATGGCTGATATATATATAGGAGAAAGCCATAACAGATTTCTCAATATTTCTTCATAGTAGATTTGTCAATATCTATCTGCTGTCTAAATTGTCTATATTACTTGAATAGTTACATCTCTGTCATCTGCTGTCTAAATTGTCTATATTACTTGAATAGTTACATCTCTGTCATCTGCTGTCTAAATTGTCTATATTACTTGAATAGTTACATCTCTATCATCTGCTGTCTAAATTATGTAATTTAGATTTCAGAGACAATCTTCATTTCTAGGTAATGTTTGAGGTATTGAATAGTTTTTAAATACTCCTTACGGAATTGTCAACCCAAAATATGAGATGGACAGTAATTTTATTAGTATGCAGGCTGTATGTCAATTTTAGATTCAGTAGCAACAAATTGTGTGAAACGTTTTTGTTCAGAAACAAACCAGGAGAAATATTAAATTGGATTTTGATGCAATTATAGCATCTTTGTTTCCTCTTCACCCCCATCCTAAATTCACCCGCCACTTCTGGATTTTGCCCTAGGTCCCTGGTCAGTGCTCTCCCTTGAACCCTCATCTCCTGACACTCAAGGACATTTAAGGCCATAGAACACAATTAATTTTACTATATAGGCTCTACATTTGTTTATCAGTACTGAACTTTCCACTGTATAACAATCAATACAAATCATATGTTAATCTAAAATACCTTCAAAGATGACTTTACAGTGAAGTTCTTGTCAAGGGATGACCTGCATTTTTTTGAGAGGCTGAAGTGTAAACAAAACACCATGCAACGGAACACAGATTTCATTTCCGAATCATCACCATGATCTTATTACTCTATGTGCACTGTCGCCGAAATACACACAGGCAACCACACCATAAGCTCACATTCTAAAGAATTAACAATTGCTTTTAAATCCTTACCAAAAATGCCAAAATTTAATTCTTGTATCACCACCAAACAGAGACAGGAAAAAGTGATCTAAAAATAGACTGGGACTACATTAGTGCATACTGAACTGGATTTTATTATTTGTGTACTGATGCCTTAACAGTTCTGAATTGTTTAGAGTGAAAGGAAAGACATGAAAGGAATTTTTTTTCATAAGATTACATAAGTTGTAAAATGCTTGTCCTCATATTTCTGCAGGTCTCTTTTATGGTTGTTGAATTATTTGAGTCTCATCTTTTATAGGAAGAAGATGATGAGAAGTTGACAGGTATATTCTTCAGTGATATGTTTTGCCTCGAGATGGATAAGGGCAAGTGGTACAGCTATTTTCTGAGGTAAATGCTCTATGTCAGTGTTGTTTGCAGTCATCAAAGATATGACCATGATCTTAGCTGGAGTGGCTAGGTGCATAAATACTCATCAGTGGACTTTTCCTGAAATTATTGAAAACTATGTAAAAATTAAATTATTATGGGAGGGTTTGCCCTACCATTTTGAATATTGATTTTGTTGTTTGTGGCTGTTGGCTGTTAGACAGCTGTCTTAGACTCAAACACCCTAAGGGCCACATGAGAGCATTTTCAATGGCCCAAGGGCCACACCACCTTTGTTTCTTTCATGACACCTTGTGACGCTAATCATTTTGCAGGCCTCATGATACGGCTTGGCTGGCCAGGTGTTTGAGCCCTTGCTGAAAGATATTTTATAAACCCAATCTTTACAGAGGCAGAGTATATAAAAACACTTGCCAACCCAATCTCTGTAGAAACAAGGTTAGTTCTTGTATTGGATGAGATTTTCCTTGCATGAAGAAATTGGATTGTTTCTTCTGTTTTTAAAAATGACATCACGATGTCTTCCAAGTTTAAGTAAGATGTGAAACTAGTACTAAGATTTGTTAAGCATTCATGCTGTACAAAACAAGAGGCATAATGGCCAAAGGGAAACCTTCATCTGATCAAATGGAGCAGTATTGTATGGCCTGAAAGGTTGAATTAAAATCACTGACAACTTAAAAAGTTAGTCTGGTTAAAATTATTTTTGTTATCTTGTCATAGATGAGAATGACATATATATAGATTATATGTTTGTAATCTGCATACTGGAAATATACCTATTATGTCAATACACATAAAAGTGCACCATCTACCACTGTTAGACATGCTAAAGATAGAAAGATCATCAAGTTCATATTTATATTGATAATGTTTATCACTAGTCACTATCCATTGTACTTGTTGGAAGTTGATGTAGTATATGACAGAAGTTTGATGATAATTTCATTGAACTGGTAGTACCTTACAGGATCACTCACCCTTCCTGTTAAAGCCATTTAAGATCTAGGGACAAAACTTGGTATATTTAATTATCATCACTAGAAGGATCATCAGCAGAAAAAGTATTGCATACCACATTGAAGGCCTTATCTCTAAGGTCAAGGTCATGGCCAATATTTTTAATTTTCATTTTGCTCCATAACTTCAAAGCCATTTAAAATTATGGGATGAAATTTGATATATTTGTCATCTTTACTAGAAGAGGTGTTTTGTACCATAAAATAAATACTATCTTCAAGGTCAGATTCAAAGCTCAATATTTGTATCTTTTATCACAATTTCCCTTCCACTGTGTTACTTAAACTGCATCTGAGATTAAGGGATTAGAACTGGTATACTTGTACATCATTACTAGAATTGGTGCATACCATATTGCACACATTTGTATATCATTACTAGAAGGTGTGATGCATACCACATTGCACTCAATTTGTATATCATTACTAGAAGGTGTGATACATTCCACATTGGACTCAATTGTATATCTTTACTAGAAGGTGTGGTACATACCACATTGCACTCAATTGTATATTATTACTAGACAGTGTGATGCATGCCACATTTGACTCAATTGTACTAGTAGGTGTGGTACATGCCACATTGCACTCAATTGTATATCATTACTAGAAGGTGTGATGCATGCCACAATGCATTCAATTTGTATATCATTACTAGAAGGTGTGGTACATTCCACATTGGACTCAATTGTATATCTTTACTAGAAGGTGTGGTACATGCCACATTGCACTCAATTGTATATTATTACTAGACAGTGTGATGCATGCCACATTTGACTCAATTGTATATTATTACTAGAAGGTGTGGTACATGCCACATTGGACTCAATTGTATATCATTACTAGAAGGTGTAATGCATGCCACATTCCACTCAATTGTGTATTATTACTAGGCGGTGTGATGATTGTCACATTGCACTCTATTATATATCATTACTAGAATGTGTGGTGCATGCCACATTGTAATCAATTGTATATCATTACTCGATGGTGTGATGCATGCCACATTCCACTCAATTGTATATTATTAATAGACAGTGTAGTCCAAGCCACATTCCACTCAATTGTATATTATTACTAGACTGTGTGATGATTGCCACATTGCACTCAATTGTATATCATTACATGATGGTGTGATGCATGCCACATTGCATTCAATTGTATATTATTACTAGACGGTGTGGTACATGCCACATTGCACTCAATTGTATATCATTACTGGATGGTGTAATACATGCCACATTCACTCAATTGTATATCATTACTAGACAGTGTGATGCATGCCACATTGTACTCAATTGTATAATTTTACTAGAAGGTGTGGTACATGCCACATTGCACTCAATTCTATATCATTACTCGTTGGGTGATGCATGCCACATTGCACTCAATTGTATATTTTTTCTAGAAGGAGTGGTACATGCCACATTGCACTCAATTGTATATCATTACTAGACAGAGTACTGACATTGCACTCAATGAATCATACTGGATGGTGTAATACATGCCACATTTCACTCAATTGTATATCATTACTAGACAGTGTGATGCATGCCACATTGTACTCAATTGTATAATTTTACTAGAAGGTGTGGTACATGCCACATTGCACTCAATTGTATATCATTACTCGTTGGGTGATGCATGCCACATTGGATTCAATTGTATATTTTTTCTAGAAGGAGTGGTACATGCCACATTGCACTCAATTGTATATCATTACTAGACAGTGTAATGCATGTCACATTGTACTCAATTGTATATTTTTACTAGAAGGTATGATGCATGCCACATTGCACTCAATTGTATATCATTACTAGACAGTGTAATGCATGTCACATTGTACTCAATTTCCTTTCCATCAATTAAATTACATGATGTACTGCTGAACCATGCCATGATACCGCTGTTGACAAATCCAGCCTTAGTGTCATTGGGGTAATCAGCATCGTCAGTTTGTAGATGGCCTTGCACAGGAGAAAATAAGAGATGCATTAAACTCATGTAATTCTGTTTGACTTTGTTTTCTTAATTAGAATCCTTATCCAGATATGAATAATGCTGAAAATTTCTTTTGTTTAGATCCATCATCACAGGCATCCCTATGTCAAATTAGGTATCAGCATCTTTGAATATTGTCATCACACTATTAATACTATCTAATACTCTTGGGGCCAGTTCCCAATTGTGATTTGATTCCCATTGCCGCATTTGCAGCCATTGAATCAGTGCTGGCTTGTGTTAACTTGACAGCTTCATTGATGATTTTACTGACTGGGGCTGGCATTGTTACTGTTGATGGAATCACAATTGTCTTTGATGATGCCTTTCACTAATTCTTGTAGTCATTTAAAAATCAAAATAGCTACTGGCAGTCCCAGATCTTTCAACTGATTCACAGAATTGTTTTTTTTTATGGTAACATTGACTTGCATTTTAGTTTATTTGGCAGTTTGTGCAATGTGCAAGGTCAGGGTGAACAATCCCTTGACAACATCACTGAGACCATTTCTGGGATATATTGCATAAATGGGTTTCCTTGTGTTGACAACATGTGCATATGTTGCAAGTCCACCTATGATGGTCATTGTATTAAATATAAAGCCAATATTTAATGTACATTTGTACTGTCAAGATCTCTCTACAGAGATCCATCAAGTGTTCATTCTGGTCAACTAGGGTGAAATGAAGTTACATCAACCTGGCATTGTTGTATGGGAGATACATGGGGGTGGGAGTAATTGACAGGTAACCCAGTGAAGCCTGCAGGGAAAACCTCCATATGTGACTTGGCAATGTGGTACTTGATGAACCAGAACTGTAACTGGTGATGACTATGATCAATGAGTGCCATTTATGGCACATTACTTCAGTATTCAATGAGTACCATCTATGGCACACTACTTCAGTATTCAATGAGTGCCATCTATGGCACACTACTTCAGTATTCAATGAGTGCCAACTATGGCACACTACTTCAGTATTCAATGAGTGCCATCTATGGCACACTACTTCAGTATTCCTTGACTTAATAATAGTTTAGTTTTGAAATGAGTTAAAGTTTCTGAATAAAAATATCCATAAAGTTTAAAGTCCCTATCATGTCTACATGTAACAGTGCATCCTGCTGTGGGTATAGGTAATTTCCTGAAGATCATATTAAAAACGTTTACATAATAAGTATAGATTCCAATGTACCCTTGCCAGTAATAATAATATAATCTTGTAAGACTGAGCATTCATGGCATTGATACAATACATCTGGTGAAAATGGTTGTAAAAACACATTATACTTGTGTCATTATATAGAAGGAAGAAAACTGTAGAGAAAAAGAGGAGAAGGAGGATAAAGGATGTTACCGAATCTAAGGGAGATAATGATGAGGGGTATTCTAATGAAGAGTGCAGTGAAGATGAGCCAATGGAAATCCCAGATGAGGAAGTAAAAAATTTATCTCTCAAGGATCAAGGATCTTCCTCAGGAGAAGTAGCTGGAGAAGCTAATACAGGTGCCATGGAAACTGTGATTATTGATGGGGTATTTAAAGTGACAGTTGGCCAACAAGGGAGTTCCTCAACTGAGCATGCTTCAATTGGCTCTTCTGAAATGGAGGTGGATATTTTCATGCCCTGTCCCAGGATGAATGCTTCATTAGCAATCAAGAGTGGGGTTCTATTTCTTTATGGAGGGATTGTGGAGGAAGGTGACAAACAGATGACATTAACAGATTTTTATTCCTTGGACATAAATAAGCAGGATGAATGGAATACACTGATTGAACAGGATGCAAAAAGTCAGGTAAACAATTAGCTACTCACTCATCTATAAGGAATACCTATATTTACAAAAGGCGTTTGCTTTTTAAACAAAATATGTATAGTGTACTGTAAGATATCTCTTTCACTTTGTTTATATTGGGAGTTTTCTTTCTTACATTCTTTTAATTAGGTAAAGCAGTTTGACAGTATTCTTATAACCCTGGATACTTTTTATTTTCTTGGCTATAAGAAAAAAATTTGTTTAAATATTAAGTATTATTATAATTCCATTGAAAAGGAATGAGTGCTGATCTTGTAATTTTAAAAAAATTGTATATCTAATAATTTTGATTGACAGCCTTAGATATAAGTTAGATTTTCAGATAGGTAGGGGAGCTTCTTATAATAAGACTGGAATTTCTAGGTTTGACATACCATGTGCCAAAATGGCATTATACTGTACTTGGTATCAGCAGTCTGTTAAAACTGCTGTGCAGCTCTGTTGAATTGCAGAGTGCTGAATGCCAACTCATATTTATCCCATTAATATAATTTTCATTTTTATTACATACAATACAAAATCAACTCTACCATGTTACTTTCCAAAGGGTACAGCATGACACTATTAACACATATGCCTTTGGTTGCTGACAACTCTGCAACACTATCTGGATCTTTGAGTTATTAAACAGGATGTGTGATATTATACTAGAGGACTGAATCAGTATGCAGTCTGTTCTAGGATGTATGATATTATACTAGAGGACTGAATCAGTATGCAGTCTGTTCTAGGATGTGTGATATTATACTAGAGGAATGAATCAGTATGCAGTCTGTTCTAGGATGTGTGATATTATACTAGAGGACTGAATCAGTATGCAGTTCTTTCTAGGATGTGATATTTATAGGTTACTACATTTGTATGGAAAAATATGAACAAGTTTTTCGGATGGATATACTGCATGACCTTGGGAGTGCAGTATATTCTTCTTACAAAACGAGTTCATATTTTCATACAGTAACCTTTTTATTATATGCTCATTTCTTATTCTTTCCAAGTCTTAAATATGTAAACAAAAATACACTGCAAGAAACAAAGTAACTAAATGTATGCCATATTCAAAACTAAATATAGAAGCTTTGATGGATCATTGCACAATATTATTAATAAGCGCATAACTCTCCCCAGATAAATATGAAGTTGGTCGCGAGCTAGACGTAAGTTTCAAAAGAAAATGGCATTTGCTCTACGTAAAATTGAAATTTGGAGTAATGTTAATGAATATGCATTGCAACAACTTTTCCATTTGATCTGGAATGAATATGTTTTGGTATTTCTGTCAATTCAACACAATCTTTTAATTATGTTCTGGATTTATCTACATGAAGTGACTTGTATCAGATTCCAGCAGCGTCTGCCAATTTGATCGTTTTGAATTGTCTTGACATCGGCATGCATGTTTCTGTTCTGTCATTGAATGATTCAGATCATAATATTGGAAAATTATGAAGCCTTTCCATTGCAATTATCAAAAAGATGCTGTGGTATTTATTATTTCATTTTGAGTGCAGTAAGGAGGATGTAACTGCACTTGAAATATAATCGAAATTACAGTACAATTTCAAAATGTGTAATCAATCTTGAAAACCCATGACATGGCTCATCTAATTCAGATTTACAGACCTACGAAAATATAATATTTTAAAGAAATTCAGGATGTAAAATTGTAAGTATATTTTTGGTCATTTTTATAGTTAAAGAAAACATTTTATATGTATAACTTGCATTTTATTGTGAGGACCCTGTATAGTGTCTATATCTAGCTAAATATAAAACATTGTATTAAAAAAGTAAATGCAGAATGTGCCAAAGCAGTTTTTATGTGTCAATCTATGAGACATTTGCTGGTATGTGGCCATCCATGAAATATCTCCTTTAGTTCATTCATAAAAAATTCTTTAAGTTAAAAAATAAATCTTTTCACGTGGGGTTCAGTCTGAAGATGTTCAATATCAGGGAATATTGCACAATTCTGACAATGTAAAGGTAATGGAGAAAAGAGATGAGCATATAATAATATACTAGAGCACTGAATCAGTACTCCTACACAAGTCATGGCATTATTCCACTCCTCCCACCATATACCTTCAGGTCTTGTGGTGACAGGCAAGTGATAAAGCAACAGGTATAGATACACTGGGAGCCATAGCTGCATACTAGCACACATGAGGCTCAGGACATAGGGTTGCATTTCAGTGGACCAAAACAGCAGTGGAAATTGGCAGCCCCTAGATGACTGATAGTGGTCACACTGCTCTCCCGCATAGCATGAGGAAGGGAAAAATTGCCCAAAACATTACCTTCACAATGAAAAGCATACCTTAGCCAACAGGGATCCCACCTTAGCAGTTGAAAACCTAAGTGAAAGACAAAGATGGTTTACATCACTATTGGTGCCTGTAAGATATGCACACATACATCAGCAGATAGACCAGAAAAAAGAACAGCTCTGATTGGTAGAGAACTGGTCTGATTCAAGATCCAGATAACCACCCTGAGTGAAGCTCACCTAGTTGAGGAAACACATTGAAACGAAGTAGGAGCTACTTACGCCTTTTTCTGTAGTGGCCAAAGTAAAGTGATGTGCTGATGTTTGGTGTGCCTTCAAAGCACAGTTTGTTAGCAAGGTCAGAAATCTACCCAATAATATGAATAATAAACTAAAGCAAATGAGACTCCCATTGTCAGGATAAAAAAACCCCCATTTAACTATCATTAATGCCTATGCACTTAAAATGACAAACCCTGGTAAGATCAAGGATACATTTTATCAGACCTGGAATCTTTTATTGCAGAAGTACCATCTGGCACAGATCAACCAACATATTTAGGTTATTGGCAAAAATGGCTTTGGCAAATGCAACAACTGACATCTCCTGATTCAAGAAATGTGCAAAACATGGCCTCCTAATCACAAACATACAAAGGCATCTTATTGAATAAACTCATTGTCGGAGATGAGACAGACAGACAGGATGCTTGAGAGTGAATACTACAGAATGCTGGACTGACCACAGGCTTATAATTTCATTGCAAGGCAAAAAGTGCCAACAAAGCTAAATGTCTCTAAACTGAATCAGGAGAATATGAAATGGGCATTTGATGAAGAACTCTGTAACCAACTAGATGTAATCGATATGAAAACCAAAAATGTCAAAGAAAAATGGGCATCCTTCAGAGACTCTGTGTACTTAAATGCTTTTAAAACCCTTATTCCCACCACACATCAAGATTGGTCAAATAAGAATAATCATAGAGACATATGAATGAGAAACATTGGCTACAGAAGGCATGTTTAGAACTCCACCATCTGAGAAGGCCGCTTTCAATAACACCAAGAGATCTGTCCAGTGCAAACTCAGAAATATGCAATACTCATGACAGAGCAAAATGACCAGTGATATTCAATCCTTCACAGAGAGGATTACATGAAGAACTTATATAATGCTTTGAAGACAATCAAAGGGCCACAGTCATCCAGGATTTCTCCAATCTGTAGTACTGACAGTGCCACACTGCTGGCTGACAAAGAAAGGATACTTCAAGGATGAGCAAAACACTTGAACACATCAATCAACAATCATCTGTCAGGTGAGGAGGTAAGAGATCAACTGTCCAGAGTGAAAATTAATATATCACTTCCTGATGCTGACTGAAACTGAAAGCAGTTGATGAAGAAGTCTACAAATCTGGAGACTCACATCTTTCAGTCAGTGTGGATCAGAAGTACAATGATGCATCAATCATCAATTTGGACAAGCATAAAGTTACAATTTTGCAGCAATTGTCAAGGCATATTATTGCTGTAAATAGCCAGCAAAATCCTCACCAGAATTACGCTGAATCATCTGGCATCACATCAATCAAGGGCTTTGCCTGAGTCATTGCAGCTATTGAAAATGGCATGGGACCACAAACATGGTGTTTGCAACCAATCAATTCGAGGAGAAAATGACAGAATTCCACTCTGTACATGACTTACATTGACCTGACAAAATCCTTTGACACAATTAGTCATGAACTTGAAGAACAAACATTAGCAAAACATTGCTACTTTTAATACAGTATCTAGTATGTGTATGGTATTTTTGTGTTTTTGCCAAATACATTTAAAACTTAAGATAATCACAATACTGTACAGACTTATTATTTAATATTTCATGTTTTCATTAATTATTTTTTTGTATATATTAATTATGACTATATCTTTGTTTTGTCTCTAAACTTAAACATTCTGTAATGTTAGAAGACCGTGTGTGTGTGTATTTAAGCAGGTAAAATAATTCTTCAACTTCCAAACTTTAATTAATGTTAAAAGACCAAGGGGTATTTAAGCAGGGAAAATAATTCTTAAAAATTTAATTAATGTTGAAAGACAAAGGGGTATTTAAGCAGTGAAAAATAATTCCTAAACTTCCAAATTTTAAATAATGTTGAAAGACCGGTGATTAAATTAAGCAGTTAAAATAAATCCACAAGAAGCCAACTTTTATTAATGTGATAAGCCAACGTTTATTAATGTTAAAAGCCAAGGGATACATTAGCTTTATTTATTTCTGAATGTGCTTTTATGACTTTTATATTCTGCAGGTTTGGGAGGATTCTGAAAGTTCATCAGATGAGGAGGGGGAGCAGAAGGGAGCCTGTGGTGGGGAAGAAGAAGAGGAAGAGGACAGTGGTAAGAAGATGCATTCACCATTATGGCTGTATAATAATTTGTTCATAATGGTGGTAGTTTATATAAAGCAGGAGATGGAATTTATCAATCTATTTTTATACCTTTGATACAGAATAAGACAAAATGCAGATTTTCATTGTTTGTCCTTAACAAAGAGGAGTTTCACATTCTGTAATATTATCAGAGTAAATGATTCTTTAGACCTCAGTGATAATTGTAATATTATTAGAGAAAAAGTTTTTCAAAACTGATATGCTTAGACTCTTTGTGTAACAAAGTGAGTCATGTTAACTCGGTATGTTGAGCATCAGAATTGCAGTGAATGTGTTACAGATTTGATACATACTCAGGCCAGCAATGGTATGACTTGGCTTCCTCTGCATGATCAGGCCAAATTGTGTTGAAAGTAAAATAAACCAACCAGCTTGATATAAAAAGATGTTTTTAGGAATTGGAAAGCTGTATATGTGCAACTGTCTCCTGCATTGGCCATCAAAAGGGTCAGAACCACTTTGAAATGTGATGTCCTAGTGCTAGTAGGAGTTAAAAGTGTCTTCCCTTTGAAATGTGATGTCTTAGTGCAAGTAGGAGTTAAAAGTGTCTTCCCTTTGAAATGTGATGTCCTAGTCCTAGTAGGAGTTAAAAGTGTCTTCCCTTTGAAATGTGATGTCCTAGTGCTAGTAGGAATTAAAAGTGTCTTCCCTTTGAAATGTGATGTCCTAGTGCTAGTAGGAGTTAAAAGTTAAAAGTGTCTAGCTTTAAAATGTGATGTCCTAGTGCTAGTAGGAGTTAAAAGTGTCTTCCCTTTAAAATGTGATGTCCTAGTGCTAGTAGGAGTTAAAAGTGTCTTCCCTTTAAAATGTGATGTCCTAGTGCTAGTGGGAGTTAAAAGTGTCTTCCCTTTAAAATGTGATGTCCTAGTGCTAGTAGGAGTTAAAAGTGTCTTCCCTTTGAAATGTGATGTCCTAGTGCTAGTAGGAGTTAAAAGTGTCTTCCCTTTGAAATGTGATGTCCTAGTGCTAGTAGGAGTTAAAAGTGTCTTCCCTTTGAAATGTGATGTCTTAGTGCTAGTAGGAGTTAAAAGTGTCTTCCCTTTGAAATGTGATGTCCTAGTGCTAGTAGGAGTTAAAAGTGTCTTCCCTTTGAAATGTGATGTCCTAGTGCTAGTAGGAGTTAAAAGTGTCTACATTTAAAATGTGATGTCCTAGTGGTAGTGGGAGTTAAAAGTGTCTTCCCTTTAAAATGTGATGTCCTAGTGCTAGTAGGAGTGAAGTGTCTTCCCTTTGAAATGTGATGTCCTAGTGTTAGTAGGAGTTAAGTGTCTTCCCTTTGAAATGTGATGTCTTAGTGCTAGTAGGAGTTAAAAGTGTCTTCCCTTTGAAATGTGATGTCCTAGTGCTAGTAGGAGTGAAGTGTCTTCCCTTTGAAATGTGATGTCCTAGTGCTAGTAGGAGTTAAAAGTGTCTTACCTTTAAAAGGACATCACATTTCAAAGGGAAGACACTTTTTGAAATGTGATGACCTAGTGGTAGTAGGAGTTAAAAGTGTCTTCCCTTTAAAATGTGATGTCCTAGTGCTAGTATTAGTTAAATGTGTCTTCCCTTTGAAATGTGATGTCTTAGTGCTAGTAGGAGTTAAAGTGATGTCTTAATGCTAGTAGGAGTTAAAAGTGTCTTCCCTTTAAAATGTGATGTCCTAGTGCTAGTATTAGTTAAAAGTGTCTTCCCTTTGAAAAGTGATGTCTTAGTGCTAGTAGGAGTTAAAAGTGTTTTCCCTTTAAAATGTGATGTCCTAGTTCTAGTAGGAATTCAAAGTGTCTTCCCTTTTGAAATGTGATGTCCTAGTGCTAGTAGGAGTTAAAAGTGTCTTCCCTTTGAAATGTGATGTCCTAGTGCTAGTAGGAGTTAAAAGTGTCTTCCCTTTTGAAATGTGATGTCCTAGTGCTAGTAGGAGTTAAAAGTGTCTTCCCTTTGAAATGTGATGTCCTAGTGCTAGTAGGAGTTAAAAGTGTCTTCCCTTTGAAATGTGATGTCCTAGTGCTAGTAGGAGTTAAAAGTGTCTTCTCTTTTGAAATGTGATGTCCTAGTGCTAGTAGGAGTTAAAATTGTCTTCCCTTTGAAATGTGATGTCCTAGTGCTAGTAGGAGTTAAAATTGTCTTCCCTTTGAAATGTGATGTCCTAGTGCTAGTAGGAGTTAAAATTGTCTTCTCTTTTGAAATGTGATGTCCTAGTGCTAGTAGGAGTTAAAAGTGTCTTCCCTTTGAAATGTGATGTCCTAGTGCCAGTAGGAGTTAAAAGTGTCTTCTCTTTGCCTGGTTGTGATGAAGTTCCAATATTGTATTCCTTTCATGATATACAATGTCTTTGACTTCATGTTAGAACAGTCTTCAAAGTTATGGAAACGTCTTATGTCATTTTTCTTAAATAAAACATAGCAGCAAGTTCTTATCACTAGTATAGTCCATAATATTGAACACTTCCTCATTATGAAGTATAAAGTGAAATTTCTTTATAATGAAGTTTATTATACATATAAATTTACATCTACAAAATAAATTAAGATCTCTTACATGACATTCATCTGCCTGCCAAAGATCTTTGACACAGTCAGCAGTGGAGGCTTGGGTCACTATGTGAATAGCTTTGTCCATTTTCTCCCATTTGTATGAGAATGTTTGTGTAATTTCTAATTCAGGGAATATTATTTTGACTAGATTTAAAAAATGATCTGCTACAATAAACAGGAGATTATGATTAAGATTGGCGAACAGTGTCTGGACTTGTATATCTTTATTTAGATTGGATACAGAATCCATGAACATGGGGATTTGATTAGTGACATATTTATTGTCATGTTTAATATACCTTCATGAGATGGGGATATTGCATCATGTTATTCTTGCCACCGTAGCAGGTTTTTAAATCAGCTTTATCGGAAGGGCAGTTGCATATTCATGTCCTTGGAACTCGATTCCAACCTCAGAAATTTCTATTTCCATCCAATATTCATGTGATATTTCATTTGTCATTTTTGCATTGGAAGGATAGCACATGCTCAGACATCTCAACAAACTATAAACACCAAAGTCAATCTGTTTTATGTTAATTGAGCTCTTAAGTAATCCAACCATAATTTATGATCCAAACATTTTTATTATCTGTCCTAACTCTGAATCTATAACTAGATTTATTGGTATGTGATGATACTGCACCCTCCACCTGTAAATATTGCCATGACTACTGTCCGACGTAAAGAGACTTAGAGTAAAGGATGGATTTATATCAATCCAGAAAGCTTTATCAATGAGCAAATTTAATGATTATTCATCTTGGTTTAAAGACAATGGCAGCTTACAGGATGTATGTATATCTTCCTGCCCTGTAATGGATTTTAAGATCAAACTAGGCATATGAAAGTATATTCCGACCTTGGCAGCTGAACCGGAACCCAAGATTTTCATCACAAATTTATGCCAGCCTGACTGCCACCCAACCGTCCAATCATCCAGACACAGGAGATTCCGTCTGGGTACATACCATTCCAGTCCTGGCTGCCAACCAACCGTCCAATCATATAGACACATGAGATGAGGTCTGGGTACTAATCAATTCAGTATACTGGACTGGAGACCTACACATTGCTCAATAACACCTTCAGCAACAACATCTATGCAGAATTTTCTGCCTAGACCAGCCACTAGCTAGACAGGCAATTGGTCTGATCTCACCTGTTAGACTTGCATGTGAAGCAGACCGTACAACTAAAACAATCTTACATTCTGACCATTCTTGCCCCCAGTGGAATGCCCTCTGCCTTCAGCAGTGAATTCATAAAGTCTTGATTTTGGTAGATGAGGACGATGATAAAGAGCATCTGTCCTTCAAAGTCTGTGACCCCAGTAATAGTAAGGCATTCTTTTCTGTCAGCCAACTTCCTACCATCTTCTCAATGGACTGGTTTTGGTCTCATGGCAATTTTTATCCTTCAGAGGAACAAAGCCTTGACAGAGACTTCACAGCCATGAACATGTCTGTTCAAATATATAATAAAGTGGACAGAAAATTGTTTAGTGCATTTTTTAAAGTTTGTAAGGAATGTGATTTCCACTTCCTACCTCCTAATTTGGCTTTCCTTGCAATATATCACTTAGCAAATAAGTCCAGGAACAGGCACTAGTAATAATAATAATATTAATATCATTAATTAAGAGGCTAACTCAATTAGCTAATACAACTAATCTCCTTTTAGGCCCTCACCAATATATAATGCAGATTTTTTTCTTCTGAAAATAACTGGTTACAGGTAAGTAATCTACACATACCTAATACATTATGAAGGTAGGTTTTAACTGAATATATAAATTTTTTGTGTTATCTCTCAAATAACTGTGTTGTGATTTTTGTCAATATCTTCATGTATATATAGCAGTTAATGACCACTGCTGCTTAGATATACCTTAAGGTTATTCTGCATAAATGTGGCATGTAGTAAGTTGACATTGATATCATGCTTTTTCGTAAAATAGTATTAGATACAAAAGAAGAGAGACCTTCACACACACACACACACACACACATTTATATATCTAATTTTTTACCTACTTTAGTTGAGGAGTAAAACTTTTGGAATGATGTTAGCCACATTAGCAAAGTCATTAATAGGGCATCTTACCTCATCATGTCTAATGCATTGACAGCATACTGCAATTTGGACCTTTTCAGAAGGGGCACTCATCTGTGGTCATATTCATTAAAGCCACGTGATACAATGAAGCTGCATTCCCTCCCTTTTGGCTCTTTCCACTTGTTCTGTGAAGGAAATGAGGAGGTAAGAAAACTGGCAGTTCAGGAGTTACCCCATCAGCTTTCCATCCAAACTCCTTTCTTTTCACATCCTCATCAAGAACCATTTTAGACAAAGGAGAATGCAGAAAAACAAGAGTTATGTTCACACATGGCAAAATTGCACATGTCAGGTCAGGTGAGTAGTGGGTTATCACAGTCAGGTCAGTAGGTGGGGGGACAAAACACATTTTATCATCCCTTAAACCTCCCATCAACAAGCCCTGACTTGCCACTCGTATAGCCCTCTGACAACCCTACTGTTTCACAACAGTTGAATCAAGTTGTTCCTGCACAGATATTTGTTGATCCAAGTAGTTTGGGAGGAGCATCAGATGTCATTTATCAGACACCCTCCAATATCTATGTTCCACTTCATGGCCGAGACTGCAGAGTAACTCCATGAAGATGGACACTTTAGAGAAGGAAATATATACTTTATTTGTAAACTGAGAATTAGATATAATGCAAAATCCATCAACCCTTGGTTTTTATTCCTCGTTATTCTTGTTTACAAATTCGAACAGTAAATTAATAACTTTGGTTCTCCGCTATTTATGGCTACTATACATTGATTGTGAATAGATTGTTCATGGGTTAAGGAAGAACCCTATAGATTTTGGATGCAAAAAGGTCAATGGTCAAGGCCACTTAAAGTAGGAAATAAAATTATTTCCATGCAGTGGCTTCAGTTCTCCATTGTGTATGGTCACTGATCATTATGAGTGGCTTGTACTTGGTGAACCTTATTGAATTACGGGTCAAAAGGTCAAAATCACTTTAAAAAAAACAACAATAGTTTCTATGCAATAACATTAATTATACATGACATGGGGATAGCTTGCACTTAATGTAAGACAAAGTCTATTGATTTGGGGTTATAAAGTGAATGGTCAGTGTCACAGACTGAAGGCAGAAAAGATGTGTGTGGATTGGGATTACATTTATATTTCTTTTTCAGAAGATGAGATGGAGATAACTTTTGATGATGCACCAGCAAAAGAAGCAGATGAGAAAACTGTGGATTACTTTGTGAGAACAAAAGCTTACTGGATGGGTAAAGCCCAGACATACTGTGAAACTGAAGGCTTGGAGCTCACTGCAAAGAAGTTAGAAAAGCTTGCAACAGAGATGTGTAATGAAAATAATCAATAAAACTGGAAACGGTCTTTTTGTCTTTAAATTACCTTGACAGTGTATAATAGCATTTTGAAGATCATATGGCCAGTGTTAAAACATTTTGCTGAAAATCAGTGAATAGTTTTATGATTAAATCTTCAAGTAATTTTACCAGAAAACACATAACATTATTTTTTGGCCTATATGTGTGTGTGTATATATATGTATATATATATATATGTATATATATATGTATATATATATATATATGTAATGTCAAAACAGCCATGTAGAGTTTTACAAACACATTTTCCATGTTTTGTTTGTTTGTTTTGTCTATGTTTTGTATATGCCTTTGAAAAAGACCCATTAAGAGTCGAAAGCGCTCAGGATAGTTAGATACTAGTTTTGCAGATGAGTTTGGCCATGTGGGTAATAAAGGTCTCATTCAGAAGCTTGTTAGGAAACTCTGGACTAAAGGGGAAGGGGGTTATAAAAATAAAATTTTTGGACAATAACGCATAAATTATTTTAGGTATTGAACCAAACTTGAACCATGTATTAATCAGATGACTTTTCAAACTTAGAATTTTCCATATTCAATACTTTATATTACCAGTGAAACAAAGTGTAGCACAAGTAATGTAAAATTGAGGGTGACTGTCTATAGTGTACTGGAAAAAAAGTAATGTAAAATTGAGGGTGACTGTCTATAGTGTACTGGAAAAAAGTAATGTAAAATTGAGGGTGACCATACATTGTGTAAAATATAAAAAAAACTACAGCTCTCATTCAGTAATAAAGTGTCCTCATTATGATAAGATTTTTTTTAAAAAAATACTAAATTTAAAGTATTTAAAAGTTTTAAGATAAGTCAGCTTTTAAATTTACATAAAACCATTTTATTTAACTTGGTGTAATTAGTCACAGTTGTATTTAATGTCAAATATTGTATTCCGAAAAGGATGTAGCACACTCTAAATTATCTTTGTCTCAAATAGGCCACCATTGAAATTGAGGTGTGTTAGTTATTGTATTTGGAAAGAGAACAGAGGACACCCAAAATTGTCTCTAAAGTCACTCCAACAGGTCAGTCACTTAGATACCACTCTGATCATGTTAGTCTGCCCCTTAGTCTAAAGCCACTCCAGTATGCCAACCACTTCAGCTCTGTTGTAACTTCTCTTGTACCAAATGTAGTCACTAATCCTTCTTGTGATCTGATGCTGTCCTTATGTTATTAATAAAAAACAGCCCACTATAAGTTATATGTTGTATTTGTTATACAAATCTAGCAACTGAACTGATCCAGTGCAATCCCAGATTGCTTATTCAGCCACAAATCAGAGCAGTCCCAGATTGTATTATTTAGACCCTAATCAGTGCAGTCCCAGATTGCATTATCCAGTCACTCATCAGTGCAGTCCCAGATTACATTATCCAGTCACTAATCAGTGCAGTCCCCCAGATTGTATTATCTAGACACTAATCAGTGCAGTCCCAGATTGCATTATCAAGTCACTCATCAGTGCAGTCCAGATTACATTATTCAGACACTAATCAGTGCAGTCCAGATTACATTATCCAGTCAATGATCAGTACAGTCCAGATTACATTATCCAGTCACTGATCAGTGCAGTCCAAATTACATTGTCCAGTCAATGATCAGTGCAGTCCAGATTACATTATCCAGTCACTCATCAGTGCAGTCCAGATTACATTATCCAGTCACCACTGATCAGTGCAATCCAAATTACATTATCCAGTCACTAATCAGTGCAGTCCCCCAGATTGTATTATCTAGACACTAATCAGTGCAGTCCCAGATTGCATTATCCAGTCACTCATCAGTGCAGTCCAGATTACATTATTCAGACACTAATCAGTGCAGTCCAGATTACATTATCCAGTCAATGATCAGTGCAGTCCAGATTACATTATCCAGTCAATGATCAGTACAGTCCAGATTACATTATCCAGTCACTGATCAGTGCAGTCCAAATTACATTATCCAGTCAATGATCAGTGCAGTCCAGATTACATTATCCAGTCAATGATCAGTGCAGTCCAGATTACATTATCCAGTCACTCATCAGTGCAGTCCAGATTACATTATCCAGTCAATGATCAGTGCAGTCCAGATTACATTATCCAGTCAATGATCAGTACAGTCCAGATTACATTATCCAGTCACTGATCAGTGCAGTCCAAATTACATTATCCAGTCAATGATCAGTGCAGTCCAGATTACATTATCCAGTCAATGATCAGTGCAGTCCAGATTACATTATCCAGTCACTCATCAGTGCAGTCCAGATTACATTATCCAGTCACCACTGATCAGTGCAATCCAAATTACATTATCCAGTCACTGATCAGTGCAGTCCAGATTACATTATCCAGTCAATGATCAGTGCCGTCCAGATTACATTATCCAGTCACTCATCAGTGCAGTCCAAATTACATTATCCAGTCAATGATCAGTGCAGTCCAGATTACATTATCCAGTCACTCATCAGTGCAGTCCAAATTACATTATCCAGTCAATGATCAGTGCAGTCCAGATTACATTATCCAGTCACTCATCAGTGCAGTCCAGATTACATTATCCAGTCACTGATCAGTGCAGTCCAGATTACATTATCCAGTCAATGATCAGTGCAGTCCAGATTACATTATCCAGTCACTCATCAGTGCAGTCCAGATTACATTATCCAGTCACTGATCAGTGCAGTCCAAATTACATTGTCCAGTCACTGATCAGTGCAGTCCAAATTACATTGTACAGTCACTGATCAGTGCAGTCCAAATTACAGTGTCCAGACACCAATCAACAAACAATGGTCAAAGATAAATGTCCATTTACATAATGTGGTCTTTAAAAAGGTCTTTAAAAACAATTGCATGTGGCTTTATTGTGAAATCAGTTTGATTTAAAAATGAATTCAAACAGCAAGAACTGTTTCCTAATACATTACTTACATTGATTTAGGGATGCCAAGTGGCTAAGTGCTCACTGTTACAGATAACTGCCATCTCACCTGTCTGAATGGGTTTTTTTTTTGGACTTAGCCAATGTGGTTATGTAAGAATGTTGACCAGTAGCTTCCATTGTGTTAGTGACTCTTCCCAGGGTTCTCCTCCACCAGCTATACTACCCACAATGTATAGATTATATTGTGCTGAAACATGGTGTTAAACCCCATAACAACAATAATAACAACATGGATTTATGAGTGAAATATGGTATGCAAACCAAGAATACACACAATACTAGTTGAATCAATACTTATTCTATTTATAATGGCCAGGAAGAGCTGTATATAGACCCAAACTACTGCCTTGTGGCCAGGGAGAGCTGTATATAGGCCCCAACTACTGCCTTATAGGCAATTAGAGTTTTATATACACAGCAATACTATTTATGGCCAGGTAGAGCTGTATATAGACCCCAAATACAATCCTATAGCCAGAGAGCTGTATTTAGACCCCAAATACCACCTTACAGCCAGAGAGCTGTATTTAGACCCCAAATACCATCTTATAGCCAGAGAGCTGTATTTATACCCCAAATACCATCTTATAGCCAGAGAGCTGTATTTAGACTCCAAATACCACCTCACAGCCAGAGAGCTGTATTTAAACCCCAAATATCATCTTATAGCCAGAGAGCTGTATTTAGACCCCATATACCACCTTATAGCCAGAGAGCTGTATTTGGACCCCAAATACCACCTTATAGCTAGAGAGCTGTATTTAGATCCCAAATACGCTGTTATACCCAGAGAGCAATATTTAGACCCCAAATACCATGAAATAGCCAGAGAGCTGTATTTAGACCCCAAGTAACCACCTTATAGCTAGAGAGCTGTATTTAGATCCCAAATACGATCCTATAGTCAGAGAGCTGTATTTAGACCCCAAATACAATCCTATAGCCAGAGAGCTGTATTTAGACCCCAAATACCATCATATAGCCAGAGAGCTATATTTAGACCCCAAATACCAGCTTATAGCCAGAGAGCTGTATTTAGACCCCAAATACCACCTTATAGCCAGAGAGATGTAATTAGACCCCAAATGCCATCTTACAGCCAGAGAGCTGTATTTAGACCCCAAATACCACCTTACAGCCAGAGAGCTGTATTTAAACCCCAAATTCGACCTTATAGCCAGATAGCTGTATTTAGATCCCAAATACCATCTTATAGCCAGAGAGCTCTATTTAAACCCCAAATACAACATTATAGCCAGAGAGCTGTATTTAGACCCATAATACCATCTTATATCCAGAGAGCTGTATATAGACCCCAAATACCATCATATAGCCAGAGAGCTGTATTTAGACCCCAAATACCACCTTAAAGTCAGCTGTATGTAGACCCCAAATACCATTTTATAGCCAGAGAGCTGTATTTAGACCACAAATACGACCTTATAGCCAGAGAGCTGTGTTTAGACCCCAAATACAGTCCTATAGCCAGAGAGCTGTATTTAGACCCCAAATACCATGAAATAGCTAGAGAGTTGTATTTAGACCCCAAAGACCACCTTATAGCCAGAGAGCTGTATTTAGACCCCAAATACTACCTTATAGCCAGAGAGCTGTATTTAGACCCCAAATACCACCTTATAGCCAGAGAGCTGTATTTAGACCCCAAATACCACCTTATAGCCAGAGAGCTGTATTTAGACCCCAAATATGATCTTATTGCCAGAGAGCTGTATTTAGACCCCAAATACGACCTTATAGCCAGAGAGCTGTATTTAGACCCCAAATACCACCTTAAAGTCAGCTGTATGTAGACCCCAAATACTATTTTATAGCCAGAGAGCTGTATTTAGACCACAAATACGACCTTATAGCCAGAGAGCTGTGTTTAGACCCCAAATACAGTCCTATAGCCAGAGAGCTGTATTTAGACCCCAAATACCATGAAATAGCCAGAGAGCTGTATTTAGACCCCAAAGACCACCTTATAGCCAGAGAGCTGTATTTAGACCCCAAATACTACCTTATAGCCAGAGAGCTGTATTTAGACCCCAAATACCACCTTATAGCCAGAGAGATGTATTTAGACCCCAAATACCACCTTATAGCCAGAGAGCTTTATTTAGACCCCAAAGACCACCTTATAGCCAGAGAGCTGTATTTAGACCCCAAATATGATCTTATTGCCAGAGAGCTGTATTTAGACCCCAAATACCACCTTATAGCCAGAGAGCTGTATTTAGACCCCAAATATGATCTTATAGCCAGAGAGCTGTATTTAGACCCCAAATATGATCTTATTGCCAGAGAGCTGTATTTAGACCCCAAATACCACCTTATAGCCAGAGAGCTGTATTTAGACCCCAAGTACCATGAAATAGCCAGAGAGCTGTATTTAGACCCTAAAGACCACCTTATAGCCAGAGAGCTGTATTTAGACCCCAAATACCACCTTATAGCCAGAGAGCTGTATTTAGACCCCATATACCATCTTATAGCCAGAGAGCTGTATTTATACCCCAAAGACCACCTTATAGCCAGAAAGCTGTATTTAGACCCCAAATACCACCTTATAGCCAGAGAGCTGTATGTAGACCCCATATACCATCTTATAGCCAGAGAGCTGTATTTAGACCCCATATACCATCTTATAGCCAGAGAGCTGTATTTAGACCCCAAAGACCACCTTATAGCCAGAAAGCTGTATTTAGACCCCAAATACCACCTTATAGCCAGAGAGCTGTATTTAGACCCCATATACCATCTTATAGCCAGAGAGCTGTATTTAGACCCCAAATACCACCTTATAGCCAGAGAGCTGTATTTAGACCCCAAATACCACCTTATAGCCAAAGAGCTGTATTTAGACCCCAAATATGATCTTAGTGCCAGAGAGCTGTATTTAGACCCCAAATACCACCTTATAGTCAGATAGCTGTATTTAAACCCCAAATACGACCTTATAGCCAGAGAGCTGTATTTAGATCCCAAATACCACCATATAGTCAGATAGCTGTATATATACCCCAAATACCATCTTATAGCCAGAGAGCTGTATTTAAACCCCAAATATGACCTTATAGTCAGATAGCTGTATTTAGACCCCCAAGTAACCACCTTATAGCCAGAGAGCTGTATTTAAACCCCAAATACGACCTTATAGCTAGAGAGCTGTATTTAGATCCAAAATACCATCTTACAGCGAGGGAGAGCTGGCTGCACACCCAAACTACTGAATTGTTGCCAAGGAGATCTTTATAGATCTGAGTCCTGGATCATCGTGTACTTTCAGTAGGTATTTTGTTTACATCAACATTGAGAAGATGAATATGAGGACACTTTCTAGATTAGGGGCCAAAGTAAATGAGAATTTAAATTAAATGGATAATGTTCTTGAGCCATTCTTATATTTTGTCACAAAATGGTGGAATCATTATTGGCGTTCTGCATCCAGACGGATTAAAATCAAATCTCCACTGTGATACTTGAATATCTGACAACAACTGCTTAGAGGTCATGTTTTGGTGATCTTTGAATTAGCAGCTTTCAGAAATTTGAAAGTGAATCAAATCGTTCAGCATTTATTCATGCTCTTTGCCATAGTGTACAGTGTCCCAAATGTGAAAATACAAGACTTTATCTGATTGGCTGATAAAATTCACGATTTTGGTAATAACATAGGTCACCAAGACACAACCACTAACCTAAGCAGTCGCTGTCATATTAAACCATAGAGTTCTGGTTTTGATCAGATGGCAGCATCCTCAGATAACAACAAATATGCTCTTATTATTTTTAAAAAAACAAAAACTGGATGGTAAACAAATTAGACTTCCAAACTCTTACATCAATGCAGAAACTAGGATCCTAAAGACAAACCTATGCTTTATATGGATCGCCTGCTCTGTAAAACAAAAGTTAATAAACTGAAGTGTTAAGTTATTGGAAGCAGGACATCTCCACTTGGACCTATTAAGTGTTTGGTAAGTTAAAATTCAGTGTTTCCATTTTTCCTTGTGAATAAAAATTAACTTTGCACGCAAAACGAAATGAGAGATTAAAGAGGTGTGAGATCATGATGACAGAAATGATTCAAGAGGTGTGAGACCATGATGACAGAAATCATCGTTTACTATGTCATCAAAGGTACAAGTTTTGTTATCTATCAGCTGATACTGTTGCCATTGTTATTAGATATTGCAAAGACGTTTTCCCTCAGATTAAAACTAACTTTAGGAATTTTGAGCATAAAATATTAGATGTCAAGGTCACGACAGGAAGAAACTTATTATCAAATGACTTTGTGTCCCAGGAAATATAAAAGACTCTAAAACAGATTCTCCAGTGTATATGGCGTATATTAATGTGAAACTATATTAAAAGTTTAAAGTTAAAAATTGAAATAAAAATCTCTACATTAGGACAGGGTTTTTATTGTTAATGTAGTCTTAGTTGATGTGTACACGTTTTTTTTTGCCTTACTAAGAATTTTAAACTGATATATAGTCACAGAGAATTAATGTATAACCCATCATATAATTCCATTTGTATTGGAATGTTACATATCTCAGCAATAAAGAATGATGGTTGCAGATTGGCTGATAATAATTGCCGGAAAAATTTACACATGGGTAAAACGTGTAGAATATAAGTTTTTAAACGTAAAACCACTTTAATTTTATATGTCATTTCATATGTACTATTAAATGCATACAGGGAAATCTGATCAGGACGTTTTCATTAAATGATCATTCTGTATTGTCGAATGTATACTGGGAGATCACATCAGACCTGATCTTTTCATAGTCAAATTTTTGTGCTGTCGAATGCATATTAAGAGATCTAATCGGGACTGGTTTTCATAGTCACATTTCCGTTCTATTGAATGCATACTGGGAGATCACATTGGGCCTGATTTTCATAGTCACATTTCCGTTCTATTGAATGCATACTGGGAGATCACATTGGGCCTGATTTTCATAGTCACATTTCCGTTCTACTAAATGCATACGGGAAGATCACATTGGACCTGATTTTCATAGTCACATTTCCGTTCTATTGAATGCATACTGGGAGATCACATTGGGCCTGATTTTCATAGTCACCTTTCCGTTCTATTGAATACATATTGGGAAATCACATTGGGCCTAATTTTCATAGTCACATTTCCGTTCTATTGAATGCATACTGGGAGGCTCAATTTCATAAGTTTTCATTATGTAATATCGAATACATACTGGGAGATCTCATTGGGACTGATTTTCATAGTGATCAGTATGTTTTATCGAATGCATACAGGGATTTGTTTATTAACAAGTTACAATTTTGTGTGGACGTTTGTCTTCAGGGTCTTACAAAAGGGTGTGCAGGACATTCATGTTCTTTGAATACATTTCTGTTGAACAAAGTCTTCAGTACAATAGTTTAGCAAAAATATTTTTCAAATAGATACTTTGGTGATGTGTTTAGAATGATGAAATTTCTATTATAAGAAGCATTTATTTATAGAAGCTTTTCCTTTCACGTCAATCTGCACTAGCCAGAATTTGAGGATGTTGTTTAATGCTATGTCTCATTAAAACATTTTAGGGGCACGGGATTTAATATTGTGTATCATTTCATCTTTTGTGGATTTGTTTTACTTCCCATACAAGTTGGTTTTAGTTGTCGTATCTCTTATTCTACGGGGTTTTGAAACCGTATTAAATTTAGCATGCATTCCATTTAGAAGGAACAAAAATTGATGATGTGCCAAACATTATTTAATAGCAAATGGAAGCTTTATCTCGTATGCTAAATAATTGCACACGTTAATCGTCACCATGTTTCCACTCACTTTGTGTTTTTGCATATGGTTGTTAACACACAAGATAGTTTATTTGGAGTCAATCGTATCAAAATCAGGTCTCCACTGTCCTGCGTGAAACTCTGAGAGTGATTGCTTAATGGTGTAATGTGACCTATGGTATTACCAAATCGCTGATTTCATCAGCCGATCAGATTAAGTCTTGTATTACGTTTGGAAAACTGTGCAGTATGGCTCAAGAATACTAGTGTGCCGAACGATTTGATTAACCTTCAGATTTCTGAAAGCTGCATTGGCATTTGCTAATTCAAAGGTCACTAGAACAGGACATCCTAAACGGTCGCTGTCAGATCGTCACGTAGGACAGAGGATTTTAATCAAAATGATTTTGGAGTTGATGCAAACCATGCCCAATCGAACAACATCACTGTTAACATTCAGCAAAGTTAGATGGAATAGTTCTATTTAAGGGTTTTAACTGCAGGGTTTCGCATATCTCTATAGCCATTGTCATCTTAACGAGACTTTAATACCACGTTTTTGGCGATGGCAAGATCAACGCTAACATTTTCTGTCAATGTTTTGTGTAATTTGTTTTAAAAGGCAGAGCTCTTATCTATGCTGCTCGAGAAAAGCAAATGTCAATCGGATAAATCACTTAAGCTTTCCCAGTGCATAATTTTAAACATTTTTATAACCGTTAAGAAAACTAATTTCTGAAATTTTCCAGTTGATTCAGGAACATTTTAGGAAGGTGGTGACAAGCCCATGGCTTTGCAAGTATTAATATTTTTCAAAAAATGTGAAGAAAGTAATTCCTTAGAAAATTAATTTTGAAAAAATATTTACAAAATTTCTAGTGATTGTTGTTGTTTTGGGGCTTAACGCCATTTTTCAACACACGATAGGCGGCTATACATGGCGGCCAGTATTAATGGTGGAGGAAGAAACCGGGAAATCCGCGGAAAGAACCACCGACCCACGAGAAGCTACTGGCAAGCTTTCTCACATATCCACATTCGCCGAATCTTAGACTCCAGCCCACGCATACAGAGGTGAGATGGCAGTGATTCGTAACGGAGAGCACTTTAGACCACTTGGCCACTCAGGGCCCCAATTTATAGTGATCAATAGCGAATATGTATGTATGTATGTATGTATGGATGGATGGATGGATGGATGGATGGATGGATGGATGGATGGATGGATATTCTTTCTTGCTTTTCTGTCAGTTTGGCATTTTTTAAAAATTCCAACACGCCTCCTAGTCTTGCAAGCTTACCTCCATAAACCATTTTCACTTTCTGAAACACTAGGTTAATTAATTGTCTTCTACCCTCAATAAGAACATAGTAATCGAAGTAATAATTTCAGATTCTTTTCCCTGTGATAGATTTTCCAAGAAGGAAATACGTACCCATATATATATATATATATATATATATATATATATATATATATATATATATATATATATATATATATATATATATCACATAATCAAAAGAATCTAACTATTTATGATGTTTTCCCGTAAAAATTACCAAACATAAAGAGATGTACACCTTTCAGATGTCTAGAATAATAAAGGTGATGGAGAAAAAAATTGCTATTGATCATGTACTTATAATTCGGTATTTTCAAACTGACCGAAGGTCTTCTATATCAAAGGAATCTCATAATCATCTCCGAAATCACCATATCTTTAAACAACACAATTTTACATTTATTTCTCTTTTATCTAATGGGAACGAATTATTGTTACAACAAAACATTGTGTCGTATCAGAATGTATACATCATCTTCAACATCATCATCATCATCATCCAATAGTTTATTGGGGCACCAACAACCAATTCTCTCCATCTTTACCTGTTCTCTACTGCCCTTTGGGAATCTCCCAATCCCATGCCTATCCACTCCTTAATGTTATCTTCCCACCTCTTTTTCTGTCTGCCTCTTCTTTTGCACCCTCGCAATGTGCCTTGCAAGATTGTTTTTGCCAGTCCAGATGGCAGAATGTATACAACAAAGTCAAATTTTGGTCTCAATAACTATTTTACAGATTTACACATTTTCAAGGATATTACGTTTCCCATTCCCAAGTCTACTAAATTTTAGTAACCTGTCACACAATCGGTTGCATATTTTTTTTTTTTCATTAAGGAAAATTATTATTTGAAAGGCTGTCTTCTGCATGGTATTGTTCTTCACAAGTACTGCTCGCCAGAAATATGGGTAAACAATATCACTGAAATCTGTTATCAGTCATCCTATCGTCCATATTTATTTAAAAATGATGCAAAGTGAACAATAAAGTGCTAGTGATTATGCTGTCAACATTTCCCTTAACTTGTACGCGAATCTGTTGAAAATTTAAGAATACATGTATGAAAGAAAGCGACTGCAACCAATTTGTGGTACAAGTCTCTTTTTAGGATAAGATAAGCGAAAACGTTACCCAGGGAGCAGTTTAGTTTTCGACTTTTTAAAGCAAAAGTTTTAATTTGATCGGTGGATCGAAAGATCCACGAAACATGACCAAATATCGATCTCCGTCAGATATCTTTTCGGTCGGAGATCTTGCTTTTAATCAGAACGGAAAAATTTCACACCGCCAACAACTCGGAATAAATTTCAGACAAGTCGGCATGGTTATACTATTTAAATTGCAATGTTTCAGGCACACTTTTTCAAAACTGCCGTTAATTTAAACGCTATGACGCGAATAAATAAAAATTACAAAAAATAATTCATTGTGAACGTATTTTTTGTAAATATTGACGCAAATGGCAGATGACTGCTGCCGTCGCTGTGTCGCATACACGTGCACCGATTGGTTACGAGCATTAAACAAGTAATAAAAAAATCAATCTATGTAACTTACAAACATGTGCGATTGATTATGGATCACCTGTGTTTAGAATTTAAGCACAAAATTAACACCTATCATCAAGAGTTTCTAAATTTGCGATTTTCACAATTATGAAAAAGGTATGATTCTGTCACCAGTGATGTTCAAAGTACAGATATTGTACAAAATGTGGTTACTCAATAATTTATTTCACTGGTGTAGTGATATTGATTTAACAAAGGAGCATATAAAAAATCCTGGCGTACATAGACGATCACGACGTATTTCCGGTTTCACAGCTCATAGAATGGTCAAGGTGCCAACACCCATGATCTGCCCCTTCCAGTTTCCCGAAGGACTCCATCAATAGCCTACTTATTCGCTGCAGACCACTTTGGTTCTAAAGCTTTTGTCCCTGCGAAGAAGCCAACAGTCTCAGAGCCAACGTCACCATCGATAGTAGGGTACGGGTTATACGAAACCCCCAGAATTCCACGAAACCCCCTTCACCATCCTATATCACATAAAAATATACTGGTTCCACAGCTTTTGAGTGCTCCCGTAAAGTGGACAACCATCTTTCCGACAAAATTTGTGCTGTATTGAATGTTGTAACGTTCAGTGTTAAATAAGTAACCTCTTTTATAAATTTGTATACTATTTAGCAGTCTTGAATCTAGTCAGGACTAAATCAAATTTAAACGCTGTAAACGGAACTTTACAGATAATGAACCACTGTTATTTATTAGCATACCATTTAAAATCAAAATTTAACAACGAAAACCGAACACAACAGCTGTTGAAAATGAGCGATACCTGTTGAAAATTGACACACATTCAGATAAATTTTCAACGGCTGATTTGGGCTAAATATTCATTGTTGAATAATGAACTACTTTCATCGATTGCTAAACCATTTAGAAAATTTGATTATTAATGTACGGTCTGGTCTATGAAGCATAGAAGACAATGATCTATTGTTTACTCTCTTTCACCGTCGTCTATCGCATGTTCATGTTTTTATAAACTTAACACACACACACACACACACATTATATATATATATATATATATATATATATATATATATATATATATATATATATATATATATATATATATATATAAAGAATACAAATCATATGGCGAATAACAACCCTTTCAAGCGTACTGGATCCACCAAGGAATCACGTGTGTCATGGATTAATTAAAATAGATGCAATAAACTGACGACGAACAGTACGAAACTAGTAACTAACTAGCCTAAGCGCTTTCGACTCTTAATGAGTCTTTTTCAAACGCAAATACAAAACATATATACGATAAACAAATAAACACAAAAACGTTGTGTTTGTAAACCTCTACATGACTGTCTTCACATGTGCTAAAACTATAAATACAACCAGCTTGTATAGACTAGATGCGGAAACTGAAAACGTTGTATAATTTCCTAAAAGTCTACAAGCCAAAGCGACATCTATTTTTACTTTTTGTACATATGTAACGCAGATTATATCCCGGATATTTGATTCTATACCGGTTATTCTTATAGTAAAAATTGAAGGATAATAAGAAGATTTAGAAAATGTTAAATTTTACTAGTGCATAGTTTTCATTTTCTAGTCTTCTTGGTTTAGACCGCTTGGTTTCAATGTTCTAAGGCGGCGTATCCAGTATGATTCCTTTTCCTACCTGGTTTCGGAACTCCAGCTGTGGTTGTTAGCAATAGCGATAAGTATTATATCACTAAAAGTGTGGCCAGGGGAGGAGAAGTGTTCTACGACCGGGCTTCTGTACAGCTTTTTTGTCATCCAATCAGATCTATGAAGGTTTATCCTTTTGTGTAGCTTTTCAGTTTCTCCGACGTACTGAAGGCCACAGATCTTACATGTGATGAGATAAATCACATTCTCTGTTTTGCACGTTTTGTTTGGACCATGTATGTTTAGTTTTTCTTTAGTCACTGTGCTAGTGAATGTCTTGGTCTCTATCATATGTTGACAGGTTTTGCATCTTTTATGACCACAGGGTCCAGATTGACTAGGTTGGTTTTGACTAGCGATTGGCGTTAGCTTTGCCCTGACTAGGATGTCCTTTAGGCTTTTTGGTCTCCGGTAAGCTACTACAGGTTTGTTCGGAAGTATTAGGTTTAGTATGTCTGACGATTGCACGGTTGGCCAGTGGTTTGCGATGATTTTGCCTACTTTGACGTTTTATATTTATATATATATATATATATATATATATATATATATATATATATATATATATATATATATATATATATATATATATATATAGACGTCTGTATATTACTGGGACAAAAGCGCGCAGGCTCAGTCCCAAAAGATAGAACAAGCCCTATATATATCAAACATAACAGAAAGTGATATCCATGGATTTATAGAAGAATGCGTGATAATAGTATGAATAATTTAATAATTTAATACAAATAATACTATCATACTGGTTAGAGAATTATATTTCGTACTACTCTACGGAGTTTCGAACCCAGGTCTGCGAGTAAATGGCACCCATCGCCTGCCTTGTCTGCACACACCAGCCCATATCCCGTTACGACTAAGCAGGCATCACCAGAGAATGATTGACCTAGGTTCGAAACTCCGTAAAGTACGAATTATAATTCTCCAACCTGTATGATAGTATTTGTTTTATATGTTCTTAAAAATAAATACATGACAATTTAGGACAATAGACCACCACCATCGTTCATTGTTCTTTGACGTTGAAATAGGTAAGCTGAGCTCTAAACGTAAAGGTAAAAACATGACTATGCTTTTTTTATATTAAAATAGTGTAAAAGTGGATGCTGTTGAAACAATAGTATGTTGCACGGATTATAAGTTCAGTGCAATTACAAGAAAATAATACCTCTGGCTCACGCTCACACATGCAATGCCACTGATTATAAGAGAGTAATTGAGTAGACTGAACAGGTAGGTCATCATCTCTTGAATTTAGTCTGAATAGGTCGTATTTGAGTTACATATATACCACGAAGAATTTGTTAACGTTTTTCCTTCCAATATGCCCGAAGCTTATGTAGAACCATTTATAAACTGTTGGCTAACCAGGCTTACCCGTAAAGCCCTGAAATAAATTACCTGGATAGGACAACAGTAATGGTCCTTGACGGCCGTAAAATGACACTGGCATTTAATTTTTTCAAGAGAAGAGCTAAGCGATTCCATTAATGAAAACAATGACTTGATCAGCACACGACACTCTTAGTCGGTATAGATCAAAGGGACAACAGTAGAATAAGAATGTGCGGGGAATGTTAGGAAAACGCGTTTAGTTCACAATACATGACAGCACTAGACCCAAGAGAAATTCTGGAAATCAGAAACTAGATCATGTGTTACAACTCTATTGTCATAAAGTAAATGTAACTGGGATGCTGAGATAGTGATTGATGTACGCTCAGAGGACAGTAGTGGTTACTCGCCGTGAGAGACCAGAGTTTTTGGGACCAACGGATTTAAGAAAAAGGAAGCTCTTTTTGGATCCCTCGGCAGACTCTTTGTGGTGGGCATGTGTGGTGGCTCCTTGACAATTGGACGAGAGTTGTAGAACCGGAAATAATCGTGCTAGTCAACTGGACGCTACGAGATATACGTGTTCCATTTTTGAATCAATATCACGATACGAGTGAAAATCAATAATACATGCATCCTACTTGTGGAGGAAACATGTTATTCATATTTTTGTACAAAGTATATACTTTGATCACCCTTGGTGATATAACCTTACATTGTTCGTATCTGTGTACAAATTTTATATATTGATCATCAGTGGGGATCGATCCATATATCAACTAATTTTCGAATTAATTCTGTGCGCGAATATTTGCAGAAACCAGAAGTCTCTGGTAATAAGATTAATGCATGCAGATTCTTTGAAATTTGCCGAATATTTTAATCACATCCCTACTTAAGATGCGAGAAAAATAAGAAAAACAGTTGCATATACTTAAAACTGAAATTATGCGGCCATCCCAGTTACGATGTAGTATTTATGCCGTAAAGACGGAAAAAAAGAGAAATAACAGATGTTTGGAATAAGTGAAAATCTTTCATAAACTAACTTGTGAATTGAATGAAATTATAATATCATTTGATCCAAAAACAATTGAGCCATTCAAGGGAGATGGCAAATGACTGTTCAGAACTTTTTGTTACCTGTTGTTTTGTGTCCATATATATATATATATATATATATATATATATATATATATATATATATATATATATATATATATATATATATATATATATAAAGATATCAATTTTAAAAGAAAGAAACGATAAAAGTAACTTGTATAGTATATATTGCAATTTATAAGTTAGTGAAAGGCTAACCCTCTAAAATTAAGAGAGTGCTTTGATATTGATTTGGATTGTAGGAGAAGCGTGGCCCAATCAATAATTCATATCCTGAATATAATAAGGACATTGAAATGAATTTAGATTAAGCATTTATTATTGTTCAGCTTTCACTTGGTAATGGAAAAAGCCTAATTAATAAGCCAGTTCAATAGTTAACCATCGGATAGAAGCCGAATAATGTTTTATCTCACCATTCAATAAATAAAACCTTATTAAATTGCATTGTGATGTTGGGAACAAAGTAATTGATAATCACCATAGGGAATTAATTTAATTATTTAAGTTCACAATGTGAATGACCACTTGCTACAGGAAGGTTATGGACAATGTATGATCCAAAAGGTCGTTACTTCGGAAAAATACCGTCCACACACTCACACTCTATCTCCCCCCTAAAACTTGATATAAAGTTAAAGCTGTCCTTGACTAGCACGCAAGAAGCACGCGTGATTTTTAGACAGACTTCTTTTGACCTTGGATGAAGCACTCGTGATCAGGCAGCTTTCAGAATATAAAAAGGCTTTGAGCTGCTTTGGTTCAGTAAGATTCCAGGCTCAAAAGAGTGTCAAGTCTATTTCTTACAGATTCTTGGTACCTTCTCGTAGCCAAGCTTCTCCATAAAAAGATGTAACCGTATCTACACCATCATAAGTGACACCTGATTCTTATGAATGCTGAACTTTCTTCCTTCTCGTAACGAGACACGAGAAGAAGGTTATGATAGAAAACGTCTAAACAACAACGCCAGACTTTTCTTATCATAATATATATATATAGTGACTATGTTATTAATTTCATCAACGTAAAAACGGAAAATTATTATTTGAAGTCATTGAATTAAAACCAAATAATACATAAATCTTTGAATCAAAGATGTCTGCTATAGGAACCTGTGATACAGAAAATGAAATATCGGCTTTCACGACAGTAATTGAAAGAAAAGTACACATGTATTCGGAATATGGGAAAATTGCAAAAAATATACTAGCAACCTTGCTCTTTATGTCGTACAAACACTTCAGAATTAGATGCCAGCATCTACATTTAAAACAATCATGATCATTTTGAACCAATGAATGATATAGAAGGCAGACGATTATGACACTATATTAGGATATCAATTTTGGGTAGAGACATTAAAGGGTGTGTAGGACTATGTTCTTCCTTACAAATTGAGATTAGTTACAAAATTAAATAACTTGGTTGAAAATTTCATGGCTTGGATGACATAATAACTGACTTACTTTAGAAGCCGCTTTTCACAAATGTAATCCTAAATAGTCTGGTTTAGAGTTCATAACAATAAACGATTTACTCGCTTTCTTTTCAATTGTAACGAAATTAATCAGCCGAACGAATCAGGTCTCGTTTTCTTTTCAACTATTACTCTATGTTACGAGTGGTAATCCGTGTCACAAGTGGAACAAAAGCGATTTACCAAAATTACCCATAATCCATGTTATGAGTGGAACAAACACGATAGCCTCTTTACAATAATTAACTCAAGGGCACGTTACAAAAAAGAAATCCGTACACGAGATTAGCCTTCATTAGGACAGACTCTCTGATTGGGACACGTACATGTGCCACGTTATCTCGGGATATAAAAAGACCGAGCCTATCTGAAACTTCAGTTGTTAGTCTCAGATCAGAGAAGAGTGTCTGTTTATATTTACAGGTGAGAATTTCCTATTACTTACCTTTTAAAATTTTTTGTAGTAACATGTTGCAATATTTTTGTGAGTTCTCTTTTTATGTGCTATTATAATGTAATGAAATATTTTATTGTTTCTTTGTTCATTTGTACGAATTCCCTTGCTTCATATTATTCTTTAGATAATACAGTATAATGTCCAGTGATCTTTTGCAGGTTAAATGAAACAAAATATATTACTTGAAATGATTATAGCATCAATCGCAATTATTGAATTTTAGGCTTCAAGCAATATTTAATCACTTGTATTGCATTCTAAAATGCAGGGAACTTTACAAGCATATCAAGTTGTAGATCACAGAGAAATTACTCAATATGTATTGTAATATGTATTGTATGCCTAAGTGTATCTTTAGAATATAGTTTCATATATATCAATAAAAGTTGTTAGTGCCAGATCAGAGAAGAGTGTCCGTCTGTATTTACAGCGATCTCCGCTACCTTTTGCTGCCAGAGCTTCCCCTAAGATGTACCATTATAATTGACACCTTATTCTTAAAAGAACCACTCTCTTCTGTCTTCCTTTCTGATCATGAGCCGAGGCATATCTTAAGCAGTACAAGATTCCTTCTCATAGCAAGAAATGAAAAGAAGGTTATGTTAAGAAACAACAATTACAGAATGAACTCGATATTACATCGGAACAAACAACTCACCATATAAAAAGAACATTTCATTACATCACGAACTATTCTTGCATAAAAACTATATTGAAAGCAGCACATTTTGTCGAAAGCAGACGATTGTGACTATTCTGAAACCAGTACTTCATGTCAAAAGCAGACGATTGTGACACTATATTGAAATCCGTGCTTCATGTAGAAAGCAGCCGATTTTCACACTATATTGAAATCCGTGCTTCATGTAGAAAACAGATCATTGTGACATTATATTTAAATCCGTGTTTCATGTAGAAAGCAGACGATTGTCACACTATACCGCTCTTTAAAAGTACTCCTGGTATAAGATTCCATTGGCGATTTGTGCCCGAAACTGCTGAATGTGCATTCACACATATACATTTTTCTTCATTGTTTTAACTGTGCTGTTTTATCTTGAATTGGGAAAGAGAATATAAATTAATACGTATATTATTTGCGCGGATATGCACAAAACGCAGCAGAACATAAATGATAAACCACTCGCATCGCTTGTGATCCAGTAAACAAATCTGCTAATTTAATTTGTTATAAATATTGTTAACAATTACGTTTGAGTATATAATTAAAAAGAAGAGGATTACGGGTATTTTTCATCTCTTGGGTGAAAACATAATTATTTCAAATTGTGGCTTTGCCACTCGTGAAAATAATTTTTCACCAGCTCAGATGTAACAGTTATTAACTTATTTCAAGAAAATATCCTCTTTCTTTATTCAAAATTGAAAAATAAATAAATAAATAGACTCAGCAAAAATTAAAGAGTTTGGTCATAAAAATAACAGTTTGAGAGATGAACTAGTTCGCTTTACAAATTCATTTCGAATTGTTGTTATAATAAGTGCACTGCAGTTGAAATATTTCATTAATAAACCTATTTCATTAATAAATAAATATTTACATTCAGTACTTAGTTTCAACAGAAGAAAGTATGGCATTTATGCTTTTTCGTTATCACAGTCCGTTCACAGGACCAATCCGTCAAGAGAATACTGCACGGTGTGCTTCAAAGCATGCATCGAACACGTTAAATTAGGTCGTGTAAAGCATTTACAAATTCCAACAGAGCTGCTATGAAAAGTCGTACTCATTATGCCATTTCTATTCAGAAAATGGTTGTAAAGGCGGAACATAGCGGGAGTAACTAAATACGTGCTGCTATATCTTTTGGAAATTTCAAGTATTAATTTCAAAATTAGTACTTAAAAATTTTGTATAAAAGTTTATATTTGATCGATGATTAAAATTAATTTTAATATAAGAATTGAAACACATTTTTTTCGGGCAATTACGCGGTTATGGACGCTAGTAGATTAATAGCAGATTAGTCATAACGCGCTAAGTGGTATTTGTCAGCAACTACCCACTTTCATAGCCGCGTAAATCCGAAAAAAAAGACGATTCAACTCTTTAGTCAATTTTCAGTTCATTCAGTCGTTAGACGACCACATAGAAAGTATTAGAATCTGTAACGGATATCAGGCTGGTCATCCAAATGTTCAGCACCTGCACTTCAGCACCGCGTGACTACAACTGCAACATCATCTTATCAACATTTCATTTAGATGGTCTTGGATTTTTATTCTGTTGAGTTTGGGAGCGTCTTATATACTTCCATAATATACCGTGTACATAACTAAATTATACCGTTTATTGTATGCTCTTTAAATTGATATATCCGTTTCCGATAATTACCATTACAGTGTCTTCATGTTAAATAATCACTGGCAAGTAAAGAAGCAAAAATGAGAATAGTTCCAAATAGGTCATATAAAATTGGAAATTATTGTCATTTTTTAAAACAAACATGTATTTTTTTTTAAAAAAAATTGTTTTATGTCTTAAATAAATGAAATTATTTAGATAATTGTGTTTTTATTATTTTATTAATATGTTGTCCATATTGATTTAGAAAATACTTATCATAGATGAATACATATACATTCTCGTAAAAGGACTTACAATTGCGACAGTTTCACACCTATAGAAATTGGGAAGAACAATTATTTTAATTGACAATCTTGTATTAGTAATTGGATATTTTAGTCCTTATTTTTTGCGAATTTGTTTGTACTTGTAACGTACAATGTTGTCACTCTTGGTAAGATTAAAAAAAAAATAAAAACTGGCTGTAAGAGAATTTTCACGACAAAAATTTAATTAGATACAAATCAAACCCGTAAAAAGCTGATAAATTGTATATTGTATTTAATATATACACATCGTATCTTACAAAATTCAGAATAAAACGGTACGTGGGATATTTTTTACAAGAATATCTATACATAGTGTAACTTTCTGATTTATAACATTTTAGCTAGATGTATCAACTCACCATAAAGAATAATATCATACAGTCGTTTTAAATTTTAACCATTGTTGACGGATATGTTAACAAAATTATGTACAGATAACTAAAATGAATTTTTCGCATAAAATGTATACATATTGTTAAAATTGGTTTTGAAAATATCAATTGGTATGTATATAAATATGTTCATTTTTATGATTATATGTTGTAAGAAATATTTAGTAAATAACATATCTGATGATCAATTTTGTTCATGATGGAGAGGAACACTAAACCGATCGAATTAAATACTTTAGCCATCGTTTTGTTTACGAGACGTTTAACAGACCTGTACCTGATGGGTTGGTTTTTAATCACATCAATAACATAAAGACTGACAATCGACAGGAAAATTTGGAACTGGTTACCCAGCAGGAAAATGTGACAAAATGACGAGGCGGTGGTGTTAATTTTAAATGTCCAGTAAAACCTGTTCTTTCATTGAATCTCAAAACAGAATATGAAATAAAATTTAAATCGATTTCGGCTACGGCAAAATGCTATAAGATAAATTCCAAGTCAATAAAGTTCGTTGCCGATAGGTACAAAGATCATCTTTTTCAAGTTAATACGATCCTTTTATCATCTTTATATATACTTGCTAGCTTCTTTTTGGTTAAGCAATTGTGGTCAAATGTTATAATATTATCTTCATCAAATTTTAGCGTCATTACTGCGCTGTTATTAATTTTATTTTTCTGCTGCTGTTAATAATATTTTATTTAGAATCACCTTGTATAACAATAACGTGAACAGAATATGCATTTTAACCTGACATACATTTCTCACTGCCTCAGCCAGTTCCTTATTAACGTTTTAATGATACTTTTCCTCTTTAGTCATCCTATAAGAATAAATTAAATAAAAATATATTATAATATGGATTTGATCAGAAGACTTACTGATAAATACGGTAGACAGTATTACGATCACCAACGATATAATGAAAATTTTTTTCTAGCTATGGCAAAGATGACATTTTTAAATAGCGATGAAGAAGACGATGTTCGATAAAAAGAATTACTGCAGACCGTCAACTGGATGATATAACGTAAATATCATATTACAAAAAAAATTAACTTAATTTTACCGCTGCCGAACAACAAATATTTTGGCGGCTGATAAAGTCCTACTTGAACATCAAAATTCCAGGCCGACAGAAACATATAAAGTTCGATTTTATACTTGTCAATTTTTAACTTAATGACGCTCTCTGACGATTGCAGGCAGTATCTAATATAGTTATTTAAACCGATCGATATATATATATATATATATATATATATATATATATATATATATATATATATATATATATATATATATATATATATATATATATATATATATATATATATATATATATATATCAGAGTTTTGAGAATGATAATCGATATATCTTTCCGTCCTTTTTAGCTGTCAAATGTTTGTGTATAAGCTCGTTTAGTATTGACGTTTCACTTGACGACAACGCTTTTACCCTCGTTTCCTTTTACATACTTTTAATGTTATTTTGTTCCAGAAACCGTTCGAAGGTTTTATGGAAAAACTTTACTCCGTGATCGGTCCAGATTCTGTTCGGTTTTCTTTCAGTACTTGTTTTTTATTTGTTTAAACTCATCCGTGATTGACGTTCTTATCCGAAACAGATGCACTAAAAGTGTATTTGCTAAAAGTATCTACAACGTTAAATAAGTACTTCATTGGAGCGAAATCAGCACCAACATTAAACTAAGCATGATTTGACGCAGCCACCAAATCTATCGCCCAGAAATAATCAACGGCATTCGTGACAATCTTACGTCTCATAAACCTTTTTTTAAAGGTTTGTGTATTTCAGCTGAGAGATCCTTTCCAAGTCCTAATTTATATTTTGCTCAAATAAAGCCCTGCTCCAGCCTTTTATCAAAACGTTCTCCGTAGATTTGTCGGCTCCATATCACAAAGTTTCTCTAACATCACTTTATCACAACAAGCCTTATCCTGCTCGCTGTCACTGTGAAATATATCATGGCGTATTGCAGTTGCATCGACTTGATAGTAATGGTCTTGTCCCGGCAGCAAATTATCGTTCTCGTCACCTTGTTGATCCAGAGGATTGTAAGATCCAGTCTACTTATGACCTGGTAATGTCCAACCGTTTTTTTGGCTTCGGTGATTTGCCAATCTATTTGTGAATGCCAATTCCGCTGCCAATGACCTCACGGCAATTCCACGATATACAGTACGTGACAATTTAAACTGGTTCAATGCAAAGATAGTTGTCACTCTCACAGTTGAACTTCATTTTATTTTGCTTTGTTTGATAATTATAATCGTCTACTAAAAAAAACGTATCTAACCCAGATTCCACTTGGTTTTTCAGAAACATACTTTTTCTTTCTATCACAAACAAGACAAATACCTTTAGCATTTTTCTATTACTTTTTGTTTTTCATCGTCTCGTCCTTATTTCTGTTTTAGTTCTACACTTGAAGCAGTAAGTTGACATTATATACTTGTATAACCACACTGAATTTAAAATCTAAGCTTTAGCAAAATTACAAAATGAACTGCAATCTTATCGTTTGCGCGAGAAGGTTGCTTATCAAACTGTAAAATAAACTTTAAAAAAAATTAACCCGTCGGAGACATTTGTCGGACAAACATTATGTAATAACAACCACAAGCGGATGTTCCGATCAGTTGCAGTTGATTAGACGAGTAATTTATGTTATCAAATTTTAAATAAAAATATTTTTATGAGATTTCTCGTAGGAAGTCCGAACGAGACAAAATGATTTTTTTTTATCGTAGACAGTAAACCAATGAGTGCTTGACACATCGTTAAAGTTTTCTATATTTACAATGAACAAACCATCAGCTGGTATGTCATCGAGTTCGTTCATGGAAAATACACCTCGAAATCCGACAACGTCCTTCAATTTTTTCGATAATACCAAAATTACTCAACAGCGTCTGGTAGAATCATGCCGCGTCCGATTCCTCGTAGGCCTGGAATATTACTTCCCGCTAATCCCGCTTACAGAGGAGCTATTGGAAGAAATCCTCATTGTTTTATTTGATTGCATTTTGTTTTCTCTTTATTCGACGATTTTGGCGCTGGCGTTATTTTATACTGTTATATAAAACTAACGATAGATTTTGATTATTCCTCTTATAACTACCGCCTTTTGAGTCGTGTCAGATATTTTCCCTGATGCTGCCACTATTCCTAATGTGCCCAGTATAGGTAAAATTTTACTAGCTATCACAGAGAGTAATGGATAAAAAAATGCCATGTTTTGACCTTGCTGTTGCTTGCGAAACAGACAGTCTAAGAGCAAACGGTTTTTCTTCTAACGCTTTGCGATTGAGCTTATCGATTTGTTGCTGCCTTAACATTACTTTAACTGCTGTTTTATTTGAAGTCGTCAGAGATATCATTAAAGAAATTGAGCTGCGTTTAGCAACCGCCGCTAACGATTTTTCAACTTGACCTGGCGTTGTGTATATTTCTCCAGATATATACTTGGTTTTCATGATGTTATATCTCAATGTTATATCTCATTGTTATATCTCAATGTTATATCTCAATGTTATATCTCAATGTTAGATTAACATTGCACGGTCAATCTTCCTTTAATTGCGTAGATGATCAAGAATCTATCACCAACAACTAGTGCATATACGTTATACTGTTCGGCTGGCAGCACGCCAAGTGTTCAGGTGACCTCGATATCAGCAGTTGATCTGAAAACTCATTCGGAGCACTTTGATATTTCAAAACAAAAGATGGGATAGAGTGAACGCAACTTTTCTACCGATATTTGAGATCCTCTGTCAACGTCCTGATATTTTTGCATTATTTCCATGAGGTACATATACGGCCGAGATATGTTTTTGGCGGCGTCTACAGCAAAATTGCATTCGATTGCACGTTGGTGATATTGTTTGGAATTTACTCTCACAAATATTTGTATAAAGTCGGGTTATCATATACGGAATCGTTCATTTCATGATTACGACGTGATTGTCATTGGAATACAACGAACAAGTGTCAAGGTTGTTCGCTAGGCGTGGTCGTCACACGCCATGTGTATCCAGTTGCGTTAGAAACTGCTGTTTGATAAATCCTATTTTGCCTGCATTATGCAATAATTTTGATCAGCTTGATGTAAAATAAGCGTGTGCTTTAGTCCTCGAAAAACTTTGTTCTATTCACAGCAAAACCCAAAGATTGTACTTATCGGAAGCATCATCAGTATCTGGCGAGATTCTTCTGCAAATGCATTTCGCTTAGTAAATCCCCCATTTTATTGATGTCATATTCTTGCCAATCTTATTGCATCTCCAATATCACTAGCTGCATTACCTGCGGCATTGGCGATGAGATGATTGTTATCTGCGTCAGGATTACAAGCACCAGTACGAAACTCGCTCGAAACAGCTGTCCCAAACGAGGCATCTTTAAACCAAATCATGTTTGTGGCCACTGATCTTGATCTATTCTATTTATCGCTAAACGAGATAATGTTAAGTATTGTACGGCTATAGGCAAGTGCATTGTAATATCTTCAACGTCAAGTTCATCATGAATTTTATCGTTATACTCGCTAAGTAATTCGTATTTATCCTGTTGCGGGTTAATGGTGTAAATATACCTTATCATAGTTAAAGTTATCATTGAGCAAAACATTTAATAACAAATTTGTTTTACCCGATTCTGTACGACCCACAGTTCGTTGTTATATCTATGATGAATTAATCCCTCAATATCAAAATTTAGTATATTCGCCATGGTTGTTATATAATTGTATGTAATATAAAACTGACTAATGTTGAAAATTTTATATAGTAGAATAAGTATAATGAAATATTACACGAATTGTGGTACTACATGAGGAGATCCATCGGCGGAAAGTCAGGAAGGTAGCATATCTAGATAAGCAACTTTTGATCAGCTCAAAATGAAATCAATAATTTGTTAAATATCACAAGCGTAGATCAAACTTAAGTTATTGTTTTCCAGGACAAACAAAGAGGGTTAAAGACAAGTAATGTACAACTATCAGATTGTACAACTGTCAGATATACTTGTGCGAAACCCTACCACGTTTGTTAATATTATTGTTACTTTTGCAGATCAAGGTAAGATACAAGGTTTCAGTAGGTCTGTTAACGATTTTATCAGGTGAGCTGGTGATTTATTTAGCGTTAACATCATCATGAATCAAAATAAAATTACTTACCTTGAAAAACCCAACCGCAGATAATGTTGCCGATACAAAAAATAGGTCGATAATCAAGAATCTAATTACCTATTAGTGCGCGGTGGTTTAATGCGTACATTTCTCAACATAAATAATAATAATAATAATAATAATAATAATAATAATAATAATAATAATAATAATAATAATAATAATAATAGCATCAATAATCTTAGAACACCAGTGTCTGATTTTGATGATGCAACAAAGAAATAGGTCGATGATAAAAAAGTTCCAATAAGAATCTCGTTAACCACAATCAACTATGGTGTGGCAACTGTTGATATTAACTCGTTGATATTGACACAAAAATCAAATGATATTGTCAGTATGATTCCTAATTTCGTTCAAAAAACGAATACGATTAAAATTCTGCACAAGCAAATTAAAAATAGTATACACAGAGTAGTATCAGAATCATCAACATGGTAATAGCAAAATAACTAACAAACACACTACGGAGGTCACTGGAGTGTATATGCTGTCTGTGTTTAGCAGTACAAAGTTTAGAATTTTAACCACATTTCCATGGCGTGATTCTACCGATGATTTTTCTAGAACCGCGTCTATAGTGTTAAATAGGGACGCTGAAGAAACATTTTTACTGGAAATAACTGATAAAAAGTTAACAGCAGCTTCTTAATGTTGGTGTCTGGAATTTGTAACCGAAACACCGCAATTAATTACTTATTCAAGCCCATATTGTATAATGAAGAAAGTATAGTCGATTTTAATCATATTTCGGATAAAATTCCAAAACATGATGTGGACATATTAATGGAATATTACAGATATTACCATATAAAAAAGAATTTTGGTGCGTGAAAAAACGTTATAAATACTATAACGATATACTCCGGATAATGTCATGTTTACTCTTGTTGAGCACAAGCTCTGATATAATTTCAAGCGGAGCATCATTAAACCCGTTTTTGTTAATCATATCAAGCGTTGAAATTTCTCTTGCGACAACGTGTAAAAAATCAAACCTCGAAACGCGATTAAAAGGCATGCTTGCAAAACAGCAAGTATCACCTACAAAAATTTACTGGATCAGATACGATCTTACTTACGTGTTATAAATATACTACGGATGATTTAATACGCAAGTTTCGTGCTATCGACAGTATACTGACGGATATCATACCTGTAAGGGTCAGCAGGTATGAAAAAGTATGACATTTTGTGTGAACAACAAAAATAATGTTGGAAAATTGGATGGTCTCTGAGGGTTCTAAAGGTCTTTGGGCCAGAACAAGCACGCTGATTTTGTGAAAAATCGTTTTGGGATGGGTTAGGGGTCTCCGGGACGATAATTTATATTTTTTTGGGGGGTGGAAAAGGTCTTTGAACCAGAAACAGCTTTATACCTACTACTATAAATAAGTTATTTGTATGACACGCATTTAAAAAGAAAGTGGTACCGTCGAAGCAAGAAATCAGGGTCTCCAGTTTCTCAGATTAATGTGCTTACGACTACGCCACACCAGCTATCACCTTCCAAGCAAATGAATAAGAACAGCTAGATGATGTTTGTATTTTTCTATTATATGTACATATAATGACCTAACATACATTGGCTTCTAGCGTATGTGTGTACGTGTATGATGTTACAACTGTACAGACAGAAGATCATTTTTCATTAGGGTCATTTTTAATCCGTACATAACTGGTCGTATCAAGCCGGTCTAGTATTCAACAGTTGAAACCTGCAGCTCAACCATGTTTTCAGAGGGTCGCTTTTCAATCTTACACCGCATTCGTTTCTAAGGGAGATGCAATGCATGCATTAGGAAGACAGCAATAGATTTAAAACCAATAACAAGAGACGAAACCATAGACGAAAAGAAAAGTAGACGACTGATTCACAAAGATAGGGCTAAACAACCTCCTAACGATGGCGTTAACAAGGCCATTTCAACTGCGATCCCAATTTAACTGAATATTAAAGCAGCTTGCATAGGCATTTAGTTTCTAGAGCTACAGAATTAAACATATTTGCATAAATGAAGACAAATCGGGAAAATACATTTTGGGATAGACTGAAATGTTCTCTGTCGCTATGTTCTGTGGATTAAATATTTTAATTACAATGGAATCTTGGCTGATGTTCGTAGTGTACAGTTATTATAATAGAGCTTTTCAGCTGGATGCACACCTTTTTCGGAAGCCACGGTAGCTCAGATAGTTAAGAGCAATCTTGTTATCTAAGGTGTGCGTGTTTGATACCCGCTAATACCGGTTTTTCGGCGGGCACTTAGCTGACATTACCGCTTCATGCTTTGTTAAATAATGTTTTGCAAGGGACATCAGAAACCGAACAACCAACCAACCTTAATTTTGTAGATGGCAGCCTTCAAATTCAGTCATGAATAGGTCAGTATTGTTCTCAGAAATTTAAAGCGGACCAAAGGACCAGTAAATCTATAATGTAGCCGATTCTGTATACAATTTTTTTCTGTCTAGCAATGTGATAAAAGATCTGAATGGTATTGTTCTTCCCAGGTATTATAAACCTGTCAAAAAAGATTGTAGAAAATAATACCTTTACATGTACATCAGTTTTATTTTAAGCTACATGGACTGCAGTCCGTTTAATTAAAAAGCAACAGGCCTACGAATCCTACCCGACTGCCAGATGTGTAACTTGAAATGAGCTCCATCCGACCTACATAAGCCCCCGTGTCGGGCGATAAGACTGGCTGCTATTTTCAATTCTGGAGCACGCGTCTTTCATGCATTGACTGGCATGCGCTGGACTATGTTCCCTCACGATTAGGCGGTAAATATACTGTGTGTATTTAGATGTACTTAGTCTAAAATTTACCAGCCTATTTAGATGTACCTCAGAATCCCAAATGACCCCTCTATTTAGATCTACCTTAGAGTCCCAAAGCGACTCGTCTCCACAGCTATGTTACCATGACTACTGATTGGCATAACATGTCATATATAAATATTAAGATGGTGGAGGAAAGGAAATTACCCCACCCTCATATGAATTTGTGAATGATATGAATATGTAGAGAAAATTTCATAAAAAGCTAGAATATGAGGTTATTAGAATTTTTAATTCCCACTAGGAGTCATAAGTTTCCCCTGATCCCAAATACTCCCATACAATTACTTTTGTAAAGTGGAACGTCCAACATGTCCAATATATCAATAATTTTATTTTAATTAATACAAGAGCACAAATCGTACAACTTCCAAATTGTCTGTCAACCGCACAACTCCATGATTTCTCTCATCATCTTTCTGTAAAGTACCGACAGCATTTCATGCTGTGAAACTATATAACAACTCAAACCACCAAACACAAGGAACTAATTTTACTACGCCACCTTTGGCCAGTCAAATCGTGATTTTAAGGCAAATTTAATCTGTAACTTTTCACCATATTTATCACCAGAGCAACAATAAACTGCGCCTGCCGACTGCGGAACACTCCTGTCTCGTTTATTCAATTGCATAATTTACCAGTCTCCGATCATAAATACTCACTAACTCTTCTTTCTGTGATATTTGCTCCCAGAAATTGGCCAATTATTTCGGTCTGCGGACTATATTCCCAGCACTGACTTACCATAATCAAGCAAATAATCCCAAAAATCTAAGAAATCCTTAAAACGAAGCGCTATAAACAAATTAGATTACTCCAAAGTAATTAAAATATGAACAATTACTAATTTGTCGGGGTATCATACTTGAATGATCCGACAAGCCGTCAATTGGTCTCCAATTCCGTAATACCCCACATCTTATAAGCGATAATACTGGTCAGTGATCCATTGATATTAACATATGTTACATGCTGACATATGGATGTGGGTTAATTGTCACTTTGATTGCTACAATAAGTATTTATTTGAGTCATTTTCATATTACTCGACCTTTGAGCAATTATTTTCTTCCTAACCTACAAAATTGACTATTCCAAGTGATTTTGGCATCGCCATTGTTTTGAAGCCGATTAATAATTCTACCACTTTTGTTTTATATTTGAATTATAAACTCAATATATGCAAATCATCAAATCCAAATAAGTAAATATAATAGAAGGCAATCAAAGCTCATTCTGGCATCTCGTTCCATCTGATTAGTCCATGTATGGCGTATATTTACATTTAACGTTTTATTTTGAAGAAGACAATCTGCTCTGTAACACTGATCTTGAAGTCAAGATTGCATCACATCCCTGTGATCTTGATGTCAAGATAATGAATAGCATCACAATGGGCGTTTTGGACCCTAGTTACTATACAATTACTATTACAACACTATATGTCAACGTATTCTTTCTCCCATGATTCGATTATTATTAATGTTACTGTCACATGCCAGACAAGAAAAATATACATAAAGCAAACGAGAATTATAATGGTTGACTATGATAATGTTTACGAAGTAACACTCGGCGGACAGGTGGTTGATAATAAGTGTGGATAAGTCAGTGTTCTCCATATTAGTAAGGTGTTTTTTATATGTCTACTTTTGTTGTAATGGAAATTACTCGACATTTATTGCACGGTTTCTTATTTGTGCTTGAAGTTGTATGTGATTTTTTTTTTATTTCCGCCTACAACATCTCGAACTCGGCGGTGCCAAATTATCCTCGATAGCCACTGAATACAGTTTACTAATGGCATTAAGACTATATTGCGTCACTGCAAGCAGCTCTGAATAAATACGTATTTATGAATGTAATCATATCGAAATTATTCTACTAACACCACCAGAGACACCGTTATAGCCCCTACACAAAATTCGATTGACGCACCTACGAGTGTTGTAGCAATAACAAATAGCATTAGCGATTACACACGCGCGTTTGTATTTCACCATCTAAGCGGCTGTCATGGTGATTTCATTTTGCGGTAGTTGTTAGGCTTCGATTATTTTTTTTATGTCGAAAACATTAAGGGTTTGTCATAATTTTTCTATTAGTAATGTAATCGCGTAGTACAAATGCACGAGAGGCAGACATTGTCCAGACTCGGCACGTCCATGTGTAAAAGATACACGCAGTTCTAAACAGTTACCTTTTTTTCTAACACAATATTTAAGTTTTAATCAATCCTGTGTTCCTTGTGCCTAGCATTACTGTCATTTAGAAATTTATTGTTTGCTCCCATGCCTGGTGTAATAAACTACCGTTCTCGTTTTCGCTCAGTAACTTTTACCTGACTCAATGCTTCCTTGTTGAATGACAGTCAAGATAATTCTTTTCTCAGTTGAGTTAATGTTGTTATCACATATTTGTTCGAAACGCTAACCGAGGTGGATTCAGCGATGAATTCCACTTTATAAAAACATTTCCAGTGTTCTCACATCTGATGGTGCATTCAACGATTTGACGGTTTCACATGCTAATGCGGTGACTCCAAGCTGGCTTCCAGTTATTACCACATCATGTTGGTCTCAACTGTTTGAATCTTTTTTCTCTTTTAACAAGATTACAAGTGTAATGTTATAGTCTTGAAACATATTCTTTGACAAGTGGAACAGAATTACTATCAATGTAATCCTTTGTTAGGTCGTCACACACTTTGTTGGTATAATCCGCAACTACATAGCTCAGGTCAGAATCCATTACGTACATAAAGATAAATCTCCTCTCAAACAAAATCGCAATTGATGGTTAAATACCCATCGTCGGTGATATTTGACTTATTATCTCAATTATTTCACCTTCTGATCTTATATGAGCCTGCAACCGGAAGGTTTAAGAGCCTTGTCATTGAGATCTGACTTGAATAATAAGTTTCAGACTTTAATATTTCATGTTCAGGACTATCACCATATTCTTCCGATCATTTTGGTCAGATAGATTTAATAACTAAGAGACTCCATCTGGTAGCCATCAGGTTCACTTTAAGGAAATAATATCCGGATCTGTTAGCAGTTAATATCCGGATCTGTTAGCAGTAATTCATCCACTACTGATACGAAACCAATCGATATTTACATTTAATAGGCAGTTTGGTTGATATTGGATTGTGAACATTAAACGCCGTTGCATGCGTTGACAATTTAGCATTACATCGACTTTGTTGCAGTATCAACATTATCGATGAGTTCTTGCACTAGTTGAATTCTATTGCTATTCATGATAAGGTTTCCACTCATTCCATTCCAACGCTCCAACACAGTTCATTTTAACTTCTGATACTGTATCTGTGTCGACGTAGTCTTTGATAAAAGCAAAAGACACGTTTTGAATGCCCCATTTTCATTAATTTACACAAGATTATTTAAAATAGTGCCTCTCGTCATGATAACAAGATAACGAATCTTCACCTTAGATGTAATTTACCAGTTCGATCTTGAAAACGAACAAATTTACCAGGGATGACATCTACAACAAGACAACTAGTAAATTCTGTCAAATCCACTTTGGTGGTAAACACGCATAGATTTACATCAGCAATGCATCTAGTCGACTAACGTCCGTAAAGTACAAATTAGACATTTTGTATTATATTGTAACACCTAACTCAGCAAACCAAAATACTAGGCATTATTAAGAACTACATTCCTTTTCCTATAATAATAATAATAATAATAATAATAATAATAATAATAATAATAATAATAATAATAATAATAATAATAATAATAATAATAATAATAACAATAATTTAGAAAAACGCGATGCGGTTCTCTATATTGTATAACGAAAAAAGTATTGCATGCGCAAATATTGTCCATTTAATGTGTCAAGATTGTTTGACGTTAAATGTTGTAATACGAGATGATGTTTGACCGACGAGACTTGGGCATATCTGATCACATCCTTTTTATCTGTCGCTGAAAACCATCTACAACGTGTGAATTATTTGTTCCATTATTTATATCGCGGTTTGTATCTCTTATAAATGTACTCTGTGTTGTATACTAAATTGAGTAAAACACTTTGCTCTGGTCCTCCTAATGTCACACTGTTGTAATGAGTATAAATGAATCCTTCAAGGAATTCATCTAAAGGAATCAACAGTTCTACAAGCCTTGGGACATCAATATTAAGTGGAAAGAAGTTCGCATGTTAGCGGTTATTGTGCTTTTCTAATTTCTATGTTGGACCATGCGTTTGCCGTGTTTTTCTCATGAATAGTTTAAAAAAATGAATTATCTTACCTTTCTGAGATTGGAATATCAAAGGCAGAAATATGACGATATTCCATAAATTAGTGATTTTAACCATCCGGTGGATTTTTGTTAACCGAAACAGTGGAGAGGCAGGATTTTGATGGAATTAATCTTCCCGGCCGAATAATCACATTTATCGTCAGACTTTGTTGAACAATATGTTTGAACTAATATTACTGTTAATTATTGTAAAATATTCGCTATGTAGAACTTGTTATTGTTCTTTAATGAGCAAAATATTGTGCATTTAGTAAAGGTTATTTCAAACGTATTAACACTCATTGCATCATCAGTACGTCGCACTCTCGCTCGATTAGTATCGAAATTAACTTGTTTGTTTCGTTCAATTCTACTGAATTATAGGTATGAATGTAGATTAAAAGTTAAAAAGCCCACCACAGACATTGAGAAGACAACTTAATTTTGTCAAAATTTTGTGTTTAGAGGCATTTTCAAATGCAGTTTGAACAGTTGACTTGGTAACCGCTATGGTTAGCCATGAGAAGGACAAGCTGGATTGGCTAAGGTGACGTGATGTGAATAAGAGTCTATAAATATGAGTGCAGACAATGCACAGGCAGGTAACTCAGAGCGGCAAAGTATGAACATCTAAGCAAACAAGAATTTCGGTCATGTATTTAAAGACCATCAATTACATATTTTTACATAATCGATATAAATTTTGACACTATAAAATCCCAACACTGATTCAAATTGTTAAGAAATTGTAAGTAGATTTATTACATGATTGATATTGAATTGAAATGCCCTGTAATTATTATTCTAATTCTTTATAAAGCCACTGCAATCTCCCCCCCCCCACCTCGAGGGTCAGGAATAACAGAGTGGTCTAAAGCGCTCAGCGTTACAAATCACTGTCATCTCATCTCTGAGTGGGATCGAGTCTGGTTTGGCTAATGTGGGCATGTGAGAATGCTTATCAGTAGCTTCTCGTGGGTTGGTGGTTCTTTCCGTGGTTTTTCGGGTTCTTCCTGCACCATTTATACATGCCACCATGTATAGACTATTTTGTGCTGAAAAATGGCATTAAACCGTACATTAGCAATAACTATAGCAATCTCCCACCACTGTTCAAGCACACTAGCAATAAAATTACTTTTCTGTTGAGATCGCGCTACTATGACAGAATAGTATCTCAGCTTTATTATTTATAAAAAATCATTAAGTTCTGAATTCTGTTCTATTCGATATTAAACTCTGGGTGTTTCAATATTAAACGTTAAGGAATGTTAAAACAATAAGTGTTTGCGGTTTTGGTAAACGTTCCAGTGCACGCATCACAAATTGACCTGTCCAACTAAAACTGTGGTAGATGACGGGCGCTAGCTTTCTGGGTTAAATAATTAACAATTCAAATTGGCTGTACAAGTCCATACAATAAATGATCAGATGTTACCATTTATGGAACCAAGTGAATGACTAGTTCTATTAACAAACCCGGGCTAGCAATACCGGTTGTGTAAATGAATGCACGTTCATTTTGCACTGTTTTTACCATCGCGAGTAAATCAAGGTTGCTTAATGGACGCGTAGCCTTTTGCATAATCGACGACCTATTTCTGATGGTATTTTACGACTTGTTCCTAGTAATAGAAGGCCTTTTCCTTTTTGTATGCGACCCCCAAACGCCATTTCAAAGCCATTTTGCTGATTCAACAGCCCATAACGCCACCACTTTGCGACCGCTGGAGCCGCTACTACTAATCACGCTGGAATCGCTGCAAGAATGAAAATATTCCAACGGTCTGTTGCAATGGCATTACCCCTGATTTGGTTAATTTTAATGCTGTAAGGTGGGAGTGGGGGCTAGCATTAAGCTGATTAAACTATGTGGGTCAACCACACTTGGACAATTCCAGATAATTTTGTTGATGAAAGTCTCAAAATAAACAGACTCAATTTTTATTCTGCTCTTAATTTTCCCAATGTGTATTTTTTGTTTGCTACGACTAGTCTTCACTTCATGATAGGACATTATTATTGAAAACAACGAAACATAACAGCTTTAATTATGAAACTGTGTCCTCCATCAACAAAATTTTACAGAACTAATCACAGCATAATATTGATAACCACCGGCATTATCCGCTCCTACATGCATGAAAATATATCTTAACAACAGATTCTCTAAGGAACTACATGTGTTTTCATGAAAAGTAATAAATCTGGTATAATGTACCAAAATAGTAGTGGGAAATTTGCAAATCAATATATATGTTTTGATATATGTTTTGATGTATGTTCATATACGGACCACATATGATATGCACATGCAATATTATTGGCATCTGTACGGTCAGGTGGTACATCTGCAGAGGCTTCTTAATGAACGTTTAACTGCAAAGAAACTAAAGTCAGTTCTAAATTATCAAATATCATTTTACTATGGGTTTCACTATTATCTCGATTTATATTTTCAAATGACACTTGTCTGTACAGTAAGACAATGCTGAGTATTTATTTGCCATGTAAACTGTCCCACAACTGTACCTGTTGAATCCGCATCTGTAGTGCATGCAAAAAATGACAGCATTGAAGATGTTCCGAATTGTTTAAACGATAACAAACTTGATTCTGTAGTTAGTGAAAGGGTTTCTATAGGAATTTACAAAGTCAATGTTGACAACACAACTATACCAATATTATCTTCTGTACACCAAATTGCAACGTTGGAGTTAATCTTCGAACTATTGTGACTTTTATATTCAGCTACAGATATAGCTCTGGTAACAGCTCTAGGAAACCCTAATATGTGACTGAGGGGAAATGCACACGAAAATCGCAACGATTCCCCAATGAGTTGATCGACGCTGTGTAATGCAATGTCTAAAGTCGGGTTGAGATAAATGACTACAGAGGTGCGTGTAGTAAGGTTTGGCTCAAAAGAAGTATCATTAGCAGAAGCTGTTGTACGAGGTATATTATCTGCATTATTTGCGATATCTTTGAGAAACATTGTAACAACAGCTGATCTCGCGTAATCATCGTCGTATCTAGCGAGTTCGAGAATCGTCGTAGCAATGTCAACTTTTTCGAAAACTGATTCGACGCAGTGATACCATTGTCGGCAATCTTGACTTTAGCATTGGCATAAAAAACTTTTGTCATTTTGTGCAAGTTCCTTCTCAATTTTCAATAACGCTTTGCAAGGAAAGAAACTTTGAAGTGCCTTTTATTTGTAATTCTATTTTTGTTTATTAATATTGCTAACATGGCATGAGTAATACTGGAAATCTCTTACTTTGATTTATTAATACAGACGCACCCACATCGACTGTAGGATCTGATATATCATTGAACTGAGTTACGGTGAAACTATACACATTCTTAATTTTGAACAATACCTTGTTAAAGTACCTCTTTCCATTACAAGATTTTCTATATCAGATTCCGCAGTACACGTATTAGTGACTTTAGAATCGGGCAGGCTACAGAGCGGCCTAATTGATAATTTTACCAAGAACAAACGGCATTATTTCCGTATATGTTGATGTAATTTGTGTTGGTTTTGGTTTAATCGCTTTTGATGGTAGTCTTTAATTGTTGTAATCAATCTTGAAACGTTTAAAACGTCCCTAATCAGGAATTGTTTAATCGATCAGCCGCAAAATTATTTTATTTTATCACCAACTCGCATCTAGACTTCTTTAGTAACTAGTGCAGCACACAATAGTGATGCGAAAGCACTCTTGATGCCCTGCAAAAAATACCATCACTAAGGCCAGTTCCGTAATATGTCATACAAAAACTGGTTTCATCGCGTTAACAACACGCACTTGTATTACACCTCCATATATTAAAAGCCGAATCCGTCTATAATGTACAGTTGAATCGTCAATGTTTCATCGAAGATCTACAATGTGTCCATCTTGATCAAGTATTAAACGAATATGTTTCAACCGATTATTACCACACGAAAAATTAAGAGTGACGCGGAAGTAATCAATACCAAATTACTCGGCTCCACTTTTGGTGAAAACCGAAAGAATATATAACCCTGAACAGGTGTGCTTTTTGTTTCAGACCTACTTTCAGAACTATCACTGATGGCATAACATTAAATTGATCTGAATTGTTCAGGTAATCCTGACAATGTCAGGTGCGATATGACATTTGCTATCCCATGTACATTTTTTTAAAATCAGGAATGTTGTTAGACCACCCAAAACTAATGTTATTGGCGACCGTTTGATGTCAGCTGTATATGGTAGTGATTTGATTGAAATGACAGAACTGAGTGTGCGCTTATGTACATGTATAGAAAGTTTAAAGTCTTTTTCCATCAACAACGTCATTCTTCGTTGAATTTCTTCGTTGATAAATTCCATGTCGTAACTGCCTACGGAGAATTCAATAATATTGCAGGTGGCGCTACTGTCTCATTAGAACACCAATGAGTTATTTGCACAAAGACCACCAAACAGTTGTGATAGAATAATAGATAAACTGTAATAGACATTTAATATCGCTTGTGAAATTTTGAGTGTTCACTGAATACTGGTTTCATTGATGATACCGTGAGCATCGATATAATGCGTTCGGTTGTATTTAAAACACCTTGCACAGCTGCATTAATTTCCTTATAAGTAGTTGAGGGTTTCAACATCCAAGTGTTTCATCAAAAGCAGTGACTTAGCAAACACGGAGCCGGATATGGAACATTTTAGCGGCCCCCACCCCTGAATTTATGCGTGGAAGCCTGCTGTTAGCACGGCATTTCGAAATAAACTTAACAACTTTTTACATGATTATAAACTTAACATTTTCTTTCATCGCTTTAAAATTACTTTCTCGGTATAATCGGACCAAGGACGACGGAGATGTCTCCATTTTGTTTCTTTTGGACAACAGTTCAGCGCTTTCTTTAACTCTAAGTACATCATAACACGGTTGATCTCCAACCGACAGTAGAATCACATACAGGCGATCGCATGTTAACCATCTTAAAATCATTTAAATGCGACTGAGTTGTCCATTATTCACCAGGACAAATGATTAGGTGCTGCTTGTGCATAGAAATTAATCACGTTGAATTTCCTTTTTCGTGATGCCATTTAAAAATTGTATTGGTGTAAAATACAATTATGTCTCATTTTGTGTGCGCAATAATTTATATATATATATATATATATATATATATATATATATATATATATATATATATATATATATATATATATATATATAAAACTTACTGAAAATCTAACTAGTTTGAACATTTAATAATCGAAATGCAATCACTGAAATTTGTGTTCGTTGTGGGGCAAAGAAGTTCAAGGTAAAGGGAAAGGCTGTAAATTTGTAGGTAGGGTTTTAAAATGTAGTTTGTGATTATATCGCTTCCACAGCAACAAAATTATCATTACCAGTAATATCATGGAGTAAATATCTAGGCGATAAAGAGATCTGGATACAATTACTGTGGGCCGGTACATGACTTGACCTAAGACTTCATTCTAACAAACAACTAAAGCTTTGTGAATGAAGCACGTATTATTCGTGTTTATGCTGCATGTTACCGACCTGACCTTTATAAAACATCAAACGATATCTGCGTACGTCAACGTGCCGATGAAGATCTCGTTTATAACTTGATTTCGAGAACGAATCGCTAGATGGATCATAAAAGGCGGCGCTATAGTCCTTGTGCTATTAGAGATGTAGTGGCTGTTGAAAAATTAACGAACACAAAGGTCACCCATGGTGCTGCTCAAGAATGGTTGGCGACCAAACAACTGTTATTATAACAAAGTTACCTACCTGCACTAAGATTTCACGTGGTTAGTTGGATGTCCATATACCAAATGAGATTGAGCACGATGACACGATGATCTCTTTTTTTTCCACATGATAGTCGATAGTCTTCATGATCGACAAGGTCGACTGCACACATACAAGTTTTGAGTTAACCATTGCGAATGTGCCGATATTAAAAGGCTAGACAATTGTTGCTGATAAACCTACACAAAGTTATGCATGCGAATCATTAACATGGCCACGATTATTACTAGTTGATCAAGACAAATTTCTTGGAGCGGTTGTTGCACTTAATAAAACGTCATGCACAAGTTCGCGTGAAAGTAGCCGAACGATTATTTAACTAATGAAATAACATGTAATGAAATACAAAAAATGAAATATAAGCACTAAATAATGAAATAACATGTATAAAAGGTTAAAACCCACTGATGCGATTCGACAAAAAGACTCGCTTTTACTCATAAAATGATTTAACATTCACAGTGAAATCACTTAAAAAAAACATTTGTTTTGGTAATTGTATACACCAGAAGAGTTATAAGGCGTGAAACTTCCTTCTACCGTCCAGTATCGTCCATTTATTTATGTACAATTTCAGATCGGATTAATTTAGCGCTTATTACTACAAGAACAATCCAACCATAGGAGGTAAAGTCACCCAGCAGAACAGTTTGTGAAAGAAGAATTGCAAGTCTTTCCAGCAAATACAGAGTAATCACCAATGCATATTTTCTTGCGTTAATCGTTGAAAATATAAATCGCTTCATATCAAGCGGTGACAAACTCACTTTGGTACATCGATAAGCACCCATACAATGCTTCTTTGACCTAATCATATGTGCGGTGTGCGTGAATTCATAGAAGATGTTCCACATACATCTTATGTCTGAGATCTATTGCAAAACGTTTCGCTTTTTACACATTTTCTGTTTCCACAACAATCGCATGTGTTGTATGCAGCTTCTCTACACACCAGTGATGTGACAGTTTTCATTTTCAGTTCCATCGAATGAGGCATAACAGATCCAGCAATGAGTGAAGTTATAAAACTCAATAATAACATCACTGGTTGTAATCATGCTGCACCTTTTCAGTGGCATCAATAACAATGCCGCTTGCAAGATGACGACGGCGTTTTTTGTTTGTAAATCTGGCGGCCTCAGTAGTAATGATATATGCATTACGGCGACGGTTTTGTTCAGTATTAACTGTAATGCCTATTAATACAAGCACGGCATCTTTTGTGCCTCTTGGTTCTCGTACATTACGCTCACTTGCAAATTGTTTCAGTTGTTGCACTGTTGAATTATAATTGATCAAAGGAAGCTGATGTGCAATTGGCGGCGGTCCATTCTGAAATCTCAAGAATTTAGTCATGTCTGCTTTATTTGCATGCGACAAGGTATTCACATTCCATGGTGTTGTGCAAATTTTTTTAACTGATGCACGGTCTGTATCTTTTATCTATCTGAAAATCATTATCTGATTGTGTAACCCCTCCAGTAGCCTAGTGGTTAAAGCATCCGTCACGGATGCGGGAGGTTGCGGGTTTGAACTCCGGCTGACCCATAATAAATACTTAACAAAATAGTTCTAACAGCTTCATAGCATGAATCTCAGCATTAAGAGGTTAGTGTTAGGACTGGTCAGCCTTGTGTCAGGATAATATGACTCGGTGGGACTTCATGCTACATGCCTGTGTCATGATGCCCCAGTGCTAAACATACTATAAACTGCCACACTGCAGTATCGTAGCAATATGACTGAAAAAAAATGTTAAAGATACATGAAAAACCCAAAGCACATACAGACTATGAGAATGTAATTTGATTATAAGTCTCTAAAAAAGTTCATTTTGATATAGATATGATCTACCAGGCACTGCCAACACCAACTGAAAATACAGGATGTGTTATGCTAAAAGTTCAGGATGTGCTATGCTAAAGTGATATTATATTTATATCTATATCTGTATAATCCATATCTTATCTATATAATTTATATCTATAACTATATAATATATATCTATATCTATATAATCTATCTATATAATCTATCTATCTCTCTATCTATATGGGGTGGGTGAGGGAACATTACCCACTAACACGATACATACGCTACTGTTGATATCAGATGTACGTACAAGACCGTCCTTTAAAACGGTCAAGAATATTTCATTTATTTCCCTAAGAATATATACATATCTACTTTGAAACCACCCACTAGCATCACGAGGGGGAAGAGGAGGGGTGCGAACCGGGTGACATCACAGGAGGTGACACTAAAATGACTATAAAGTTTTTGATTTTTTTTTTTTTGCAGGAAGGAGATCCATGGGCATGGGCGCTGGCACCACAGGTCAAAGGAGGGTCACGTGCCACCCCACCCCACCCCACCCCACCCCACCCCAGAATTATATATATATATATATATATATATATATATATACTTACAAGTTTAATCATGCAAAATGAAGCTGAAAGTATAACTATTATAATCAAAAAGCTTAGTAAATATTAACTTAACTCTCCCAGCCCTGAGTGACTGACCCTCTCCCAGCAAAAAAAATCCTGACCTCCGACTACCCCTGCAAAAAAAGACATCTGCGGGCGACCATGTCCATGGGGGTGACACTATGAGTTAGAGCACTGGGTGACACCAACCCTAGTGACATGAAAGAACAAGACTTGATTCCGCTTGCACATCTCCGAATATGTGTTTCTTTCTCGTCAAAATACCTTGAGGAAAAAAAATCAGTATCTTTTAGAGGTTAAATACATGTATACATAATACAGTAACATCCATGTATACTTTTAGAGGTAAAATGCATGTACACAATACCGTAATACCCATGTATACTTTAGGAAATATCGCTATATTCACGGCAAACATCTGTCAAAATTTTCACATTTAGGGGTTGTGGGTTTTGTGTTGGTAGAAGTGGGTTTTTTTATAGAGCAGAATTCCAATATTTAAACTTGATACATATAAAGTGATATATCAGTTTTCGTTTATTAATTGTTTCACATACATTCTAGATCCATAGGTCAATGGGGGTGTGTGTTACGTATCAGCTTGTTCAAAGTAACATAAAAGAAAGTGAAGACACGTTTTGTAAATTTTAATAAAAAATTTGTTTTCCTAGAAAACATGAAATAATGTAAATAATTTAAGCAAGACTTACGGTTTACAGAAATGATTCAATTTTTGTTCAAAATAGAAATACAAGTCTGAAGTGTCTGAAGTTCCGGTCCAAAATGGCGGATGATCATGTCAGACGAAAGCTAACAGAACATTCCAGAATTAACACAATAAAGCACAGTTTGTGTTGTTCCGTTCCAATTTAGAATGCTTTCGGGAAAATGTTTTTGTTCAAATCAGTAAAGTTGTTCTCCAGGAAAACGGTTATTCAGAAGAAACGATGTAAAATTAGCTCCTCTAATAAAAACATGTTCTACGTAAAAATACGAACAGACAACTTCTAGCACAAATATACCTTTTTTAAGGTGATAGAAGTTATATAATTGACTCTACGTTTGTGTATGATTTGATTACGACTATCGACTGTTGATTCTCGACTACCAATGTCTGTCAGTGTGTACGTCTTAACAAAAATCTCAAACATATAAATGAAGCTAATACGTTGTTTGAATTGCACGCGCACGAGGACGCATGCAATTTCGTAATACTTCTGGACATTAGGAAAGCCTGACCCAGTATCAGCCAATCGTTTTGATAGCTATTCCAGAATGTTTACTTGTAATGAATTTGTTATCATACACAGCACGTGCTCACATAGTGACATCTACGACTCAAGTAAACACAATGTTTTCAACGACATATTAGACTGATATTAATTTAACCATATTAATAATTACATGTAATAAAAAAAATGAAATAAAAAGATTTATACAAAATTGTTTCCTTAACACACACAATTTAACTACAGGATCGTAACAGGGGGTCACGTGCATTTTAGATTCTTCCTGCTCGTGCATAACTAAAATATATAATTCCAAGCTTCTTGTTGTAGCATCTTGCGGCACACGAGATATTAGAGCGAACTGTGATTTACTGCAAATACGCTCCTTGTCATGCAACAATAATATCGAGAAGAAGGTTCTTTACCCAGTTCTATTCGCGCTGACTATGTCCAATAAAACTTAAAGGAATTATTTCTGAGTATCAATTTAATTTCTGTTTGGTTGTTATTTTGTAATGATAAAATTAAAGTAGGTGAGAAATATTGTTTTGATTAATGTTATTCCGTTTCTCTAAATCATTGGTACCCAAAAAGGAAAGGGGAGGTGGGATTACCGAGGGTAGTGCTAAAGCTGCATACTGTTTTTACTGAATAAGGCAGTGGGCGCTGAGGATAACTAAGGGGACAGTGGCCCTAAAAAGTTTGAGAACCACTGCTCTAAATATTGCGAAATTAACTTTAGTTAAATAGTTTCTACTACTACTATTGTTGCTGCTACTGCTACTAGTGTTATGATATACGGTTGAAGGAATTATGGTGCTAATTCAGTTCCAATAGTAAACCTATGCAAACACCGTGCTATTAAAATTCAATAACTTCAAATGTTTTTTTGTTTTTATTCACTTTCAACTAGGATAAGGTCTCAAAAGAGTCTTTTTCCTGGTCACCCAAAACTGTATATACTCTTTTTAATGTTTACCGATTTCTAGGCTGGTTCCCATTTATCAATACAATTTGTACCGTATATCCTGAAAGATATCTAGTAACCAATCATCTTGTCTCGTTTTTTTTTTTTTTTTGCTGAAGACTCTCTTGACTTGGTGTACTCAATTCTTGTTTGTGAATGACATTTATGATGCATAAACGTCGCTAAGAAAATAATAGGTAAACTATATAGCTTGTCGATGAAGTTACTTAGTGATAAAGCCTTGTTAAATGTATCTTTGGTCGAAAAGAGACAACACAGAACAATCAAATCCAGTGAGTCTTTGTTCCACGTTTATTGTTGTCAGGTCACCAAATGTATGTATACATAGATGAAACATAAATGCTAATCAACACTGTTACGCAATATAATTAGCATTGTAATACGCAAGCAGTCACAGAGCGCCTCACAAAAAAGCACACTGATGCTGGCTTCAGGATTCACGGTACTAATTCAGTTCCCATAGTAAACCTTTGCAAACTCGATGGTATTAAAAATTCAATATTTTTAAATTTTTAAAATTTTTATTTATCAGTATACATGAAATCTGGATGCTGAGTCGTTTTAAAAAGTTTGGGGGCCCTAGGCACAAACTCTAACCTTAAAAGTAACGAGAATTGTGCCTCAGTCTCAGATATAGAGTTTTGCATTGCATTTCCATGTGCATATGTGGCATTTTGTAATTTATCAATATAGTACTAAACTGCTAACACAACTGACACCAAAATTTTGTGTATGGGTTGTAGAGGAGACCCTGCTGCGCGGGGCCATAGGCACTTGCCTCACGTGCCTATGCTTTAAAACGGCACTGCCTCGATGTCAACTTCCGTGCAGATAAAAAGATATGATTAGCGATATTTTCTCGACCTACATGCGTTTAAAACATATGCTTTCAATTCCGCACCAAAGAGTCAGGTGCTGATTGATGTAATGACTGAAATTCCATCACTAAAACAATGTCTCTATCTTTTTTTCAGTTACAACAAGAATAAGTTCTTAAAAATTCTTTTTCCTAAAAAAAAAATAACTTACATTATTAACCAATCCGGGCTGGTTCCCATTTTTTCATACAAATAGCAACGTGTGTCTTTCAATACAACAACCGTTGTCAACCGTTTGTAAACCCATTCAATGAACTAACGACCACAAATTCACGAAAGTATAATTTGATATTTTATTGTTATTCCTAGTCTCACAATCCTGTGATTTATCAGTTTGCTTTTTCAGAATCGCAGATGGTTATTTCATGTCCAAATGCTTAATACAGACAAAATTCAAATTTCTTTTGGCTAAACACTTGTACGCTTGAGTATCCCAAGAATGTTCAGAACGAAACTAATCCATTCGATCATAAGTCTCATGAACACTTTACATTACAACTAATTGTTCATAGTACTTTGTTAATTACTCGTTTTGAGAAATATTGTAATAAACTAGGGTATGTCTTATTTACGTCTGTGTTTATAGCTTTGTTGGATTTTGGTGATTAGGAGCTTATTATGGAGTCCGTGTAGGGAAACTTGTTGCTGTTGCTGTTGTTGTTGTTGTTGTTGTTGTAGGCTTTAATGTCATTTTCAGCGCAATATAGGCTATGCATGGCGGTCGGCATAAATGGTAAAGGAAGAACTCGGGAAAACGCCAGAAAGAACCACCTACTGGCAGTGCCGGATTTAGGACACACGAGGTCCTGTGCTAGTTAAGTTATGAGGAGGCAAGCCCGGTAGGCTCACACACGTAGTTAGGCAAAAAATAACCACAGACTTTTAAAACATTCATCGTACATTTTTTTGCCAAGAAGATGCATCCTCCCAACCCGACCAAAAAGGGGCCCTGGGCATAAGCACACCTTATCACAATGGTAAATCCAGTACTGCCTACTAGCAAGCTTTCTCAAATACCCACATTGGTCGAACGTGAGACTGGAAGCCATGCAGAAGTGGCATGGCAGTGATCCATAACGGTGATTTCTTTAGACCACTCGCTCACTCTGGGCCCCTGTGTTTTTTCAAAACAAGTAATTAGCAAAGTTATAGGAATAGACATCATAAGTACATGATTTGTAAGATTTTATGGCATCAAAGATTAGTGTCTTAAAATGGACCCCTTTCGTAACATAAGTAGTTTTAGGTGTACGAGATTAGTAGTTTGAGATAGGAAAAATTCTTTGTGTTAGTTGTTTTGATCGTGTCTCGTGAAGTATGTCTACTGAAAGGATTACTGGTGAGAAATTCAAATGTGAAAAAAAAAAATAAAAAAAAAAAAAATAAAAAAAAAATGCAAGTGTGAAATTAGAGTCTCGTGGGATGTAGTAATTAGGTGATTAGAGAAACTATGTATGGTATTCGTGCGGCTAAGAACCAATCAGTTCACAACGGCTGTTGTTTTGAAGTCTATGGAAATTGGAAAAACAATGGATTTTAAAGCAAGCTCACGAAAAAGTTGTTTGATTGGCTATGTAGTAAAACTCCTTTCTCATAACAAGATCTTTTAATCGCCGATTCTCCATAATGAAGCAAATAGTTGCTAAAATGTGTGTGTGTGTGTGTGTGTGTGTGTGTGTGAGAGAGAGAGAGAGAGAGAGAGAGAGAGAGAGAGAGAGAGAGAGAGAGAGAGAGAGAGAGAGAGAGAGAGAGAGAGAGAGAGAGAGAGAGATTTGGGTTTTTAATGTAGCTTTAACATTTGTTCAGTCATATCACTACGATATCTGTAGTGTGGCAGTTTATAGGTATGTTTAGCACGTGGGCATCATGCTATAGACATATAGCGTCATGTCCCACCCAGTTGCAGCATATCCCTGAAACCAGGCCGGACATTTATAACACAGTCTCTTAATGCTGAACGCCAACCGAGGCAGCTGCTAAAACCATTTTTAGATCCGCTCCGATGGCCTAGTGGTTGGAGCGTCCGCCTCGGATGCGGGAGGTCGCGGGTTCGAAACCCAAACGAGTCATACTAAAGACTTAAAAAATGGTACTATCAGCTGCCTCGCTTGTCGCTCAGCATCAAGAGGTTAGTGTTAGGACTGGTCGGCCTGGTATCAGGATAATGTGACAGGGTGGGACATCATACCACATGCCTGCAGGATGATACCCCATTGCTAGACATCACTATAAATTGTAACACTGCGGACATCGTAGCGATATGACTGAAAAAGTGTTAAAAAGGTACTTTAAAAATCTAAATCACAAACGCACACACAAAGTACCATTTTTATAAGTCTTTGGTATCACTCGACTTGGGTTCGAAACTGCGACTTCCCGCATCCGAAGCGGATGCTCTAGCCACTAGACCACTGAAGCTATAAACATAGACGGAAATATAAATAGCACATTCCTTAGGCTTGTTACATTATGTTCGGATTTAATCATTAACTATACAATGGCTCAGAAAGGTGTTGAGCGGAAAGGAAAGTATGATTAAACAAAATAATGTTAGCTCTGGCTTATGACCTGGAAGATATGACGTCTAGCGCAGTATGCAACACATAGTAAGCCCTTATTCCCTGAAAATACTAATTTATATTCCATTTTGCCCTGTAAATACAAGCATACTACGAGCAAGTGTATTGCAAAGTGAATTGTCTTTGCTTCATGAAAGATGGGATGGGTAGGGAATAGCAAACAAAATCTTTAATCGAAATCATAACAAAAGTGTTCTATGACTGTAACCTTGACCCAAAGATGAAATTGTTGTGAGGACGCTGCAAACTGAATTGCCTTTGTTTTATAATGGACATCAGAAAACAGAAGCCATCATTTGATTAGAAATACGGGTAAATGAAAAATACCACAATAATTTTTGAGGCAAATTTCCGATAGGACTATATCTAACTTTTACTGCGAGGTTAAAGGGGTAAAGGTATTTGTAATTAATTTTCTATAATTAATCAGGAGGCATCTAAGCATGAACATAAACCATTAAGAGACAAAGGAAATGTGGCATTAAAGTTGTTCTGATGGAAACTTTCAATATATACTGTTCTCATTCAATATATAAATGTTCTTATTCAGTATATAATGTTGTAATATATAATTTTCTTATTCTTGTTTTACAGTTCCTATTATGCCTCCTTGACCAAAAATCAGAAGCTTACAACCGCAGTAAAGTCTGATAACTGAAATTAGTCCAAATCAAACAGCTTTGTTTCGGTCAAGCAAAGAACATTAATTTCTAATGGGAAAAATACAAATCCGGACGATTTAATTTTAAATTAGGTTCATAAACACTTCGAAGACCAGTATATGTATTTCATCTGGAGGGGATTTGGCTGTTCTCCTGCATCTCGAAGATTTCAGAATCCATTCCGTCCTATGTTAGAATTGTTTGTTTGTTGAAGTTGTTTTATTCCATTTTCTCAAGAACTATATTTTTTCGATCCCTTTCACGTACCGCTCTCATTTTGGCATGCAAAGGCTTTTCTTCGCTTTCCAGTCTCAAGAGAACTGCTCGATTTGAGGCTCAATTTTTTCAACGTTTGGCACGAGTTCTCTGTCCTTAAGTTGCTCAAACATTGCGACGAAAGCACGGTTGTTGGTTTGTGATTCCCGTGCATTTTTACAAGGTTTCTTATGTTAAACTAAGTTTAATATCTTCAGAAACCTTCATTTCAGTTGGTATACAGATTTACAGAGCAGTCTCAGTATCTTCGATTTTTTCCTTCATCCCAAAGAATATGAAATTCTATATGGGGAATAATTTGAGGCAATGGTGTATCGTCTATAGTTAGGTAGGGCCGTGCTTAAGAGTCCTTGTCCGGCAGCGATCCTTCTCCTGTGACATTGGTTGGATCATGCAGTATAGATTTGTTATGCTTTTAAAAACGACGTTCAGTATGAAAATATTGGTCTGCATATCATGGATAATGGAGACGTAAGGAAATGTAATGAAACAACAACGGCAACAAAAAATCTCCCAAAATAAACTAGTAGATATGTCGCGTGAACGGATCGGGTGTTTTACCTCTAATAACTCTGACTGTATAGCGCCTGTCTAGACCAAACCTAGACGTCGTAGGTTTGAGATCTTGTCTGGTCGTGAATTTACTCTCCTGTGACACACTTAAAGATCTCATATGTGGATCACTTAGTGTTTCCTTCAGATCGTTTTTTTTATCTCTTCAATTTCTGAGTCTCCATGGAAACGTTACGTTGGTTTACATATTTAGCGAATGTTTGTCGTTTAACAGGGTAAAATCTTTAATTTTTCAGATCGAGTTCGTCACTTCAGAATTATTGATGTTAGTTGCACCAGTTTTTAGATTCGTTTTCAAGCAAATGTTTCGATGCAGTTTCCGTAGTGTTCCTTTGATCTGACAGAATTTTGAAAATCTTAAGACTTTATTAAAGAAGACTTAAGCTCATTGTGATCTCAAGAAACTACATATGCTGCTCTTTCCACTCAGTGACGAAGTGTTGTGAGACTGCTCAGCATGGCTCAGAATTTGTTGTTGTTATGGGGTTTAACGCCATTTTCAGCACAAGATAGGCTATACATGGAAGAATAAGCAGGAAAAAAAAAAACAAAGCAAGAGCCACCCACGAGAAGCTGCTGAAAAGTTTCTTTAGCTGAGAATGAGTTTCGAACTCACGCAGTCAGAGATAAGTTGGCAGTGATCAGTAACGGTGAGCTCTTAAGACCACTCGGCTCCCATGGCTGAAGAACATGAAAGGTATTAAACGATTTGATTCACGTTTAGATTTCTGAAGGCTGCGTTTCCATTGGTTTATTCAAAGGTCACCAGAACATGACTGGTAAGCATTGCTATCAGATCTTCATGTAATACAGCAGAGATCTGATTTGAATCAGATTGAGTAATGCAACTGGTGTGGGAGTCTTAGATTCTGGATTGTCTGGGAGCGATTTGAATTTGCCTATTAATTTCTGAGAAGTTATTGGACTATCTTTAGACACAGCAGACTTTTTCTGTAGAATCGACGACCTCCTCCCTCAGTTTGATTATAATCGGGATCTACTTATAATAAATAGATCTGGCAGGCTCTGAATTATCGGTTCAATTATTTTTAGTACTCAGTCACACAAAGCACTACATTTTATGTTGGGAAATGTTATCGTTATATACTTTTTTTTTCTCGATGTTTTACATTGTTATGGGTTTTGCTTATTCTTATCTAGGAGATGGTCGACCACGGTGTTCCTGCCCGAATCGAGTAAATAATAACAAAGATCTGAACAGAGATATAGAATAGAACAACACGACCACCCAGCCACCCCGTGCGTAATATATAACAATTAAATCAATTGCATAAACAAATTGAATTTGAACGTGACATTTTAATGATTCAATTCCTCTTAGAAATAGAGTTACCAAAATTCATGCGAATTTCAATTAACCGTTCGGTTACACCAATAAAAAACTTCCTCATATAATCAAGTGACCGATGGAACTCAAATTGCAGACATGTCAGCAACACAGGGTTGCTTCCGATCTTTCAAATTACTGTTGGTGATATGTCGGCGTAGCCGTACTTCTTTTTTTCTTCTTCCTCTTACTCTTCTAGCCTCTTTGGGTCATCAACTGTCTTGGTTGTAGACTTTGCTGGTTTCCACTATGCAGTACAGGTATGGAACTATTTTTTCCTTTAAATGAACACATACTACTGATTCTACCTAATGGCCCAGTGATTAGAGCTTCCACCTCAAATGTGGGAGGTCGTAGGTTCGATTCCCGGTCGAGTCATACCAAAGACAAAAAAGGTACTAACAACTGCCTCGCTTGTCGCTCAGCATTAAGAGGTTAGTATTAGGATTGGTCGGTCTGGTGTCAGGATAATGTGACTGGGTTGGACATCATGCTATATGTCTGAGACATGATGTCCCGGTGTTAGTCATCACTATAAGCTGTCACACTGCAAACATCGTAGCTATGACTGAATATTTTTTAATGCTACGTTAAAATTCCAAATCACACACACAGTACCTGACTTAAATATGTGTCAGGAATTTTTTTTTATTCTCCAGTGATAGAATAATATTCCCACTCTTATTACGTCAGATATCATCCATCGGAATTCAGCATATCTAAACTATGGTCAGTTTGCAAACTTATACTGATATACACGCCTTACCATAATAATTTAATGTCTTTTTAGCGACTACTCGCATTCCTAACCGGAACCATGACATAATTATACATCTTTAATCATTATTACTGCGGCCCTGTGTGCTGTAAATCACTGGCTGTCGGTGTTCTTTGCAATTGTAAAGTAAACATTTATGTTGGGCTTACGCTTGTCCAGAACCAAGTTCATTATCTACTTGACCTGAATAATTTATTTTCTTTTCTTTTGTAAACAAAAAATAAATATCTAAGTATTCTCTTTGTTTGGGTTTAACATTAGGATTATTATTAAAGAAAATATGTTTATTTGGGTCTGGTTCTAGGGTATTAGAATTACCCTAGCGTACCTGATATAGTTCATGTTATGTATTATAATGGTAGTAACAGACCTTTTAATTATGATTAACATTTTATTTTGTAAACATCAAGAAGTTTCTAGAAGGTTATTTTTCGTTCGGTAATAGTGACGTTTAGGAAAGACTAAATGAGACCCGATGTCAAGTAAAAGACTATAACATATTTTCACTGGAAAAATTATGCACTCGTGTTTTAAAATCTAATAGAATAAATTTGTATTATTGTCGTGTCTAGAAGTAATTTTTCCTGGAATTTATTTTTTTTCATATTATTTATGTCTCTGGAAGTACAGAGTTCTCATAAAAAGTAATATTCTTTGACAGAGATATTCACTGGGATTTATAGTGAATTCAAACCTAGAAATATATTACTGACTACGACACAGCGGACCAAAGACACATCAACACATTCAGTGTTGGATTTAACACCATAAAAATATTCAAATTTTGATTTAACATTATAAACTATTCCAATTACGATTTAACACTATGAACTATTCCAATTTTGATCTATCGCTATAAAACTATTCCAATTTTGATTTAATGTGTTTTATAATATCTTTTACTTACCATGTAAAGGGATGCCACATGAGTTGTAACAGAAAGTCAAGTTGGGTATATAGTACCTCAACATTTACATTGACAAATACCGCGTCATTTAACAAGAAATATCGGCTTCATATCTTCACTTGAGTGGCGGTGCGAGTAGGCGGGGAGAGGTGCCCCAGGCGAAGAGGAGGGAAGCCGTCAGGGCCTTTTTAAAAATCAAACTTTCATAATATTTCTTCTCATCTTAATGTGACGGTGTCTCTTGTTATCAAAACTTATATTTAGGAGGTTGTAACTGACATTAAACATGTTGTTTGTAGCAAACTAGGGGCTCAACTAAAGAACATTGTCATCGGACAAATTAAAACCCTCGCGCTCTGACTACTTCACTTTCACCAAAATTATTTTCTTATAAAAGTCAAAGGAAAAGTCACAAAGGGGTCAAATTACATTCTTTGAAGTTTTAAAACTTTTTATGTAAAAAGAGAAATGCCCGTTTTAACGACAACTAGTTTAATTCCTTGCTGAAAGATCTCAATCACGCTTTTTGTCATAACATTATGTAATGTGAGGAATAGATTGCCAACAGTGTTATAAATATTGCCTAAACGACACCGATTGAAGTTTGGAAACGATTTAGAGTCGTTTTGATGAATTCAAGGCCAGAGAAAGGTGTTAAATCATCACAGTCTATGGTTGGTTCTCCTTGCTTTTTTATGCCCCAAATGGATCTACTAGTTCGATCCAGAGATGGAACTTCGGGAAAGCTCTCTAAGCTGCTTTTGCGTATTTGAAGCTGACAGATGGCAGATCAAAACTAATTTTACAGACTTGAATTAATTGGTGATAACGACTTTATCCTTCTTAGCACATATCGGCTTTTATCAATGTACATTAACATCACTAAAACTTATTGTGTTTGTATCGATGTACATTAACATCATTAACACGGATGGGTTTGTATCAATGTACATTAATGTCATTAACACAGATCGGTTTTGATCAATGTACAATAACATCATTAACATTGATGTACACTAACATCATAAGTTTTTATCAATGTACATTAACATCATTAACACGGATGGGTTTGTGTCAATGTACATTAACATCATTAACATGGATGCGTTTGTATCAATGTACATTAGCATCATTAACACGGATGGTTTTGTATCAATGTACATTATTATCATTAACACCAATGGGTTTTTGCATTAATGTACATTAACATGGATGGGTTTGTATCAATGTACATTAACATCATTAACATGGGTAGGTTTGTATCAATGTACATTAATGTCATTAACACAGATCTGTTTGAAACAATGAACATTAACATATTAACACAGATGGGTTAGTATCAATGTTCATTAACATTATTAACACTGATGCGGTTGTATCAATGTACATTAACCTCATTAACAAACGTTGGTTTGTTTCAATGTACATTAACGTCAATAGCAACGCCTCGGGAGTAACGTATCATTTCGTAACAGGTTGAAAGAGCATAACTTGTATAATTGTCTTGTATTTTAATTTAATTTAGTGTCATACAGTTCAGTAGCTTCTACGTAGATATGTAGAATAGACACATACACGTAGAATACACACATACATATAGAACACGCACAGACATGTAGAATACATGCAGACATAAATAATACATTTAGTTACGTTCCGCCGCAACCCATGGTGTCTGTCTTGATTGACTCAAACTTTGATGATGTTATTGTACAAGTTATCAAGTTCGTGCTATGGCCAGTTAACTTCGCTTGTGACATGGAAGCTGGACATTAGTTATGAATACCATACAAAGGTATAACTATTTTAAGTGGGAATCACGACGTTTATTAAGCAGCTGAAGTGTGATGCATGAGGAGAAATGACAGCAGCTTCGCTAGTGTATATCATACATCTGTAAATTCATCTCCGCCAGATATATTCAAAAGCATTTAATAAAACCCTCAACTTTGACGTCTTTCATTCGCTATTTAAAATGTTTATACTATCACGAAAAAAAAGGAGCCATCTACAGGTTCTGCTATTGCTATAGTTTGGGTGTCCTATTAGTTTTACACAAGTCCTGCTTTGCTGTATCTACAGCGGATAATTGTATGCGTTGTAGGAGTGATTCAGCTGGAAACACATTTTCTATCCTTTTTTAGCAAGAGCTGTTGGAATCAGAAATATAGGAAATGGAGGGTGGGAGAGAGATCATACAAATAAATCAAACAAAGCAACTATGTTAAACAGTGGTATATTCACAGTACACATTACTCTAAACAACGAAAGCAGATCATTTAGTACGATAAATAAAGGAATTTATATTTCACGTTTTTTCAGGGTAATCTATAAACTGATGAGCAACACCTAGGGAATTTTCATTTAAACAGACACCTTCGCCCGAATGCCTACAGTGTAACGAATTGTTTGCCAGTTTTTGTTTTAGTTTTTATTTTGCTTTTGTTTTGTTGTTTTTCCTTCCTTTATTTGGGGGAGGTGTTTTTTTTGGTTTGACGTTTTTTTTTTTTTTGGGGGGGTCATTAAGGGTTTTGCGATTTCTGGCGCTCCCGGTCTTTTTTTTTTAATATACATCAAGGGAAGAATTCATTTTATCAGTTTTGATGGTTGTTTTATTTTTTGGTGTGGGTAGGTGTTTGTTTATTTTCCTAATAACAAATAGGCTGTATTTAACTTGGAGATACATAAAACTTAGTCTTCTTGTACTGACAGAAAAATTACGTTCTCATTCCTAATATAGCTTAAAGAAATCTCAGAGCCTAAACACAAAACAATAGTGATACCGTTTCACTACTGCAAACTTAAAATAATTTTTTAACAAAGTTTAAATTCTACTGTACGCCCAACGTGTGCATAGACAATATGTTTCATCGGTAATATGATTCTTCAACATGCTGTATTGCAAATATTTCGAAATGCATAAGCGTAGGACGTATTTTGAACATTGCATATAGAAAGAATAGGCCTTATTTTGCAACATTAAAGAAAAAAAAATAGTTAAAACTAACTTGAAATATTAATGAAAAGGTGGCAGTAACATGAATAAAGTTGTACGAAATCGCTGCAAGACATTTACCACCACCACCACCTTGACAAAAACAAAAAGAAACAAACCAAAAGCATATATGGAGACGTTATAACTATTTATTGTTGGGCAATAATAATGCACCCCGATTTGTCGTAGTCCTGACGTGAATGACAGGCCTCGCTACGTAAGCTAACTCGGCACTGGTGGCATTATGGAAAGGAGGCTTTTAAAGAGTAAAGAAGCAGAGTACAAGAAAAAGAAAATACTGCAATATCTCACACTATCCATGTAAACCTGGGGGCATGGCTCTAGTGGAGTGTCGAGAGGAAAAAATTCTTTACATTTTACTTGTAAGAAAGCGGATGTACTTAACCATACTGCATAGAAGTAACTAATCATTTAGAAGCCTACCGCCATAAGAAAGCTAGTTCCATTAAATAAGGTCTCACCGGACAGTTGTTTTGCCAAATTTTCATCCGACAATGACCTATTGCAGAAAAATGATCATAATTTTACAAAAAAGATACAAATAAAAACTAACTAATGATTTTTGTTGAAAGGATGCTTGTAAGATTCTGACTAAGGTATTAAGGTTAATTCCTTATGCAACTGGTGGTTTTGATACTAACCTATACTACCACCAACACCCCTCTTTTTTACATTCATTTTTGACAGAAAAGAGCTATTTTCAACCTGTTCCTGTGAGAAGCAGGCTCACAGAGTCAGTATGTACCTTATTGATCTTGAAAGTTCACTAGTACTGTAACAAATTAACATACTTTTCATCACCCCTCAACCATGTAGATTTTTAGATATTTACCTCTGAAGCATACACATGTAAATACGTAAGCCAAGTCGGATGCACATTTGCAGACTAAGTTACGCATTTGATCTCCAGTGCTAGTCTAACTGTGACAGGCAGTCACCAACAAGGCAACCCATTTACAAGCCTAACTCAAAGTAAATGTAAACCACATTACAGATTTAGCTTATGTGTGAGTTTATAATTGCTAGGGTTGTGATAATCAGGCTCATGCCTTCTACCTTAAAAATTAGGGGGGTGTCAAAATACGAAACTATCCAGTGAAACCTAAATTCTATATACTGCATTTCGGGCCTGCTGTAATTGACAGAAATGTTCCGTTGGGACGATCAGAAAACCACTTGACTAGTTAGAGGACTTGAGTTGAACGGACTCTGCTTAATTTGCTAGCTGCAATTTGTGGGCACTGAACAAGTCAGACAATAAATAGAAACCACAATCCCTAAAGCACCGTAAATTTTCCTTTATTTATTCTTCGATAAATAAAACAATACTATCGGAATAAATCCGTACACATCAATAACGCATGACTGAACAAAGAGTGCAGTAAAATTATTCAATTTGAATTAGCACGAATGGTTACCAAAGATGGACATTTATTCTGTGTATCTTTATTAAAGAAAAATATGAAATGTGCTATACGATAGAAAATGCAATCCCTTCCTAATTTGTAATAAATTATACGCCATTTCTATCCCGAATTAGTTTGCGTTGTTGAAAAGATAATCTTGTGGACTGATTTCTCAAATGCAAAGTATGCTTTGTACCTAATTCGAGTTCTGAACGATATTTGTCTTTTCTTCTTTCTGTTTTCGAATGTAATATATGACTACATCAACTGAATCTAAAAAAGCTGTACTCTTATATTTAACACGTTGCATTTAGTTTAAAATATGACAGAATTCAGGTGTACCAGTCTTTTATAATTTCATCTCACTTTCACACTTTATCAACTTTACTACAATAAACACCAAAACGTGAACAAAATAAATATAAAAAGGCACTATCATCAAACATAAATAAATAAACAAATAAATATTTAAATAAATAAAAGGGCTACCAAGTAATTAAAAAATAGTGTGTTCCTCACATTGCAACATTCCCATACTGCCTTGTAGGGGTAAACTTTTAAAAAGAAATTGTACATGATTTGAAAGACATGGAAAAATAAAGTATGAAGTGTGCGCTCTACCAGGTTCCTAGATGAAGTGGATGAATATGCTCACAAATATGGTGAACACTTGCCGGTAAATTAACTTAGACAAAGCCAAAGATTGATATTTTGCACTGGTGTATCAATACAAAAATGCAAACATTTTATTTTAATGTAACACAAGAGTAACCCTGCAACTGCGCGCGCGCGTGTGTGTGCTGTTGGTGGTTTGGGTCCTTAAAAAAATGAGGTTGTTTATGATAAAGCATATTTAAAATACAGAATCAGTCTAAATATACATTGGCGCATTCATATTAGCTAGCAACAGACATTGACAAACTCAATCAAAATATTCTGCTATGTTTAACATATAAAATATTTTACTACAACTCGTATGCGTATCCTGCAGTTTTATAACTTGCCATTGATCACTGGCGAAAAGAAGTTCAAAGTAAGCGTAATGTCGGTACTTGATTACGAATTATAACGATTGTTCATGAAAAGACTTTTGGTATCGTATTTATTTTTGACAGGTATATGTGTTTCTACGACATAAAAAGTGATTTTGATATCTCCATAGCATCCACTTCATACAGGAATCTGCCAAAAACTTCTTAAAGAATGTCACTCATTCACACTGTATATGATTCAAGGAAAATAACTGGGTGATTAAATATAGTCTGTAATCAATTTATGACAAAATGTTTGTGAAATGTCATGACACTTAATTTACAATCCTCTTAAAATATGCACGCACACAAATCTTGTATTAACTCACATTGTTGAGAAAAAAAAACTGTGTTGACACACGCGGGATTAACTATTAGAAGTTATATACGTGCAATAAATTTTAGGGTTTATTTACAAATGATTAAATCAATAATAAACCTAAAGAATAAAACTGCTACTTATCTGTCTATAAAATGCCAATAGGGTTCGGATTTTTGAAAATCTTACGTATACTGACAGCATTTGAATTTTCTTATTTCTTTTTTGAAATCGTAATTGAGAAAAATTATCAACAAAGCTGCAATGAATCGAAACAAAATTAAAATGCACCTCTCAAAATTTGATTTTCAAAACAAATGACCCTATCACAGGATGTAAATATAATAACATTCTGTTCACATAATCACGAAGTTACAAAATGTTCATATCATAGGTCGTACATATGGTAATACACTTTTCACAAAATCCTGGAATTGTAAACAAGAAAACATGGAGAAAGATGATGTCCTTAGTTTCGTGGCAGTTAAATAAGACAGGTGCGTTTTTTTTTTCTTTTTTCAGCGGGGGGGGGGGGCTCCAGCTGTTTAGATCAGTTGCACAGTGTGACAGCATGGACATGATCAGGCTATGACCCTGAATTTTTACCTTAAGCTATGTAGATTACATACAAAGGGTGATATCGTGTAACATGATCAGGTTAGGACACTGATCTTTGTGTTATAGCCAGGTTTAATTTGAGAACAAAACTAGTATACTAAAACTGTAATGTCTAACCATGTCGCCATTATATTCACTTACAATTAAACACGATTCTGCCAAAAAGGACCAGAATAAAAATATTTGCTTAGTATGGGTTTAATTCAATTACATTGTCGTTTTATAAATTATATCATGACGCCCAGATCTGATTATGCCACGTTTTTATAACACAACATATTTAGGTATACAACTTTCAAGGAATATATTATTTATTTTTTCCATTTCATTAAAATAACAGTGACTGGAATGGACTAGAACTATGCTGGCAGACAAACATTTCCAGGAATCCAAAGTTCGTCCGTTTCTTCTGTTCTTGTGTTTTATGTATAGATTACGTAGACTAACTTTGATATTAACTACAAACTACAACATACTAAATTTGGTAAACACAGTATGTTCTTACATATCTGTTTGGAGTTAACATGTTTATAAGACAGATGAAGTACAGTGCAGAGTTTTTTGCTGTGATCTTGAACCTGATATCATGGACAAAAAAATCGATGTACATGACTCTGACAGTTGTCAAGATATATCCAAATGCTATGTTTGGTTAAATCTATATTTCAATATTTGAAAAAAAAGTTATTTAAGTAGCATAATAAAATATTCATCAACTATATATCTGCAACTAGGTTTGATAAAAATTCATTCCTATCTGCTTACAACTTATTACAGCTTAACACCTGTGTCAAAACCTGGAGCATTTAAGACAGATTGCCGACCATCAACACATTCCTTTAAATACTACTACATACATCTGGGGAAAAATTCACTTGTATATGTATAAGCAACAGTGTTGATAAACTCTTAGAAGTACAAAACTGTAATCAACGACTCTGTCTTTACCTAAGGCCAAATACTCTGGTTGGCAAAGCTATTTTCATTCAAAACCAATTAAATATCGTAAGGAGTGCTTTAATGAAAACCTCATATGGATACCATAATTCATACACGTCTTGGACCACTCTAAAGAATATATCTCCAGATCCATGTCAGCCATTTTCAAAATCTGACTCGCATCATTTTAATTTATGAATAACTTCACATTACTTAGTTTAGATATCTTTAATTAAACTTCAATGTTGATACGAACGTCAAATCTAAGGAATAACAAGATAGTAAAGATGGTAAAATTGGAGGTTTAATTTTCGCCATTTTTATTAAGGACCAACAAGACATTACAAAAAGGCTTACTGAATGTGGCAGCAGTTTCCTGCATGAAGACCTAGACACGATAAAAGTCTTCAAGCAACAAAATGATCCACTGAGGAGGAGAAGCGATAACACAATTTTCAAGATCGTCACCGTGGCAAGTCATAATGGACATGAATTCGACACCATTTGTATTTACTTCCAGCTAGACATCACAAAAAAATCTTTTAATAAAAGCATATGTCGACATGATTTTCCATTCAGGTTGTGTAGCGACAACAAGAAAGTTATCAAGATGGCCGCCATGGTAGCAATACTGGATGTAAGATTAGTATCATTTACATTATGACCAACTAGACACCATAAAAATTCTTCTAGGTAAAAATCCCATGTCGATATACTGACCGGGAATAATATTTTTAAAATGGCCGTCTTGCCGGTCATATTTTACATCAGAGCAGATGTATCTCCATTTAGGATCAGCTAGACCATGGGGATGAAAGTGTTTATAAAGCTTTATGGCAGTCATCCAAGTAGTTTAGCAAGTGTAGCAATAATAAACGTGCACTATCGGACGGATGACGGACCATCGTTTAAGCTATTCTGGTCTATGACCAGTGGAGTTAAAAAGCATCAACAAACCGATTTCTTAGGAAAAGTGATCCAAACAGGTGTTTACAGCGTACCAGGGGAACAAATTGGATTCTGCATGGTCCAAAGTAAATGAATATAACACATTGTCCTTCATCCTTTTTTTTGTAACAGGAAATAAAAGGTTCTGCATTCTAAAAATTATTCAGCTGAGCGACTTAAGAGTTCACTGTGATTCGGCATGTTTAGTGGACAGTCTCCTTAAAATTTGTTACTCACTGTGGCTTCAAAAAGTAGACTGACACGTTAACAACGTCCACCTATGTAAGGTTCATATTAACAATTTCCAATCAAACCAGTCATTATTTGCTGTGCCTACAAAATAAACTAGAAATGATATTCTCAGCCAATAAATACGACATAGCAATCTTATTCCAGATGATTATCGAATACAAAGAACAGATGACTTAAAATATCTTGTAGTCGCTCCATCTCAACCTCGAGTCTTCGGAGCAAACTAAAATCTCATCCCAAATTCCAGTAAACTAAAATCTCATCCCAAATTCGAGTAACAAAAAATAAAACTAGCACACAAGCATCATCAAGTATAGAGTGCACTCTTTAAATGATGGACTCTTTCAAACTGCTTGGTCAAAAAAATATATGCTATCGTTAACAGTAGCACATTTAGATATTCTCCTTTAGCTGGAACCACAAAACAAGTTGCCCAGTAACGCAGCACATGCGGCCCTGACTGGGTTCTCCTCTCAGCCCCACACAGGGGCTAAAACAATGCCGTCAAACCAGGGGTTGTGGGAAGGTATGATTGCTAGCCAAAGAATAAACATTGCAGCCGCCCTCAGGAAATAAGATTGAAAAACATGGTAACGAGGCTGATGTTGAGAGCAATCAGTAGTACAAGGAGTTGTCGCTGCTGAACAAAATCCTGAAAGTACAAACAAAAACGAAACAATTATTTCCTAACTTTTTTTTAAACTAATACTAAAAAAATTATGGGAAAAGAAATAATCAAATTGAAAATAACATTATGAGAAATACTGGTGGAAGGAAGATTGCAACTGACGAGAAATGACAACACTTTAAAAAAATGTTTTGTTTTTTTAAATCCTACACAGGAAGCAAAAGGGTAATTTTATAATAACCATACTTTCATCACAATGTGCAACCTTATTTCCAAGACTGATTCATAGAACCTATAAATAAAATGGAACATTTCCTTTTTTAAACAATGTTTCGTTTTGGATTCTAAGCCAATAGGGTGATAACAACTTGAAAGTTAAAAAAAGTCATTCGGTAGTACCTCCACATAATATTTCCCTCCCGAAAACTAATTCTACTCTTTGTCCCGTTTTTATGCGAAATGTTTCTCAAACATGTCGTCAAGCTGTTTCGAAAAAATATGAGACGTTATATTCTTATTGGTGGAAGCAAAAAAGGCTGTTGGCTAACAATTTTCGCATATGGGAACTCAATTTTATCATATGATGTTTATTTACTAATGCATTTTTTTTTAGACATGTGTTGTAACACATTTTATATTATTGGCATAATTGTCACTACTATTGAACCTTATTTTGTTGGGAACATAATGAAGAGATTAGCGAATCGGATTGCTTTGATTTCGTTATTGAAAAGCCTGGTCCGTTCTGCAAACATTACAAATTTCTCAACGGGCCTGGAGAATATGCAAAGAAAATGAACATGAAAGACGTTAGTGATCATCTTGACGTATAGTTCATAAACTAAAATTAAATTAAGTCTCGCCAGAACATAAATTTTATACATAATTGTAATTCAAACGAGGAATTATCAAAAACAATCCTTCCATTTTTTGATCTCCTTACTTCCTCTCCTAACCTATCTGGGATGAAAATAACTTCATAAAACTTCATAATCGGAATTCAAACTTCTAGTATTGACAACCTAACTGAATATAAAATTGTGTATGGGACGCCCTCGTTGTCTCCCTATCCCCACTGCCAAATTCTTTTTGTAGAACAGAACAAAATAAATAGTCTGTCACGTAATAGGATTGACGGTCAATCTTACCAGGTTATACTTTGGTCTTAGCATTTACATTTAAAAGTGGCATTCAAAACACAAGAACATACCATAAACATTGTGTAACTGCATCTACTTTCTTAGAATTGAAATGCCATTCTTGAGATTTCACTTCAGATCAATATCTAAATTCAAATATATTGATAGCTGCATATTTTTTACATTGTATATTATTACAAGGTCAGTCAAATAACGTATATTCAACATATTTGTGAAATTAATATGAAGAAATTTGTGTAGAACAATTTCTGCCCATAATGAAAAAAACCCAAATAAATATGATACTATTACACCCCCCTTCCTTTTGTTGTTTTTTTAACCTTAATTTTTAAAAAATTATATTTCGTGGCACGTTAACAATAAATGCAGGTATGAATTCATATTAGTCCTCTCTGATCATTCTCCATTGTAGACATACAAATATGGACAGCTTTTTCCCTGCATGATGGAAGAAATTATTGCATGAAAATTATAGTTATCAAAGCTAATTTAAAATTTTGTTCCATAACTTAAGAACAAGCAAAAATGATAAATAATGGGACCTTGTATGTGCAAAACCGCAAATTCAAGTTAAAACTGCAAAACTCAGTATAGTTTAGATGAACTCTCATCCCCGGTACAGTGTGCATACAAGAATATGCATCTTTTTTTGGAGATTCTGAAGCAGAGTAAAGCTGAATAATTAAAAAATGTCGGCAATAGATATTGGACGCACACAGGACAATTTAAATACATGTACCTGTATAATCTTGGGTAACTGAGTGAAGGTAACTTACTCTGAGTGGAGGTAAATGAAATTTCTGTCAGATACAGATTCAAGAGTGCTACACCATTATGGATGCCTAACGTCACTCTGATTTTCAAATATAAGGAATTCTAAGCTGTTACAAGTTGCGTGGTCTTACTTTTGGAATAAAATAAATGCTATTCGTTAAGCCAAGTAAAAAATATTAAGTCTGCCATGCTAGAGATATTTGATTACTTTTTGCACAAATGACTGGTATAAAAGAAAAAAATACTATTTCATAAACACTTTTTAAGAGATGTTTACAACACCATTTGAACGTAACTCTGCAAAAAATAGTGACAAAGGCGACAGTATTCCCCACATTATGCTCTGAGAAACTGTTTAGCAATACTTACTTTTAAATCTCCTAAAATCACGGCTACATCACCTTGTCTGCGTCGCTCTGCTAATTCCTGTAATTTTCGGAGCTCCTCCCGCCTTATCGTGCTCAATTGATAAGCCTCTTCACGCGACATTGGTTTCAATTTCTCTGAAGTTTTGACGCCTGTTATATCTGGAAGACTTCCATGTTTTCCAGAACGATCCAAAGAATTGTGGCCTTCTAATTTATACTCCTTGGGTAAGTTTCCTTTAGAGGAAAAATGTGGTGGGTTGTCTTTCCTTTGAACACTTTTAACACGTTTTCTAATCCCGTTCTCGATGACAAATGTTTCTCGACTTCTTCCTGCTAAATTTTCGCTACTATGAGCCTGTTCCTTTTCAGGAGCTGTTTTTTTGCTTTCATTTTCTCCTTTCACGATGCTAGGAAGCGTTCGTCTGCGCTGCAAAGGACGGTGTTTGCTTTCGTCATAAATCGTCTCCGAGACCCCAGAATCTGGTGATGTGTCACTTGGGTGCATGCCCACATTGAAATGACGCTCCTCATTTGGAATTATTTCTCTTCCCAGTCCGCTATCATCCCGGTTAGCTGAATATTGATCAAAATGGTCATTAAGGATTGTGGAATTAAAAAGTTCACTAAATCCTCTACCCCTTCGAGATCCAGCAAGGAAACTGTATCGTCTAATTTTAAGTGAGGGGCTTCGGCTATGAGGTGAATGGTTGGGAATCATCACATTTTCTTGTGTCGAGTTTATAAGGGGATTTGGCGATTGATAGTTGCTATTTACATGCAAATAATTAAAATCTGCCTGTGCACTAGTCTTACGATAGTGTTCCATTTCATTGGGGATTCCTCCAGGATTATCGCCTTTTCCTTCCCTCACAGATTTTGAGCGCAAATGGGGGTTATGGTTTTGCATTCCTTTGACGTGGCTGAAGTCGTACGTATCCTCTGTCATCTGGCCATTTTGTTGCTGCTCCAAAAGCTTCTTTTTAATTATATCTGTTCCTGGAAATGGATGGAATAAGGTCTGCATTACGATCCGAAAACTAATAAATATAAGAATATGCAATAACCCAAAGGCCAGTTGCATTACTAAAGTACGGACCAATTTTAAAGACCAATAATTAAGAAAAAGTATAAAAATTTAAGTCTGACCTAATTCTGAGATTAAAAGCCAAGTATCTCAAGACCAGACTTGTATTCCAAGCGTTGATATCAATGACAAAGGAAAATCGGATAATGAACTAAGTACAGTGGTAGTCAATATCTTATATTATAATCTCTTAGCAAATTAAGAACCCTAAGTGTGTACCATTGTGAGCAGATATTGACACTTTATTCCACCTTTACTAGAGATATAGGCCAAAAGTTATAGAAAAGAGACAGGCATGTCAAAAGAGAGAGAAATATTTTGAGAAGATATGTGACCAAGTCCACGGCATGGACATTTTAAATTGACGCAGATGATGACGTCGTAGCGCTTAACGCCGATCGACATGTTAGGGTCGATGGCGTTATAAATTCATGCAGGATCTTTATGGAAATTACTGATAAAATAGTCATTATTGTAATTCGTATCACCAAGAAACTCCACTTTTAATGTTTTTAAATCATTTTTAAGCAAATTTACTGCACAAGAAGGCTTGGGGACTCAGTTCATTTACCTAGAAAAACTCTCGAATCTGCGCGCAGTATATATGTGCAAATTCCGGCAGACTCAATAAATAAAGCCCTACTTGCCGGTTTGTTTAGCCGCTCGTGTAAAATATTAGAAATTATTTCGTTGCATTTTGCAGATAAACTGGCTGGTATTCGTTTTATGCGTTATATCAACGTCTCTTTCCTATTGAAAACTTCGATCTTGAAGCCGTCTTGTAATTCTGTAAGATTATGTTAACTCTGACATTTGTGCCAACACCTGACAATCAAAAAGAAAAAAAAAGAAGTCTAAGGTTCCAGTGTTACGAATATGTAATTTAATTACTTGTGTGTTAGTTTTGAATTCATTTTTTAAACATTTTTCATTACATTTTGTTGTAATTATCACTTTCACAGGATTTGATATTTTTGAAAACATATTCAGTCTAATTAGAACATAAAAAGTTTTACATTATCATTATTTTTAGTTCACTTTGGTTCATTGGCTATTACCAAAGTTATTTTCGGCCCACGTGTTAGCAGAGTTGTGAAAAAAGAATTTCTTTTTTATTTACAGTGTGAGAATTTGATTCTTAGATAGGGCTATTCTAGCGTACGTGACAAATGATATTTTTACTACGCGGTTTGATGATTAAGTGATCATATGACCCATCAGACAGTCGCATTCTTACACCTCAGATCTCAAACTGTTCTTGATTGATGATGCCAGATTGTTTTAAAGTTTATTTTTTTTTTTGGAATTTAATTATTCTTTCTCTAGAAAACTACACAAATGCTACATATTTATAACATTTCTGGGAGAAAAATGTTCAGTGGAAATTTATTCTGGAATTCTAAACAGAACATTATAAATTGTGTTTTAACGAGGAATTGTTTCAGCCAGTTCAACGACCTCATCTGACGTCATCGCCTTCCATATTGGAACGTCACCGAGATTCGAACCTGGATTTAATTAGAACTGTTAGTGATAGGACTTATATTTTCTCAATTCTAGGATTCATTTTTGGATTATTTTCACAAACCCTAAGTCCTATTCCATATATTTACCTAGTTTTCTAGGAAAATAACTTATTTTCTTAAAATTTACAAAGCTTGTTGACTTCACTCTTTTCTTTTGTTACGTTTGTACAAACCTACACGTAACATCCGTCAAACGCTAATGCGTCCTCAGCAAGTAAATCCCATTATAACATGACGAACTGTGTCCTTTTCAACAGCTATTTTTTTTCAAGAAAGTTCCGACGCAGAATTTGAGAAATATCATGTTACTGATCTTGCAGACATTATAGACTTCCGACTTTTTTTGTCTGGAATTCAGGGAAAACTTTGAGGTGTCATGGAGGGTATATCTGGAAATATATGGAGCAAGTGTTGAGCGTTAGTTAAACATTGGCAAGTAGCAGGGGCAAAGGCTAGTTCTGGCTCAAATAAATTTTCGAACCTTCCAAACAAATATAAATCACCATTTCGGAGACCCCCCTCCCGACTCCATCTCAGAATGACTTTTTCTAAAATCAAAGTGCTGGTTCAGGCTCAAAGACTTATTTCAACCCTCGGAGATCCGTCACATTTTCAAACATTACTTTTATTGTTCACCCAAAATTGTTTTTATTTTTCACACAAAATTTCATAGTTTGTATGATAATTATTTTTATAACTGCTGACTCTCCATGGTAGGATATCCGCCAACATACTGTCAATAGTACGAAACTCGCGTATTATATCATCCATATATTTTATACCCCGTGAGTAATATCTGATCAAGTACTTATTTGTAAGTGATAATAACTGTTTTGCAAGCATTTATTTTAGTCACGAGTCGAGGTTCAATGTTTTACACGCTGTTTCAAGAGAAACACCAGTGCCGAATATGATTAACAAAAACGGATTTTATGATGCTCAACATGACATTATTCCAGAGCTGGTCATCAACAACGGTAAATGTTTTGGAATTTTATCCGAAATGTGGTTAAAATCAACTATACTTTTTCTTTTTACAATAAGTGATTAATTGCGGTGTTTCGGCTACAAATTCCAGACAACACCAACAAGAAGCTGCAGTTAATTTTTTATCAGTTGCTTCCAGTACAAATGTTTCTTCATCGTCATTATTTATCACTACAGATACAGTCCCAGAAAAATTATCGGTTGAATTACGCCATGGAAATGTGGTAAAAATCCCAAACTTTGCAGAACTAAATATGGACATCCTATATATACCAGTGACTTCAGCAATTTGTCTGATAGTGTTATTTTGCTGTGACTATGTTGCTGATGCTGATAATACTGTGTATACATTATTTTTAATGTGTTTGTGCGGAATTTTATAGATTCGTTTTTTCATCAATACTGGGGATAACACTGACAATATCGTTTAGTTTTATGCTAATATCAGCGAGTTTAATATCAACATGGACTCCCAAACAATTCGTTAGTGGTTCTGTTCTAGTTTCTGCGAAAGTTCATAAACAGTTGAAAATAATTATAAAAAAATCAGTACTAAATGTGGCCACTCCATCGTTGATTGTAGCTAATGAAGTTGTAATTGGAACTTCCTTATCATCGACATATTTCTTCGTTGCAGCATCAAAATCAGACTCTGATGTTCTAAGATTATTGTTACCATTATCATTCATATTGAGAAATGCTCACATTATATCACCGCGCACTAATACGTACTTAGATTCTTGATCATCAATGTTTTATTTTGTTGCAGCGTGTGTATATGCGGTAGGATCTACAAGGTACGTAATTTTATTTTGGTTCATGATGACATTACCCGTAAACGAATCACCAGCTCGCCTGATAAAATCGTTAACCGAGTTACCGGAATCTTGTATCTTACCTTGATTGGCAAAAGAAACAATATTATTAAAAAACCGAGGTAGGATTTCATAAAAGTATATCCGACAGTTGTACATTACATGTCTTTAATCGTCCTTGTTTGTCCTGAAAAAACGACTTCATTTTGATCTTCGCTTGTGATATTTAATAAATTATTAATCTCATTCTTAGATGATCGAGAATTGCATATCTAGATAAGTTACTTTGCTGACCTTTTGCTGATGAATTGCCTAATGTTGCTCCAAAGTTTGTGTAATAGCTCATTACTATTTATTGTGATACATAAAATTATAAATATTAGTCGTTTAATATTACATAAAATATATAAGAATAATGGTGAAGATATTAAATTTTGATATAGAACGATTAAATCAAAGACATAATAACGAACTTTAGGATTATCTCATTGTTGGTCATACAGGATCAGGTGAAACATAGTTGTTATTAAATTGTTATTAAATCTTTTACTCAACGATAACTTTAACTCTGATAAGGTATATATTTATACAATTAACCAGCAACAATATAAATACGAATTATTAAGAGACTACAACGATAAATTTTGTAATGAATTTGACGCTGGCGATATATTTTCTATAAAAGAACCAGAAGAACTTATTCTAGTTAACGAACTTGATTCATCCAAGCATAACATAATTGTATTTGACGATATTTCGCTAAACAACGGGGAGATGAACAAGGTCAGACGTTATTTTTCATTATCGCGAAACAAAAAAATGTAATTTTGTCTATCTTGCTCAAGGCTTTTACAACGTCGATATAATAATCAGGTGAAATACGGGCTGTTTTATATTATTTCCCGGACTTAGCAATATTGATGTGAGAAATATTGCAAACGAGCAATGTAGTGATGTAACGAAAGATAAATTTATCGAATTATATCATCCAGCAACAAAGGACAAATAGAATTTCTTTTTATCTGACAAGCTAACGTGTGATCTGGTTAAAATGTTTCGTTGTTGCATCAGCACGTTTTATAGGTGAAGTTTGTAAAGCGTATAGAAAATAATGGACAAGCATCAGCAAAGGATATAATTATTAAAGAAGTGTATTTAAACTCGAGAGGCTTTAAAAACAAAATTGGAAGAAGCTCTGCGTGGACAAGTTCAAGCAAAGGAAGCAACTGCTAAACTTTTCAAACCTGTTAACGAAGCAGTTTTTGGCAAACAACCAGAAATATCTGCACTATCCGCAGACGAGCTTAAACAATTACAACAAAAAATTTGTTGTAATTTGAGAGAAAGATCGAAAGATCGAAAAAGAATAAAAAATTGTAGAAGAACTTGTAAACTTGTAAGATACATTGCTGATCCTGTTGTACGACAGGCTGAGTTTGACAGATTAATAAACAATCCTCTTGCACTTCAACATGTAATAGTAAGAATGACAGTTAATCCAGCTGAGTTAATGAGGTTAATAGATGTGTCGGAGCAACAAAATGATCCAAGAATGTGTGATAAAAATAATACCTATTAGATAATCTATAAAATTTTACAGAAAACAAACTAGGACGAAAATATATGATGATCTGCATAACGAGTTTATTGAAAAATATTTAACAAAAGAAAATCTAAAAGATAACATTAGAAAGTGGTCATAAGATTATTACAAAAAACACTGATATGTATTTTACAAAAGAGTATACAATGACTTTTTGAAAGCCGATGAAGAAATTAAAACTGTTACAGATGTATTTCCTCTGTTAGATACAATAATAGAAGGAATTGTTGCTGAAAATGTACTTAAAACAGCAAATCGATATCGAAATAAACCAGGAGGTTATGCTAAGGGCTGAAGTTTAAAAAAAAATACTTAATGAGTGTGAAAGAAAAGGAAATGTAACATTACCAGAAGAAACCACTGTATCTGGAGTGAAAGTGTTCACATTAAACGCAGAAATAGTCGACCGACGTATGCTGATATAATCCAAATAGGTTGGTAATGAAAGCGCACAGATCTATAACGAAATTGTGGATATACTAGACCATCTTAGATTGAGCGGATTACAGTCATTGGACGAGTACGAAATTTCTACGCTTTGATTTAATTTAATAGAGGTGATCTTATATAATGTCAACCACATTATTACTCGATTTGTCACAGACAACTGGAAACAGCACAAATTTTTCTGTTTATTACAATCCACCAATACAATTTGATCCTGAAAAACAGTATAAGATTGGAATAATTTCCTGTACAGCATGGAACTCTATAGCTAACGTGATAACTAGACTAAACGACGAATTTACATTTATCCACGTAAGTTTGAAAATTCGACATCAAAAACGTTTACAATTACACAAGGAGCCTACAACATAACTGATTTGAATAAAACGAAAAAGAGCTGTCAACAAAGGCAGGCGGTGTTGTAGACAATTTGAACTATTACCAAACTATAATACGTCACATTCTAAAATAACATTAAAAATGGCATGGCGGTCGATTTTTCATCATCAAAAAGTATCGCAATACTAATAGGATTTCATCATCAAGTATGTGATTATATTAGAGAGACTCGTTGATCGAGCTGATCAAAACGATTTTATAATGCAATCCGATGAGGTGGCTGAAGGACAGTTTGCTATTACAAGATTAACACTGTGGATGTCATGAGTTGTCAGCTTTGTGGCTAAAACGATGGAGCTCGAATCGTTATTGACCGCTTAGACTAAAAAAATATATTTCCAGCCAAACAGGATTTATCAAACAGCAATTCCTAACGCAACTGATTACACATGGCGTGTGACAACCACTCCTAACGACCAACTACCTCGACACTTGTTCGTCGTATTTCAACGACAAGCACGTCGTAGTGATCAAGAAATGAACAACTCCGTATTCGATAACCCCAACGCTAGACGAATATTTGGGAGAGTAAATTCTAAATAATTTCACGAACGTGCAATCAATTTTGCTGTAGACGCAACCAGAAACATATCTCGGCCGTATATGTACCTCATGGAAGCAATGCAAAAATATCAAGACGCCGACAGTGGATCTCAATATCGGTGGAAGAGTTTCGTTCACTCTATCCTATCTTTTATTTGATGTATCAAAGCATTCCGAACGAGCTATCGGATCTGATATTGAGGTCACATGGACACTTGCCGTACTGCCAGCCGAACAGTATAACGTATATGCGTTAGTTGTCAGTGATAGATTCTTGATATTTGTCGCGACTAAAGGAAAAATGACTGTACAAGTTTAATCTAACAATGAGATATAACATCATGAAAACCAAATACACATCTGGAGAAACATACCTAACATCCGGCCTGGTTAAAAATTGTTAGCGACGGTAGCTAAACACAGCTCTGCTTCTTTAATGTTATCTCCAGGGACTTCAAATAAAACAGCGGTTAAAGTAATGCTATCGCAACAACAGATCACTAAACTTGATAAAGAAAACCCTTTTGTTCTTAGACTATCTGTTTCGCGGGTAACATCGATGTCGAAACATGGCATATTTTTGGAACCAGTACTTTCCGTGATAGCTAGCAAAATGTTGCCAGTGCCTGCAACATCAGGGGCAATATCTGGCGCAACGGAGAAAACAGTTGAAGGTCGTGGAATCAAACAAATCTAGTGCCAATGACATGGTCGTTTAGTTTTATGTAACAATAAAAAATAAATGCTAGCGCCAAAATCGTCGAAAACAGAAAACAACAAAATGCAATAGAACAAAACAAGGAGGATTTCTTCCAATAGCTCCTCTGTTAGCGGGAAGTATTGTTCCGAAACTACTAGGAATCGGACGTGAAATGACTACCAGGTACCAGACGCCGTTGAGTAATTTTGATATCCTTACAAAATTGAATGACGTTGTCTGACGAATTCGATGACGGACCAGCAAGTGGTTCGTGCATTGTAAATATAGAAAACTGTAACGATATCTCAGGCACTCACTGGGTTGCTGTCGACGATAATAATTATTTTGATTCGTTCGGACTTTCTCTCAACAATCTCATAAAAAATTTATTTTTAAAAAATTTGATAAAATAAATTACTCGTCTAATCAACTTCATCTTATCGAAACATCCTCTTATGATTATTATTGTACAATGTTTATCCGACAAATGCCTCCGAGGGATTCCGATTTTCTACAGTTTATTTTACAATTTATAATCAACCCTCTCGCGTAAACGATGATATTTCAGTCCATTTTTGTAATCTTGCTATTAATTTTTATCTAAACATGTTTATAATGTTTGCATACTGTCTCAAATGTAGAACTTAAACAGAAAATAAGGACGAGACTACGGAAAAAACAAAGTAATAAAATGAGGCTAAAAGTATTTGTGTTGTTTGTGGTGGGAAGAAAAGTGTATTTTTAAAAAAAAAACAAGCATGATTAGGGATAGATAAGGTTATTTTAGTATACGATTGATCTTATGAAACTTAATACTATAAAAGGAAGTGCAATTGCGATTATGATAAATATCTTTGTATCGATCATTGGCATCAGAATTGACATTCACAAATGGATTAGCAAATTACCGAAACCAAAAGGCGGTAAGGCATTGCCAGGTCACAATTATACTGGACGTCACAATCTTCCGAGTAAGCAACTTGACGAGAACGATAATCCATTGACAAGACAAGAGCCTTACAATCAAGTGGATGCAATAGCCATGTGCCATGATATCTGCTACAGGAACAACGTGCAAGATAAGGCTGGTTGTGAAAGAGCAATGTTAGACGAACTTCGAGATATGAATCCGACAAATCTGCGAGAACGTTTTGATAAAAGGCTAGTGCAGGGTTTTATTGCAGCAAAATGTAAACTTGGACTTGGTAAAGAATTATACGATGATCTCGCAGCCGAACTACTTAACATAAAAAACCGGTTTACGCGACGTAAGTTTGTCGCGAATGCCGTTGATGATATCTGGGCGATAGATTTAGTTTATGTGTCAAATCTTGCTCAGTGTAATGTTGGCGCTGTTGGCTCTCCAAAGAAGTACTTATTTAATGTCACAGATGTGTTTGGCAAATGCGCTTTTAGTGCACCTCTTTCGGATAAAACAGGAACTTAGATAACCAATGCGTTAAAACAAACAATAACGAGTACGGAAAGAAAACCGAACAGAATCTGGACCGATCACAAAGCGGAGTTTTTCAATTAAAAATTTGAGCGATCCTGTAACAAAATATTTAAAAAATATCTAGCATGGAACGAGGGAAAAAAGAGTTGTCGTTGAAAGGTTTAATCGCACACTAAATGAGCTGATACATAAACATTTGATAGCTAAAAATACGAATAGTTATATCAGTGACCTTTCCCAAATCGTTGACAAGTAAAATAATACGAAACACTCAACCATCAAAATGCCACTCAATGACGCCATTACAAATCTGATATTGGCAAACAAAAACATGAACCACAGACATAAATTTAAAGTGGGTGATCGGGTTTGAATTTCTCTGACGCAAGAACATTTGAAAAAGAATATACTCGTAATTGGAGCAAAGAAGTATTTATAGTTGATAGAGTACTATTAATAATACCTGTAACATAAGCGCTAAAATATCTGGCATGGAGATCGATAACTGGCAGTTTTTACGAACAAGAACTACAAAAAATGAACAAGATGTTTTTGTTATCGAAAGAGTGATAAGGAGAAAAGGCAATAAAAGTTAAGTGTCGCGGATATAGCTATAAATTTAACAGTTGGATCCCAACCCGGTCGATCAAATAATGTTTCTGTAGATTTCCTCGTACTTAAGTTGGATAGACATTAAACCAGTTTACATAAAAATATTAGATATTGTCTGCGATCGTCAGAGAGCGTCATTAAGTTAAAAATTTTGATAAATATAAAATCGAATTTTATATTTTTCTGTTCGCCTGTAATTTTGATATTTAAGAAGGGCTTTATCAGATGCCAATATATTTGTTGTTAGGCAATTGCAAAATAAAATTTAAACTTTTTTGTAATGTGCTATTTTACGTTATATCGTCCAGTTGTCGGTCTGTCGTAATTTTTTTTTATCAACGGTGTCGTCTTGTTCGTCGTTGTTAAATAAAATGCCATCTTCGCTATAGCTAGAAAATTTGTTTATTATATCGTCAGTGATTGTAATGTTGTCTACGACTTTGTCGTTGGCGACTTTGTCGTTAGTAATTGCATCTTCCGCATATATATCAGCAACTCTTCTCATTAGGTTCATAGTATAAAATACTTTAATTTAATTGCTTAATCAGGATATCAAAGGATGATCCAAGCATCGTATTTGCTTGAAAAAGAGGATCTCATTATTATATTGCCAATTTTGTTTTTACTTACCTGGGATTTAAATGCATTCCAAATAATTTTAACAAGTATATGTCGGTTACGCTAGGTAAATTGCGTTTTATTGACAGCCTTCAGTTTATGGCAGCATCGTTAGATGAGCTAGTAAACAGCGCTGTTTGAGCCTACCGCAAGTTTTATAACCTACGAGACTGTTTTGGAGATAAATATAATCTACTGACTAAGAGTATTTTCATACAAGTATCTTGACGATTGGAGTAAATTTGATGAAATCTCGTTACCTAACAAGGACAAATTATACTCGCAACTTAAAAATAAGGATATCACCGATGACGAGTACAAATATGCACAATATATTTAGAAAGAATTTGTAATAAGTTTGGCGATTATCACGATTTGTAGCTAAAATCTGACGTGTTATTGCTGGCGGACGTATATGAAAGTTTACGACGAGTAAGCTATGACAATTATGGACTAGATACTTGTTGGTATTATTTTGCTCCTGGGCTGTCCTGGCACGCTTTGTTAAAGTTTAGCAAAGTAAGGTTAGAACTAATGACGGACGTCGATATGTTTAATTTTATCGATAAAGTTATTCGAGGCGGTATTAGCATTATAACAAAGAAATATGCCGAAGCATACAACACATAGTAGAAAGAGCACAATCACAAAAAGCATTTGAAGTATAGACAGTAATAATTTGTATGGTTAATTTTATGGCCGAACCCATGTCTTTTGGTGGATTTAGTTGGATTACGGCTGAGCAATTTTTATCGGAGACAGAAAAAAGATACCGGACGATGTTTCGTACATCGTTGAGGTTGATCTCAATTATCCAATTTGGCTACATAATTTACACAACGATTATCCTTTTTTGTGCGGAATCGATGGTTATAGATTGTAGTATGTTATCTCAAGAACAACAAGCGTTAGCATCACCACAACAAAATAATCTGGTAAAAAACTAGTACCAAATTTACTACATAAGAAAAAGTGTTTTACATTGTCAAGTTTGAAAACAAGCAGGAGATGATGGTATGTTGAGAAAAGTTCTTCGTGTACTAAAATTGAATCAGTCGCAGTGGATGAGGGGTTATATTAACTCAAACACTTCTATTACAGCTGTGGCGAAAACCGATTTTGAAAAAACTTCTATAAGCTTATGAACAATGTCGATCTAGTTAATGATATCAATCGCAGAAACCATGACGATGATTTTGTCAGTATAAAAATGTTTAATGCGAATTTTGTCTCGATACAACGGTGAAAAACAAATCTAAATCTAAACAAGCCAATTTACGTTGGTACTTTCGTGTTAGATTTATCAAAGTGGCTCATTTACGATTTTCATTATAATTTTGTTAAAAATCAGCGGCTGTTCAGTAGAATATTATTTACTGATACCGACTCGCTCGTGTATGAAATCGAATGTGAAGACGTCTATCAGGATATATACGATAATCGACATCTGATCTTTCCGATTACCCTCGTGACAACACAAATAAAAAGGTTGCTGGTAAGTTTAAAGACGTTATGAACTCGCACATCATCAAATAATTTATCAGATTACGCAGTAAAATGTACGCGGTATTGGAAGACAATGAAATAACGAAAAAGGCAAAAGTTCTGTTTCGCGATTTACTTGAAAAGTTTATGAAATTTAACGATTACTTGTACGCACTTAACGGTGGTGTTAGTTTTATAAGAGCAATGGCTATTAGAACAAATCGTCATAAACTCAAAACAGATGTTATTATCAAATTTGGATTGAGTAATTTTGATGGCAAAAGTTATTGCGAAAATGGGGTAGATACATTTGCACTTGGGTACTGTCGCGAAATAGCTATACTCAATCTCATATTTGGCGTCTATGGTATGTACCTTTTTGTGTAAACAATAAAATTAATGTTTGAAAATTTGACAGTAACAAATAGCTACAATAGGAAAATCAAATATCTAATGATAGACGGCAAACAGCTGACAGTTGAAATTAATAATGAAATATCAGGTATATGTCTTGTCGCAGCACATGACAAGTTAAAAATGTCGCTCATCAGATCTGATAACAGCGGGTATTTCAATTACCTTGAACCAGAAGTTATCAGCGGAATTTATAAACTTTCATGATCCGATAAGTCAACACAAATATACTAAACTTACCATCGATCTCGATCAGACAAAAGTATATTCTAACAACAAAAAATATCCTCATAACAAGCTGCACATAAAGGATTTGTTCGAATATCGTCGCCGTGTGAACGGTAAAGTTTAGTCTCTACCATCGCGACGATGAAATATTTCTAATATCAACAGTTGAAACATTGATCATTGGTGACGATATATAAATTTCACTTACCGGTGAACCTTCTGCCTCTTTGAGCTATAAGTCTCCGATAGGGGTAATTTATATCAGACTTGCTAAAAATGATAAGTCGTTTTGGGAGGTTCTCCGAGGGTTGAAAAAGGTCTTTCAGCCAGAACCAGCACTCTGATTTTAGGAAAAGTCGGTTTGGGATGGGGTCGGGGGTGGAGTGGGGGCTTCGAGATGGTGATTTATATTTGTTTCGATGGTTGGAAAAAGGCTTTGAGCTAGAACAGCCCTTTTTACTACTACTGGCATTTCACGATTTTAAGATCCCAAGACCCGTATCCCAGGGTTCGTAAAATCCCATCTACTGCAATTAAATCTCTACGCACTTCGGTTTAGCATATCTAAAATATCTCTCTGAAAAATAACTTGTCCAAATTACTTTTTATAATTTTTGGATGAAATTAAAATTGCCAGTTACGACCCTGTTAATTAACCATACACATGACATATTTTATCTCATGTCCTACGGTCAAGAAAGAATTGGATGATGCCTGACAAGAGGAATCACTCTCATAATTACTCCTTGAGATAGCATGTGTGTTCTAACGACCTTTTGATTCACCATTCCGCAAAAACAAAATGATGAGCAGAACGCTCCTAACCAGTACAGATAAAGAAAAGCACATTAATACACTTAAGCCATCAAACGAAAAAAAAAAAAACAGGAGTGATGGGTGTGTTCTAGTACAAAATATGTTGGTCTGCTTGTCCCAAAATAGACTATACAAGTATAATCTTTGAAGTGACTTGAAACTAAAAGATGTAAAAACTTACTAGATTTGTTGTGTTGTCCGTACACAGGTTATAAAAGACAATAAATAGGCTTGGTTTAAGATTCAAGAAATTAATAATAATAAAGTAATATCAATGGTTGGTGAAAATAAGAGTTATGCCCAAATGTAAGCATCATGTTATGTATGAATCGCCCCAAAATAGGGGTCATTTTAGTTTGCTTGTTTTTTGGATATGTCAATACTGAGACGAGTATCTATGTTCACAGGCACAAATAGTGGCAGTTGCACTTGAACAATTTATTTTACATCATTTTCTCAAATAATTGCCTAGGTTTGTGATTAGTTGCTTATTGTCTGAATGGATGATACCTTTGGTAGATACTGAAGTAACAGAAGTATAATTGAACTGAAATTTTCTTCCCAGAAATACAGTATAAAATGAACGTTCAAGTGATATCAGTTAGCCCAAAACCCATCATTTGAAAATTGATTTCCCGTGAGCGCATTGCAGCGCCTTCAACTGCAATCATAAATAGTGCTCAGGTTGCCCATTACCACTTACTACATTAATACATTTTGAACAACCAATATCATGTATATTAAATAAACGAACAATATAGAAATGTCTCAAGCATATTGATTAGAAATTATGCATGATACATTTTTTCCGGGATCAAATATCAGAAGGACATTACTGGTTGACCATATTATTCTCAGTCCAAGGAAACTATGATAATTTCAGATCGTTCTGCAGGCAAATTTTGACTGACAATGTATTCCAGTCAATTTATCACTGAACGTTGACCGACGTTTCAAAATAGTTAACCCTTTTTCTATACGCTCATATGTCAGAATGGATTTACTAATTTATATAGAACTCAAAAAAGAGAAAAGAAGATACTCGCAACTAATGATTTTGTTTATTTAGCTTTACCGGATCAAAATGGCACACACTCACAGGTAAAACGGTTTAATAAGAATTTTGTTGTCAAAACATGATAAAAAAATCAATCTTCATACCCGATTTCTTCGTTTTATCGAACAACCTTTAGAGTTTCCGTTGAGCCCAATATACAACAAATTTCCGTACAAACGAAGCACGACCATATATTCTGTATACAAGGCACTTCTAACTGCATCAGCAGTCTAGCAGAATGATGCAAGTAAGAACATTTTTAAAGTTCTATATTTCTAGCTTTATTATAATAACTAAAATTATAGACTGATCTGCTAAGCTTCTTGCACTATTTTACGTTCGGCTGAATCTGTTCCAGCGCTTTTGCTTCGGCCAATTGAGATAATCAATATGGATGAATGGTTAAAATATTCAAGAAAACATAGTCAAAGCCTCCCCCCTCTCTCTCTCTCTCTCTCTCTCTCTCTCTCTCTCTCTCTCTCTCTCTCTCTCTCTCTCTCTCTCTCTCTCTCTCTCTCTCTCTCTCTCTTACCTGGTTGATGAAACTCTGGAGCGTATTCTTTGGCTTTTAATCTGGCAATATCCGAGTCTTGTTCGGCTTTTTTAGCTGACTGGTCTGCTTGCTCGGCCTTGGCTCTGGCGTTGGCCATTCTATAAAAAAAAATGCAAGCATTCAAACAGGAAGCTCCAGGACGATGTTGAAATGTTTCAGATCTGAATACCGTTATATGGATACAAGTAGTTGGAAATATATGCACAGCCGATTATCCAGTTACTTAAATATTGTACATAAGGTCTTAAACGTTTCACTTTTTAATCAACTTACTCCACGTAAGTCACTAGTGTCTTATATGCGAGTGCTTTTGTTTTAATTTGTTTTCCAAGGAAAGTTAAATTCAATCAGTTTTGCGGTTTTAATTTTGTTTAAAAGAAATAAAGACATAATATAGTATGACCTATAACATATTTTTCAAAAGGCTTTCTCGTTTTGCAATTTATTTCAAATCATCCTAAACTAGACAGCATATCCCCGCAGAGTTGATGTTTTCTTTGTTTGAATGTCTGTATGGATGCATGCACGTATGCATCTGTATATCTATGTTTCTCTCTCCCTCTCTGCATCCGTTAGTCTATCTACCTACACAACAACCGTCTGCCCACCCAACCAGCAATCCAAATGTTTGCTAATTCAACCATTAAACTATAAGTTTCTTATGTGTTTATTCTATACAGCTATCTCCAATTAGAGTCATTTTACCCAATAGAATGTTTCTCCGGAGTTAAACACAAAACACGATTACTAGGAACACAAAACATAGCCGTGTATTGCTAAAATTTAGCCTAATGAAGCTACAAACTTCAAATATAATCTGCTTGTATGTATTTCACAGACCCATAAGATAAGTTGATAAAGAATTTTTATTTCATTTCAGATGCCATGATTCATAAAACTGTGAAATACATCTAAATGTTTTTGAATTGACTTAGAGAAGTTTATCTTACAAATAAATACGTGTTAATTGTGGTGTGGTTGTTAGGTTGTTAGATTTTTTTTAAAACTATGTGCGAGCGGTACAATGGCAACATATATTCTTGCCTTGTATGCCTCATATTTAATGAATCTTTCTGCAGGCAAAACCCTCCTTGCCCCGCCTCCCCCCCTCTCTCTCCTCTCTCTCTCTCTCTCTCTCTCTCTCTCTCTCTCTCTCTCTCTATATATATATATATATATATAAGATGAAATTAGCACTTAACATTAATACTCTATTTTATATTATATGACTATCATAATGATATTTGTTATGATAATAATAATAATAATAATAATAATAATAATAATAATAATAATAATAATAATAATAATAATAATAATAATAATAATAATGACTTAATTGTAAGAGAATGACTTTTATTATTAAAGTGGTCTCCCATACGATCCTTATAACAAAACAAACATACTACATAAAAGATGACAAAAATAGCAAGCACAATAACAAAGCATACTATATAGGTTTTTTTAAAAGCAATCAAATAAGAGAAAACTATGCGTACACAATAAAATTGTAATACAAGTCTGGTAATTATTACAGGTAAGTAAAATGATAGTTATAATACAAGGAGTTAAATTTACAGTAAAAATTTCATTCTCTAATTTCAAAAGGAATAATGGTATAATTTAGGACCCGATACATAGCGAGATTGATGAAAAGAGAATGTTTGTGAGCGTGTTAATAAAAAGAGATTGGAACAATAGAACCAAGGTCACGATATTGCATTAGAGGTTTGATGAGAGAAGATCAATGATTAGATGCAAACTAGAGTGTTGATTTTGTTTAGTCTAATGACCGTGTGCAATGTACATGTTTCTGACGAGAACCGATCGAAGATCAGGTGCAAAGCTGCTGTTCGATGAGATACAATCGACGATCAGGTTCAGTGTAGATGTTCGATGAGATACAATCGACGATCAGGTTCAATGTAGATGTTTGATGAGATACAATCGACGATCAGGTTCAGTGTAGATGTTCGATGAGATACAATCGACGATCAGGTTCAGTGTAGATGTTCGATGAGATACAATCGACGATCAGGTTCAGTGTAGATGTTCGATGAGATACAATCGACGATCAGGTTCAGTGTAGATGTTCGATGAGATACAATCGACGATCAGGTTCAGTGTAGATGTTCGATGAGATACAATCGACGATCAGGTTCAGTGTAGATGTTCGATGAGATACAATCGACGATCAGGTTCAGTGTAGATGTTCGATGAGATACAATCGACGATCAGGTTCAGTGTAGATATTTGATGAGATACAATCGACGATCAGGTTCAGTGTAGATGTTGGATGAGATACGATTGATGTTCATGTGCAGTGTAGATGTTTGATAACATACAATCGATGATCAAGTCAGTGTAGATCTTTGATGAGATACGATCGATGATCAAGTGCAAAACAAAAGTTCGATGAGATACAATTGATGATCAGGTGCAGTTTATATGTTTGATGAGATACGATCGATGAATAGGTGCAATATAATTTTGCCGTTTTGTACAGCATGATAATTTTATTCACTTAGATCTGTTTTTCACCTTTATTTATTGTGCAGGTGTACAACGTTACCTGAGGTGAATCGTTGTTTCTCCAGGTCAGCGCTTTTAAAAACTGCATGCGACGAAAGTCAAGGAAACCATGGTATACATGAATATTTGACCATGACTATTGTTCATTCTTATATGGAGTTAAGATTGATTCATTCAAACGGAGACAGGTCATTTGGATTTTGTCAAGGAGTGAACGTTCACCATCACGTTCTCCGGCCATAGGGCTGTCTGTTTAGGACTGATGCTCTCTGTTTAGGGCTGATGGTAGCTATTTAGGGGTGGGCGTAGCTGTCCATAAAATGGCATGTTGTCCTTTCGTGTGTTTATGTGCGGTATAACAGTTTGTGAATTATAAGACTGTTCAAGTTTTATAATGATGTTTGTTTCAAATTGATTGTGCTTTCAGTAGAGTACAATATTCTTTGCATTGTATGAGATTACGTGAATCTCGCTTTAATTATTGCATTGCATGAGTTTATGTGAATCTCGCTTTCATTGTTGCATTACATAAGTTTATATGAATCTCGCTTTCGTTATTGCATTACATAAGTTTATATGAATCTCGCTTTCATTATTGCATTACACGAGTTTATATGAATTTTGCTCACATTGCTACGTGATATTAGTGGAAACATTTCTACAGTCCGTGAGGTTATTTGAACCTCACCTTTTCATGTTAGAGTTATATGAATATTTTTTTGTATAATTTTTCGTTCATTTCGTGAATGTGTGTATTGATTGGATCAATCGTATGATAGGAGTGGGAGAAATTCAATGCCTTTTTTATATACATAAATATTCTTATTAATTCATTTTATAAATTTCTATCATGCATCATATTGTGGTGTTCCTTTAATCCTAGAAAAGAACCCCATTTGGTTTAATTTCTGTTACAGTCTCATTTTTAGTGGAATTACATGTTTATCTAATCTGTAGAAATTAAGTATCTGAATATTAGGTCGAATTGCATTTTACATATGAATTCTAAGTTAAGTGCCTCGTTATCAGTGGAATAGTATTTCGACATATGAATTGGAAATTGGATATCTCACTAGTGTAATTGCATTTCTACATATGAATTAAGTGTCTCGTTATTAGTTGAATTGTATTTCTACAAATGAATTGGAAATCAAGTGTCTCATTATTAGTGAAATTGTATTTCTACAGATGAATTGGAAATCAAGTGTCTCATTATTAGTGAAATTGCATTTCTACAGATGAATTGCAAATAAAGTGTCTCATTATTAGTGGAATTGTATTTCTACATATGAATTGCAAATAAAGTGTCTCATTTTAGTGGAATTGTATTTCTACATATGAATTATAAATCAAGTGTCTCTTTATTAATGGATTTGCATTTTTACATATGAATTGGAAACCAAGTATCTCCTTAATGTTGGGATTACATTTCTAAAAATGAATTGCAAATAAAGTGTCTCATTGTAAGATTGCATTTCTACAGAAGAGCTGGAAATTAAGCTTCACAATGATGGTGGGATATCTTCTTAATAATTCTTTGCAGTATTCTCTGGATATGTATAATCACGAATCTGCACTAATCCTGTGAAAAGAACATTGTTCCACTTTCAAACACGTCCTTTGTGTGCATGTTAAAAATAGTATCAACAACTTGAAATGAATATATCTCTGATATTTTAACATAAATGAATATTGGCATTATGCCCTTTATACAAGAATAACGCGAAGAGTTTAGAGGGATGCGATACCCGCTGTAGTTCATTTCCTGGAATGATATCAATGAAGCGGCTGGTTGGACACTTGCCCAATTTATGTCTGATCTATTTCTGAGCTTATGTGTATTACACTGACAATTCTAGCCAAAAAAAACAACATTTATTTTATTATTTCAGTAATTTGGCCAACTTTTCTGCTTATGAATCTATACAATACATTTACGATAAACCATAACCTGGCATGCGAATCAATAGGAATAATTGTACGTTCTCTCTCAAATGGGAGGTTCCACTTGATGGGTTTTAATAGAAGGTAGTCCAAATGCAAGTCGAATGCTACTGAATCTTGGGGTTGGTTAAGAAGCTCGCAAGCATAATATCAGTTCACAATTCGTCAACGTTCTGGCGTGTTCCGCGAATAATCTTGCGATAAAGTCGGATAGACGTTCTAAGAAAAACGGCAACTGGGCATTACCCTCTCCATAGTCATATGAAGTCCAAGGTACAAGGGAAAAGACACAAGAAAACAAATACGTAAGAAAGCGATTACATTGTGTCATTTATGATAGAAACGTTAAACAATTTCATATACATAAAATATCAGATATATCCATCACATAAGATCATGGATGGGATGGAGGCAAAAGTCATTTTAGTTCACGCAAACGAATAAGTATGTGTGTTAATAATGTGAACTGACTTAATTTTCAAAGCCAGTATTACGTTTTTCAGAGTCAGTATGATTATTGGCAGATATACTCATTGAAATTCTGGAGCCCGTTAGGGTGGACCTCATGAGCAGTGACAAGCCCCCCCCTCTCTCTCTCTCTCTCTCTCTCTCTCTCTCTCTCTCTCTCTCTCTCTCTCTCTCTCTCTCTCTCTCTCTCTCTCTCTCATGGCGCCCCATTCAACGTATCCATTTGACGTACACCACACTGACCATTCTACTCTCGACAGTGATCCTAATGCAAAAAAAAAAAAAAAAAATACAAACAAAACGCTATTATCCCCATTGCGATTTTATTCTGGGACCTTTTGTAGCTGTTATGTCAACGAGCTAACCTCTGGATCAATACCTGCATAAATACACTAACTTATATGCCACCATCTGCATATTGATGGTGACACTGATCAAGTTGGCAAATGATGCTTTACTTGATAAGGCTATAATAGAGTGTATAAAGATTAGAGTGATCATTTGTTAGATAAGTATAGAGTTTATGAGAAGCCTCGTCGATATAATATAATTATTTCAAATTATCAATAGTTTTAAAGTTAGTATATGGGTTTGAGAGTGTAACGGTTACCTGCTTCTGCGATCAGCAGCCAAGTTTTTTGACCAAACAATGGTTTTCACCTGCCTTAAGTGGTCACCGGAGCGCAAATACAGTGACTGCTCAGTCAATAAAAACCTATATTTTGTTTTAAGAGGAAGGCATTGTTTACTAATATCATGTGAATAGATGAGTAAACATTTCTTATTTCGCGCATACTCACCGTATTCCAGTCACATTGTCAATAATGCTCAAATGTATCAAAATGTCAAATTCGAAAACGAGACAATTTGTAGTATTAGCGTATAGGGCCGAAGGATATGTTTTCTAGATGGTTGGCAAAATAGCTGTTATCACAGCATAAATGGACGTCGCCTTTTGTACCAGTGTGACCGATATAGTACAATATCCTGTAAATGAAAGCTATACATGATGAAACATTATCCTTTGAGAATAGATACGAGTTACGTCCATTTCGTTTGAGCCACGGGTCATTAAATATTAAAAAATAAATTCTCTTTATAGGCAGGGCAAATTCCAGTTCATGGATCACAAAAGAATGGTCGTATACATCGTTTTGAATCCCTATTCATAACAGGTCTCTCATACAAGACGACTGTCGTTTGACCTCAAAGAGCTGAGCATCTGACTTATTCAGATCATTATGTTTTTGAAGCATGAACAGCTGTTACCATATTTATCTTATATACGATGAAAGACTTTATAGTCGGTCCTCTGTTATATAAGATGGAAGACCCTATAGTCGAGCCTTTGTTATATAAGATGGAAGACCTTATAGTCGGTCCTCTGTTATATAAGATGGAAGACCTTATAGTCGGTCCTCTGTTATATAAGATAGAAGACCTTATAGTCGGTTCTCTATTATATAAGATGGAAGACCTTATAGTCGATCCTCTGTTATAAAAGATAGAAGACCTTATAGTCGGTCCTCTGTTATATAAGATGGAAGACCTTATAGTCGGTCCTCTGTTATATAAGATGGAAGACATTATAGTCAGTCTTCTGTTATATAAGATGGAAGACCCTATAGTCGGTCCTCTGTTATATAAGATGGAAGACCTTATAGTCGGTCCTCTGTTATATAAGATGGAAGACCTTATAGTCGGTCCTCTGTTATATAAGATGGAAGACCTTATAGTCGGTTCTCTGTTATATAAGATGGAAGACCTTATAGTCGATCCTCTGTTATATAAGATGGAAGACCTTATAGTCGGTCCTCTGTTATATAAGATGGAAGACCTTATAGTCGATCCTCTGTTATATAAGATAGAAGACCTTATAGTCGGTCCTCTGTTATATAAGATGGAAGACATTATAGTCAGTCCTCTGTTATATAAGATGGAAGACCCTATAGTCGGTCCTCTGTTATATAAGATGGAAGACCTTATAGTCGATCCTCAGTTATTAAGATAGAAGACCTTATAGGCGATCCTCTGTTATATAAGATGAAAGACCTTATAGTCGATCCTCCGTTATATAAGATGGAAGACCTTATAGTCGATCCTCTGTTATATAAGATAGAAGACCTTAGTCGGTCCTCTGTTATACAAGATAACAGACCGTATAGTTGGTCCTCTGTTTTGCAATCTACCGTCAATCAGTAAGTAGTGAGCGAAGATTGGTGACTATTTTAAGTCCGTCGTCTGTATGACGTTTGTATTTGGATTCCAAGAATTGCGAAGGCAGATACTTTTATTGATACAAAATAAGTGTGTCTGCGGTAAAATAAAGACATTTACATGTGTTTGAGTGAGAGGATACACATGTATGTGTCTTAATATCTATGTGCCTGTGTGTGAGTATTTGTGTGCCTGTGTCTGAGTATCTGTGTGCCTGTGTGTGAGTATCTATGTGCCTGTGTCTGTGTGAGTATTTGTGTGCCTGTGTGTCTGAGCATCTGTGTGCCTATGTGTCTGAGTATCTGTGTGCCTGTGTGTGAGTATCTGTGTGCCTGTGTGTGTGAGTATCTGTGTGCCTGTGTGTCTGAGCATCTGTGTGCCTGCGTGTCTGAGCATGAGTATTTGTGTGCCTGTGTGTCTGAGCATCTGTGTGCCTGTGTGTGAGTATCTGTGTGTCTGAGAATATGTGTCTGGATATTTGTGTGCCTGTGTGTCTGAGTATCTGTGTGTCTATGTGTCTGGGTATAAGTGTGCCTGTGTGTCTGAGAATCTGTGTGCCTGTGTGTCTGAGTATCTGTGTGCCTCTGTGTCTGAGTATATGTGTGCCTGTGTGTCTGCATATTCTTCAGAGATATATAGAGGGATTCTATACTAAATACATGTTCAGCTGAGACAGAATTCATTTTCAAAGAGTCCATAAAAACGTATACTTACAAAAGTGACACATGACAATAATACAAAGGAAAAAGAACATAATGAATATAAAAGGAGACCATTTATATAGCACATATAATAACGGTGAGGTAAGACATAATGCCAAAATAAAAGCAGAATGTATTCGTAAGACAATGACTTCTTTACAATTCGTATGAAGAAAGATACAAACACAAGACAAACATATATTAAGACATTATTACATTTCCAATGCATCATATAAAATAATTGTACATAAAAAAGGTCAAAGGATACGACATAAAGAACAAGATACACGATTTTTTTGCAGCACATAAACATTCAAATAAATATCTTACATGTCGCAAAAACTGGACACTTTTTTTTCTTTATTTTTAAATTTGGTAGTGGACTATGCATCCGGTAGGTCATTTTGTGTCCTGGACCCCAACCACTTAAAAGTTTTGAAAGTTGGTAGTTGAATATATATCAGGTATGTCATTCCATGAACTAGAAGCCCACTACTTAAAAGAAATGATTGGTACCAAATAGACATCCTAGTTTTGAAACTGCAATAATACACTAAGAAATCACAAGAGAGTTTAATGCAAAGGGGTTCATAACTAATTTGTATTTGATCACACATAACCTTAAGCAGCAACTATATAGATAATCTCATGTTAAGCAGCATCTGTATAGATAAGTTCACGTTAAGCATTACCTACATAGACAATCTTACGTTAAACAGCATCTATACCGATAATCTCACATTAAGCAGCATCTATACAGATAATCTCATGTTAAACAGCATCCATATATAGTCTCAAGTTAAACAGCATCTATAGGGATAATCTCACGTTAAACAGCATCTATCCAGATAATCTCATGTTAAACAACATCTATAGAGATAATCTCACGTTAAACAGATAATCTCATAATAAGCGGCACCTATACATGTAATCTTATGTTAAGCAGCATCTATATGGAATATCTGTAAGCAAGGCGCTCTATTTGACCAATAATTGATATGGAAAAAGTCCAGTTTTATACAGTATTTATCTTTATGCAATTTAATGAAAAACAAAAATAGTTCTGAACCCTAAAAGAGATATTTAATTTGACAATTGCCTTCTGTAATTGCTGCTGGAAAGTTAAAGTTCTGTACAAAAGTAATACCTAGGTAGTCACAGTTCTTGACCTTTTCAACTAGCTCTCTGTTAAGTTCAAAAGACAGATAAGTGCCAGCAAGTTTTCGTTTTTTGATGGACCCCATCTTGACTATGTGGAGACTTATTGTGTCGTCATTCAGCCAACCATATACATTCAGTGCTGGAAATCTGATCCTTTTTTTATCAAAAATATTGTCAGCAAATTATAAAGTATATATTTGGTTCAGTTCTCAAAGATAAATAGGTAGATAATTTAATTAAAGATAAAACGAAATATGACCTGGAACAGATACCCGGGGAACGCCTATACTGATGGCATTGAGTCCAGACAGATTGTCATTAATTACAGCCATTTGTTTTATGTTTCATCAATATTAAAAAAAATAAACGTTAGTCACCATCCTTAACGCCATAATGTTTTTGTTTTACGTAAGAATTGTATGATCAACAGTGTCAATTATACCATTTTCAAAATTTGTTAACAAAAACATTCATTCAGTCAAAGAAACCCCCACTGAATGTCCCTTCCTGAAGTCAGATTAGACTAAATTTATATTTTTATATGTGAAATAAATATAGAGTCGAGAATGAACAAGTCGCTCTAGGAGTTAGAAAAGTAGTGATATAACATGTACTGGATGATAATTACTCGGATCTTATTTACTGTTTCTTAAGAATAGGTCAAATAAGTACATATAATTTCTTTATATGTGGTATTAGGGAAACAACACGCTGCCTGAAGGAGACAGCTGATCAAAACGATTGATATCATGTGCTCGAAAAATTAACTTGAACTAGTCCAAAGTACACTAACTTTATCCATTTTTAAAAGAGTTAAAATGAATTTTACCAGAGTAGACAATTCTAACTTTTGCAAGTGCAAGTATGAATTATAAAGGGGCTGACACTCTACTTGTGAAAATAATTAATAAGAATGCAAGATAAGGCCATGTCTTTCTTGCAACTCTTGAGTGTTGAAACTGTTTTTGATATTCTTCAGCAATGACAAGATTTTCAAAATTAGCTGTCGCGTTGCACATGCTGGAAATCAGAATGGCAACATTTTCATTTTAGGACAAAGTGGACATCCTTAATAGTCTTTGCTGAAACAAGATCTGAAGGCAGTCGTCATGTCCGCCATATTGAATGCACGACTCTCGCGGTTTTCAATCGGAACTAACTAGGTATCGTAAGAAGTCTATCGCTGAAAACCCGACACTGATATAGCCATCCATTTGCAGAGGAATGGAGATAAGAATATTGTCAAGGTTTGACTTTCCATTTAGGATCAATAGCAAGGTTTTTGGCTGCTGTGGCAGCCATATTGGATATCATATTGGTACCATTTTCATTTTGGACTAACTGGATATCATACAAAAAGCCTTTTGATGAAAACCACACGTAAATATGAATTTATATTCAAGCAAACATGTGATACCAAGATCTTCAATACGGCAGTCATATTGGACGTCAGACTGGCATCATTTTGTAGAACGAGCTAGATAGGAAATCTTTTAGTGAAAGTCTCATGTGGATACAACCATCAGTTCATGAGTAATAGCAGTAACAAGATTTTCAAGATATCTACCGTGGTGGCCATTTTGACGACAGCCAGTCAAATTTTTATTTAGCACCAACTAGACACCATTAAACGTCTTTTAGTGAAAACTTGATGTTAATATGACCATCCATTCAGGAGGAATAGAAATAACAAGATTTTCAATATTGTTGCCATGGCGGCCGTATTAGGTATCGGATCGGAAGCACTTTCATTTAGGATAAATAAAACATCATAAGAAGTCTTTCAGTAAAAACTCAGTGTTGATTTAGATACAGGAGGAGTAGCGATAGCAACATATTCAAGATGGCGACTGTCACAGCCATATTAGATATAAGATTGACACCATTTTTATTTAGGACTAACCAGACATCGTAAAAAGTCTTTAGTAAACCGGCATATTGATATCACCATCCATGCAAAAGGAGTTGCAATAACATAATTTTCATGATGGTCGCCATTGAAAATCAGATCGGCACCATATTCGTTTAGAACCAATACATAATATGGAGCCTTTAATAAACACCCTGTGTCGATATGACCAATAGTCTAAAATAAGTAGCCATAATACATTTTTAAGACGTACTTTATGGTGGCCATACTAGATGTCTGAGGTGCACCATTTTGATTAAGGACCATCTAGACCATGGGATGAATGTATGTGTAAGGTTTGGTGTAGCGATGACATACTTGGCCTAACGACAACGAACAACAGACCATCCTATAAGAACTTTTGGTCTATGATCCGGACAGCTTAAAACAACCAAACAAACTGTCGATTAGGATTGTTTTGCCAAATTTACCTCTGAAGTTCAGAAAGTGAAGATAACAAAGTGAAGCTAGTAGCTTTTTGAGAGATGCGAATCTGAAATAAGGCCAAGCTATATAAAATGTCAGCCAAATCACACAATTAATCATGTACGAGAATTAAAGAAATTAAAGTTATTTTAGCAATACTTAAAATATAGCAGGTCTATTTTAAATTACCATGACAGCCAGTGAGGACAAACGAAGGGATTATTTTTCTTTAAAAGGTAAAAAAGTACGAAACTATGGAGAGGAAACATTGATCATAAGGGTCATTAAATTAATTTATAAGCATTATTTCATACTAAGATAAGAAATAAACAGCCTTTATTATTAGGAGCAATACACAATAATTATATAAATTCTGAAGACGGCAAGGGTACCATGAAGACAGATTGATGTTCATGTCGACTACTTACATAATATTTAGCTTCGTATAACTCTTGAAAACTCCTACAAAATACGTAAACAAAAACGCTGACAAATTTCGTATCCATACGACCAGATTTATGTGGACAACGCAGTTTTGGAAATGGACAATAGAAGTCAAATATTGAAGAAGAAAGAACTATTTTCACGACAGAACAGACAAAGGTAGGGTAGTCAGATTCTGCATGAGTTGTCGACTCATGTCAACATAATCAAGTACATTTCCAGCAGTGATTTTCTCCTTTCCTTTTCAGACCATGCTCTTCTAGAAAATCAATCTCAATATCAATTCACAGGTGTTGCACTCAGAAATATTCCCCTTTTCAGTGCCAAGGAGTAGTAGGGCTTTTTTATATTTTACTCAAAGAACGTTCTTCTCTTGTAGAGTACACTTGAAACCATTTAAGACAAACTCTATGGTTTGATTCATAAAAGGTCAATATTGATGAAGAAAACAGTCAGGCCATTAAGATGGACTCCTGTTTGACAATCACTCGACAGGCTAAACAAAATGTCATCCACCGGCACTACAATACACACAGTATTGTTCATACAGAACTTCAGCGTTCATAAATTGATCTACAAGTCTTCATCCTATGATTTCTAGACCTAATAAATTTGCTTGTGATAAAACTAATAAAGAATTAGTATACGACTTCTTTGGTTTTTATTGACATCGAAATATTGTTTGACTTAATCTTGCGCTTCCATAAATCAACAAGCACATGGGCTCACATTATTTCTTGCAACTACGTTAGCAGTACATAACTGTTTCCTGTTGGTTGCAATCACTGATTAGCGAGTGCAGTATTTTACAGTCATGTGTTCTCGACAGAACAGCTGAGATGTTTTTTTTGTTGTTGTTATTACTGTGGTTGTTTGTTTTTTTTGTCAAGCCGTACTTAACAAGAGCATTTCGATTGATTATATATTATCTGAAACGAATTTAAAAGAATCCACGTTAAGTCTGTTTCTTCTTTACGCCTTTATTTCTTTGACCCACTGGGTATTGAAAATATCTCTAATGTTCTTGAGAAACTCAAACATGCCAAATTTGGTATAAAACAACACAAGAAATATAATATCATTTCACACAAAAGCATCTCAATGTTAATATATACACCCATTGTAAGTTTGGTATACAGTTCGTTTTCAATATATATATATATATATATATATATATATATATATATATATATATATATATATATATATATATATATATATATATATATATATATCTGCATGTACTTTCATCAGTTTGCAAAAGTTCTTACATTTATCAGGGTAAGTGGTCAGCAACAAAATTTGTATTAAATATAATAAATATGTGTCCGCCAAACTAGTCAACATTGGGACAGAAATATACAAAGTTGTATAATGAATAGCCGGCGGTACAGAGAGGGAATAATAGGTGTCATTACAGTACAATGCATCATCCTCGCGATTTTCCAATATTTTCTTACAGGTGATAAAACTTCTAAAAATGACAACACAACCTTCAATTGGAAATCCTTAAAAGCTTTTCCCATTCCATCTCTCCTTCTCTAGCTAATCGTCAACAAATCTCAGATCTACAATGGGGATTGATTTGCCATCAAAAGAGCGAGTCAGGCTTTGTCAGTGTTTTGCTCCTGATCTTTCAACTGATGATCATATTAATTGAGATGATGTATAACGATAAATTTGTCTCAGTGTCGCACTCTTGCTTTTCTCGATCAATACTGCTCTCCATGTGTCACTCTCGTTTTTCAAAAAATACATATAAACCCATTATGAACAACACAACACATTATCAAACGTAGGGTGCAGTCATATTGTAATTATGTGATTGCTTGTGGTTCCGATATGGAGATTTCCACTGTGTTACTTTTTGATGTTTCTTCGATAAAGGTCTGAGATGCGGCAAGTTGAAATGATTCCAGATTGGACTAAGCCAAACAGATTCCTGTATGGAATTAATGAATATGAGCCAAACAACGGTCTGTTGAAAAAAGCGACTTTTCTTTCATGTTCCAGAGCAAGTCTATATTCTTCATTACCATGTTCAGGAGACGACATCACATTCCACAGCTTCATTGGCTGCATGCTCTGATAATCGTCTACGTCCATTTTATCTTTTAGATTGTTTTGAAATATTTCGGTTAAGAAACGATGCCTTTTTAGAATTGGTTGTATAAAGTGTCACTGAAGTATCATTCATCAGTGACAAGATTTGCCAAGTATTTTGCTAGATAATAATGTAAAAATACATAAACAGGGTCTTCCTAATTATTTCAAGATCACAATATGCAAATAAAAATAAAACGTCATTTCAATAAACTAATCAGCGTGGGTTCGAATCTCGGGCTCAGCCAATGTGGGCATTTGAGAAAGCGGTCAGTAGCCTTCCTTGTGTCGGTTGATCTTACTGGGTTTTTCCGGGTTTTTGTTCCACCAGCTATACTGGCCGCCATATCAGGCCTTTTTTTGCGCAGAGAAATGGCGTTAAACAACAATTAAATTTGGTGGCTTATTCTATTTGATGTCAAAGACTTTGAAAGCAAAACATAACAAAATGGTAAACAAAAGAAAGTATGAATTAAAACTATCTGACGGTAAAAGTTTCCTAAAGCATCAAGTGTCCTCTTCAGAATTCTGTGATTTATGACCCACGATATCAGGTTTTAAAAAAGAACCTTGTTTTTAAAACTATATTAGTTTCTCTTTATATTAAATAACCATTTAGGTTTAGCATATTACAGATTCTTCAACGTATTATTGGTTAACCATGCCAACAAACTAAAAGTAAAGAGAAAACGAAGGCAACCGTCCACTACGGATACTGAACTAATGAACCTGAACTTATAAATCCGACGTTCTACTAACTGAACTTCAGCAAGTCTCTGTTCACAACCTGCCAACATATTCCGATAAGCATTGCATGAGAAATACATGGATCATGGAGAACACCACATATACTGCCAAAACAATCATTTTAATGCTTATCAGATTCTTCCCCTACAAACACGCTGTGAATAGAAGCTATGGAATAATCAAAACGCGCTGACTTCAGTTTAAAGATGCACTTAATATGCCTAGTGTTTAAAATGATTTTCTCTAAGTCCATTAATCTACCTGTCCTTGAAAAAAAATTATTTACATAATTAAACTAATATATATTAAATCATATCATATAAAAGCAGCCAATCTACTCGGGCCCTGGGTAGCCTAGAGGTCTAAAGCCCTCGCCTTTACCGATAACAGCCATCTCAGCCATGTCCGCTTGTGTTGGACTCTCAGGCTCGACCAACGTGGGTAGTGTTGGGAAGCTTGCCCGTGTTCTTCTTCTCCAAGTTATACTAGTCGCCATGTATTGCCTATCTAGCGCTTAGAAATGGCGTTTACCCCTAAGCAACAACAAGCCTATCTACTAAGTTTGATGGTAATCTGACCAGAAAAAAAGTTATTAAAATCCTGAAAATTTTATCGAATCAGATGCAAGATAACTTTATCTATAAGAGTTCATGTTGTACTTATCTATAGTATTAGAAATTTAAGTCATTTTATCAAGTCTGTGCAAATGGTTCGAGAAATACTGTATGCAGTTAAGTAAAAGTTCAGCCAGTAAGATGCAAGATCATTTCATTGATGCGTGTGGATCTCGCTAATTATCGAAATCACGCGAGATCTTTATCATATAAGCCTATATTTCAACATCATTTCGTTAGTATACAAATCAGATTATCAATCAAGATCTTAATTATATATATATATATATATATATATATATATATATATATATATATATATATATATATATATATATATATATATACATCAAGTCGGATCAATATTGTTTTTCTAAGTGGTAGCATGCACAGCCAGTTTAATGTGATATCGCATTCATTATTCGCGAATCTCAAGTGTTATCGAATTTATCTGAGATCTTGTTGTTATAAATATATACTCCAAGTTGTATCAAAAAATGGATAAAAAATACGTTTTCCTAATTAGAAGAAAGATCAACCAATTAGGTGCAAGATCACATTAATAGTACGTTTCAGTCTTGAACATTATCAGACTCATCCAAGATATTTTTAATGTAAACCCACATTCCTAGTTTGATCCGAATCAGATCAAACATATGGCGTACATTTTGACAACAAGCTTAGCTAGTAACACAAAAAAATATTCCAGGTTGATTAAAATGGGATCAGAAATATATGTTCATGAGTCAGCCGATCAGATGCATTGTAATCTCTTTAACATGTATGGTTCTGGCTCCCGTTTGACAGAAATCCGATCAGAAATATAGACTCCCAAGTGGTAATAAGTTCAGCCAGGTAGATGCAATATCATCTCAAAGACATGCATGGATTTGGCTCACTTTTGAATGAAATCGAATCAGAAATATCTACTCCAAAGTGGTAACTGGTTCCGCTAGGTAGATTGCAAGATCATCTCATTAGTATATGAAAATCGATCATTTTCGTATCTAAGGATACAAGCCCACCTGCAAAGTTTTGTCTAAATCGAATCTGAAATATATACTCCAGAATGGTAATAATCAATTGTTGGCACAGCACACGGACGACACACGACGCACAACACAGCTTTCTTGGCTTACACGCAAGTGGGCTAAAAATGACCAAAACTTTTAAAGCATTTTTATCCTAAAATCATAACTAACAAACAATAAGCCAGCTCATGCGTGCAATGGTCTGAATATACAAGTCCATGAAGAAGCGAACAACTCATGTACAAAGCATCCACTTCGTTTTGAAATCCAGTATCGTGACGGGTATCTTGAGCTTTGCATTCCTTCACTTCAGTGACAAATACGCACGTAGGTAATGACTGACTGTGGCGTAGGGAGGGTACTTAGTGGCCTGGGACAAAACATGAATATGACGTTTCCTTCAAGTGTGTCTGAGATAACCTATATTAAAACTAGATACCAAATAGAAATTTTAAGTACTACTTCAAGCATTACTCAATAAAACAACAAGAATGGAATGGCAAAAATTAGTTATAAAACTATAGTTGTATTTTCCTCATTTTGGCGCACTTGGCACATGGCGCCCGGGGACAACTGTCCCACCGCCACCCACACCAAGCTACGCTACTGGTCTGTGATGTTATTTCAGAGCTTTCAAAGGGATGTTTTACAAGGGGATATATGGCGAATTATGCAATGGTGGTCTGTTTTTATGTGTACTGTTAGTAAATTGATCAATCAAATTGACATTATACTAATAAATATGCTTGTTTGGAAGATCGTCAAGTGTAGCGATAAGTACAAGTTGAATTCAGTGCGCACTTATTTAACATGGAATGCATTTAGTTAATGTATGTTATCTCAGTGATTGTTTTGTTTCATGAAATAATCGAATCTTTTCAGTGCGTTTCTGTATGACGTCAAAATATGGTCGCATTCTCGACCTTTCCATCTGGCCGCTGACTTGCATCAAGGCAAAGGAGCTGGCTGAAGGCAATTCCCCTAAACGAAGCATTGGAATTTAAAGTTTTTCCTCGCTGTTTTCTTTTAAATATGAGATATGTAGACCCCATGAATAATACGTAGTCTATTCTCAGTGTTTGTGTGTATGTGTGTGTGTGTGCGTGTGTGTGTTCCTGCAAATCTACTGCACCTCAATTTTACACCCTCCGCTTTATCCTCATTATATAATATGTCAACACCTTATGTTAAGTCGTAAAATTAACATACCTTAAGTATTGAATAAACCATATTAGACCCCATACTTTTTGAATGCACAGGAAATCATCACAATTACTCCCATTAACCTACTACATAACGGGTTGAAAAGAAAACATGAGGTTACAGAAGCAAGTAACTTTGACCTCTAGATTGGTATATTGGTAAAATCCATCACAGTGCAGTGTCGGTCAAATGATATATCAATGGGAATTATCGTAGCTTTAAAACATTGAAAACTGTTGCATCGACATGCCTCGCAAATATCAGTATAAGACTGCAATACAAAATATCATCACATTTGTTATTGTCCAGCAGTTAAGCAAGGCATGTTCTATCGTAAACCATGATGACTAGATAGGCTTGTAGTCATGCATCCTTGTACGTTGTAATGTGAGAGGATATCCATCTGTTACCAAATTATATAAGATTTTGTCAGTTTGAGTAAAAACCTGATTTGTTGACAAAACGTACAAGAGCACAGTGATATATATATATATATATATATATATATATATATATATATATATATATATATATATATATATATATATATATATATATATATATATATATTATACATTATACGTCCGTTGTATGATTTATAGTTCTAGGTGTTGATCACGGTGATCGGTATATTATACGCCCGTCGCGTGTTTTATAGTTCTAGGTGTTGATCACGGTGATTGGTATATTTTGCGCCCGTCGCATTTTTATAGTTCTAGGTGTTGATCACGGTGATCGATATATTATACTCCCGTCGCATGCTTTATAGTTCTAGGTGTTGATCACAGTGATCGGTACATTATACTCCCGTCGCATGCTTTATAGTTCTAGGTGTTGATCACAGTGATCGGTACATTATACTCCCGTCTCATGCTTTATAGTTCTAGGTGTTGATCACAGTGATCGGTACATTATACTCCCGTCGCATGCTTTATAGTTCTAGGTGTTGATCACAGTGATCGGTACATTATTCTCCCGTCGCATGCTTTATAGTTCTAGGTGTTGATCACAGTGATCGGTACATTATACTCCCGTCGCATGCTTTATAGTTCTTGTTGTTGATCAAAGTGATCGGTACATTATACTCCCGTCGCATGCTTTATAGTTCTAGGTGTTGATCACAGTGATCGGTACATTATACTCCAGTCGCATGCTTTATAGTTCTAGGTGTTGATCACAGTGATCGGTACATTATACTCCCGTCGCATGCTTTATAGTTCTAGGTGTTGATCAAAGTGATCGGTACATTATACTCCCGTCGCATGCTTTATAGTTCTAGGTGTTGATCACAGTAGGACATAGATGACTAAGAGATTATTAAGCAACGGATCTCAAAGACTTTAAATTTCAGTCAAAATAAGCAGTCTTGATATGAACTTACTGGGCAGTTGGAACAAACACGAATTGACCACTGTTATATCACAACATCTTTCTTACACTAAGTGGACGTCATCATCAACGCTTTGTTTTGTCAAGGAACTTATTCCAGAACAAAAGTCACTGTGCACACTCTTATCTGAGTCTCAAGGACCCTAAAGGTTCATGTTTTGACCTAAAAAAATAAAACAATAAACAGATCTCTTCCCTGCCCCTGCAAACATCGCGAACATTTGTCAGAGTATGTGGTCAGCTACAAAATTTAGTAATGAAAAAACCGTTTTCTTCTTTCGGTCACGGTGACCGTAATCTTTTCCTTTTGAACCAAGCTCAATGGGCCTCTTTCGAAACCGAAGTGTAAGCCATCCATAAACTTTGGTGAAGGCGCGTAGCTGAAAATTTTGTGTATGAACCATTTTTTTCAGCCAAATTTCCCGTGAACCGTATATCTTCTTTAAAAATCTGTTTCTTTTTTACACCAAGTGCAAATCAGATTTTGTCAATTTGAATAACAACCTGAATTATTGACAAAACGTACAAGAGTACAGCGACGAACAGTATATTATACACCCGTCCCATTTTGTATAGTCCTATTTGCTGATCACAGCAGGTCATTAGGGTCAAGGCACTTACTCCAGAACATAAATTACAGTACAAAATCTAAACATCAACGTTTTCTTGTGTCACGAAATCGTAGACCTGTAGGACTTCAATAGCACACCAAATCCAAGCTAACTACAACAATCAGTGCCACGTCTGTATTGTATAAGTACAGTAAATATGCACACACTGTATTCCTTGCACTCACTAATCTTGACTTCGGACTCTTTCACCCAAAAGTTAGATAAGCCTCTTCCTTATCAAAATGTACGCCACCCAAAAGGTCTTATCCAGGTATTACTGTGCTTGTCCAGTTACAATGACCTTGTTCCAGGACCAAGCGCAAGCCATCCACAAAATTTGGGTGGAAACAAAAAAGAAAACGATGGACGGACGGACAAGCATCATAGCAACATTCGCTCAGCTTTTGGGCAGGGGAATGAAAAAGGTTGTTACTAATTTACACACTCATATATATATATATATATATATATATATATATATATATATATATATATATATATATATATATATATATATATATATATATATCACAGAAAGTCTTTATTTAGAATAAAGTAAAGACGTTTGCAAGTAATATATCTAACCAGACCATTCTTGCAAGTACATCACACAAATTAATGTCTTGCACAGCGACCTTTATTGTCTTCGTTGTTTGGCTTAATTTTTTTACGACACAACAGCACACCTAGCTTTTTTGGATATAGAGGCAATTGAAGCAGTGAATCTTGCCAAGCGACACTCAACGGAAAGCAATATAGTCTGATCCGATGCTAGTATTCGAATAAGCACAATTTTAATGTTAGAATAGTTAAATTTTAAAGTATTTCTTGACTCGACGAAGTAAATCATGAAACAATGCAAGTCTTTCTTATCTTCAGTATATACATAATTGATATAATCCACTTTAAATGCTAAAGCGATTTTCTTATATCTATGTGTAAAAAAAGAATTGCATATATTTCTAAATTTTAGACTAGCGAAAACATAAAAGAATGCAGTCAGCAATGATTCCTGTTAAAAATATTAAATACTTTTTGAAAAATATTATCTGCATGATAAACGAAGAAACTTCTTGTACAGTTTTTTCTTCCGCATCATCTGTAACAATTAAGTTTCGAGGAAGGAGAAAGTAAACATTTAACAAGTGTTTTCGAAGAAAGTAAGCAATTTCGTCAAGAAATCACTACGATGTGGTATGAATAATTTCCGAAGTAAGATTTTAATGCAATAAAATATATGTAATTAAACCTTCATTCATTTCCATTCTCATACTTAATTGTCATGGTCAGAAGGAAGCAATTTATTTAACAAGCAAGCAATCTGGTATGAAAGTTGAAAATCACATATTAATAGTCCCATATGGCCAACCGCACGTCAACACCAACAAGAATTACTGGTAATCTTGTTGATATACGTAGCATATCTGATTCAAAATGAAGTTTTGAGACTTGTCCCAAGCAAGTGTTGACAGACAGATAACCAACAACGCACGAGGGATAAAAATCTACACCAAAAGTACACTTGAGCTATGATTAGGGAAGCTAAAATTGGAATTACACATTATAACATTATAACAAGTCATCTGGTGAAACACCAATGCTGTTACGACTTTTCTGTTTCAGAGAAATAACAATGGAAAGATTTGCAAGATAATTGCTATGTTGGACACAGTCGATATTAGATGCCCACAATGCCGTTTAGGACGAATATAAGAAGCCTTCTAGTGAAGGTACAAAAATATCGATATAAGCAACCCAATAGGATAAGCAATAAGATTTTCTGGATGGTTATTGTGTCGGCCACATTGAAGGTCAGATTGGCACTATTTTCATTTACAACCAACTGGATAGCAAAATCCTTATTGTTACGGTACGCAAATTTTGAATATGTTACCGCAGCAAATTTGTCGCGGCAATGTGAAACGTAAAATTTAACTTTGAGTAATGGGATAGGCCCGAAATAAATCGCTAGCCTGCGATGGTTTAACCTTCTTGTTTGGGGGAAAGATTGACTTTTTAATTAGGACCTGTTGGGATAACGGCCCGACAGAGAGGCAATGTTAACTCGGGGGTTAGGGAGATGGAAATATCAAAGTGAAGACAACCCAGACACAATTTGTGCCATTGTAAATGTGTCATAAAATTAGTTTTTTCCAGACATAGTTCTTAATAAAGACGAAATAGAAAGAATTACCCTAATTCGATAGGCGCGTTAAAATGTTGGCGGTTAGATAAAGTTAATCTACATCAGCAAATATAAATGAGCACTGTTGTTTCCACGACGATTTTTCAAGGTTTAAAGTATTCGCCCTCACGAAACAATTCAACGATTTTTGTGGAAATGAAACTCTAACTTCAATGAAATATAGCTGTCCATATTTGATGTCAAATCGGTACCATTTAGAATCAGCTAGGTATCGTAGTGAGAACACCATACTGATTGACCATCCATTCTGGCGAAGTGGCGATGAAAAGATTTTCAAGATGGCGTCTGATGCGTCTATATTTTATTTCTGAATATTATCATTTTCATTTGGAATCAACAATACCTTGTGATAAATGCGTGTGTAAAGTTGCACGACAACCCTCCAGACAATTTAGTCGGAGTAGCGATAACAATCATGTGCTGACAGATGGATGAACGACAGACGAAATACCGTCCCAAAGGTCTTTTCTGGTCAATAGTCATCAGAGCTAAAACGCTATCTGTAGCAATATTCAACCTGTATTGAAGAGCAGAAACAGGTTTAACTTCTACAATATCTTTATTTGAGGCAAGTAATATCGATAAATGCTGGATATCGATTATCGATTAATGCTGGATATCGATAATGCCCTATCATAATTACTTAAGTGCAAGAATATTATCTTCAGTAGATTAAATGCTTTGACATCTCCAACTAATACTCAGTTAATTTCAAAACATATGTTGCCATATATATTTGCACGTTTACATATATAACGCCCAACCATCTGTGAAAATCATAGACCAAAATCTGCGTTGCCCAATATTGTTCATTCTATTGGTAGACCCTGGCATATTCCTGTATTATGAGACGGCAGATCTGAAATCAAGCTGTTCGCATATGAACGCCTGCTATACACTGAACACTGAGATAATGTGGGTGATTTGGTGTTGGAAAAATATGGAAATCGAATTAATTACAATGGTACTGCCGTGAAGATTCAATTAACCGACTTACAAAGCTCTTATATATAGTCGGCAATGAATGGAAATGTATTCATCGTTAGAATATGGGTGCACAATCATGCTAGTGTCCCGTTTGAATATATATATATATATATATATATATATATATATATATATATATATATATATATATATATATATATATATATATATATATATATATATATATATATATGCAAAAATTTACTTTTAAGGATATAGGTGGAGAACACCCTAACTTTATGACTTCGACATATATTATTTATTTTTGTATAGGAAGCATTGAACCCAAGGCTGTATTATTTTAAAGATTGAAAATGTACAGTATAATGTTGGCTTGTCCCAAAATAAATTATTTATCGTCTCGATCTTTCAGACATTAGAGTGACGCTTTACATTCTTATTGGGTTGAAGGAGGGATGGTGATACAGAAAGGTAATTAGTAATAAAGAAATACGAAATAAAGGTTTCAAATAATTATCTTTCGATATGTTAAACATGCATTTACATGTTTACATCAACAGACATTATAGATCAAAATTTAATCTGATGAACATAGCAGACCTTAAGATTATTATATGCAACAGTATACTTTGTATACAGTAATTATTTACGATTTTGTTATTAATTTTTAATTTATATGCTTCCAAGGCAGCATAAACATAGGTCAGATAAAATTAACAAGCATATCATTATATGCTAAATACATCAACATCTTTTGAACAAATTTCCGTTTATATGAATACATTCTTAAACAGCTTTACAATTGATTGTTGTTATTTATTGAAATAATGCGCTTAGGTTATTAATGTACGAATTTAAACTTCATACATAGATGTTGTCTACTGCAGCATAGTCAATGCAAGTTGTAAGTTTATATTTTTAAGAATAATACAAATCACATTTAATAAACATATCACGTAAACTGAAAGATTTATTTGCCAAATATTGTATGTTTGTCGGAGGTTAAGTCACGGAGCGATCTGGCGTAAGGTCAATTGCAACTGCTTACAACCTTAACTGAAGTTCCAAAACCAGGAAAGAAAAAGAATCTTACTGGATACGCCACCTTAGAACAGTGAACATTAAAAACAAGCGGTTTTAAACCAAGAAGACTAAAGAAAAAAGAGAGTAATGCATAAATGAAATTATTTATATTTTGCAGCCAACACATTTCCTTTAAATAATTCTCTCAATTTGCTTAATAACCTATAGTTGCCTGCTATGGCAATGAAATATCCGGACATAATTTGCGCTTACATATATTTACATAAAATAACAGATGTTATTATGGCTCGTCGATTTCTAAGTCAATACAAATATTTTCAAGCATCCGCAAAAAAAAACAAGTTGAAATAAAGTAGTCGAAACATAACAAATTTAAAGATTTAATTCCTATAAAACTTTGCAAACACAACGGGTTTTTTTTATTTGTTTGTTTTGTCTTTACTTTGTTTTTGCCTTTGAAAATGACTCGAGAGCGATCAGGCTAAGTAGATACTAATTTTGCATTGTTAGTTGTAAAGTTTATTGCGTATATATATATATATATATATATATATATATATATATATATATATATATATATATATATATATATATGGGGATTAAAAGAGAAGGTCTTACAAGAAAAAGATACTGTTATAAAAAATGGGGGGGGGTGCTTGAGTATAATGGAGAGAAAGATATTATGGCTTTGACAACTGTATCAAGAAGCCATGTAGCTAAAATGTAGTGTAGAACGTGGAGAGGTGGACTTATCCTTAGCATATGTATAATTAGATATAAGCAATACTTTGCCGAATTAACTTAGTATTTTAAATAATATACCACTGAACTCCCCTCACCCCAAAGCCAGAAAAAGAGGACACTCCCATCAGAAGTGGTAGAGAACCCAACGGGTCAGACGACAAGATCCGTTTACGGGTCAGACTTATATGAAACCCACGAAAAAGACCCATCAATCAATATGTGTAGTACAAGAGTAAATATCCATATTTTAGACTAAGATACACCCAGTCATGAGATTTTTTTTTGTATCTTGGACACTCTCGAGATGTTGTATCTTAGATACTCTTTAGACCCGAAGTTTTATGAATTCTGAAGATATTTCGCGCATAAGAGGACACTATTTCCGATTCTGAGTCATGGGCTGGTCTCCCTAGCTAAACAAAATAAAGTCGATATGCAAAAGAAGGTGGCGCAATCCAAAGTCATACGGTATATCACTTTATGCTGATTAATTAAAAAGCAATATATGCATAATCAAAATGAGTTACATTTAATAATCTTCGGGTAAGATCTGTGCAACTAACTGTGTAAGGTCAGTACAAATGACACTTTGGGCAACGGCTGTACAACGGACACTTAAATCGAAAAAGTTCGACGGTTTAAATGTATTCTTACATTCCTTTGCTATTTAAAGTCGGAAATCGGACACTCAAAGGTTAAGCTCGTTTTTGATTTTCAGAACGAAACATCGTAACATTGGTTGAGCAAATTTAGTTTAAAATGTATCAAACGCTTAAAATGCATTTCAAAATTTAATGCAGTGAATTTATATAAAAATCTGTCAGTAAAGTAATCCTGATAAAAGAAGGCGTTTAATAGCCACAACTTATGACCCAAATACATTTTCCTGCATGACCAAAATACTTAAGAAAATCGGTGCTTGGATTTGTTTTCCATTTCTTCGGGAATTCTTCGTTTGAAAAGACTGCATGAAGTTTCTGAAAGAACTCTATCAATAGCCTTTTCGCATACGAGATCGCGTCTAAAGAATAGTCACTGAAGAGTACAGCATGAATTACACATTTTGTCGTATCCACCAGTCCCGAAGGCATGCTGAATTATATATCTTATAAATCGACCTTGTCAAGGTACACAAAACGACATTAAATTGTTTTACAGTAAGAAGAATGAGTTCAATGTTCAAAGGTTTTTTTTTTACGAATATGTCAATACAATCCCAACTCAGAGGAGTATATATATATATATATATATATATATATATATATATATATATATATATATATATATATATATATATATACACACACACACAGAAGAAAAACATTTAATAAAGATCCAATATCGAGTTCAAGTTGTAGTATTCAAACCTGCTAATGAGTTGTGAGAGAAGAAGGCCGCTTGAACTACGAGAAAGGTCGTTTAATCAAGTTTAAAATATTATATTCTTTGGTAATAAAATGATGGTGACATGCATACTAATTAGGCCTTAGTATATTTAATGGTTGTTATTTTTCAGTCTACTCACCTAGTAATTGCAATATCTGCTTTCTGTAATGCAATCTGGGCGGCTCTTTGGGCTGATAGCACAGCGTTGTCTATCCTTTCTCTTAATTTTGAAGTCCGAATGAGGAACAACCTATTTTTCTTCCCTGACGATATCAAAATATTGTTTTTATACTTTCCTTCCTCTTTTGTTCCATCTTTATGGGTAGTAACACCATATCCATATTTCTTATTATTATACCATTCCCCTTCATATTTCAATCCATCGGATCTTTCACTTATTCCAAAACCAGATCGTTTATCGTTCTTCCACTCGCCCATATACGTTTCCGTTACGTTAACATCAGTGATATCATCTTGACTTACGAAGCTCAAATTACTATCAGTGTACACTGATGCAGATGTCATCCCAGACTGTGTGGACTCTGCGCTCACGTGACTTAGACTACTTATAGTGCTCCGGACAGAACCCGTTTGACGTTTCGGCGAGTCATTGATGTCCCCTGTGCTCTTTTGCTTTTTCAACTTCAGGCCGGAAAGAAGCTTTCCGCGCAAGCTAGACCGGCCCTGCTTATCGAAAAACGAACGTCTCCGTGTTGGGGGAGTCTCGTCACTTCGTGCCTTCAGGACAAATCCTCCTCGACTCTCGTCCAGTTTTTTGTCCCGGTTTTTTACCACCTGCTCGTCCTCATTTTCGCTTCTAAGTGACGTCAGGGACGCTCGGACAGCTTTGGGACGATAGTGAGCGGCCAGGCCATATGGAACGCTTTGACGGACGCCATATCCGTGACGCATACCTCGAAGCCATTGCCCTTGATAGGTTCCTGGAATGGAACAAACAAACAACTTTATCATGTACACAACGTACGAAAACCATAATCATTCTGTTCGAAAACAACATGTATTACACTACTACGAATTTATCTCCCTTTGTTGCGAATAACGTTGATTATGATCCTCTGGTAAAAAAAAAAAAAAGGACGCCATTCATATTTTCTAATGCAGGTATCACTGACTCGCCAAAATATCGGTAATGAAATGAAGTCAACGGAAATGGCCTCAGATAAAAGGCATAATATATTTTCAATGCTCCAAAACTTACCCTAAAATCTATTAGCATTTTGAAATTGGACAACCGTTGACGAATGCATATTATTAGTTCTTTTTAGTCTTTAGGCAATAAATGAAACTATTACCATTTAAACGCAAGAAGGAAGACTCGGCTGAGTTGCTTTTGCTGCCATATATTCTTCAAATGCAATGACAGCTTTGCCTCATACATTCTCTTCATTTGGAAATTGATAAAGAAATAACTACTAATCTAAGATTGAAGTAAAGAGGGTTTTCTTACTCTTACTGAAAGTGCAAGATGCCAGTAATGAGCGTTCCATATTTTTAATGGCTTGTACACATTCTTGTTGCGAAATTATGTTATAAGAGTCTATTCCTTACACTTAGAAAAGTGTTGAAGAAGGATGATATAACATTGACAGCAACACTGATTATAACACTGATAATAACAGTGATGATATCACTGATTATAACACTTATAATAACAATGGTTATAGCACTGATTATAACACTAGTATTAACAAGGGTTATACCACTTATAAAAACGATGGTTATAGCACTGGTTATAACACTAATAAAAACAATAATTATATCAATGATTATAACACTTAAAATAACAATGATAATAGCACTAATTATAACAGTGATAATAATAATGGATATAGCGCTGGTAGTAACAATTGTTATAGCACTGATTTTAACACTGATAATCGCAATTTTACTTTCCACACAGAAATAGGGTCCCTGATAAAGTTTTGATAGTGGGATACAGCGTACTTAGAGACAGTATGATTAGTATTCATTTATTAACAAAAGTCTATAACTCATCATGATTCACGGGACGTACGGAAGTGGAACAATAGACGGCAACTATTATGATTATCAAGTGGCAAATGAAAAATACATTCAAACTATTACCCTATCCATATCACGTTTCCGCTTAGATTTTACATTTAGAAAAGCAAGTCTTCGGGTTACAATAGAGTCATTCAGCTGCAACTATACTCCATAAAATTAAATCTACTTTTTGTTTCCATTACAAAGGTCATTTTGCAGTTTTCGTAAGTGATGTGATCTTTCCGGTAGTGTTCAAGTATTGTTTAATAACAGATTGGCCAGTCAATGAGCCTTTCCAAAAAGGGTTATAAATCAACACGTAATCTTGGTGATGGGAGTGGGGTCATCTTTAAAAACAGAGATCTGACATTTTTTAAAGGGGGGGGTCGTGATATTCCACGGTCTCAGGTTGCATCCATAGTTACTATATATGCAAGGGTATTTTATATTTCATCCATCTAAGGTCGATGGTTTCTTCCTGGATCGACGATTTCGTCAAATCCAAATATCATTTGACGTCGATCTCAGAGCCGTCGAGAGCGTGCAGTATATGTAATTATAAATATTTGTACAATCGTCGTAAACAAAGAAATGCTTCAGTGAGAGAGAAAAAGAGACAAGGGTAATTAGTTGTGGGATTCTTTGCATTGTAATTTATTTCAATACATCACAGTGTATTACGATACAAAAACAATATGTTGTGACATTTGGTAATTCAAAATTGATTTAAAAATAATCAAGAAGTCCAAGTTTCATTTAGCTGAAATTTTTTTAAAAAAAAAAACAAACAACAACAACAAACAAAAAAAAACAACAACAAAACAACTCTTAGTAAAAAGGGATTGGCAAATTTCTTATATATGAACTTCGCAACACCGGCCGCATTGACAACTAACTCAGGCTAAAGCTGAGCTAGAACCTGCTGATTTGTTTTCTACTTTTTGTTTGTTAGTTTGCTTGTGTGTGTGTGTGTGTGTTCATACATATAAACACAAACATAGGTTAGAGAAATTGAAATTCGTACTCTAAATGGCACCTATTGCCTTCGCCTTGCCTGCACGCACCAGCCCATATACCGTGGCTGCTACACTTTTCTTGCAAACAGATGCACCTCGGAAAATCATCGCACTTGCAGAATTCGTATTTTTATAACAACAACAACAACATCAACAATAAAAATAATAATAATAATAATAATAATAACAGCAATAACATTGCGTGATATTATATTGAATTTAACTGTATTCTGCTACACTTTTTCCTGTAAAAAGATGCATTCCAGGGACTTCATCACCTTTGCATATTTTGTACTTTTAAAATATTGTAATAATAATAATAATAATAATAATAATAATAATAATAATAATAATAATTTTAATAATGATGATGATGCTGATGATAATAATAATAATTATTATTATTATTATTATTATTATTATTATTATTATTATTATTATTATTATTGGAAAAACAATGCACGATCATGAGATTCGGTTTCATAGTGCCTGATTTGGTTGACAGTTATCAATCTGTTTTAGATCCTAAAGGAAACATTACATCCAGCAAGAAAACAAATTAAAATGAAAGGTGAAACAGCAAATATATCTATACAATATATAAAGAATGACATCAATTTTTTTTTTATAAAAAAGAGACGAACAAAAGAAATCGCACGATCTTAAGGCTGGTTTGAAGGTAACGTTGGTTCACTCACTACATGCCACGTTTCTGACTACAATAAAAGAAAAGAACAACTAAACGGAAATAAATTCTACAACTGAATCTAACGAGAAAATGTAATATTTTCAAAAGCTTAAAGATGCCAAAAAACCCGACCTGCACAATTTTATTGTAAATAGAAGGATATGTAGTTGTTTGTGTATATAATCTATCCAGACTATTTGTTTTCTTTGCATCTATTGTATTTGCACAAACATTTCATAATAAAAACGTCATTTATAGCTGTTATTATTCACTGACCCACAAAGTCTCGTGATTTAACGGTTCCCAAGAGCGTGATTTCGTTAAGTCAAAATGGTTTATTGATTGTTATGGTACCTAATGCACGCGAGTTGTTCTGTAATATAAGCTTTAAACATATTTAATTAAACAATAATACTCGTCGCACTACATCAATACAAAAATTGCACTGCTCATGCATAATATCATACCGTATTGAGCTGCCAGTAATAAAATTCTTTTGTTAAATCGCAAGCTGACACTACCTTGATTCAAATGACCTAGATCATCGTTTCTTGCATGCGTATTATAATACTGTAAACTGACGAAACTATTCTTCCCTGCTGTACAAAGGTCACCATGTTTTTACACCTCTCTTTCAGGCACTAATTGGAACGTTTCGGGTAGTTTCTTCCCTATATCTCCTGTCCTCAAAAAATCTGAAAATGAACCTAAAATGCTTTGAATTCAAAACTGGAGCAATAAAATCCTTTCCTACTCTCCAGCGCTACTTCTTGAAAGCAACGCTTGTACTTTAAACCACTTGAATGGCCACAAGATGGATGATTTTTACATAACCCACAACGTTAAAAATTTTTGAAAAGAGTCCTTTCTTCCACGGTTTGGTCTTCATGGAACTACGCTATTGATGTGGCCTCCAGGATACAAGGGGTCAATTATTTCAACAAACGCGCGGGTTGTAGTTTATTTGCTCAAATGATATAGAAGAATGATTTTCTCGCTCACTGTAAGCTTTTGTGTAATTGATACACCGATCAATACCTTCATAGATTTACCCCTTAACGATTTTTCCATATTCATACATTAGCCTAAATCTGTTGGCGCAGACGAGACAAAGGATGTCGAATTGTTCGCTCTTTATCTAAAATCGATGTGTTCCTGACATAGCTGTTCGTCACCTGCTACCGTATAATCTCATGTTATGGGTTGTTTTCAAGTTTGACTTTTTTGTTGGTATCCCTAAATCCGAGTAAAAAAACACCATTGTCTTTGGAAGAATCATCAAGATTAATGATTTCTATTATGAAATTGGTCTTACGTGATGGAACTCTCATCTAAATCTTGTATGAAAATACCCATTCTTCAATCTAATTTGAAATCAAGATATATTTACAATGATTTACCGTATCTTTCATACTTGTGCAAGCCACATAGGAAAGATAGTGCTTAACCGCGTCAAAAAAATCTTACTTTGTCGAAAATTATAAAAAAAGAAGCCATCTTCTCTTATTCTCAGAATCCTAGCCTGACAGTTTGGTTTGTACATACTGACACTATAGCTTACTTGTTTGAACTAATGCTTTCAGCAAATCACGCCTTCGACACTTGACTGAACGTGAGAAATGTACATATTCAATGACCGTTTCGTTCCAATATATACGAATAACCAGAACAACACTCAATTTACACAAGGCTATAAAGTACAAAGCCAGAAATATACTCAACAAAAAGGTATATAAAGTTTTGTAAGTTATTATGACTCTATGGGCTTAAAATAAGTAATTGTAAGGAGTGAAAAGCAAAAAGCTATGTATATTTCAACAAATAATATATTTCCCTAGAATACAAATTTAAAATGAAATTACGGTTTTGTGAATTAAATACCAAAAAAAAAAAAAATACTAGAATTACTAACACAAGTCCTGAATATGATTTAGTAGTATTCTAATTAATTTCTATCTTGATGTTGATTTGTCGGTAATGGCCGATTTTGTCGGTAATGGCCGATAGTCTCTAATGAATTAATGTACCAATGGCCTGGATCGCCAAGTCTTTTGTTGAACCACGGTAGCATAATTCAATGTATCCTTTTTTGATTTCACTATAAGATCAAGTTAATCTCTCTTTCCAAGAACATTCAGCACAAATCAAACACTGATTTTGCTCCAAGATCTTATAGCACGAACAATTTTCCCAATAAGATTATAAAGCCCTCTACTTAACCTAGGTCACAATAAACATTTTTTGTTACTTAATGGAAACTTTCATTCAAGAAGATTCTGTTACTAAAGCTATAATAAAGAACATGGTAAACACAATGCCTTTGACTCGTACCAAGATAAATATGTTTACTTCTTTAGATAATGATCCTAAATTAAACCCACGCTAAAAGAGAAAATATGAGTTTTGTATTAGCTGTTATTAGTTATGTAATAGTTGTATTAAAAAATGATTCTGGTCATGTGGAAAATGAACTTGATTTTGGACAAGGTCAGCGACAGAATACAATTTTACATAACCCACAGTAGATAATAAATTGAAGGAAAGTATACAATCAAAGTATACAGTTGTACTTAATATGCCATTAGTGTTGCTGAAGTCAACTCGTTCTGAAATCTTGAAGATATGTGGAAATCTTGATAGTGCAACCAATGCGTAATTTCTTAATTTCTTTTCCTGCTGCAGGTAGGAATGACGATTAACAGAGATGTGGTCAAATTCCCAAAACAGCAAGTTGCATTCTAAAATACTGTGTGCTCACTGCGTTAGTTGCTCATAAACAGATACCTTATGGAGTACACAATCTTAGTAGTTGTTAAATGAAGTATATACATCGCCACCTTTGAAGATTTGCCCGCTGTACCCAGTTTAGATTCACTGATGATTATGGCACGCCAAATCGTTCAAAATGGAGGATCTTGAGCGTTCGGATTGTGACCTGGAGTAGTCGTTCGGTGAACTGGAGAGATTGCAGGGTAAGCTGGAGTAATCGTAACGTGAGCTTGATAAAATGCTGGGTGGGCTGGAGAAATCACGGGACGAGCTGGAGTTATCGTTGGGTGAGAGAATAATCGTAGTGTGAGCTTGAGAATTGTAGGGTTAGTTGGAGAGATAGTAAGTAGAGCTGGCGAGGATTTGCAGGAGAGGACAAGCTGGAGCAATCGATAATTAAGTGTAACGGCGAATGAATTCATATTTTAGTGTAACACTTTTTAACTGTTTTAGTGTAACACTTTTTAATATATTGACCGTTGGAATTGTGACATGGAGTAGTGCGGTGAACTGGAGAGATCGCAGTGTGAGCTGGAGGGAATGCAGGGTGAGCTGGAGAAATCACGGGACGAGTTTAATTATCACTTTTTAATTAATAATTGTTATTAATTATAATTATTAATTAAAATTATATTATATAGATAATTAAGTGTAATGGGGAATGACATCATATTTTAGTGTTGCATTTTACAACTGGCTATTAGTATAAGCAAGCGTAAAAAAAAATCAATAATGTGTGCAAAGTATTTCAAGAGTTCGTGCTATAGCATTTGTATTAGCAACAAAAACCACACACACTCACAACCAATTATCATATATATATATATACAAAACCTTTGCCAGATAAATATTGTCTGAAATTATATACTTTAATTTTCCAGTGTTGCCACCGGTTTGCGTCATCCCTGTATAATTTCTGAATTCACTTATATGAAATAATGTTTGAGCGAAGACAATTTAACGATACTTTTGAAGGAATTAAATTTGTTAACAAATTCCTGATAGAACTATCCTTCACTCCATTACCTAATGCAATATTAAGTATCGAGTAATCCAGAACTCGCCGGTTCGCCAAACGATTATCTTAGCTCACCCTACAATTTCTCCACTCACTGTACGATTATTTCAGCTCACCCTACGATTACTTCAATTCACCCCGTGATCTCTCCAGTTCGCCTTCTCCAGCACACCATAAGATTACCCCAGATCACATTATGATTACTCCCGGTTCATCTGAAATCTCTCCAGCTCACCATACGACTTTTCTAGCTCTCCATAGGATCTCTCTATCTAATCTGACGATTACTGCAACTTACCCTACGATTACGCAAGATGTTCTTCTCCAGTTCAATATGCGATTTCTCAATTTCACCTTGCGGTTACTCCAGCTGACTACGATTAGTTCAGCTCACCCTGCAGTCTGCCTTCTCCAGGTAACCATACGATTGTTCCAGCTTATCCATTTTGAACGATCTGGCGGCGTACCATAGAAGATGGTCTTCTTGTATACACGCGTTTTTTGAGCCAATCCCATACGCTTTCAAAGGAAGGAGAGTACTGCCAGTTATACAGCTTTACAATACAATATTTGAAATTGAGACCATGATAGTTATCTAGACCCACCCTTATGAAGTGGAAGGGTAAAAAAGTAAGACTAATTTCATCCAAAATGTTCCACATTTTGTTAATACGTTTTTAATACAGAAAATACAAAATATACATATAAAATAATTATGTTAATATTTCGACTCAGCAAACTCTTGCGTTTTACTTCTTTGACTCAGTGCATGTAAACTTTTGGGCTATACTTTTTGGGCCATGTCCATAAAACTGATAACATTCTCAAACGAGATAAATCCAGTTTTTGCTGATGATGTAAAGTGTCTGTCATTAAGAAAAAAAAGCCTCCTATACAGATAGTCTATGTATGACTAAGCTCTGCAGCCTTTCTGTGTATGCCAAAAAACTTTGTTTTCGGATGGGTATTTTTTCCACGGATGTATGTTGGGCCCATGTGCATGCCATGGAATCGTTGTATAAACGACTTAAGCATTCTTCTCGACTGTGTTGCACAATGCGCGAACGCCTGGTAACATATGTTTCTCATGAACATACCAGCCTACTTCATTTGGACGGACTTGTGTGCGGAATTAGAAGAATCGATTTAGGTAGCTCCCATGATGGAGATGATTCACAAAAGAGGTAGTTGTAGTATCATTATGGCTGAGTATAATTTATTACCTAGATAATAATAGCACCGGAACACGGTCAATGCATGTAAAATAATGCAAGTACTAAAAACATTATTATGCAAGAGGGTAGGATCCTAAAAATAAGGCAATGGTTATAACTCTTTCTTTAATGTAATCATGGTGTATAACATTCTCTGTTAGCTGAAGAAAATAAATGAACTAATATAACACAATGAAAGAAGAAAGGAAAGTGTGTGTTTTGGATTTTTAACGCAGCTTTTAACAATTTTTCAGTCATATCGCTATAATGTCTTCAGTATGGCAGTTTATAGTGATATCTAGCACTGGAGCATCATGCCACCGATATGTAGCATCATGTCCCACCCAACTACATTATCCTAACACTAGGCCGACCATTCCTAACACTAACCTCCTAATGCTGAGCGCCAAGGCACGCAGCTATAAGTTCCATTTTTATAAGTCTTTGGCATGACTCGGCTGAGGTTCAAATCAGCGACCTCCCGCATCCAAGGCGGACCACTGGGCCACCGGAAAGAAAGAAAGACAATTTAATTGAGAGAACTGATCTAACATATTTCGTTTAAGCTAAAAATGTTAGAGATAATAGATGTTGCATATTGATTATTAATCATTTTTGTGTTTAATTTCTAAAATATTAATCCTTCATGACGATAGATCGTAGGATGAATTATGTTTGTTTATAATTTCCATTCATTCATTCTTGTTTACTATGTGACTTACATGTTAGGAGTCGTTCCATGTTACGTAAGTTACACGTGAGGAGTTGTTCCATTTTCCTTGTATCTGTAGTATAACTCGATGAACATCATTTTGCTTAATCACTTGTTAGAATTTATGCGCACGAGTTTGGTGTCAGATTTATTAATTTTCAATCACATTATAAATAGACATCTCATTTACGAAATTGCTTTTAGTGTTTTCCGTTATAATCTAATCCCACCCCTGATCATTATATTACGATCGGAATTTGGTAATTGATAATGTTTCAATAAATATGTAGATTGTCTCAAGGGATAAACAAATCACACGAGAATAGCGTATGAACTGTAATGCAGCTGCAAAATCCCTGCCTCTCATTAACAATTTGCAGAGAATCGTTCAATAAGCAAGGAAGCATATTTTTTTCGCTGCAAGATGGTCTAAAATCACTTCTAGTTTGATAACTTAAGTCAGACATGGAGGAGAAGAAACAATAATCGAATTTGAAGTCATGCAATTAGAATAATCGCTCACATTGATCTTAAATCACCAATGCCTTCATTTATCACACTTCACCATTCTTCAAATAAAAATAATTTTGAAAAAACTAACGTCTGGATGGAAGGAAATGATTGTTTAAAGGAGCTGTGACGTAAAGCATTCTTTCAAATATTAATATGTTCGTTTTAAACGACATTAAAATATTCAGTTTAGAACTGAGGTGCAACACCTTAATCCAGTAGACTAAGTCGCTTGTAATTCCGTTATTTTTCAGGAGTTATCCAAAACTAGGGATCGGATACATTGCAAAAATTCCGTTTAGTGGCTATGCTATGTACATATTTAATTTGTAGTGCTTGTTATGATTTTTTCATCATGATTGTTATGAATAATTGTATTCTGAACTTGACTTGTGATTAGGCATCGATATTATCTAGTTTAAACTGAACTCGACAACGTTGAGAGGTGACATCTTTCAAGATCCAGTGATATTTGGGTGATTTGGCATACACTAGACTAGCATAGGGCCTAATTTGTCCTAAATCCGACACTGACTGCAGCATTGGGGCGTTCGCATCTTATGTGCTGGTGTGAATAGTCGCACACGTACAAAAATAATAAAACATTGATAATTGAAATAAAATTCATACTTGGTAAAGGCAACAAGATTTTATGACCACATGAAGGCAATAATTAGGCAATCCTTGAGAAATGTCGAGTAACTCATTCAGCCGAGTGTACTTTTGTTAACCGTTGTTAGATATAATAAAACGTGATAAAACCGGGGTTTAAAAAGTAATTAGTTTAAGTTTCATCTGATCTTGTTTATTCTTTGTTCAATATTTCTGCAGCTTTATTGTGGTGGGAGGTCAGAGAGTACCTTCTAGTGCAAAATGTGGAATTTACAGTAACCACACGTCATGAAGTAGTGGCTTTACAGTCTATCCGAATTAAATGACCTTGTAGATCGAACCCTACATGCCTGAAATCAACAAGTCTAATATTAAAATTATTATGCATAACAATAACAATAATTATAACTTGAATAATCCGATATAAGAGTTGATTTTCAATTTTTGCGAACAGATTCTACTCTGCAATGCAACATCGGTTAATCACATGATAGCCAAGTCACCTACGTAATTGAAAAAGTTGAATTATTGGCTCTTTTCCGTCATGTTGTTTGCATTACGTAATAGTTTGACCTCTGACGTCAACAGAAATGTAGGCCGCAAAATTTGACCAGCCAATGCTAGAGAAATGTATGACGTAAAGAACGAAAATATTCCTTCCGATTCGTGTATTGGCTTATTAATGATGCGAAATATGTCCTGTCTTATAAATTATAAGATAAACTGTCTTCCAACTGATTTAAAATAGGTATGGTTCAATACAAGCCACATCTTACGAAAAGTTACATCCTTTTGATAGGCAGAATTAACGTCCATGTAGGCCCAATTTATTTCTTTAATACAACGATTGACGTTGACACGACTCGGCTTGTGTGTACACACAACATGGTTTCGTACGCCGGAAGCACAATGCCAACTGTTCCTATTGGATAATACGGCCCAGCTTTATGTTACTATTGCATGTTTTGGGTTTCCGACTGGGAAAATATGCTATGACCTGCCACCTCAACATAACTGTTCACGTATCTAACAAGGAGTGAAAAAGGTCAAAAGTAAATTGGAGAACAAGTTAATGATAATGATGTCGTAGGGATCTTAGGGCTGATAATGCCACTAATAATGCTAATTTAATGGTATTTAACCATAGATTTCAAACGAGAGAGAGAGAGAGAGAGAGAGAGAGAGAGAGAGAGAGAGAGAGAGAGAGAGAGAGAGAGAGAGAGAGAGAGAGAGAGAGAGAGATGCAAGTTGTAAAAACTTGAACCGTCTCAGTTTGTTATACATGTAATCAATCTATGTTATGTACTCTAAATTTATTTATTTGTTAATAAAGTAGGGCTTAGAAAAACCACGTTTTCTGTCGTTATGACTGGGTTGAAAATGGCTTTACTAAGTAATAGTCCTTGAGCCGAGCAAACGTTTGCTATGTACTCCTCATTGAGCCGGATAGATTCAAGTCGCAAGAATAAATCTGAGTGCATTTTCTAAGCATAAAAGGCAGTGAAGTTTAACATCACTTAACATTTAGCGTGCATCAATTATAGGCAAATTGTGCTGATTAACCCACTAGATGTAGGTCTAAAACATATCACAAACGATGCAGACTTCATTTTTCTTTTACACACATATCCTATGTCAGTTTCAGTCTAAATGTGCAAAATCAGGAATATATTTTGCTACAGTTTCACGCCTAGCCCTCGATTTCTCAATGGTGTTTGCACTTTGAATGAAACATCTGAGTAATTTGGGCGTAATGTTGATGTTTAGAAAAATTCCCTTTTAACGAACTGTCAAACATCCTTATGAATGACTCTTGAAAGAGACAGAGTGACAATGTTGCGTGCTTTTTCATATCATCAGGCAACGTTATATCATGGCAGGCGGTATTCTCAAGACTAAAGGTACTCTAGTGTCACGCCAAACGGAAGACATCTGTTGCAAAAATTGTGATAGTTGTGTAAATCATATTTTATTGAAAGATGTTGCCAACTCATGTCAGAAAAATTATTTTAAATGCCTTGTCAAATTTCAAACAATTTCACAAAATGCAAGCTGCTGTAATCACCAAACAAAACAAAACCCTTCATTGTGTGGTATCCATTCTCATTCGTATGCGAGAGAGAGAGAGAGAGAGAGAGAGAGAGAGAGAGAGAGAGAGAGAGAGAGAGAGAGAGAGAGAGAGAGAGAGAGAGAGAGAGAGAGAATAGTTTCCTACAATAGCAGTGTAAAGAATAATCACCCCGGTCATTCATAACACAGAAAAGAAGTAGTGCCAAGGTCGTATGCTTGTTCTTATCAAACCTGAAGGCAGTCTGAAATTGCTTTGGCTATAAGCCAGGATTGTTCAAAAGCATTTCTAAGAATAAGTTGTAAATATACTTATACATCACAAATAAAAATAGCATAAGACATGTAGTTATATTACAAAAATTATTCAGTAGATTTGGCATACCCTTCTTAACACGTTTGCATCTGGTACATGTTTTCTAGCAAGACAAGTTCATTGATTCAAATCGGCCATGTGCTCTGCTGATATGATCAACCAACCGATTAAAGGAGAAAGAGCATATCTGCTTTGTCACTGTTAAAGAGAGAAAACTGAATCTAAGTAATAGATCTGGGTTTTTTGTTGGTCTTAGTTTTGCACTTGCTAATAGTATCCAGTTATGAATGGAATTCTTGTCGCTTACTCTGACGTCAGTACTATGATAACGCGCATAACTGGAACTAAATGATGATGCGTAACTATAACATTCTAAAACTTACGACGTTACTGACTAATACTGTAGCAATATTAGTGTTACAAAGCATATCCAATGAGCCTTTGTAAAGCTTGATTATGACACCAGACAGAATCAGCAAAGACCTCGATTGCTTTCAAGCTATTAAATATCTAATACGTAGGAGTAGCACTTAGGCTCCGATTCTTATTTGTTCACTGGCAGCAATGCAAGAAAATTTAAAAGCTTATATAAGGAGCTTACCTAGCTGTATATAAATATGTAGGTAGGTTGGCTGAGATTTTTGAAATACGTACACAAAGCACACACCTCCAATAAGTTACTTTGTTTTGTATATTTGATATGTTTTAAATTTAATTTATATCGAATAAATAGCCACGTAGCTGTATAAAGTGTTGAAGAGACGGAAGAGTTGATCTTGCAATCCATGGGTTTTGGATTCAATATCAGCCCATACCAACCCAGATCGGTTTCCTCTGTCCTCTGGAAGGAAAATTAGCTACAGCATGTAATTGCAAGTTATATTAAAAGTGACGTTAAAAAACTAACAGAAAATGAAACTAGTAATAATGCCGTGTCTCATAAGAAACCCTGTAAGTAACTGGAAGTCTAGTAAAATACAACACAACAAAATCAAATCGTACGAGTAATTAGTGCATGAGTCTGGTTTGGACTGGTTTTACGATACAGCAACACGGGAATGCTATTTATTCGAATGGAGTAAAGTGCCAAGGCCATGGCACAGAAGTCTGCATGGTCTATTTAAGTGATTGGACAATTCGAATCACACACTTTTGGTCGCGACTCCACCACATTAACAACTGAGTTACTGCGGCTTTTGCAGTTAATAAATAAAATATTTTTTTTAAAAAAATCGAAATGAATTCAAGAAAAGCATAAAACACTCATTTATCTTCCTAAAAACCGAAAAAGTCTGACGTGAACATGCTTTCCGCAATAACATTCTAAACAAATTGTATGATTAGGATATTCGATAATCCTAAAAAGACTCCTTTTACAAAGGTATAATTAGCCTCGACACTGCCCCATTTACACAAACTCACTAACCGAGGCAATGTGTGGGTTATATTTGTTAATAAATAGAGGTTTAAACAGTCAAAGAGAAGATGTCCAAATAAAGAAATACGAGATGCTTGCCAGCTAGCATAATTTACAAGCTGTCCATCGATTGCTGGTTTCGCACGATATTATATTGTATCATATGTCCTCACTAATAAGGAGTAGAAACTCGTGTAGGTTTTTCCAAAATAAGTTCCTTTAGAAAAAGTTGGATCGAAATGGAACAGCCACAATAATGGTCATGATTAACGTAAAAGTTATATCTAAAAAGAGCGGCAGTGATTAAGAGCAGTTAGTAGGATATGCACAGAAGAACACGAGTAAACAGTTAATATGAAATCTGAATTGTGAAAATCATATGAACAAAAAAAATGTGATGGAGGCAAAAACATGTATTAATATTTTAATTTATGACGGAGTTTCTACAATTGTCTGTGACATTAACTGCGAAATGTTTCTTAGCTAAAATTTCGTGTGAAATGGTTTCTTGAGAGAAGGAATATTAAGTTATCAGTTAATATGATTAAATAACGAACCATGTGATAGAAATGACATAAAGTACCTAAATAAATTGCATCGAATTGCAAATCACTAAAAAATGTGAGCATACATCAAATCGACAAATAGGTTGTCTAAAATGTAAGTTTATGAAATAAGTTGGTTTTTAGTTTGATAAATTGCGTAAGCGGGCAGCTACGGCTGTTTTCTGCACCCCCTTGTATATCAGAACTTGGAACGTTCTGTATTGCCTGAGCAGTTTTAAAACAGGTGTTGATATATTATTCAGGAAATGCCAAAGGCTCTAATCATCTCTAACAAGCAAACATGCAGTACATATCTGTAAATAAATTTCACCTCGCTCACCCCAAACGTAGGACCTTGATACAGTAACTAGAAGAAAAAAAATGATACACCATCTGCGAGGAAGCAACACATAATTTGGAATATTATTGATAATATACGTGAATTTATATATAAAGGTAGGGAAGTTACGTTCGCTTCAAAGGCAAATGACCGAAGTGCCATTTATTGTGTTTCTGGTGAGCTTGATAGAGTGGAAAGTATTCGGAAGAATCAATTACTTTTGTATGGAAGCGACCGCATACTGCCAAGAACTGGATTGAGGCATCAACTATCGTAGCCGTGTATAATTAATTCAGCAAAGAGATGCTGAGAAAACCCCAAATTGCTTCCAGTCACATTCGTTAGGATGTCCAGTTACCGGAAAGGCATTCTATTACAAGCATACATTTCGTACAAAAGGTATGCCACCTAATCACGTACAAAAGGTATGCCACCTAAGCACGACTAGATGTGTTGAAACATCTTAGTTTTCGGAGCAATTTATCGCATCTGACATTCCGTAGCATAGAATAAACAATACACAGCCACATCTCGCTTTTTAGACCATCACATGGAGGAAATATGTGCACCAATTACTATAATTGTATTTAACAGTCTGACACGAGCCCATCTGCAAACAGTGTAAATCTGTATATACATGTTTTGTATACACAGGCAGTTCTGGGTCTGCACTGTTGCTAGCATACAGATTTGAAGAACAACATGCTCTGATCTGCGAATTCTTTATGTCGTATCATATCCGGAGTTCTGTGTGCATTATCGAAAAAACAATTACGACTCGAAAGTATTTTTATATGCATGTACAGATAGTCTGTGAAACCATGCGCCAATTCTGCAAATAATATTCATAGAACCTTAACAGAAGAAGCAAGATCGGACTGTTAATTATGTACCGCAATGCAGAAATAGCATCACCACTCCTCCAAGACATATGAACAGGGAACTTAGAAAGGCCATAAACAAAAATTGTACCACCCATATCAAATATAAAACTAAACGATTCTGAGCAGGTATAAAATGACTTTTCTAACCAAATTCAGAAGATCAAAATACCCCCTCCCCCACAAAAAGCACAAATACACACGAACACAAAAGAGAAAACCATTGGATTAAATGAATATTGCAAAAACACCTGAGTCAAATTAACATTGCAAAATCCATTGGGTCAAATGAATATTGCAAAAAGCATTGGATTAAATGAATGTTGCAAAAACTATTGGGTCAAATTAATATTGCAAACACCATTGGGTCAAATGAATATTACAAAAACCATTGTGTCAAATGAATATTGCAAAAATCATTGGGTTAAATTAATATTGCAAAAACCATTGGGTGAAATTATTATTGCAAAACTATTTGGTCAAATGAATTTGCAAAACCCATTGGGTCAAATGAGTTCCTAATTACCATTACTATTCTCCCTAGCATACAAACTCTTCATGACAATCAACAACCTGAAAAGTACTTGTTACAAATCTATGATCATAAACTATGTAACAGAATGAAGCAAAACCAACAAGTTTTGCAAAACTTAATAAATAATTTAATTTTATTACGACTATTTATCGCAATATACCCCATATGACAGATCTTACTACTCAGTCTAATATTTCAAAATACATATTCATGTGACCGAAACAATCCAATGAAAATTAACTTAATTGTTCTAAGATACCACCTGACTGATCTATCCAATGAGAACAAGACTGAATCTAGCAAGGATACATGCTATTAATTCTTATATTAGTAATTATCAAGACGTACGTAAACATCTACTTTATGCAATTTTACGTTCTTTAATATCTTAACATATACCCTATGTGCTAATACTAAATCCAACTATACATAATCACAGCAATTTGTCTTTACTAAAAATAATTACAAAAATTAGACAAAATCATGTAATAGGAGTTACAAAAATATTTATATACATAACAAACCAAACTCTTAAACTGAAACCTGTTGTACTAAAACAAATTAACAAAGTTACGAGAGGCCTCGACATAAAGTAATCACCAAAACTTGACAGCATGCTTATAAAGTGCTCACTTTATGCGCAATAGTTTTATGCTCAGAAATATGCAGGCATTTGGATTCTTGTATACACAATGGGAAATTTTCAGCTGGACTTAAAGTGCATGTCAGAACCAATTTTTATAAACTGATCCCATGCGTAAGGGTAACTTCAAACTAGTCATCATTTTTAGAAAGGGTGTAAAACAACTCTACTGGAACAGGTGGAGGACTGGTGGGGCGCTCTGGCAATGAGTTAAATTACAGTGGAATACTAACGAACACATCCAAGGTTTTCAGCAATCTTCCTCATCAAAAAATTAAAGCCAATGACAACCTACTCGAACCTTCATGTAGTAACTAGGATTTTACCTCTAAAAGGTAACGCAAAGTTGAGTCTCTAATATTTAATAGATTTATAAACATGCATTTTGCATCATTAATGAATGAATATGATTCGGGTTTCGCTGCTTTGTATAGCGTTGTATGTGGTTGGTTCATTTTCAGCTACGGTTATTTCAAAATACTGAGATTGGTGTGACCATTGCTGCACGAGCAAAGTTCTTGTAGTGAGAAACTCGATTACCTTATTGCTCACATTACATTACCACAATACCATCAGTTTAGTCACGAAGTTGTCGTTTGTGTGTGTGTGTGTGTGTGTGTGTGTGTGTGTGCGTGCGATTTGGATTTTGAACATAGCTTTAACAATTTTTTTCAGTCGGGTAGCTACTATATCTGCAGCGTGGCAATTTATAAAGATGTCCGAACTGAGTCATCATGCCGCAGACATGTGGCATCATGTCCCACCCAGTCATACTATCCAGGCACCAGGACGACTAGTCCAAACATTAACCTCTTAATGCTGAGTGCCATGAGAGACAGTTTCTAGTACAATTTTGTAATGTCTTTGGTCTGTGGTATGACTGCCAGTTTGGAACTCACTACCTTCCGCATCCGAGGCGGATGCTCTAACCACTTAGGCCACCGCACCGGAGCGGTCGTCGTCTTTCATAAAATCAATGTTTACTGCACAACTCGAATTACGTAAACATTTTATTATTACATCATATATACATCAACATTTACTTAATAGCTTGTTCACGCGAGAAAACACAGACGGCGTACAAAGCGGAAGAATTATACAGATTGAAATTTTCCTCCTCGTGAACATGAAAGACGTTAACTTATCCTTTTTGTATGCTTCTATCAGTTTTATGTGTGCGTTTGACCTGGTATGATAGGCATGTTGCGAATTCGCCTTGTTGCTATAAATATAATTATCAACGTGCACCGCCATGTTGCTTACGGACAAACAGAACAAAACTGGAGTGTACACATTGTGCACCTCGCTAGATAGTGTTCCGATATGTTCATACCATATACACCCGGGTGGCTAGATTAGCTATTTCAATGCATTATCCAAACGACATCTATTGTATTTCATGAGTGGCCTCCCTTAATGTGCAATGCCAACTGGCCAACAGCGCATAACAACGATGCATTGTACATAGATCGAAAATGGTGGAGACAATTGAGTTTGTAATAGCCCATTTCATACCCTATTTAACCGAGTTGCTCCGTAATTATCTGAAAAACCTCCCGAGTCACTTTATACTCCAGCCAAACAAACGCTGGTGGGCACATGTACATAAGAAACTGGCGTACATTGTTGTTTAGAAGTATCAGATTAAAACAAATTAAAAAATGCCCGCTACTTGTAACGTCAGAGGCTGCAAACTCGTTCCAATCAAGGGTGTGGCATTAAATTTCATCGTCTGCCATGGAGAGATGGTTTGTTGTGCAAACAGTTGCTCATACGAGCAGGAAAATTGAAACTTCAACTGACGGTAAAACGAATGTCTCAATTCAAGAATGCGAGAATGTGTTCGATGCATTTTAGTGCTAATGGTGAAGGGACTTCTGCAGCTTTACCGTCGAAAAACATTCCAGGATTGTTATACTGCGTATTAATATGAACAATTCCTTATATTGGTAATCGAAACTCGATTTATGTAATACAGTGTTATGGTAAAAAAAATAATTATTTTTTATAACATCGACACCGTTTCCATACTCACATGTACATGTCCAGATGTATAGCAACTCTCTCGTATGGCTTTAAAATCATCCCTGATTTCCAGAAAATAAGACAGTATGGTTCCAATATTAAATTTTGTCAATATCTGTGGCATCATCGCTGTTGAATAGGCATTTTTGAACTCGATAAACGAAGCTGAAGTTGATGCTAATGCTGATGCGTCCGTCATGTTTTGACCACCAGCTATCGATTGGATATTGCGGTCAGCTGACCATCCGCCACGTGATCAAAATTCCGAGCAAATTACGAAGTTCGCCGAAGTCTCCATGAAATGGTCTATGGGGCAAATGTTTCTACCGATCCCTGTAGAACACATTCGGTTAGACACGTGTACGATTAATTAGATTGATGGGAGGCCTGCGCGTGTTTAAATCGCCATAATACACTGATTGGTACCGTATCTGTCTTGAGTTTAGCGATGTTTAATTAATGCTACGTTCGTTTAAACTGGACAGCCGAGAGTTAACGATCTATAGCGGAGTTATCAGACTTTAAATATTGCTGAAACAGTATTTGATAATTTAAGTTGTCAGAGGAACTGCATTAATTTGAGCCTAGTTCATGCGGGGAAATATATTTCATTTAGACTGGTCACACAGTAAAAGGGGACGTGATTCCACATGAAAACTTTCAGTTTATATCTGCTAATCGCAAAATTCGAAATCAGTATACGCTTTTCTACAAGAGAAAACAAACGTAAAGGATTTCGATTACAATTTAAGACGCAAATTCACTCATAACGTTATCCATGGGAATCGATTGTCTGGAAAATCAACAGACACAATTCTGAAAGTAAAAACTTGGAAGCACAAGGTTGGGTAGCTCATGTATTCACAAACCAAAGTGACCACACAAAGTTGGCAGGACCGTAGGAGTAGAGGTACCTAAGAATTTTGAAAAGGAAATGAAAGGTGGAAAGATCCCAGACTTACAGGCACAAAGAAATCAAAAGGCATTCGCTGTGAACTTGGACTGAACCAAGACCATCAGGTTATGAATCTTTACAAGGCAGTGGTTTTGATCTTTCACTCAATTCAATGATGAATTATTTCTATCGCTTAACAGATCGGCTATTGGTATAATAATATTTGTACTTGAAAGTCGTTGAATAAGTTACTTCAAAAAGAAAGAAGTGTATCTTTCAAATCACAATGCATTATCACCATTGTTTATATATTTTATTATGAATTTTGATTAAATCTTGTCTTTATTTGTAACGGGGGCTCGTGGTGTTTTTCTCTTCTATATATGTGCTCAGATCTTTATTTATTCCACCTATACGTTTCAGGCTTTATATTGATACGTATTCCTTCTGGTCAAATTACACCGTCAGCGATCACATCTAGATAATGATAATCAAAACCAGGTAACCCACCCTAACAATGCTGAGGAGGATTGTCTGACAGACTTAAAAAAGGATACTTTGTAAGTTCAACACCGAAAGCATGACTATATACCAGAGAGAAACAATTGAACGTATCAGCATTGGATAAAAAGCTTATTTATGAGTCCATTCAGAGTTGTGTGCTCTCCTTGTCTTGATCCAGTAGGAAAAGTATTAAAATTTGAACAAGCTGATTTTGATTGGATTCGGTGGCTTGCCGCCGCATCCAATGAAATTTACAGACCAGAAGCACATAAATATGTGATCGATCAGAGTCAACATATCGGAACCTTGACTAGCGAAGATAGATGCTTACTCCGAACTATACTAAAGTACATTTCGCCCATCGTTTTCAGTTAGATGAATTTACTGGAATTTAGCAACCATGTTATAATGTTTGTCCGTAGGGTTTAAGATACTGCCCACGTGGGGTTGTTTTAAGTCACGAGATCATTGTGGCGTAACATCGGCGTAATATAAAACTTGCCCTATTGTGAAAATTGTGTGGATTTCCCGGTGTTAACGCAGGATTGGTATTGTGGTCTAGAAGATGCGCACATTATTTGTTGTTGTTGTTGCTGTTGTTGTTGTTGTTGTTGCTGTATGGTTTGGCACATTTTTCAGCGCAAGATAGGCTATACATGGCGGCCAGTACAAATGGTGAAGGTAGAACCGACCAACGAGATGCTACTCGCAAGCTAATATTTCAACATCCCATTCGGTCGCCACGTTTGCAGACATGACACTTGTCAAATATAGATCGTGAATATAATTATATTTGTAATATTCGAAATTGCTTTTAATTATAGTGATTTCAGGTAACTTGAATCCTTGGGTACATTTGTAATGCAGTTAAATACTACAATATTTCACAAGCGACAACTCTTAAGATCTGATGAAATGAACTGTGGAAACCCTGATCGCATTATGCATCGGTATGTCTGGATCCATATTGTTCACAGTAGATTGCGTACCTCATTTGGACGGTTAAGGTTCAGGGATTCTCTTGAGGAAACGCAAATAATACAAACTGAAAATAAGTATCTTGAAATAATCACTGATATATGGCAAACTAATTATTTATAGCGTATAAGACAAAATATGTTCAACGCATCAAAAATAGACATTTATGGAGCATACTAGTGTAATGTTTGCACATCTGTTTCATACTTCGTACGTTATGCGTCATAAGTCTGGAAGTTTTCATTTGCAACGTGGATCCAAAAGTACCAAACTGTATCAAGAATCAAAACATATTCTTTCCCTCTTCTAGTTGCAATTATTCATGATTTGCTTATCATAGATTTATAGCTTAAAGAGAAGATATTTGAACTGAACAACGAAGGACACATCATTTAATCATGCTAAGAACGACTTTCTGATTAACCTTGGATGCGGGAGATCGTGGGTTCTATCCCCGGTCAAATCATACCAAAGACTTACAAATATGGTATTAATAGCTGCCCCACTTGACGCTCAGCATTAAGAGGTTAGTGTTAGGACTGGTCGGCCTGGTGTCAGGATAATGTGTCTGGGTGGGACATCATGCTACATGTCTGTGGCATGATGCCCTAGTGCTAGGCATCATTATAAACTGCCACACTGCAGACATTGTAGCGATATGACTGAAAAATTGTTAAAGCTACGTTAAAAATCACAATCACATCATAATCACATCACTTTCTGATTGATAATACATTTTTTAAATCTAAAATTTCTCATGGAAATTAATCTTGAATTTCTCATATAATTTGTTTTTCCCCTTTGCGAATTATAGCTTGTGTACGCATCTTTAACGAAGTTCAAGAAACATCAACTTGCCTTGGCGACGCCACGACTTACTTAACTAACCTAGCTTGCACCATCTTCGCAAAGCAACGAACGATTGGACTGGACATGAAGCGGAGAAAAAAACAAAATGGCTGACAGCAAATATAATACTCGAACTCCAGTGGTAACATCTTCCTAGTCAAGGATCGTGAATCCATTCTTTCTACATAAATTTTTTAGCCTATTCAGTTAGCTGAAACAGCTGCTGGGTTGTCCGACCGGATGAAAATGATCCAATTATATCCCGTTCTACATTTAAATTATACGATTTTTTAAACTCATTGTGGCCTCCATCAAACCAAACTGATGACAACCAAAACCAATGTCATCAGTGCAGAAATAAGGGTCAGTGGACAAAAGCTGGAAAGAGTGACAAGCTTATGTACTTGGAATGAAGATGAAGGCTCCAAACCAGGACTACTTGACAGGATTGCCTAGACGATACAAGCATTAACATGGCTGAGACCAGTATGGAAAGATGCAGAGACTGCTCTTGGTTCATAAATAACGCTGATATGCTTGATTGTCATATACATCTTTACGTATACTTGTGAAATAATGACGTTAACAGCAGATCTACAAAGAAGGATTCAAACCTTTGAAATAAGATGCTACCGCCAGATCTTCGGTATCGCATACATTGACCATGTATCCAGCGAAGAAATCCACAACAGGATCCAACGAGCTATCGGACCCAATGAAAACCTCTTGACCACTGTAGTAAAAGTAGCAAACTAAAGTGGTATTGTCATGTCTCAAGATCATCTGGCAAAAAATTATCTTGCAAGGCAGAGTGATTGAGTGTAGAAGAGACAGACAAAAAAGAGGTGGGAAGACAACATTAAGGAGTGGATTTGGAGATTCCCAAAAAGCAGTATATAGCAGGGAAAGATTGAGAGAATTGGTTGCAAAGTCAACTGTGGTGCCCCAACGACCACTTGGGTTAACTGATTGATGATGATGATGATGATGATGATGATGATGATGATGATGATGATGATGATGATGATGATGATGTGGCCTCCTCATACAACAGCATATCATACATTTTAAAGAACTTTTAATTCTTGAGTAATGAACACATATAGTGTAAATCGCTTGAATACAAAAAACAAGTCACGGAACAAACTTCTCTCTCTCTCTCTCTCTCTCTCTCTCTCTCTCTCTCTCTCTCTCTCTCTCTCTCTCTCTCTCTCTCTCTCTCTCTCTCTCTCTCGTTGATTGATTTCGCTTGCTATTGGCAGGGAAAAACTACACAAGTTTCGTTGTTTTCTAAAATTAGATCACTTCTGTTTTTTGCATTAAGAGATTATGGATTACATGAAAAATTTACTCCCATACGAAACTGAAATGATTGACAACGTGCAAAACCCACGCAACTCTAAAAACAATATGTCATGGGTTAAACAAAGTGGATTGACCACTAGCGGCTAGCAACGATGACGCGGTAGTAATTATGTTGAACAATACCCTTATCTTATCTATTTTATTTCCAGATGTTCGAACAGATTTTTATAAGAGAGAAAAAAGTAATTTATCACTAAAACGTAGTGTTAGTTTAAAAGAAACACTTGATCTTCAAAACACAGGGAAATATTAACAGTTTAAGCACTGAATATTGTTAATGCTTCCGTGTTTGTACATGTATTCATGAAGTGAAGAACAAGACGTTCCCTTAGTAACAGAAAGATACTTCTTCTAAAGGAAAATAGTACGGGAATTTGTCATTTTAAAACTTTTTAAATTACAAATTTTTTAAACATAGAAAAGATATACTGCATAAGACTTATATTTCAATCAAGGGACATTATTTCTTATATAGGTCTTAAAATATGAACTTTCTATTGGTTCCTTACGCGATTTCTAGTGCATCAAGAAATTTGTGTTTGAATATTTCATAAACAAACATCATCTCTCTTTTTTTCTCTCCCAAGTAAGTTTTTCTCTCTTCCTAAAGTAAGATTTCTCTCTCTCCCAAATTAAGTTTTTCTTTCTCTTACATGTATGTGCATTGTAAAATTTAAACAATTGAAGCTGTGAAATTAAACCTGACAAAATTTGCGTGAAATAATACGTTTCAATTAATTAAAGCATGATAAAGAAGTTTACTGTTACTTTGAAAGCTCTTTCAGAAATAAAAAATGAAATAATACAACGAGAAAACTGACTGCATCCAATGCTAAGATAATGCGCTATTAGGAAAAGATCTCTAAAAAAAATATCACATCAATTTCTTTACGAATCATCGTCGTCGTCATCATCATCATCATCATCATCATCATCATCATCAACAACAACAACAACAACAACAACAACAACAATAATAATAATAATAATAATAATAATAATAATAATAATAATAATAATAATAATAATTTTAAGGAGTAAATTTTTAGGTCGATTTTTGTTAGAATTAATTATGGTAGAACACATATAGTTGCATAAATGTACCATTAACGAGATTTATGGGGAAATGGCCACCGTGTACAAGCCATAAAGTACAGGTCAGTTCGGGCAAGGCCAACAATTATTAGTTTTTAATTAAGGGCTTAGTTTGTTTAAACTTACCGAAAGGGGTTCAAATTATGTTCTGCTTCAGACTTTTGTCTGAAGGATTCAACAGATTCGACACCAAAAGCAGGAAAAACGAGGTAATTGCATAAATCTCATATACTTCTTTTATCCTATGATTTAAATGCTTGAAGGTACTTGTATTTGCAGACATTTATACACGTCGTTTATGCTATAGCTTAATTGCTTGTAGAAGCATGTGTTTGCAGAAATTTATCTGTTGAGTCGTAGATTAATTTTCTTGATATGGTATACTTGTGTCTAGTTTGTTTATCTGAGCCCGCGAAACGATATTTCCTTTTACACATGCGTTCGCGATTTGCTAAGTTATCGCCTTGATTATTGTAGGAATTGAGTATGTTGAATTCATACTTTTTCTTTATACGGAATTATGTATCCGACATAACTGTACTGAGTTCATTTAGCTGATAATATTGTATTCATAGTCATATATGAATTGATGATTGATGTTAAGGAAGTAGTCTGTACTATATGAATTAATTTATTATGTATATGGTAACCTTGAAGTAGAGGAGGAATTTCATTCATTTACTTGTAGCGAGACCAAGTGAAGGGCTAAACCACAGGTGGCGTAAAAGGCCATTTCGCAAATAATTAGTCTGGGAGCTAGCCGAATATACTGTTTGAAGTCGATAGAGTTAATTTCTGACCTCGAGGGGTCAGTCTAATTATGTATTCAGGTATAATGTAACGGAAGATTTAGGTTGTTATTTATTTTTATAAGGTGAGATAGTCTGGAAAAGACGTTACCACCCAGTGTAAAAAGGAAGAGAACAGTTTAGAACAAAAGGAAAGACAACTAGAATTGTTGGAACGAAAGAAAGTGGAACAGAAGACGTACTGAAACAACGAAACCGAAGTACAGTCTAAGAGGACATGTGGAGCGGAATTAGTCAACAGGTTATGCATTGATGCAAGACAAAGTTATTCGATATACTCGGTCTCGTAAATGATGAATTTTGGATTTGATCTTAAACAGAATCGGCTAATCTTATAATGTCATTGTATTTTTGCAATTCCTTTAGTTAATACATAATGAAAGAAGTGTATCTTTCGAACTGTAACTTTCGTATTATTTACTCGTAGAAAATTTTATTGTTTGAAATTTTATCAAATTTTGGTCTTCACTTGTAAAGGGAGCTCGACTTATATGTTCTATTTATTAGCTCAGATAACTTCTTTATTCCATTCATAAATTCCCACTTGTAGTAGCTTTATTTGATTCCGGGCAAATTTCATCGTTGGAAGCCAAAACCAGTAAACCCGCCACAAATAAGTTGAGGAGGGGTTTACCACTATAATAATAATAATAATAATAATAATAATAATAATAATAATAATAATAATAATAATAATAATAATAATAATAATAATAATAATAACAATAATAATAATAATAATAATAATAATAATAATAATAATGATGATGATGATGATGATGATGATGATGATGATGATGATAATTATAATAATAATAATGATAATAATAATAATAATAATAATAATAATAATAATAATAATAATAATAATAATAATAATAATAATAATAATAATTTCAGAGGAAAAATACACTTTGTTCAGGAATCAATCAACCAATCCGACTTCATTAATAGAATGTTAAAACACATACATACATAGCTTAAAACATAACTAAGATATACATGTAGATTTGGGAGAGGTAGGTGGTGATGGTATTGATGTTAGGTATATCGATTTGCATGAAGTCTGACATAATCAGAAGAAATAAAACTGAAGAGCTTTCTCTTCAAAGAATGTAGTGTCGGTGTTTTGTTTGATATCACTGGGTTTTTTTGTTTGATTTCCTTGTTAATGATATTTCACAGCACTGCTGCAGAATACATAGATGGTGTTTTTTTACAGAGTTGTTTTGAATTTTGGTATTTACGATTAGAGTATGAAATAGACCCCAGATTGTGTGCATGGATATTGGATGCTGGAGTTAGGAGAATATATATTGTGGAGCCATATTATGAAATGATTTACATGAATATGCAAAAATAACTATCATGTACTTTACAGTAAAAGAAACCACTGTAAATCAACGAATAAGGATGAACAGTGTGTTCTCGTAATAATTCTAGGTACTTGTTTCATTATCTAATTAAGATTAGAAGCATTACAGTTTTCCCATATGCTGCAACCATAATAAAAGAAAGGCAATATAAATCCAGCATAAAACATTTTTGGCATTGATTTCTGGAAGACAGTCTGTTCAATATGGCAATTCTGGAGGATACAGGAGAATACACGCGATTTTTTTTTATTTTACCATGATAAATGCCTATCAATAATCACACCGGAAATGATTGATTTTCAGTGTTATTTAAATGAACAATTAAACATATATCATCTATTATAATTCTTCCTTGCCTTTACCTCATTGTCATAGAGGTAATTATAGTGCTCATTTATATTTTGTTAATTTCGCACCACAGTAAAATATCAACGCACTATTATAAATTTTGTTCAAGAAAAGAGATTTTATCAGTCATTACATGCATGGTTGTGTCATTCGCAGAAAGATCAGTTTCAGTGGCTTTCATATGAATAGGCAAATCATCATTATTGAAAAGGAAAAAGAGCAGTTCGGTAACAACTAAGCAAGCAACTTATCAAAGACTTGATGATTTTAGTTCCTTCACCAATAGCTCATGATGTACTTAATCAAACACTTTTCAAAGTCTGAATAAATTTTTCAGAATATTTTCCCGTCATCTATAGCTGCTGGTCATGAATCAAACAAGTTTGATTCGTGACGGCAGTTTGAATAATCTGAGTAAAATTATATCTCCGCTGTCCTAAGGGAAGATGTGACGACGACCGCTTAGTGGTTATGTTATGCTGACCTCTGAATTAGTCAGTAGAAATGCAGCCTTAGAAATACAAAAGCAAATGAAATCATTCGGTACACATTCATGCTATTCATCTTCATCCACAATGCTCTGTTACCAATTGCAAAGATATAAGACTTCTTCTGATTAGGTGATGTAAGACTTAATCTGATTGGCTGATAAAATTAGAGATTATGCTAATTGCATAGGTTGCCAGAACATGACCCCTAAGCGGTCGCTGTCTGATCTTCATGTATAACAGTGGATTTAACGAATACTTTTCTACTCCATGTGCAAAAAAGCTGATTATTCTAAAGCTTGTGTAATAACAGAGTGCGAAAAAGCATCAACAAAACGAAACATTATAATTACACAACTAATCAAAACTGAAAAAAATATGATGCTATATCTAGATGGGAAATTTAGTAAAGAAACAAATATGAAATTGACAGAACATATATATATATATATATATATATATATATATATATATATATATATATATATATATATATATATATATATATATATATATATATATATATATGTGTGTGTGAAAAAATGTGGGCAAGTTATAATTATTATAAATGAAACATATAAAACAATCAGTAATTTGTATAAAACAATATCTAACAATATGCAAACAGGTCACCCAATTAATTTTCAGAACTAATATGTATTCATTCCTTTTCTATTAGTGGGACAGGTAACCTACACATGGAAGATGTAAGACGTAGACGACTTGGAGCTATGCCACATGGCGCCACGCGAAGTGGACAGGCCTACGAAAAGCCTCAGAAAAATCCATGTGTAGCACATGGACATACAGTTCATACAAACGGGAAATAAGAAAACGTAATTAACAATGGTGACCCAGACTAACATCAAACCAAAAATTAATATAAAAGGTTTCTTTATTTAAAAAAAGGTTTATTTTGTTACAGTCTTTGTGCTATAAAGGATTTGGAATGCATCAAATTGCAGGGGAAAACATAAATAAAGGAAATGTTGCTACCTGTATGATGCAACCAATATATCCTCTTCATGATAATAAATATTACTATTATTTACTTATTATATATATATATATATATATATATATATATATATATATATATATATATATATATATATATATATAGAGAGAGAGAGAGAGAGAGAGAGAGAGAGAGAGAGAGAGAGAGAGAGAGAGAGAGAGAGAGAGAGAGGACTAAGAACAAACGCAGAATCACGCAAAACAAAAGTTCCTTTTTCATTTCATTGCACCGTCTCACTCTTAAAATATAAATATAAATAAAATAATTCCAATTTTAAAATCATATTAACAAATGTTTTAAAATAAATATAATATATATCCGCCTGCCTATGTATGTATATATGCATATATGAATGTAAGAATGTAAGTTATAAGTGTGTATGTATGCATATGCATATATATATATATATATATATATATATATATATATATATATATATATATATATATATATATGTGTGTGTGTGTGTGTGTGTGTGTGTGTGTGAATGTGTGCGTGAGTGTGTGTACAGGGAATGAAGTAGGAAAGCTTGGAATATCTCTTGATTTGATATAACTGCCGTCCTTACAAAACACTATATAGCAAACACACAATATAGCATAACACATATAGTTTACATAGGACTTAGGAGACCTCTGCAAAGATTTAAAAAAAATTGAAAAAGGCGAGAGACTCCGATAAAGTTTTTGAACTTAATCGAATGAACGAACCTTCAGATACATTAAGGAAAATAAATACTCCGTCAAAAATTTACTAAAATTAAATTTTTCATTAAAATTCTTTATATAAAAATAATACATTACAAAGCACCTTGGTGAAAGAGAAACACATGAAAATACTTTTCTTTTTTACGGCGGGGAAAGGGGAGAATTGGTCTGGTGCCCCCTCCCCCAAATGCTTTTCTCTGAAACCCGATTGTGAGTTATGCACACGATTATAGTTCTTTGAAAGTCGGAGAAGACGAAGGCCGACGAGTTTGTCCAAAAGTGTACATAATGTTGTTAAAATTTATATTTATTGATATATCGCCTTTTTTAAAGAACGAGAACACCTGGCTAAGTTTAGATTAGCTGGACATATTCCCATAGCAATAATTGCATTGATAAAATTAGCAATCAATGGGACAGCAGCTTAAATTGATAGTTTAGGTATTTTGGGTGAGATTCAGCCAGTCCTATTGATTTGGTGTCATTAAGATTCTATAAAATATAATTAACATCATGCAAGAGATCAGGAGTTATTTGATATATGGGATTCTGTACGCCACAAATTATATAAGGAATGAAAAATCTGAGGCAGAAGAATATTCTCCAGGTATTGAAACTAATGATGTTGAAAAATGTATTTAGGTCGTTTGCAATATCTGTTAGTTTTGCATTGGTATTACTGCCATTTGATATCTCTAGAGCGAAATCATGATTTTTTTTAAAACTTAAAGTTACTAAAATGTGTCCATGTTTTCATCAGTCACTATTTTCAACTCATCTTGAAAAAATATCCTTTTTAGTTTTAGAGATCAAATTTTGACTAAATTTCTCTATTTGTATTTTATAACTTTGTCGCGCTGTTTTTGACAGATTCCTTGCCGGTTTATGGCTTTTCCCATTTAAAAATTTAACCAGTAAAGCTGCATTTTTTTCTTGAATTTTTTTCTTTGCATTTAACTGCAGCATGTTGATTTACGACTCCAAGTGCAGTGCGAAATTGCACATTAAGCTCTGAATTTTTGAAACTATTCTGACAATTACAGCCTATTTTCAAGTCGGTCAAGAAGGTGGCCACCACTAAAAAGTGTTTGGATGAATGTCGCAACTATAAATTCAGTGCGTAGAAAAACAATGTGATCGATTAACGACATCGACTTGTCGGTGAATCTATTAGGGGACTGTATCATTTGAGTGAGACTATATACTTGCTGAATATCATTGCATTTACTTTGCTGGTCATTAATTAAATCAATATTGAGATCGCTCATTAACAAAAGGCCTGAGCTAGAGTTATAAGCAAAACATAATTTTCAAATATCAGCAAATCTGAGAGAGAGAGAGAGAGAGAGAGAGAGAGAGAGAGAGAGAGAGAGAGCATGGAAGGTTATGTATGTATGTATGTATGTATGTATGTATGTATGTATGTATGTATGTATGTATGTATGTATGTATGTATGTATGTATGTATGTATGTATGTATGTATGTATGTATGTATGTATGATAGATTGATTGATTGATTGATAGACGGTCAACCTGATCATAAAAAAGACAATTTCTCTTAATCAAGATATGCAAATGATGTGGTGACCAGTGGTTTGTAATATTTAAGTGTACATCTTTAATGAATGTACTCCCATCATGAAAATTGCAGTTTAAAAATTAAGACACAAATATTGGTTCAAAAATATAAAACTGATTTCTGAAATTAAATCTGCACGTACTCATAGGGTCATTTACGCATAAGCATCATGCCTCAACTTGTCCATTAAGACACTAAATATAACACAGATATAAATAGAAGTATGAAACCAGACAATCATAAAACGTTTTCTTGCCATCAGCAAACGTTTGTTAACAGAAGTCTGAAACTGTCTAAATCCAATTGCAACCCATAATGTAACTTAACCATACATTAACTTAGAGACTTTAAATATGGATATTTGGAACTTTTCTTACTTATAAGAAACTGTATTCTCGAAACGCTTTGATCGAGAAACAAAATCAAGCTAATGACACAACGAAGGCAGTCACACATATAGTGCAACCATGTTAATGAAATATACCATACTAGTAAAGGAAGTTTAGTAGACCTGACGTAATTCTGTCGAAAATTACATAATGTCAAAGTTTTCAGACCTTCTTCTTCAACTTGAAATTCATACTAAAATATCAAGAAACACCTACCCCAAATTGTAGCAAAACTTCATCTTGTCAAAGTTAGAATTTGTGCAAAATTATAAGGTCTGATTAGTCAGGTGAGAAACATAAATCAGCAGGTGGAGCATTTTATTTGATAAATACTTCTCCATAATCTATGTCTCTTTTATCTAGAGATAGAAAATATAAGTACGTACAGCAATGTCTCTGATTTTGAAGCTAAACTGAAACTTGCATCCTCAATTACAATTACAGTTAAAATGGTTTAGTTAGCAAGGTGAACACTGTTCTAGAGCATACACTGCAGTATGGAGAATGGAAGTCGACAGAATAGAACGCAAAAAGTTACAAGTTAACCACACTGATGACCAAGGATATGTCAACAGACACAGATATGATTACACCACTATTATGTGTACATTAAGATCTAATTTAACTAAAACAATTACAGGCCTTGAGCTCACAACGATGTGCTATATCCCTTCTCCCAATCATAATCCTCGTGAAAAAATCACAACAAATCATAGGAAAATATAATCATATGTAGGTATATTAAAAACGAAACGATTCGATAACCTGCAGTGACAACAATTTAACAAACATCACCAAACACCGATAACATCAAAATTATTCGAAAATGTTAAAGACAAAGCTCATGCGAATGTTTTTCAAGGGTGACCAGAAAATTGTTTAAGAAATGTACAAAAGGCTACAAAGACACTAATACGAAGATAAAAGAGAAAAAAAAATAAATAAAGTAAAAATGAATTAAATCAACTCACCGCCAACCCTCCCACGGCAGTAGGGAGACATTCCTGGTTTTGGCGTGAAAAGATAAGATAATATTAGAGAAAATTTAATATTTAACTAAGATCTTGACGTAAATACATTGCTGTAGTGAGGTCTTAAGGCAACTAAATCCTATCGAAGTTTTTTTGGTGGGGGGCAAAACCTTGTAAATCTTTAAGAATAAAGCATTGAAGCGATGAAGACGGTAACACTTAACATAAAAGCATGGCATGTCGAGTCCTCAAAACATGTACGAAGTTAAATTTCCTAAAAGATTTTTTAAGTTTTGTTATTTACTACTTTTATTCAAAATGTTTAGAAAAAGAACAGTTACAACAAAATTCCGATTGCTGAAAATCAACAATACGACCGGACTCATATTTTGGTACTCCTTTATTGGCTTGAAACGCATCTCCGCTATGAAAAAGTGTCACAACCACCAACCGTATGTGATTTTCTGTACTTTCTGTACTTTAATTTCGATTTTACACAAATGCACTACAAGTAGCACGCTGACAAAGACTTTCAAATTTAGTTTCCGCTTCGCATGAGAACAAACGTTCGCAGATATTGGGGAACAAAGCATTAATTGGGGGAGGGAAGAATTCCCGTAACAGTGTTATTAGCCATAAAGCGAGATCGTTGATGAATTCAACCCATCTCCATTGGTTTAAAACATGGTGTTTTATATTGATGCTAGTGACAATGATCGCAGACCTTATTCGCGTACAGGTTGAGTTTACCAGCTTAACTGCACATACCCAGATCTGCAGTTGCATTTTGCGTAGGTAAATCTGGGTCCTTTTAAAGTTTATTAGAGCAATTGGTAGAACAAACAACATAGATCCTGATCTGACGGTGCATAATTCGAGGATAAATCCGTGTCTGTTGTTTGTAGATGGCCCGGAATTGTACCTTTTATTTAAGTAGTTATGGTTTGTAATTGGTCTAGAAGCCGCACATTTCAATGCCGTCACATAAATATCTGTATGAATAAGTTAATAAATACAATATTCAATGTGACGTATTTAAGAAAAAATATCAAGCTTTTAATAATATAAAAACTTATTTAATACGATTAAATGTAGGCCTAACAAGAAAAAGTCCATTAAATATTTAACTCAAACAAAGCTTTTCAACTGAGGCTCGCATGAAGAAGAGTATATGATTACATATAAATATCTATTGAATCCAGTGAAAACTTGTAGCAACAGACCGTCATCTTTATTGCTTTCATAGCGCATATGCATATAGCTTCTAGGTTGTTTGTTTTCAACAGGTTTGCCGATCGTAACTGCTGTATTTGCACCGTCACAGATTTCAAATGAAAACATATGCACTAGAGCCGAGGAACGAAAATATTTGTACTGCGGTACGCAGCGGTGTATTTCGGAACATACCGAGATAATTACTAAGGTATACAACAATTATAGTTCGGACTAATAGCAATTATAGTTGGGACTAACAATTTTATTTTCTAGAGCTGCGGCAGACATTCTTATTAATTTCCAGCTCACACACCGCTGAAAAATATCGTTCTATTTACAGAAAAATAACACCATGTTATATCCATTACATGATTATTTTTTATAAATAAATTATCTTGAGATTTAAAAAAATAACATATCCCAGCTGGAAAGAAAATCGCAGCGTCTAAAACTTTCATGGTTAATTCCTTATAGTAGACAACTTTGCAGCGTGTATGTTAATTGCTGTATAAATTGTCTTCAAAAAGTTGTACCTAAAGTGATAACGTTTACCTATGGCTGGTACCCTCTAAGACCTTGAGGACTTGTTGATAAAAGTAGGTAGTGCAGTGATGTTGATAGAAGTGTAGTCCCTTTAGTCTATAATTCCTAGTTGCACTATTATTGTAATAGAAAATAAATTTTTTAGTGGCATGTAAACACATTATTAAGACTTTTGTTGCTCTGGGGCTTAACGCCATTTTTCAGCACACAATACATGGCGGCCAGTATTAATGGTGGAGGAAGAAGCCGGGAAATCCACGGAAAGAACCACCGACCAACGAGAAGCTACTGGCAAGCTTTCTCACATATCCACATTCGCCGAATCCTAGCCTCGAACCCATGCAGACAGAGGTGAGATGGCAGTGATCCGTAACGGAGAGCGCTTTAGACCACTCGGCCACTCGGGGCTAGAAATACCACTGAAAGAAAATATCATGGTGAACCGGAATAACGTTGTCCTCCACCCACGCATATAACACACGAGACATTCCACATTGAATTAAAATTATACTGAGATACGTCTTAAAAGAGTGCATTTGTTGGAATCTCCAATAATGATATCTTTAGACAGGTGGTCTTTAAATTAGAGGTTTACTGACGATTGTTGTAAGATAAATCCATTTCACGTGAGAATATTTCGAACTAAAAAACTGGAAGGGATAAAAGTCATGTAGAATATGCTAGGAACAAATGATATATACATTTTTTAAAAATGGTGACAAACATTCTGCAGCTGGTTTGAATTTCTAATTCGAGCTAGACAGGCTAGGCACCTGCTTTGATTTTCTGATTCGTGCTAGAATTCCCACATAAAAAACACATTTTGTGAAATCTATACAGTACATGGAAAAAACTAAGACCAACAATAATTTCAGTATACCCAAAACGAATCTAAGACTCGAACCCATGCAGATGTATTTATTTTTGAATTAGAAGGTTGGATATTAGGTTAATAAACATGACAGTAATAATGTACATGTCGTAAAGGCTGCTAATTCCTGGTGATTTGTCGTTTGCTTAAAAAAACTGCAGTCACCACGAAACTATAACCTGTAATTTCAAATCATTATCAGCATGAAGATAAATTTTAAGTTCAAGACCCCAGAATCACACATTATACTGAGTATAACATTGAATAACAGGGTACAAATAGAAAAACAAAAATTAAGAAAATCTTTTATATGACTCTCATTCAGTTCCAATTGAAATAGGGACTGTCAGAAAATCTTGGATTTTGATACTGAACTCTAGTTTCGTGCTAAAACGTTTTCGATAGTAAAGTGTTAGTATTATCAGTATCCCATTTCGAGAATACGAAGCCAATACTATCATCACGGCCAATGGAAGAATAAGGGGCCAGTGCTATCACCATGGCTACTGGGAGAATAAAGGGCCAGTGCTATCACCATGGCTACTGGGAGAATAAAGGGCCAGTGCTATCACCATCGCAGTTTCGAGAATATAGAACCACTTATATTACCATTTGTCTTTTAGATAATAAGGGACCGGTGTTTTTTACCAATGCTATTTCAAGAATACAGAACCAGGAGCGGACCCAAAATAGCTGCTGGTAACTGTATTATTACTGTCAATATTTCGAAAATAAGGGGCCAGTGCTATCACTATTACCATTGAAAAAAAGGGCCAGTACTATCATCATTGACGTATCGAAAATAGGGTGCCATCACCATAATGAAACAGTACTATCACCATTGTCTTGGGGCCAGTACCATCGCCATTGTCTTGGGACCAGTACCATTACCATTGTCTTGGGGTCAGTACCATCGCCATTGTCTTGGGGCCAGTACCATCTTCATTGTCTTGGGGCCAGTACCATTACCATTGTCTTGGGGCCAGTACCATTACCATTGTCTTGGGGCCAGTACCATTACCATTGTCTTGGAGCCAGTACCAACACCATTGTCTTGAGGCCACTACCATTACCATTGTCTTGGGGCCAGTACCATTACCATTGTCTTGGGACCATTACCATTGTCTTGGGGCCAGTACCATAGCCATTGTCTTGGGGCCAGTACCATCACCATTGTCTTGGGGCCAGTACCATTACCATTGTCTTGGGGCCAGTACCATCGCCATTGTCTTTGGGCCAGTACCATCACCATTGTCTTGGGGCCAGTACCATCACCATTGTCTTGGGGCCAGTACCATCACCATTGCCGTATAAAGAATAGGCTCCAGGACTATCACATTTCCGTTTACAGAAATGGGGAGAAGCAGTAATAGTACCATTGCCGTTTAAAGAATCTGGTGCCAGGACTATAACATTGCCGTTTAAAGAATCTGGGGTCAGGACTATCACATTGCCGTTTAAAGAATCTGGGGTCAGGACTATCACATTGCTCTTTAAAGAATCTGGGGTCAGGACTATCACATTGCCGTTTAAAGAATATGGGGTCAGGACTATCACATTACCGTTTAAAGAATCTAGGGTAAGGACTATCACATTGCCGTTTAAAGAATCTGTGGTCAGGACTATCACATTGCCGTTTAAAGAATCTAGGGTAAGGACTATCACATTGCCGTTTAAAGAATCTGGGACCAGGACTATCACAATGCAGTTTACAGAATAGGTATTGGGCATTACGAGTACCATTGCCGTTTAAAGAATCGGAGACCAGTACGAGCACCATGCCGTCTGAAGAATCGCGTACTAGTACTATGGACGTGAGCGTTTCGAGAACATTGGGCCAATGCTATCATCTTTGCTGTTTCGAGAACAATGGGCCAGTGTTATCACCTATGCTGTTTCGAGAACATTGGGTCAGTGCTATCATCTTTGCTGTTTCGAGAACAATGGGCCAGTGCTATCATCTTTGCTGTTTCGAAAACAATGGGCCAGTGTTATCACCTTTGATATTTCGAGAACAATGGGCCAGTGCTATCACCTTTGCTGTTTCGAGAACAATGGGCCAGTGTTATCACCTTTGCTTTTTCGAGAATACGAGGCAAGTAATGGCTCTTACCATTAACGTGATTTATCTCATTTTTACATTGCAGCCAAAGGTCCCGTCTAACGTGTTAAAAAGGACTCGTTACTGACGATAGCTCACATTCACTTTAAAATCATGCCTTACACAGGTGGTTACAAATCAAGAGAAGAATCACTTAAAGCCGACAACTTGAATGATTTTAAGATAAGAACCATTCCATCAAATTTAACGCATTGATTGCTCTCTTACTCGGTTTGCATAGGGAATGGCTCTTGAATCAAACGGATTGCTCTCTTACTCGGTTTGCATAGGGAATGGGTCTTGAATCAAACGGATTGCTCTCTTACTCGGTTTGCATAGGGAATGGCTCTTGAATCAAACGGATTGCTCTCTTACTCGGTTTGCATAGGGAATGGCTCTTGAATCAAACGGATTGCTCTCTTACTCGGTTTGCATAGGGAATGGCTCTTGAATCAAACGGATTGCTCTCTTACTCGGTTTGCATAGGGAATGGCTCTTGAATCAAACGGTAACTTTCTATCTTACATAGGCAGAAAACCACAGTATCATTTAATTCCGATGTATTACCGCTTGATTTGTCTGTAATTCCAAAAGCAACGGGCTGGTGTCTCTTTTACCGCATTTTTATTAAACTGATTCATTTGCAAAATCAGTCAATAATATTTTAGTTGTTATGTTATGTTATGTTATGTTATGTTATGTTATGTTAATGTTTGTTATGTTATGTTATGTGATGTGATGTGATGTGATGTTATGTGATGTTATGTGATGTTATGTTATGTTATTTATTCTGTGCGACAGAGAAATATTTGTCATGATAGTAAACTTACCTGACAAAGAACAAACGAATGTTTTTTTTCTTTCAAAAGGTTCATAAACAAACAAAAGATTTATCATGAGAAGAAACTGTTCCAAAACGTGTACGATAACGAATATTGTTACACGCTAGGGGTTTCAAACCATGCAAATGAAACAACTGAGTGAACGTGGCTTCATATGCTTTTTTTCCTCCTTTTTCCAAGTACCTTAATACAGCATTAGTTGTCATCTGATAGGTTATCAAACGCGTAAACACAATAAATGTTTTCTCTGATCACCTAATGATCAAGCACCACAAACCAATAATTCCACACCTGTAAGGTTTTTCTTGTTTAAAATTTTATGATTCACGTGTAAACCTTTTCGAGCCGATTAATAGTACTTCAAGCCATGCAATACAAAACACTGCCAAAATTCAATACAAACAATATTATTCTTATCTCAAATTGCTAAATAGCTATACCTAAAAATTACAAGGAAAACCCCATTGTTATGATATTGTAACAAGGAAACCCCATGAACTTCAACATTTATCGTTTCGTTATTTACTAGTTCGCTTCGTTAAAGTTTATGTTGTGATTTTAAATGTTTGGCGGGCTTTGTAGTGCCATCTAACGTCTTAGTTCTGGGTCACATAATTCCGCTGCTATGGTGGTGTGTTAGGACGCGGCGTAGAGTAAAGACGTCTATTGAAGTGTAGTACTATAACCACCCAGCCAGAGCAATCACACTTAGTCGTATTTCGTTGGGTAGGAATCTGAAAAGTAATTTCATCGACCCGCATTTCGGCGATACAAGGTTTGTCCAAGCGAGCGCAGGGGGATTGCGAGAATACACGTTTCGACTGAGGATCTCTCTCTCTCTCTCTCTCTCTCTCTCTCTCTCTCTCTCTCTCTCTCTCTCTCTCTCTCTCTCTCTCTCTCTCTCTCTCTCTCTCTCTCTCTCTCTCTCTCTCTCTCTCTCTCTCTCTCTCTCTACGACGCGACTCTGTGACCAGTCGGAGACCTGCAACCCAGTCAATCACTACTACCGAAACAGCGACACAGTCGGCGATTGCGACATGTCTGAGACCCAGTCGGTGAATGAGACCAAGACAGAGACAAGTCACCGACTAGAAGAGGGCCCAGTCTGCGACCGACACTACGACAGTCGGCGACCAGAGGGATACCAGTCGGCGAGTCAGCGAACCTGCGACAAGTCGGTGACCCAGTTGCCGACTGCGACCAAGTGGGCGACACCCAATAAGCCAGGAATAAGACTGTATCCCACTCTGTAGTGCCAGTCATCAGACAGATTCAGGGAGGAATCACTCCTAATACAAGACCTATCATAAAGAACCCGAGATAGCGAGACTTAGGGCAGTGTAGCCGAGGGAGTGGATCCAATTTACAAAACCAATCCAAGCGGTTATAAAATCCCGCGACATTGGCTAATTGTAGGGGTCGAAAAATATCTTCCCAGCACTGACTCCCCATAATCAGCATATAATCACTAAAAGCGAACAAAGCTATAAACGTTGACGTAAATGCAAAAGGTATATACTCTAGGTTTATTACCATATATTTCCAATAAAATTTACAAAAGCTATATGTTGTATTCCTAATAAAGTTGATACAAGTGAATTTGATTGAACGCTTTTCTGCCATAATTAATGCGACGCTATCGCCACTTATAGCAAAAGTTATAAGATCATGTAGGCATTAATAACCGACTATATCACTAATGGGTGTCATTTTTTTTTGTTATAATTTGATTGCAACTATCTTCATATTGAAATTTTTCATCAATATTGCTTTGGAAGTTCATTATTTAAAAGAAATGCTTACGGCAAAATCAATGCTAATTCATGCGGACATTTTTATACGAGGTTAACCTATTGGTGTGATCCAGTTTCAATTTCGTATGGTACCCTGTAATGTCATAATGAAAGCAGCATGTGTTGAAAGAAAATAAGTATTACCTGTTTGGGTTTTTTTGGGGTCACAATAGACCTAACATTCACTTTTCTTGCCCATTTTAGTACCTGACAATCACAGTTACCTTTGATATCGACGATTTTGATGGCATTTAAGGTATGGAGAATTTGTGTCATTTATAATTAAAGAGGCTTTAGTTAAACTAAGCAGGCATTAAGTTTAGAACAATAATTAAACTTATTTTAATTTGTGTAGATGCACGTATTTACCTGTTGACTTTCATTTTATATATTAATAAAGATCACAAGCTCGATAAGGACATACGCAAAAAAGTCTGAATGCTTTAACCGTAGAATGTTGGTTATCTAAACCAACAACTCTAACTGGCTCCACAATGATCCTATCATGAACAGACAAGTGGATGCATTAGCTTTCCAGACTTTATTTCTGATAAAGATTTTTTTAAAAAAAAATCATATTGAAACGGAGAAATTATCTTAAATTCCAAATAAAGCAACCAAACAATGCTCAATTCATAACAGGCCATCTTTAGCAGCATCAATATATTTATGAGAACTTTATGAGAATTATTCAACCCTGATTTGAGCAAACGTCGGGGATTTGTTTTATTTTATTGTTTACTTTTTTAAATGTATATTCAAGCATGAGGTGACTTCTTTAGTCAGTAATAGACTCATTTCTTGCAAATTTGGCAACGTATATTCACGTATCTGAATTACGATTCCATCCTAAATTTCAAAGAATACAGTAAGTTATCTAAGACGCCAGCCATCGTTAGCGGCATCAATGTACTTATTTTGATAGCAGCAACTGTGCACCTTTCTTTTATTGCTTTCATTTCTTCCCATTATCTAGTCGTAAAAAGAATTCCAATATTTTTTTTTCCCGTGGAACAAACCTTTGAGTAAATCAGTGCAAATTCATTTTCATTCAAACAGTAAAAAATTAGATCTTGCGTGGTACAAAACGTTAATATACAACCTTAACTAACAAATTATTCGTATATAAAGACAAATATCATTATAAAAACCCATTTACCAAGGAAAACTGATTTTTGGGTAGAGCCACGAATGTTGATATAAAAATATTAATTCAATATAGCATTTGCATGGTGGTGTGAGGAATAATAGCAAAGTATAATAATGTTTCAATCTAGTGTCCTCTTCATGTACTGAACGTTAATAACATAAAGGCACTAGTAGCTTTATTGTCCACTATTGAGAGTGATATTGCAACACTCAAACACATACTATTGAGGATGATCTAAAAAAGATATTATTTAAATAAAATAGTCGTGAGAGGGAGGATGTCGTTATCAAACCAGCCCAAAAGCGGTCCTGCATCGTTGTAATAAACCAGCCCAAAAGCGGTCCTGCATCGTTGTAATAAACCAGCCCAAAAGCCAGTCCTGCATCGTTGTAATAAACCAGCCCAAAAGCGGTCCTGCATCGTTGTAATAAACCAAAATAACGAAAGAGTTCTGTAGAAAACTGGATGAAAGTCAAACACTTAACAATATGCATAAAGTTGGATACACAGAGGATAGAACAGTGATTATATGTTTACAAGTGACACTGAACTAAGCTGTTTCGAAATAAAATTCAAACACCAGATAACCCTGTTAGATCTATCATCTTTTGCAACAACCATCTCAAAGAACAAACAACAGAATTTATTGATTTACATTTTCGCCCTTTCCTTTTATACAACAACCACCCTCGTATATACAGGATACAGCAGACAACAACCACCCTCTCATATACATCATCATCATCATCATCATCATCATCATCATCATCATCATCAACCCCTTAACCTATGAGGTTGTTGGGGCAACACAGTTGACTTCACAACCAGTTCTCTCCATCTTCCCTTTTCTCTACTGCTCTTTAGGAATCTCTAAATCCCATGCCTGTCCACTTTTTAATGTTGTCTCCCCACCTCTTTTTCTGTCTGCCTCTTCTTCTGGACCGAAGCACTCTACCTTGCAAGATTCGTTTTGCCAGTCCAAATGATCTAGAGACATGGCCATACCACTTCAGTTTACGCTTTTTTACAATGGTCAAGAATTCTTCGTATGTTACATGGTTAATGTATGAGATGCCCAAGAGCTTGTGGTGGCATCTCATTTCGAAGGTTTGAATCCTTCTTTGTTGATCTAATGTGTGAGTCCAGGTTTCACAAGCTTACAGAAAGATTTATCTGACAATCGATCGCATCAGCCTTATTTTGAAACCAAAAGTAATGTTGGTATCTTTCCATATTGGTCTCAACCTTGTTATTGCTGATGTTGTCTGAGTAATCCTGCAAATTAGTTCTGGTATGGACTCCTCATCCGTGATATTTAATCCCAAGTACTGGAAGCTTTCATTCTTTCCAGCTTATTTCCACTAACCTCTATTTCTGCATTGATGCCATTGGTGTTTTGTCATCAGTTTGGTTTTGTCAGCGCTAATCTCCATACCGTATGATGTGGAGGTTGTGTCGAGGCGTTCAAGCAACTTTGCTAGTTCTTTTTCAACTCCTGCTAAACCATTAATATCACCGGCGAAACAAAGGTTGGTGATTGTTCTTCCATCGATGCTGACAGTGCCCTTGTGGTCATGCAAGACAGCCACCATTATCCTTTTCATGAAAATGTTGAAGAGTGTAGGTGACTTACACTTGTTACCTACAATCTTTACATGATCCAGCAAACAACAACTACCACTGTATATACATGACAAAGCAGACAACAAATACACTCTCGTGTACATTATCCAGCAAACAACTACCACTTCATACACAGGATACAGCAGAAAAATAAAACAAATACCTTCTTCTCCTTTAAAGGACACAGCAGATATTAACAGCTACCCTCTCGTATACAGGATACAACAGACTCTATCAACAGATGTTCAGTGTATATATGGATTTCTGCTACCTCAATTCAAATATACCGCATGACGAGGGCACAGGAGCTTGCAAGGAAGCGTGGGATAGCCTTCCAAATCCCACCACTTTTACCTTTTACCGTGTCAAGCGTCTGAACCATATTTTGAAGATGAACAACTCTATGTTAAGTGTCCAACGGTTGTTGTAGTCTTGGAGGCTAATTTTTCAGCACACGATAGGCTATACATGGCGGCCAGTATTAATGGTGGATGAAGATACCGAGAAATCCACGGAAAGAACCACCGACCCATGAGAAGCTACTGGCATGATTTCTCACATATCCACATTCGCCGAATCTTAGACTCAATCCCACGCAGAGGTTAGATAGCAGTAATCCGTAACGGAGAGCGCTTTAAACCACTTGGCCACTAGGTGCCCCTAGTGTCCAACAGTAAATAATACAACAATGGACACTACAAGTGCACTCTCGTATGCCATTATATGTAAGCTGTGTCCAGATCAAAAGCTCCTAAATCACGCACCCAACAATCAACAATTGCTGATGAATATCCATCAATATCGATCGGTTGATGTAATGAGCAAATGGGTAGGAACACGAAAGCAGCTCCAACAATTCTTTGTCTCTGCTAACCATTTTCATCCCAATCTCCAGTTCACGCTAGAGTAATCAAGTCCAACATATTTGTAGATACCCAATCTATATCTCAAGATGGAAACACAGAAACTGGCAAGAATTGCAAGCTGACAGACTCCCCTCCCGTATTATGTACCTACCAGCTGTCATCTTTAACATATAATCCAAAATCCATTCATCGTATATATTGGTGTACAATGTATCGCTTAAGCAAAAGAACCCACAACAATAGCTTTGAAGGGCACTTAACTCGATACAAAGCTTTACATCTGCCTACATAAAAAGCAAAGACCATTGACAGAATACAATCACACGATCAAATGCAGAGCTATAACTGCCAACAACTGTAAACCTTGGCAACATCATACTTACTGCCTGGATGCAGCAAACAGGACAATTTGTCCGGAGACACTGTTACATTACTGACTCCTCATGTCCGAATGAGTTGTTTTTTTTAAAGATTCACCTATGGTAGCTTATGGACGACTAAGACATTTCAAAGACCATCTGATTTCAAACCACATCATATAATAAGAATATGTACAGGTATATATACGCATTATCTAATTTGTCAGCAAGAGTCCTTAAAACGGAATTACTTATAATATAAAATACTCTCAAGAGTTATTCAATAGGAATTATTTATAATATCAACCACACTCAACAGTTTGTCAATATGAGCTACTTAAAATACCAACAAGTCTAAAGAGTTACGGGAATTACAATATCAACCACTCTGAAAAGTTACAGGAGTTACTTACGATATCAACCACTCTCATGAGTTACATAAATTACTTGCAATATCAATTACTCTCAACTGCTGGTCAGTAGGAGTTAGTTACTAAAACTGTCCATGTCAAGAGTTACAAAGGTTACTTGAAATATCAACCACTATCAAGAGCCCTTCAATAAGGTATCAACCACTTAAGAGTTCGTCAATAGGCGTTACTTATGTCAATCACTCTCAAGAGTAATGGGAGTTATTTATAATATCAACCACTCTCAAGAGTTCGTCAATAAGGTATCAACCACTCAAGAGTTCGTCAATAAGTGTTACATATGTCAATCACCCTCAAGAGTAATGGGAGTTAATTATAATATCAACAAATCTCAAGAGTTCGTCAATAGCAGTTACTTATGATATCAACCAAAGCTTATGCCTTGTCTGTTTAAAAGTCATTGTTGGTTTTGAAGTGAAATATTTCTGCCATATAGTATATGTTGGAGAAACAAGCCGAGTTTACAAGACGAATAAACATTTAACAATCACAAACAAGGCCAATACAAAACTCGCCAACAGCAACTCAGTCAAATGTTCTGCCCAATCTCTTGAAACGTTGCCCATTAAATCAAATCAAAGATGGACTGAGCGTGACCATTTACAGAAAGTACTGATATTGCAGATGCGACACCATGGCAAATTAGTCATAACCCGAAGAAAAAAAAACCTTAAAGCGCTCTTCCAAACTCATTATTATCATCATCATCATCATCATCTTCTTCTTCTTCTTCTTCTTCTTCTTCTTCTTCTTCTTCTTCTTCTTCTTCTTCTTCTTGACGTAGGCAACAACGTCACACCAAGATGTATAAGGCTATATTATTGCAAGCTTCCAGCCATCTTTAATATCGCCTTATTTACATATAATAACTCCTTTTCTAGCGATATGCTTTTGTATATTATTCTATTAATTAGAATGATTCGTTATTTTTGATTTATTTCTCTGTCAAAACACAATTATTTATTATCCTCACAGGACAAATTTACACTATGACCAACGCAAGTTGTTATTTTCCTGGCCATTCTACAACATTAGATAGTATATGTGCTGTTGATTGCATTCCCATTTCGTTTTCTTCGAACTTATTATGAACCCAGCGCCAGTCAAAGCTGAGAAAAAGTGAACATTCCTATCTCTTTTACTGGAAAGAAGAACTCTTTACTCATGCCAAATTATCCGACCCAAACACACCCCGTGACTAGGAGACGAATATATGTATTTATATAAACCGCTTTTCAATAAAGCCAGTGTTTCAATATAAACACCCGAATACAAATCGTTCATTCTATACTTGTCACAATAACATGTTTAGAATCGAATTTCTGGGCATTTTCAGGCAAACCTAGTACAGAAGAAATAAATTACGTAGAATTCAAGCTGCTAAAAGGGAACAATTGTGCCTTACAAGATGCAATTCGACACTATATATGTGTATATTTAAAAGTCATGTTTTCGTCTTTTTGTCTGTATATGTATGTACTGTATAGCACGTTTGATCAATCCAGGTTATCAAGATGTATAAACTTGGGTATTATCGGGTTTGATGTGTAAACATCGCCGCAAGCAACGTTAATCAATTATGCAAGTTGCCAGCCGCTCAGACTATAGAATAGCCGATAGTAAAATGATTGTAGACCTCACACTCAGACGTTAAACATTGGTTCAGAGATCAAAAGGAAGCCGCAGGGTGAACGGGGCGTGTTCTCACCTGCCAGCGAGAAGACATTGACCGCTAAGTTTGATTGGGACAGTCCCCAGCGACATACAATCGGAATGAAGATAGAAAGTGGAATTAAATCTTCGATCCGAATTAGAGCTAAAAACTCGCAGAAAATTATCAGTAGATCTAGCGGTTTTAAGCGAAATGCTACTCCGGGAAAGTCAAATAAAATTTGGCTGGAAAAGCTTCGAAAAGGTCAGCAAGTTATTTGCTCGATTTTTGCAAAACATTACAGTGTCATGATTTAATTAGTGGTAGCATGTGTACTTAATAACTGGGATTGTTGAGTATGTAGAAACTAGGGTTGTTTGAGTATGTAGAATTAACTTGTATTTTTTCATTTATAAGCGTATTTGAGACATTAATTTGAGTTTACGTAGAGAATTATGTAGATTGCTAGCTCATCCGAGTAAATAGTGTAATTCTCTGGTAGATTATTTCGTAGCAACCAATACCTTTCGTAGCAACCAATACCTTTAGTATTGCGTTATGTTAGAGTTTACGCATTTTTGAATTGGAGATAGGAAAATGATTGAAATTTGTAAGATTAGTTGCAATGCACGTATGAATATACAACCTTTACAATATACACACATACATACATACACACACACACACACATATATATATATATATATATATATATATATATATATATATATATATATATATATATATATATATATATATACACACACACCCCCAGACACACACACACACACATATATATATATATATATATATATATATATATATATATATATATATATATATATATATATATATAGTCTGTGTGTGCATAGGGAAAGAAAGACAGATAATCAGACGAATTCAAGAGCTGTACTGTAACTGCTATGTGATAACTCTTCAAACGCCCTTCAGGATCAAAGACAAGTGAGTTCAAAAGAAAACTAGAATACGAATCACATTCCAAACTACATTTTCCGTAATTTGCAAGTCTGAGGATTTCTTTGCAATTGGTAATAACTTTCCTATTACGTCAGTATGACGTTAGTTCTTAGCTATCGGAACTGTCTAACAGCTCAAAGAATAATCACTGTTCCGCCAATTGTAATGCCATTCCTTGATTCTCACTGAGTTCACATCTGTACATTTTTTACACATTAAAGGAAATGTGAGATAACAAATCAGAAAAGAAATTAATACAATACCGAATGTACCATATGTAAAAAGAGAAAAGAAACGCATCAATCCAATAAATTAAGTTCTAGATGCTTCTGTATTGCCACTAACACCACGACTATAAACTGTGAGTTATAGGGAAACTTCTTTTTACATACATACATACATACATACATACATACATACATACATACATACATACATACATACATACATACATACATATATAAATACATATATACATACATACATACATACATACATACATACATAATACATACATACATAAACGTACGTAGGTACATACATACATACACGTACGTACATACATACACACGTACATACGTGCGTGCGTGCATGCGTGTATGCATCCATCCATACATCCATCGCACACAAACTAAGACAATCTGTTAAATCCTTATTAACTAAGCTGCGACAATCTAGAAAGGTTTCTCGTGTTGTTTTTTACGTTGTTGTTGTTGAGCTTAACGCCATTTTTCAGCACAAGATAGGCTATTCATGGCGGCCAGTATTAATGGTGGAGGAAGAAACCCGGAAATCACCGGAAAGAACCACCGACCCACGAGAAGCTACTGGCAAGCTTTCTCACATATCCACATTCGCCGAATCCTAGACTCGAACCCACGCCGACAGAGGTGAGATGGCAGTGATCCGTAACGGACAGCGCTTTAGACCACTCGGCCACTCGGGGCCCCTGTTTTTTACGTACAAGTTTACGTCTCTGGTTTTCTTAAAGAATCATATGACTCGGGGATGGTTTGCTAATGTCACTAACACAAGTCAATTTTAAAGTAGTTAAATTTTCACGATGACTTTATACTCGTCTATTTTGGAGAAGATATATATGGAAATAGAACTTGTGAATTTTAGCTTTGAATGAACAAGACAAATCAGGCGGCTGACCGCGTTTTGAAGTCAAAAGTTATCACAATATTTTTGCATAGCTTGATAGTTAACAGGTAAGACCCAGATCTGTCAGCGCATTATTTTACGACGGATCTAGCTTTTATTAGTCATACAGATAATATTATAGTCCCAGATAGCATGGCACATTATTTAATGACGGATCAGTGCCTATACTATTCAGAAAGCTAACAGAGTAGTCCCAGATCTCATGCCTCATTCTTTTATGATAGTGTCTATACTATTCAGAAAGCTAACAGAGTAGTCCCAGATCTCATGCCTCATTCTTTTATGATAGTGTCTATATTATTCAGAAAGCTAACAGAGTAGTCCCAGATCTCATGCCTCATTATTTTATGATAGTGTCTATACTATTCAGAAAGCTAACAGAGTAGTCCCAGATCTCATGCCTCATTCTTTTATGATAGTGTCTATACTATTCAGAAAGCTAACAGAGTAGTCCCAGATTTCATGCCTTATTATTTTAAGATAGTGTCTATACTATTCAGAAAGCTAACAGAGTAGTTCCAGATCTCATGCCTCATTCTTTTATGATAGTGTCTATACTATTCAGAAAGCTAACAGAGTAGTCCCAGATATTATGCCTCATTCTTTTATGATAGTGTCTATACTATTCAGAAAGCTAACAGAGTAGTTCCAGATTACATGCCTCTTTCTTTTATGATAGTGTCTATACTATTCAGAAAGCTAACAGAGTAGTTCCAGATCTCATGCCTCTTTCTTTTATGATAGTGTCTATACTATTCAGAAAGCTAACAGAGTAGTCCCAGATCTCATGCCTCATTATTTTATGATAGTGTCTATACTATTCAGAAAGCTAACAGAGTAGTTCCAGATCTCATGCCTCATTCTTTTATGATAGTGTCTATACTATTCAGAAAGCTAACAGAGTAGTCCCAGATATTATGCCTCATTCTTTTATGATAGTGTCTATACTATTCAGAAAGCTAACAGAGTAGTTCCAGATTACATGCCTCTTTCTTTTTTGATAGTGTCTATACTATTCAGAAAGCTAACAGAGTAGTCCCAGATCTCATGCCTCATTATTTTATGATAGTGTCTATACTATTCAGAAAGCTAACAGAGTAATCCCAGATCTCATGCCTCATTATTTTATGATAGTGTCTATACTATTCAGAAAGCTAACAGAGTAGTTCCAGATATTATGCCTCATTCTTTTATGATAGTGTCTATACTATTCAGAAAGCTAACAGAGTAGTTCCAGATCTCATGCCTCATTCTTTTATGATAGTGTCTATACTATTCAGAAAGCTAACAGAGTAGTTACAGATCTCATGCCTCATTCTTTTATGATAGTGTCTATACAATTCAAAAAGCTAACAGAGTAGTCCCAGATCTCGTGGCGCATTATTTTATGACAGATCAGTGTCTATACTGTCCTCAGATCAGTGCACATTAATCATAACTAAATGAGGTATTTGGTTTCTTCATTTGAGCACGTGGTATATTCGCAGCTTATCAAAAAAAAAGAAATTTAAAAAATACTCCAACAACTTAACATCATTGAGAAAACAAAACCCTGTGGTTAATCTCAAACTGTCAATTTGCATTTATGTTCCCTGCCTTTTAATAACGTCGATCAGCGAATTTATCTGTCTATCTATGAAAATAGAACTTCATAATTCATACTTCATTGCAAAATCCATTCAAATTTTTATTTGTGTACATGCTTTTTATCTGAGTGGACATCTTTATCTAATGAAAAATCGTTTGTATTGATTGCATTGGATAGATTAGCTGGCATTTACTTCAGTTCAATAAATTTGGAATGCGATTGGAATTTTCACAAAACTGCCGAGCATTTTTGTGAATAAGAATTTGGCAGTCAGTAAATTATTTTAAATTCTCAATTCAGAAGAACATAGTATACGATAGTGTTATATAGCTAATGGAAAGAGAGGACTAAAATTTCAGAAATATTACATATTCAGCTGATATACACAAATATCGCCTTATATTGACGCGTATTATATAAATGGTCATTTTATTTCATTTACTATGATACCCAAAATTCCTTCTTCTGGATATTCTGCGGATCTTTTGGAACATATTCCTTCTCAAGTAGAAAATGTTATAAGCTTTCTCAGTCAAAGAACGGTTTCAATGGTGTGGAAAATGTAAAACAGTGGATATGTGATTTAAGTTTGTTTATGTTCTCTTTCCGAATAATAGAAAGAAAAAAAAACGTTGAAAGATATTCAATCAAGCGTGAATCATCGTAAGTTTAACTTGCCTCCAATAGTAACAAGAACGTGTCTATGACTGGCTTTTAATGTCCGAATTTGTACCCTAAAGCCAATTTGACTTTAACCCATCGGGGGCCTCGTTTTTGAAGTACGTTTACGTTCCATGATAAATTGACCCTAATGAAATAGCATTGTTAATGACAAACAGTCGACTTCGGTTAACTGTAGGTCAGTTAACAATTATTGCATGTGTGAAATTTCACAGAATTGTTGACGAATGGCTAATACGGACAAGTTGCATACCGCTACATTCGTTGTACGTGTACTGTCATTTGGAACTTGTGCCAATCATGAGTGAGATACCTACATCTTGAAAAACAATCATTTTTTTGGCTACTGCTTGAAAATCAATTCTTACATATTATTTTGGCTATTGCTTAAAAAATTATGTTGTTACTGTTATGGCTATTTCTTGAAAATCACTAGTTTTTGTTTTAGTTATCGCCTGAAAATCAATAGTTATTTTTTTGGCTATTGTTTGAAATCAATTGTTATTGTTTTTTGCTATTTACTATTACTGTTTTGGCTACTGCTTTATATTACCAAGACAGCGTGATGCGCATTAATTGTGTGAAGTTGCCATTATGGCAGTCGTTTTAAAGGACTTGCCGTAGTGAAAGAAATAAAATATTTATATATGTGGTTTACATGAATATCCAATTGAACGTACAAACAGCTATTGTTGAAATCCAGCTAGAGTGTTGCTCTAAATTCTATTTTTGGTTTTTGTAGTAAACAACAGTTCGTCTTTAAAATCTATATAGTTATTTTATAATTTCGCGTCTTTAAAATTTCTAGTTATTTTTAAATTTCGCGCCATTAGGTTGATAAATATAAAGTTTTATTATGCCATTGATCCATATGGGCAGTGACGTGGGAGACACACGAACCACATGGAAAGTGACGAGTATTTCACCAATCCATATGGGCCGTTAAAATTAACATGATCAACATCAACAGCGAATGATAATCCGCGTTATCTTTATGGGTAGTGATTGGTAATCCACATGATCAATATGGACCGTGACATGTAATCAAAAATAAACAGCCGTTAGTATTCAGCGCCAGATAACGACTCGTGGGTGCCATAATATGACATACAAAGTTGATTCCTATGAGATACTATCTCTAGTAGGCAACATGATGGAATTTTATTAAGAAAATTCCGATACATGCATATAATATATTGTACATAAAAACGTGCCCATAGTTGTTGCGGCTACCTACAAGCTGGCATAGATTCAAAGACAGTTGATGAATACAAGTGACTGGGGGACTAAGGCTGAGAAGAAATTAATTGTATGACACTGGGTGTTGAAAACCAGATGTCGAGAACACTGCCTTGTCTGATAAAGCCACGAATCTATATAAATGTAGATTTGTCATAAATATGCCTAAATGAAGATCTTCCTTCGCGCTCAGTTACACAGCTGCATATCTGTATTACATGGTACAGAAGATGAAAATATATGACGACATTCAGTTTGGATCATTTGTATTTAATTAGGTACACAAGCTCAAAATGATTAGTATTATCAAACTATCCGGCGTGTTTGTACCTCCTACCGATTTTAAAAGCGAAAACATCAAGGATATAAAAAACTGAACAAAATGTCATTTCTTTCCTTGATTTATAATTTCTAACCTGACTGTCGTCAAGGGACCCCAAACACTGTCAAATAATTGGAGCTATAATACAAACGGAAGCTCCTGATGTTAGCAAGCAAGCAGACTGGTTTCTGTCCACTTCTGGTTTCCAGAATAGTCTATTTCAGCAAATTCTGGATCGTCTGTGTCAAATATCTGTGTAAAGGACCAAATTTTTAGGTCGATCATTGTTAGAATTAATTATGGTAGAACACACTTATTGCATACACGTACTATTAACGAGATTTATGGGGAAATGGCCACCATGTACAAGTCGTAAAGTACAGATCAGTTCGGGCAAGGCCAGAAGTTATTAATTTTTAATTAAGCGCTTAGTTTGTTTAAACTTACCGAACGTGGTTAAAGTTTTGTTCTGCTTAGAACTGATTGTAGGAAAAAGCACCCTCGTAACCATTTGTTGATTGAAATAACGCAGTGTTTAGTGCCAGAAAGGCGGAAATATTGTAAATCTGATTGGTCACGCTGTTGAAGAGGGGCGTAGTTTAAAACGAAAACCTTAAGTTTAAATGTACTGGAGGAATTTTGAAACTTTAGTCTACATTTTTCTGCGAGAAAGAAAGAATAAATACCGGTAGACTCCGAGGATTTTAATGAGTAAAGTTCTCGTGAGTCAAAATTCTATCCAAGGGAGAGACGTTTGTCTGAAGGATTCGACACACCAAAAAGCATGAAAAACAAGGTGAGATAGTCTGGAAAGGCGTTACAACCTAAACAGTGTGGGAAGGAAAACGACGTTTTGGAACAAAAGGAAAGACATCTATAATTGGTGGAACGAAAGTGGAACGGAAGACGTACTGAAACAACGGAACCGAAGTACAGTCTAAGAGGACCTGTAGGACGGAATCAGTCAACAGGTTATTCATTGATGCAAGGCAGAGTTATTCGATATACTTGGACTCGTAAATGATGATTTTGGATTCTATCTTAAGCAGAATCGGCTAGTCTTATAATGTCATTGTATTTTTGAAATTCCTTAATTATTTAATACGTGAAGAAAAAAGTGTATCTTTCGAACTGTAACATTTCATTTTATTTACTCGTGGAAAATTTTATTGTTTGAAATTTTATTAAAATTTACATGTAACGGGAGCTTGGTTTAATTGTTATATATATATATATATATATATATATATATATATATATATATATATATATATATATATATATATATATATATATATATATATATATATATATATGTGTGTGTGTGTGTGTGTGTGTGTGTGTGTGTGTGTGTGTGTATAAACTCAGATTACTTCTTTATCCCATTCATAAATTCCTACTTGTAGAAGCTTTATTTGATATCCTAGATACGACGCCAAAACTAATAAACCCACCACCACAAATAAGAAGAGGAGGGATTTACTACCACAATCTACAACGTCTAGTTATATTTCCAAAACAAACTGAGCAAATAAATAAATATGAGGACATATTGTATGCATAGAGGTAAATCCAAAACTTACAGAATAATTGAGATTCACAAAGACGGTGAACTACATTGCATTTGTTGCTTGAAAAATAGACTGGCACAAGCAAATAAGGCGACTGTGTTACTAAAGAAAGTCTCGTTTAATGTTCGAAACGCTAACAAACTGTGTTTAGAACTACCTAGCGACAATCACGTTAGAAATTATAAATCAATGAATGAAATGACTAAGTTTAGTGCAAGCCAATAGACCATTTCATGGAGACTTCGGCGAAGTTCGTAATTTGCTCGGAATTTTGATCACGTGGCGGGTGGTCAACTGACGGCAATATCCAATCGATAGCTGGTAGGCAAATAGTCTGGTCCCCTGCTTAGTATGCTGACTAGTATAGTATAGCGGAGTGCATCGCAGGGAGAATTCTAAGCAGGGGACCAGACTAGTGGTCAAAACAAGGCGGACGCATCAGCATAGAATGGAGGCTTCGGCAAACTTCGTAATTTGCTCGGAAGTTTGATCACATGGCGGGCGGTCAGATGACTGCAATATCCAATCGATAGCTGGTAGTCAAAACATGGCGTACGCCTCAGCATCAGCATCAATTGTTCCAACTACTTCAGCTTCGTTTATCGAGTTGAAAAATGCCTATTCAACAGCTATGATGCCACAGATATTGACTAAATTTAATATCGGAACCATCCTGTCTTATTTTCTGGATACCAGGGCGGATTTTAAAGCCATACGAGAGAGTAGCTATGAGCTTTTTACATCTGGACATGTGCATGTGAGTAAGGAACCGTGTCGATGTTAAAAATTTAATCCTGACAATCAAAGAGCAAGTTGTTCAAACTATTTATATGTATCTGAAACGTCACTAAAATGAGATGTGTTTAATATGGGTTTATCACATTTGTTGGTGAAAGTCTGTGAATTATTTACATTTAAACACAAATCATTAAATTGGATCCACTTGCTCACAGGGGCTCGTATCGTTTTAATGTAGCGTCATACATGTACTATATAAGAACAACAAGGGAGTGCACTTCTCTCCTTGCTCGCTTACAAAATAACTAAACATTTCTTTGTGGTAGAAATAAACTGAAACATGAAAATTATAGTTTTGTCCTTCATAATGAACCTGATTGTATTACTTTTGCAACCTCTGACGATACAAGTAGTGGGCATTTCTTAATTTGTTTTGATCTGATACTTCTAAACAAGAATGTACGCCATTTTGTGGTGTACATATGCCTACCAGCGTTTGATTGGCTGGAGTATAAAGGGACTCGGTGGTTTTCGGATAATTACGGAACAACTCGGTTAAATCCGGTATAAAATGGACTATATCAAATGCAAGTAACCAGTAAAATCTTTGTCTCCTTTAGCGCAAGTGTGTAGCAACGAGCGTGCGAAATCGGAAACAAGACTAATGGACTCAATGCATCATGGGGAAAAAAAGTATGGAGGTTCTGTTATTTCACAACGATGGGGTGTACTAATTATCTGAGGTCAATTCAAACTACATTGGCTATTTTTGTGAGACCTAAACATGCCACGAATGTATGTCGGCGCAGTAATTTAAACAACAATTTTACATTTTGTTCGCCGAAAACGACTTCGCTAAAAAAGACACCACAGTCAAGTCGGATCACTTCGGCTATTAATGCTCCTGTATTGACTGCAGGATTGATAGAAAAGTTGCAAATGTAGATTTGGTTTGGATGTTTTTATGTAGCTTTAACAATTTTAGTCATATCGCAATGATGTATACAATGTGGCAGTTGATAGTGATGTCTAGCACTGAGACATCATGTCGCAGACAGGTAGCATAATGTCTCACCCAGTCTCATTATTCTGACATCAGGCGGATCAGTCCTACACTAATCTCCTAATAATGATCGCTAAGAGAGACAGATGCTAGTACCATTGTGAGAGATAAAAATTAGGAAAATGCAATAAACTATTCCATCAAAAATAGTGAAGAGAATAAAGAGCAGCACAGAGCTTCGAAGAAGTAATGTTATTAACCAATAATAATGCCAGAACATAAATTACATCTATCTCGCAATTTTAAATATGTGCATATACCATTAGGCAACTTTTTCCGTCTTGTGTAAATCTAGACCGGCGATCCAAGCGGAAAACAACAATAGTGCTTGCAACCCAGTAAACAGTTAACACCAAATGGACCAAATTTATCAGCATCATGATCAAATTGTGAATTGGAGCTATCGTACCAATGATATTTCTGGAAATGTTGGGAATGTCGTCAAAGGCAGTTACGAGAATAAGGATGAAAGATAATCCCATTGGAATATTTGTAATCCTTAAGACTTAGTAGAGGAATTCCTCGGTTGTAAAGACAAACTTTATCATTAACGAGACATTGCTTTTCGAAGGCATTCTTTATATGGTAACAGCTGAAAAAATTAAATTAAATAAAATAAAAATTATCTGCTCCAAAGATGTAAGTGTTTAAGTTCTTAATTAGAAAGAGCATAGATTCATACAGCGATATGAAACCAAATTGTTTCTTCTATTAAAACTGCATGGCCGGATCCATATAACCCACAAAGCTCATGCAAATAATAATACTTCCACACACCGGAGTCAATCATGAACATAGTACACCTCCCAGAGATGATTTCTCCTGTATAAATCTTTTATCCGTCACCTGATTACACTAATTAATCATAGTAAAATTACATTGATTTTATTCAAATACCACATGTACCTTATCTACCGCAGGACGCAATCGTGCATATTTGTAAGAACGGGAACAGTACTGTCATGTCATAATCATTCTTTTTTTTTGGTTCATTAACGGTAGGCATGGCATAGGAATGAATATGAAACGTGTTTCTTGAAAGCATTCGATAGAGGAATATGTGAATATGTTTTTACTTCGCTCCTAGACCCCAAAAGAGAGTCATGACTAATACAATTTATATTTGACCTCAAAATGAAGACTTTGTGGTAGTATATTGATTTCTATAACGTTTACTCGGTTAGGGACCTCGGAAGAGAGTCGACCACGGAAAGACAACAATAAAAACTTGCGTCAATAAAAAAATTCCTGGAACCTAACGAGGAGCCACGCAGATACAAAACGACTGGTTTGATCACTGTGCAGTTAAAAAATAATCGAATTTTTACAAGTACAGACAATATGAATTTTTGTAGCATGTCTACAATTTGTGTCGACCTTTCAAGATATATCAGGGTCATCCAGTCGGAATAGTGTCCACCTATTTCTTTCAAACCTATAACATTCTCCACTGAATATATATACTTAATGTAAACCAACACAACTTTTGTCAACAGATTTAGAAACCAGGACACTTTTTTATGTGCGTGACGAACTTAGATGCAGTAATCAAGATATTAATCCAAATATTGACACCAACACACACACACACACACACACACACACACACACACACACACACATATATATATATATATATATATATATATATATATATATATATATATATATATATATATATATATATATATATACTACGAGTGGCGACTTTCTGTGAGACAAGGCGTTGAGAAAGCAGAGGAAGGGATAAAAGCAAACATCGCTACAAAGAGAGCAAAGAGGAAGGCAAAACAACAAGAATCAATCTTCACCTGCAGCAGGTGCAACAAAGATTGTCACTTAAGTATCGGACTCTTTAGCCACTCGCGACGGTGCAGATAAGGCACCAAAACAGGGAGCTACACATTATGTGACAAGAGTTCCGTAAAATTAATAAACACTTTGCATTTCTCTCAGATATGAGGTAAATGTCTGTATATAAAGAACCATTAACATATAGATATGAGAGAGAGAGAGAGAGAGAGAGAGAGAGAGAGAGAGAGAGAGAGAGAGAGAGAGAGAGAGAGAGAGAGAGAGAGAGAGAGAGAGAGAGAGAGAGGGATGAGGCGCATTGAAAGTTACTTGCACAGCTCCACAGTTGCTCGTTAAAAAGAAATTTAGGAGTGTCCGTCCGTGAATCAAGGGATGGGGAAGAGGTATAACCTGTAACAATATAACACAAGGGAAATGACGAGTCGCACCCCTCGGTAGCTCTTACTGTTAATTTCCAGCTTAAGCCAGTCGTAATCATGAATAGTTCAATTTTCAATGCACATTGGTGAGTATTTGGTAAATTTGTTGCTGGTTGCTGTTTACATTATTGCACAGTGCATTTTTAACCCCTGAAACATACTTATTGTTTGAAAATACAGGTCAATACTTAATATCCATTTATTTCCTTGTTATCGTCTGTCTGTTTTTAGTGTTTTACTGCGGACTCGGGTTGTTCGGATCTTACATTTCGGTCAATGGTGATATCCAAGACTATCCGAATGTAAACGGCACTGCCGGATTTGTACTGGTGCTGACGTCAAAATCGGCGAACAATTCATGCATTTTCTCCAATATGTCACAAACTGAACAAAATGTGTCGATCTGTTTTGAGCTGAACTATTCCTGATTATATTGTTATATGTTAGATTCTCCCCCCCTCCTCCATTGATCCATGGACTGATACCCCAAATTTTCTTTGTAACGAACCCCTGTGGACAGCTCCATCTCCTTAAGGATTTCAACGAAACTTTCCCCCGAAACGATTACAAAAAATAATAATAATAATAATAATCAGCATGCCAGTCAGACAATAAAATGTTGCGAATCGGAGCTTTCTGAGCGTTCAGTTCAGTTCACTTTTGACACCAGAGCCAAATTAATGTATTTGTTTTCCATATTTTTGGCTTGGTATCTTAATCCCATGAATGTCGGCCAGTTTTTTTGTTGCATAGTCACAATTGCATGGAGGTCTGAACTATCTTTCGTTAATATTCAGCACATTTTGGTGTCATAAGCAAACCGATGAAAATCATCCCAACCAATCTCAGGATTAATCAGTAATATTTATGTGCGAAATAACCCTTTTAGCCTCAGAATGTAATAGTGTCATTTATTATCGGAAATACCATAATTGGAAACATCATACTCATAGTCCGAGTTTCCTATCCCGTTTTACATAAGTGAACAGCTAGGTTTGTTAGCGAGGTTAGAGAATGCTCCTTATGCAAACTGGAAATCGCCTAACCACTCTGTAGCATCACCGAGTAGTCGTTTTAAACAGGTGCTAGCATAATTAATGAACATTGAATCGAACTCTACCCGCATTATATTATAGCAAGTAGTAGACTATTTATCTTCTAATTCAAACAATTTAAACTTATTTCATCTCTATTAACCCCATTCATGAATCAAATTCGACCAAACAATGCTGGATCGAAACGGAGAGAGAAATTCTGTTTAAAGTTTATTTTGAGATATTTGTCATATGAAATATAAAAAGAAAACATGGAATTCATGTCACACGTAAATATGAAATTACTCATTTTTGATCGCATTCAACGAAACACATATAGAGAGTAATTTTTTAAAAGCACATTGGTGTCACACATTTGATTGTTCAAACATCAATGCGAACAATGCATATTTATAGATTCCACCATTGGGTTGAAGCTGACATAAAACTTTTCTACAATTTCGTGGATGACACCCGTTAGGCATATACTTGCTTTTCAGAATATTTGTCAAACTGCACAGAGCTTGTGAGGGAAAATTCTCTTGTTTTCTTGCTATCTACGAATATTTACAACCATGAAGCTATGGTTGTAAGTTAAATAGGAACTGCTGTGCGAAAACAGTAAGAAAACATGTCATGAATAGAATAACCATGTCCACGTCATTTTCAATGAAGCCACTCGTTCACGGCGCTTGAATAAACACCTCCTTTGAGCGTGCTTTATCGTGCTTTTAAATCTTGTTTATCAAGGTGCTTCCGAACCAGGAAAATGTTGGTTGCCGTAATTTACAATTAAGCACGAGCCAGGACATTTCAAAATAAACAAATTGATACTCAGTATAGATAATTATAAATACTGTACCTCCGCACTGAACATTTTTAGACATCAAGGGATTACTATGCCATTAACCCGTCATGTGCTAATCATACAGGATTACAACATAGGTACCAAAATGGCTTGATTCGACCTAGAACGACATACATATGTGCATGCGTGCGTAAGTACGTACGTACGTACATACATATATGCATGCATACATACATACATACATACATACATACATACATACATACATACATACATACATACATACATACATACATACATACATACATATGTCAAAGGTCAATATTGTGTTGCGCGCGTGAGAGTGAGTAATATCTATAAACTTTCACAAGATAAATTTTCCCAGTTCACTTAGTCCTGCAAAGAGAAAGGGTGGCAAGTTTCTTGTGTCTAAGTTCATAAATAAATTACATTAATTCTATTCCAACAAATTGTTTACAATTATTCAAAACTGAGCTTTTACTCTGTATTGCAGAATTATAGGTTACTGCATTTGTTTGGGAAAAATATGAACGAGTTTTTTGGATGGTTATACTGCACGACCTTGGGAGTGAAGTATATCCATCCAACAAAACGAGTTCATATTTTTCCATACAAATGCAGTAACCATTTTGTTATATGTTCATTATCTTATTCTTCCCAATGCTTAAATATATAAACAAAAATACACTACAATAAACAAAGTCACCGAATGTATGCCGTTTTCCAAACTAAATATACAAGCTTAAGCTGCATCATTACACAAATGGCGTACGTAACTCCGCCCAGACAAATTCGAAGTTGGTTGCACGCTAGCCGTAAGTTTCGAAAGAAAATTGCGTTTGGTCTACTTAAAATTGAAATATGGTTAATGAATACGCATTGCAACAACTTTTCCATTTCATCTGGAATGAATATATGTTGGTATTTTTGTCGATTCAACGCAATTTTGAGATTATGGTCTGGGTTTATCTACATGAAGAAACATACAACGAATCCCATCAGCGTCTGCCAGTTAAATGGTATTGAAGTGTGTTGACATCGGCATGCGTGTTTCTGTTCTGTCATTGAATGATTCAGATCATAATGTGGGAAAATTAAAAAGACTTTCAATTGCAATTATCAAAGAGATGCTGTGGAATTTAATGTTTATTTCATTCTGAGAGCAGCAAAGAGGATTTAATTGCACTTGGAATATACTCGAAATTACAGTACAATTTCGAACTGATTAATTTTGAGAACCCATGATATGGCTCATGTAATTCGGATTTGCAGAACTAAGAAAGTACATTTTGAGGAGATTCAGGCTGTAAAAATTTAAGTATATTTTTGCCATTTTTATTACCAGCTAAAGAAGACAGTTTATGTCGTATTACTTGCGCGCTATTTTGAAGACCCTGTATGGCGTCTTTAGGTAGCCTAAATCTGAAACATTGTATCAAAAAAGTTAATGCGGAATGTGCCAAGCAGTTTTGTATGTGTCAGTCTATGAAACATTTGCTGGTATGTGGCAGTCCATGAAATATCTGCTTTAGTTCATTCATAAAAAATTGTTTACGTTAGAAAGTAGTTCCATTTTCACTTGTATATAGTATGTATGATGCACGAGGCGTTCAATATCGGGAAATACTTAACGATTCTCACCATATAAAGTTAAACGATAAATAATTGAGCATATAATAATATTCCATACCCGAGTACTGAACCCCTTTTCCGGTTGAATACTAAATTAGACACAGGGGCTGCTTTTGTAATTCAGCTTTTGATACTGTATTAATCCTATCTATATGGCCAGGATTGTGATTAAACCCTGTTTAAACCCTATACAGGTGTAACTGTGCATTTTGTACGATGTTATGACCCTATAACTGAGGGAATCTTGCCGTCGTCAGTAGGACAACTAATAGATTAAATTGATAAATGGGTTCATGTATCGTATTAAATGTCTAGACTGTAGTGATTTTAGCAGCTTTGGTTTACGCGACAACGATTTTTGGAGTCCTTGATAACGGCCAGAGATGTACAGGGCAAGATGACTTTTGGGGTTTAAGTACCAGAAATATGACAAAATGGAGACGATGAAAAGAAGACGATCTTGTGTCATTTGAAATAAGCGTCATAAAATGAAGTTTCCAGAAATCGTTATTAATAATTGTAGAATAGAGAGAATTGTTATAACTTCGATGGGCGAGTAATAATAACATCGATTAAATAAATTTTAATCCGTATTGGATAAGCTAACAAAGGGAAATGTGTTTTCAGACTACATTCTACGTTTTAAGTATTATACATCGAACAATGGGCCTCACGAAGACAATCATGCAAGGCACTGTACAAGGAAGAAGAAAGAGATGAAGGTAGAGAAAGACGTGGGAAGACAACATATGGGAGTGGACAAACTTGACAAAGAGCGACTCGCTGAGAAAGACGGAAAATCAAAATGAATGGAGGAAGCTGGTTGTTCGGTCTCGTGCAGTACTCCAGCTGTCTGCCAGACTACGGGAGTGATAATGATGATGATGTGATAATGATGATGATGATGACATCGAAAAATTAGTCTAAGTTTGCAAGAGGCGCAATCTTAGCTCTGGGATAATAGCAAGTTTTCAAGAGACGGGTATCTGGAAGATCGATGGACATGTAACCTTCATGACACAGAGTTTAAGTGACGTAAAAAAAGCGATTCTCGAAAAGCACAAGGGAAATAGCTGCAAAATACACCCATACAGTGGGTAATTTGAGGAGACAACCAATTTCCAGAAATGGCTGAGGAGAGAGAGAGAGAGAGAGAGAGAGAGAGAGAGAGAGAGAGAGAGAGAGAGAGAGAGAGAGAGAGAGAGAGAGAGAGAGAGAGAGAGAGAGGAAAATGTCAACTATAACTTGTCACAAACGTTGAATTTGGGAGAAACGTCAAGCAATCAGGTTATGCAGGCATCCTGGACAAATGAGTTCAATCGTTCACTTGATTTCATGATCAATTTTGTCTTATCGATATAAACAGGACGGCTAATTACATTTGTACAAACTTGTTAATCATTTCTATGAAAGTGAATAATTCATATATCATGTTCAGCTTCATTTTGTTTATATAATTTATTAAATTGTTATAGTCTGCATAAAGGGGCTCGTGTTCTTTTATTCTATATCTGTGCTCAGGTCTCTGTTATTACATCTATAAATTTCGTATTAAATTTTTATTTATTTATTTATTCTATTTGGGCAATAACACCGTGGTCCATCATCCTCTAGATAATAATAACCAAACCACCACGTAACAACAGATATACCTACCCAGTCAAGCATAGCTAGTTCATGTCCTGTTCCATTACTTGTATAAAGAATACCATCTTTTACTCATACACTCTAATATATTATTGCTTTCTACTTTGCACAATTTTTACCACTTACTCTTTTGCGAGTACTTTGTTTTGTTCGAATAAATCAATTATCCTTTGACAAGTAAAATGATGTTGTGTGATAATGGTTAATTATTATTCTCGTGATCATATTGGTACGTCTTTAAATATTCGAAATCTTTTGAATAGATGCTGTGCATAATTTAGCATGACGTGAAATACGCGGAGTAGAAACGCATTACATACAACAGTATGAGACTGCTTCCATTAAATCTGTGTCGGCTAAGAGCTTATTGGTAACGTGTAAAATTTTTCCGTTGAGGTGATGAGCATAAAACATGAAAAGACGACTTGTTTAAACATGGACAAAGCAGACAAAGGACAAAGCAGACCTTACTCTGAAGAATGTAGACTCCAGAATCATAAACTAAAAAGGAAACCTATAATTTAAATTTAAAACTACAACAGTTACTTACAAAGACAATTCAAAGACAATATTTAGTACATTGGAAAAATGAACGAAGAGTTCAACTTACAGGAACAGACTGAACGCGATAAAATGGCAGTATGCAAAGCCAACAAAGTAATCACAAGGAAAAATACTGTACGATACGAAGAATAGGGAGAAATGGAGAATAATTTCTGAAACGTTATTACCAGGAAGGGACATAGTTCATAGCTATATCAAAAGTACCGAGAGAATAGATGTCGGAGACAGCAGATATAATGATCACAATGAAGGTTTTACATCCAAAGTACGTAACCAAAACATACTCAATAAACAGAGACGGATACAAAGGCTATATACTAATATTAAAGAATAAGAGTCACTACCATACGGAGAGATGGTCATCAATGGGTTAAGAGAACCTACCCCAATTTTGAAGAGAATTAAAAAAAAAAAAAAAAAACGGGAGAATTACATCTGAGTGACATCTCCCTAGAGATACTCTTGCAAGAGACCAAAGAGAGGCTTGAGGAAATGTTCAAGATCAAAATCCTATCCGCTAGATTAAATACCATTCCCTTCACAACAATCTACAATGGGAACAGGACCCTAGAAATCGAAAAACAAAAAGAAGCAAATTAAGAGAAATATGTGGAGTTCTAACAAAAACGTGGCATAAAGGCTGTATCTACGATAGGAAGTGTAACAGATGCGGACTAACGGGACATACACCACACTTATGTCTAGGAAACTTAGGAAATCCAGAACAGCAACAAAAGCAGCAACGACGGAACCAACTGACGCCGGACGCAAGAACAGAAATAGAACAAAGAAAATAGCAACGAAGTCCCAAGAAGCAGCAGAAAGGAAATCAATATATACAAAACTTACAAGAGAAAATACTAACAGAACAACTGCCAATACAAAAACAACAGACTAAACAACCGTTACAAGAGACAAATTCCAAACATGTACAGTCAACAGAACAACAGCGCCAACAAGCTCAAAAGTCCAAACAAAAGCAAACAACAAAATTCCAGGCAGAACAGATGTAGTATACACACCTGGATAGATACTACCAATGTGGATGATACGTACAAAACTCGCTCTGCATCATACTGCTTACCAAGCACGGGTGGATATCCCACAGATAAGCAACAATAATAAACACATACATAGTAGACAACTATGTAATATTTCATGCAATATAAAACACTTTAGACAAAGAATTACATAAAAAGCATACAATATAGCAGTGGTTATCAAAAATTTTGAAGCTGTGGTCATCTCGTAAACAGACGGTGGACCCCTATCAGCCTATCCAATACATTTGGCTGATAGACATTATTATTTTATGCAATCCATGTATACCATCAGTATGTTTTAACCATATAATAGAATAGAGTCAATACAGAATAGACAGCTCAGTACTCAGTTGTTTTTATAATTGTTGATAATAATGAAAACGTTGCAAATGTACTCTTTTTATTCTTTTTTGGGAACTGCTTGCGGACCCACTGGCAACATGCGACGGAAGCAAGGGGTCCGCAGACCACAGTTTGAAAACCCCTGCAAATATAGTACAATTTTTACATGTAGGGCAGGAGGGCCGCTCTCAATGGTCTGAAAAGATCAAACAGAGAGAGCACCCTCACAGAAAAGCACATGGAATACCTCAAACGATTCTTGCGTCATCAGAGATATCAATACAGAAACGATTTCATCTGTCGTATTAGTCAAACAGAACAAATAGTTGGCACTGTTTCTTATGACTACCTCACAAAATGAGTAAATAGGCTTGTATGCGCCGAAGAAATATCCGGCGCAGCTGACAACCAAAAAAGGCGTGCGAAGAAAAGTCCGAAATATTCTAAGTGGTTTTACATGCATAGACTTCTGCTTCTCCATCCAAATTAAGTTTTTGAGCATCTAGTTGTTGACTATTGGCATGATATTTTAAATAATATGTGTATTTTAATTGTGTATAAAAAAATGTACGAGTTGGCAAGTTTTTACCAAGGGTTACTTTAATTTGTTGTTAATCAGAAGAAAAAAAAACAGCTACTTTGTTGGATTAATGTTCTTCACATATTCTGATTTTTGTAAGGAGCACGTAGAAATGAATAAACCAAATATTTTTCCTTGCACTCGGAGAAAAAATAATAAAGTGACGCATGATATGTATCAAGTTACATTCGAAATTATGCGAAGCTTTTGTGGCATATTTCGAACAAAACTATAACAACTCCTGAACATTTTAGATATAGTATTTCTCCATCTATAAAATGGAAAATAATTCATTTTAGAATATTTAAACAGAAATGTACGATTAACATATAATTTTTCATAAATACAATTTTTCGTATATTCAAAATAAACCCTTCACCACCCCGATTAGATGAATTAGATATCAAAAGAATCGATAGTTAATGTGCTCTTATCAGTCTCTTAAACAACTAGTTGATGAGCTAGTAACATGGAAATAGTTTAAAAACTACACGGAAAGTGTATTTTGTATTAGATCATTGATTTTTCAACCCCCCACTTCTCTGCTTGATCATATTATGATATTTAGTGAATTTTTTAATACTTCATGTCACACAACAGGGGTTTTATATTTTTGTAAGCTAATTTTAGTAGATATTAGCATCACTTATTTACATAGCTATGTGGCGTTGAACGGTGCTTTGTCACATGGTGACGTTATGTGATGATAATACAAATTTGAACGGTTAGCGATAAAGTTTGATGCCAAAATTCAGTAAAAAAAAAAAAATACATGAATCTCTCTTCTATCCTACTACCCACCCCCTCCCATCACCTCAATCTCTACGGCTGTGAATTGGCACTGTTGTGAACAGCAGCATGGATGATAACCATTGTGCAGGGATCTCAAAAGTTCTGATAATTGACATCATATTGTACAACTAACATTCACATTGGCCTGATAATTGACATCCTACTGTGCAACCACCATTCATATTGGCCTGATAATTGACATCATACTGTACAACCATTATATATATTAGCCTGATAATTGACATCATACCGTACAACCATCATATATATTAGCCTGATAATTGACATCATACTGTACAACCACCATTAACATTGGCCTGATAATTGACATCATTCTGTACAACTATCATTCATATTAGTCCGTCATGTTATATTTAAAAGTATGCATAATAAATAACAAGGGCGTTTGATTGTTGAAAGACACAGTAGATTTAAAACGTAACGTAATCAAAGCAAAGCGAAGGTGTACCGTCATGACGCGTGATGTTGTACAACAAATTTATACTAATCAACCAATCACTATTGGAATATCGTAATGTATAATTATTTATTTGAATAATTTATCAGAAACGCGATAATTACATCACAGTCTAAAAGTATCTCAAAAAATAGGTTTTTAAAAATCTTTGTTCCATTATAATCTGCTTCATTCATTTTCTTTACTTCTTTCTTCATGCTTTATAATGTGCATAAAACACATTAAAAAGTTGTTTTGTTCAATGTTGGCTTTTTAGTACCATGTTCTTAAGCTGCCTCATTTTTTTTAGAGATTCTTTTCAAGAACAAGTTGGGAATCAATCTATGAAAAAGAAGTGCATACGAACCATTTGCTCCCTTTGCTCCTTAAAACTTCCTCTTTAACAGATGAGTATTGATGCATTATTTTCAAGTAATAAAGACACACAGCAAAGTGTAACTAAAAAGACGTTTGCAATGGTGTTGTTAACATTTAATTGTCTTTATGATATATTGAAAGTGTTTGTGTGTGTGTGTGTGTGTGTTTACATGTATATATGCGCGCGCGTGTGTGTAGTTAACGCTAAATAAAGAAATGCAACATAAATCGCTGTGTTGTATTGAATGACTCAGTATGTGAACTTACACAGAAAAGGGGTTCTGTTCGATTAAGCATGGTAAAGAGGTATCAGAGAAACAAGTGTTGCTAATCAAACTTAAAGAACCGAAAAAAAGAAACCAAAACGTTTATTAAGTGTCAACTCACACGAAAATGGATTGAAATGGACACCGACGGACCAAATACTCAGCTTGACTTTTTGTTTTGTCTTTTGGTTGGTTTGTATGTAAACTATATTGAAAGCTGAAAAGCATAATGATATTTTTGATCAAAAAGTGTGGCATTAAAATATATATAAACAATCTGAGTTGATTATAGACTTAATGAAATATAATGAAATTAATAATAAGATTTTCATATTTGGTGACAATCGTAATGAATTTTCCAGACTTTCTGTTTATGCCATTTGACTTGTTCTGCAAGACCGAACTCATTGCTCATGTGAAGTTTGCACACAAAATATAAGATTTGTATAAATCGAAAATAACCTGACTGTAACCTGTCACTTGAATCGTGTTTATAAAATATACTAAACGTGTGACAACTTTGAAGTTGACAGAAAGAAAATGCCTGTCCCAAATTATCTCCGATGATACTTGACCTATAACTAAGGAGCCCAACGCTCTAAAGATTTAAAATCGCTTGGTAGATTCACTGACCCTATTATTACTGGCACATGGACATGAAAATGAAGACGTTTATGGTGGGTACGAGCAAAAATAGAAGTTACACGCTGAAGCATTCTTGTATACAGACGGTAAATACTTTTTTCTTCTTGAAATTATATTTTTAGTGTACAGATGTAGTAGTTTTATCAATTCGTTATGCAACAAATATATAGCTATTAACAAGTCCTGGAATTAACACTTGTGTACTAAACCACTGTATTATAGGACACAACAAGAGACCCTCAATGGGACTAATGCGTTACTGTCTGAAAATAATTTCCGGGAATTCAAGACAAGAAACCACCCCTCATATTCTTGAGCTATAAGAATTTAAAATTAGCTGAAATGTCGGCCATATTGGATGTGCTATGTATATTTAATTTTCATTACGTGCGTGCGGGGCCCCAGATGGTTGAGTGCGCTTGTCTTTACCAATCACTGCCATATTATCTCGTGCGTTCGAGTCTCGGACTCGTCCAATGTGGGTATGTGAGAAATCTGCCTGTAGTGTCCCGTGGTCAGTGGTTCTTACCGGAGTTTATCCAGCTTTTTTCCTTCACCAGTTATACTGGCCGCCACATATAGCTAATCTTGCACTGAGAAAAGTACGTTAAACCAAAATACAACAACTATATATTGTCTGGTTAACCTTTGTCTTTATTCGAGGGTAGAGTTTTGGTCAAATCTAAATGTCGTTATGTTTTGCTTTCCTGATTTTTTTGTCACGATTATAAATGATAAATAAGATATATTAAAAATATATGTTCAAGACCTGAACTTGTTTACGAATTCGATGGGATTTTTATTTGAAATGACCCACTTCCTGGGCATTCTATTTTGTCCTACCTAGGTCAAGTGAAATTAATATGTAAACGACTTTTTGAAATACAGTCATTCTAGTTCATATCGGTCTTTGGGGTATGATTCAGCTGCGTTCAAAAATAATTTGAGTAGATTCATTTATTTAAAGTGTTCCCTGGCATTACAAAGTGCGCATTCACATTTTGGAATTAAAACACTACTTTGGGATCATTGTGAATTCATTTAAAGGCATTCAATACTAAATCATTGTGATATATCAAGCCTGTTCAAGGCTATTGGTACATCTATACATTTAAGAGTACTGATGCATCAAGACATGATATAATTTTCATTTGAACTAACAAGATGTCATAAAAGCCCTTTAGTGAAATCCTCTGCTTATATCACGATCCAATCAGAAAGAGCTGAGATATTAATATTTTAAATAGGCCACTATAATAACAAATACTGAACTTCAGATCGGCATCGTTTTGATTTAATACTAACTAGGCGTGATAGGAAGTCTTCTAGTGGAAAAAAAAAAACATGTTGATATAGGCACCCGTTCGGGAGAAGTAGCGATAACAATATTTTCAAGATGGCCGGTGTGGCCGCCACATTTGAGGTCAAATTAGCATCATTTTCACTTACTTCAATTAACGTCATGAAATGTCTTCTGGTGAGAACACCATATCGATATGGCTTTCCTTTTAGAGGGAATAACCATATATAATAAGAATTTCAAGATGGCTGCAGTGGTGGCCATATTGGAGGTCTGATTGGCACCATTTTCACCTTAAACCAACTAAAGTATCTTAGTAAAAATCCCATGTTGATATGACTGTCCATTTGGAGTAGTAACAATAAAAAGATAGTCAAGATAACGTTGTGGTGGCCATACTGGATGTCAGAAAAGCACCATATCCAATTCATATATATTGGGATGTATATGTGTGTATAATTCATAGTAATTCTTCAAGTGGGTTATAAGAAGTAGCTATAAACTTTTGTAACACACGGAGGGACGGACAACGTTCAAAATGTCATAACATAAGCTATACTAGTCTATGATAATCAGAGCTAAAAATAAGATGACGGTTTTGGACAATTGTTGAAAATTATTGTGTGTTTGAAAGAGATGAATTCTGATAGTTAAGATTAATGTAAACGTGACATCATTCCGTTAGTAAATCTGATGTTACGGAAATATTGCATCCAAATGTCTTTCTCTATTACGCATGATAACAAACGTTCAAAGATCTTTACATACACGAATGGCAACCATGAGTAAAGTTATAATCCAAGGGAAAATGTTTACAACTGTTTAAAAGAAGACTTGATTATGGAAAACCACTTATTGCTGTCACCTAGGAATCAGTATGAATATTTGATAAATTTAGAACTTCCATCACAGACTCCCCATTGAAACTTGCTGGGACAATACATTGTTTGAGGAAAGAAAATATAACCATTGTGCTAAAAATGTAATCGGGACAAATATTGTTTTGTTTTTTTTTGTCTCATATTTCTTAAAAAAAGGATATGTTTCTAAACCGTTTTATTATCAATATTTGGAACGTTTTTGAAAGTTACAAACCTTATTTGACACCAATAATTGTCACTCCAAAACCTTACCAGATTTGTTACTGTAACAATGAAGACAATAGCATAAACTGTGTGATATCTGTGGAAGCGGCAACGTTCCAAACTTCACAATGTTATAATATATTTTTCTCTTACAACTTTTGTACACTCAAGAAAAATCATTGTATTCCACATGATTGTACCAACATTACATCCAAACTTTTCTTCTTGCTCTGATTGTAAATGTTTATTTGTTATTGGTATCTCCATTTGTTAGTGACATCGCCTGATAAAAATATAGTAGCAGTTGTGGTGTTCTCATATGCTAGCTACGTGTAGCCTGAGATTCACTTTTATCAATAAAAGTTTTGTTCTTTTCTGTTGTACAAAGCCAATCCCAATGTGATATATGTGACATTAATAAGAAACAATAATCTGCAGTAACACCTTCTTATCATACTTTCAGTTTATTATATGGACTAGTGCCAAGTCGTCACGGATGTTAACATTAAGCACAAGTAGCAAATAATAATGGATTTTAATTTAACGACAAATAGCAAGTAATCACGGATGTAAAAAAATAAGGACAAGTGGCAAGTCATCACAGATGTTATAATTAAGGGTTAGTAATTTAGGGTTATGTTTCCGCCTTTCATACCACCAGGAAAGTCGATTAAAAAAGACACAAAATCTGCTTCAAGATAATTTGGATAACCTGATATAAAATAACCACAAACAATCAAATATGTTTCTCATAAAATATTTATTCGATTAGAACAAAACGGAGAGTAAGCAATTACAATTTCACTATTGATCGCGTGACTGGCGGCGGCGATTATTCAATAGCAGAAAATGAAGGCATTTTCAGAATGATTTCTAATGACTCACATTAGTGGTATATTCTATTAAAGCTTGCTCCGTGTGTCATAATGATGGTGTTTACTCGATTGTCCGGCTTGATAGATATGTTGACATCCATCTATATTGCTCCCGGTCAATATGCGAACATGTTATGTATTTGTTGATGTGTACAAAAATAGCTTCAGATATTACAGAATACTTACCAATTTAAGACTAATTCAGAAGTTCCGGTGTTTTCTCGAAACTAATCACTTCTCTCCTGTTATTATGGGATTGCAGACTGCATGCAAGATTTAATTGCCTCCGAAATTGAAGAGCTTGACAACATGTAAGGCTACACACATCCGAAACTTATGATTCGACAATGGACGTGCTCCAAAAAAGCATGATCAATATTACGTTTTACAAAACACGTTACACATTTTGACGAAGAATTTTACTTATTTTAAATTATAAGTACGGCATACATTAGAATGACCAAATCAAGTCATGAAAATAATCAAGTAGAGGGCCAAGTGATGGGAACAATTTTGTTAGCCTTAAAATACATGCGAGTTTTCAGAGCTTGTCGGTGTAGGGATAATATCCAAAATTGGATAGTTAATCGCCAGATAGCAGAGTCACTTATTTAGCGAATATGACTTATTAAACGTGTCTCTTTTTACCAAATACAGACGCAATTTGATTTCTACAGCATCTAGGTACCATTTATTTTCTTGGTGATTTTTATCTGGCAAGACAATTTTCAATTTTTATCTGGCAAGACAATTTTCAATTTTTATCTGGTAAGACAACTGCTGTCAATAATGCATACTACGGGTGCATGAATATATATATATATATATATATATATATATATATATATATATATATATATATATATATATATATATATATATATATATATATATATATATGACTGGTTTACTTTTGGGGAAGGAAATGGGGACCTATGATTACTTTTCCAACCGGGATATTTTCTTTTAGTTGTTTCTGTTGTTTTACTTCAACAAAATGTATTTATTCTACTAATATAATGGCTATAATAAATTCTCTTTTCATAGATTATAGCGAAATAAAGTATGTTTTCTCAACTTATGCAAGGCCAAGAAATTTATTTTTACTTGTGATACAACAACACGACAAACCGGTATTAAGATATATTGCGAAAAAACAAACCCATTTCGCAATACGATTTTCAATTCAGTAACACGTAATGAAAATAAATAAAAATAATCACAATAACAGTTACTACTTCAAAAATATAACGTCTCTAAGTCATGTTACCTTGTAAGACTTTAAATAGTAGTCTAGTCAATTGAACATAAACTTTAACACAACAAATAAAACAAGTCTAGAAACACATGGAAGCAGTAAAATCACCAGCAAAAAATTTTTTTATTCCCATCTCTGTGTTTAAATTGATAACTCTTTAGGACCGTTCTTTTACATGCCTCGTTATATTTGCACTATCTTTCTTCATTATTTTAAAAGCAAACCGTTAAATAAGTCATTGCATATATTTCTTGATCAAAATTTACATTTTAACAACGTCTGATCTCAAAGCAGCATTAATAATGTATCTTACGGCACTAAAGACTTGGACGGTACGGAAGTTGCAGGAATGCATAGCCTTTTCTTAGCTACTAGTGTTTTTGTGTTCATTTAGTGGCATTAGAAACAGGACATAATCATCTGAGGCGAAGTGAAGTTTGTAAATTATTATTTTTAACTGGAAAAATATATCCCCTGGTCTCTACTCCTCCCATCCGTTTAAATTTTCCCGAATACCGCGAATAATGGCACTGTCTATCGCGTTTTACATTGTCTTGCAACCTCGTGGTAAGCATGTATCTATGATAAAACAAAACTATGTCTTTTGAATTAAACTGGAAACATTACAAGGAATACATATTTGTAAGATGAAAGCAAGACCGTAAAAGAAATATCGCGTACAGAATATTGTATTGGGGGTATGTACTGCTAGAATAGCAAACCGCAATGTACAAGTCTATTGTTGCACCACCAGTTTTTACAAAACTTACCCATGCGCTCCTATCTCTTGCAAATGAAATGATCGGTCCCTGAGACTATAACGGTCAGTCTCTACGACAGGATACTAAATATGTTACAACGCATTTTGTTCTTGAACTAGCAATTGATTTACGCATAAGCAACGTTGCACTGAAATTCTCGTTCTAACAAGTCAGCGGTTTCTATAATTCATGCAGAAAATATGGACTATTAGGAAAAGTTGAATATCAATTAATAATATCCATAATTACCTAACAGTCCTACAAAAGGCAGCCTCTCTGATAATTGGCAAGGATTTCAAAGCAATTACTCCATCTTTTAAAAGCGATAGTTTAGTTACAAATGATCGTGTGTACAACAATGCATCAAACAAAAAAAAAATGTGTAGCAATAAATTTAAATGCTATTAAATACATAACGACTGCACTGTTGACATTTTTTTTTATAACATTTAGAATTTAAACAATAAGCAACAATACCCCGCCATTGGAAATGCGGACTTGAATTTGGAAATAAGAATTTCACCTAATTTTGGTCATGTAGAATTTACAGTAATTTTTTTCTTCTGGAGTACTTTAGAACAAGGGTCTCTACAGTTATGTTGCTAAGGTTGACGGATGGTTAGCATTCATTGTTTAAGCCAATGTATAAGTTGTATTTAAAAAAAATCATTATGATCAATATAAAAAAAAATTTTACGAATTTTTAATTATATTCTTTCCTACCAAGACTATCTTACCAACATTGGATTATATTGGATTACACACACACACGCACGCACACATATACACACACACACACATATATATATATATATATATATATATATATATATATATATATATATATATATATATGCAATAAACTGACGACGAACAGTACGAAACAAGTAACTAACTAGCCTAAGCGCTTTCGACTCTCAATGAGTCTCTTTCAAAGGCAAATACAAAACATATATACGACAAACAACTAATCACAAAAACGTTGTGTTTGTAAACCTCTACATGGCTGTCTTCACATGTGCTAAAACTATAAATACAACCAGCTTGTATAGACTAGTTGCGGTAACTGAAAACGTTGTATAATTCCCTAAAAGTCTACAAGCCAAAGCGACATCTATTTTTACTTTTTGTACATATGTAACGCAGATTATATCCCGGATATTTGATTCTATACCGGTTATTCTTATAGTAAAAATTGAAGGATAATAAGAAGATTTAGAAAATGTTAAATTCTACTAGTGCATAGTTTTCATTTTCTTGTCTTCTTGGTTTAGACCGCTTGGTTTCAATGTTCTAAGGCGGCGTATCCAGTATGATTCCTTTTCCTTCCTGGTTTCGGAACTCCAGCTGTGGTTGTTAGCAATAGCGATAAGTATTATACCACTGAAAGTGTGGCCAGGGGAGGAGAAGTGTTCTGCGACTGGGCTTCTGTACAGCTTTTTTGTCATCCAATTTCGCTTTGGCTTGTAGACTTTTAGGGAATTATACAACGTTTTCTGTTACCGCAACTAGTCTATACAAGCTGGTTTTATTTATAGTTTTAGCACAAGTGAAGACAGCCATGTAGAGGTTTACAAACACAACGTTTTTGTGTTTATTTGTTTGTCGTATATATGTTTTGTATTTGCCTTTGATAAAGACTCATTATGAGTCGAAAGCTTATATATATATATATATATATATATATATATATATATATATATATATATATATATATATATATATATATATATATATATATATATATATATATATATATATTACGATCCTCATGCTATTTTGCCATGTTCTTACTACATGCTAGAATTTAAAATGATTGTGGTTTGATCAGAGGGTAGGCTGGTTATAACTATGAGTATATACGACAAGCCAGAATTTAAAATGGCAGTGGCTGGTCATAACTGAGAGTATATACGATTTTTTCCTATTGCTATAAGCAGTGTCATCATTAGTATAATGTATAATGCTCAAGCTGCAGAACAACAGCAGCACATTGCGAACTAGTTTATGTTACCTTGGTAATAAATAGCAAACGACTCTACAGAGAGCAAGAGCGTGACTGGTCATGGCTGTTAGCATGTATTGGTGTATTGGCAATGATACAAGCGACTGGAGGAAGGCGTATTTTCCGCAGAACTAGAATTCGATTTTCATCCTAAGGCAACAGTTATTGTTCATGCATAAAATCACCACCTCCAATGGTGTGCACTTCTTTGACCTCGCAACCTGTCTCTTGCACTGACATTTATTCCAAAAGACTCCACACTAAAATGTAATCAATGATTAATGATTATAACACATATTTCGCTTTGGGCATTTTAAACATTTAAAGAAGAAACATTTCGTACTAATGTGAAAAATATTAACACGTTAAAGCTATCGTATTTCCAGGTACTTTCTCAACATCCTTTTTCAATAAACGAGGAGCTATCCATGTAGGTCATACCCTATAGAATCAAACTGATTCCTTTCATGGTATTAAAATTGCAACAGCATATATATTTGCAACATCCTTTTTCAAGTGTGTTTGCTTAAAAAGATTTTCGTTTAAAAATGTACATCTGCCACAAAGAAAAAGTATATGATACCATGACACAAACACGAAGACCTCTTTTATTCTGTAGCTTGATGAAATTGTACGAGCAGATTTATTACAATAAGACAGACCTTGTACTTTGTACTGTAATTTATTAAAATAACGCCTGACTTGTACTTCTTGTACCGTAATTTATTAAAATAAGACCTGTCTAGTACCCTATTGCAATCGCCGTGTCTTCGATGAAGCACATTTGTATATGACCACTAGGTCCCTATGTGCCGTATAGCAAATTTGCAAACTTTTGACCTTTCCCGTTTTGATCTGAAATGTTTTTACTTCCTCTGAACCTGTATAATTTTATAATGTCGAGTATCGTTCGAAGCTGGATGGAAATAGCTGGAGAATTACCTATAATAGTTTAATGAGTTCTTTATGCCTTAAATACGGGACCTAGACACTCTGGTATACTAAAAGCTCGTTTGAGAAAAGTCAATAGCTGACCAATTTCGGTAGGTTAGTCATAAATTTATTGGAGTGGAGAGCCATCTGGTAGCTGCTCCAAGAAATCTGGATCATATTTTGCCTTTATCAATGAGGCATACTGAGACACACACAAAAAAACCCAACCCAGACACATACTAATGTTAATTACATACCAATTTAATCTTATGTATCTGATCTGATCAATGTGTTTAATCTGATATATACGTTCAGTACAGACGTTCAAGCCGTATTTTTTTAATCAAACACTTGGATTGGATCTTCCTTTGTCTCTTTGATAACTTAAGTATAATGTAGCTAATATTTCAGTCAATCTGTGTAGGAAACATTTAGTTTAAAAAGTAAATTAACTCATAAAATCAACTGGAAAAACGATTGTCTGGAAAAAAATTAAGACACAATTCTGGAAAGTAAGAGTTTGAAACTACAAGGTGAGATAGCTTCACGAGACATATTAACCTGAAGTGACGAGACGTCTCACGTATTTACAAACCCAAAGTGGCTAAATAAAGTTCGAAGGGCCGAAACTGTCGTGACACCTGAGAATTTGGAGGGAAAAAAAGAGGGGGAAAAAGTGGAGAAAACCCAGACTCACCGCGCAAGGAAGTCAAAATGAACAGTCGCTGTGGAATTTGGACTGAGTCAAGGCATCAGGTTATGAATCAATACAAAGCAGTGTTTTTCTATCTTTCACTCGATTCGATTGTGATGTGTCGAATTTTGAAAACTCTTAGAAGCTTTGTTTAAAGGAATTGTATCAAAGTCAACTTAATTAAAGTAGAAAGGGCTAGAGATAGTTAGATGATTATTTTCATTTCATCTCTGAACGTCAAAAGGGAATTCGTTCTAGCCGACGTAACATGACCGAGTCAGATGCTATGATACAAGAGAATGACATAAGACCTTTCCCCAAAATCGGCAGGGTAAAGGCGGTATCTGGCTATAGATGATAGCTCAAAGTAAATGATTAATTACGGCATGATTAGTTGTTTAGTTTTCTTGTCAATCCAAACATTCTACGAACAGGTTTAGGAAACTGTCTATTCCGATTGGTTAATATGGATTTATGGGCGTAACTCTGTAAGAAATTAAAGGTTTTACTTTAGGGAAATTCTTTAGTCGTCTTCGATCTTTCGCAAGGAAAGTTAGTATGACTCCGAAATTCGTAGAAAGTACGTTTTCGTTATCGAGTAAGGGGCCGGATAGTTCTCTCAGTTAGGAGACGGACTATACGTGAGGTTCGTGGAAACATAAAGAAACAGCAAAAGGTACGCAATCTTAGTTTCCCGATTTTAATATGTTATTTCATTTGTTGATCTATTTTGCAAATGTATTCTTGATATGATGTATGTATGTATTATTTCATTTTTCAGGATTTTAGTGAAATGCTAGTCATGACATTTTATTCTTTGATTTCCTAATTATCAATTCATTTGGAGAATTGGCAAGATTGAATGTAATTAAAATTTCATTAGATTAGTTGAAAAGATTGCATGTAATTGAATCTTGAATACATAGGAGTGATTAGGAATTTAAATGAATTAAGTTTAAGGAATGATGGGTAATATTTCATAGTTTTATGGATTAACTCTGTCTAAAATGAGTATGACCTAACATTACATGCATATTCATATACTAGTTTGTAATATTTAATTGATCACTTAAGTGTATATCTATATGCTGGTTTGTAATATCTAATTGGTCGAGTAAACTATTTTAGAATAGTTAGATCTGAGGGTCTAAGCATATGTAACTTAAGACTGCTAGATTGGTAGAGTCAGCAGTCGAGTGGGGGTTACATACGGGTTCATACGGCTGAGTTGAATTTAATTGACCATCCCTAGCGTGACCCGAATTAAGGTCAGGACAAGCATCGACCGTTTATGTAAACATAACAATTAGCTAACAGAAGTTACTGCGGCACAATTTATGCCTTTTGTTTTCTGAGCCGAATTAATGTAAAATATAGATATACTTGGGAATGTGACCTATTGTCTATTGCGAGACATTTTTATTTATTGAAGGAAACAGCTTTCCTGGATTCACATGAGAAATCCCTGAACAATCAGGGGACAAAGTTCGACACAGCAGGGACGAACGGAAGTCTTGATGGCTGCATAAATTAGGTGATGAAGTCTCTCATCGTTACACTCAAAGGTCACATCTCATTGGCAATGAGGATAGCAATTTAACATTGAAAGTAATTTTACATTTAAAGAAATTTGTATTGTCTTTTTTATTTAAGTACATGTTAGTACCATTTTTCCTTCTTTGTAACTAAGTCATTGATTTCTTTTCATGTTAAATTCTGTTGATAAACTGATCAAATTTTATATTTGTTCATTGAAAGGGGGCTCGTCGTGTTCATTTCTTCAATATACTTGTTCAGTGATCTGCATTCTTCTTTCTATTTATCCACACTGGGTAAATCACACCGCGGAGGTCATTCCCTAGCAACGAACCGTAGTGAAAGAGGTTGGTGTGGTTTTTTTTTGCACGCCGCCAATTTGCCACATCGATGATGATTTATTTGTATCGCTTAAAAGATCGGCTATTGGTATAATCATATTTGCATTTGAAATTCCTTGAATAAGTTAATTCATAAAGAAAGAAGTGTATCTCAAATTGTAAAGCATTATAACATTTGTTTATGAATTTTATTGTTATGAATTTTTATTTAATTTTGTCATTATTTGTAACGGGGGCTCGTGCTATTTTGTTCTATATATCTGCTCAGATCTTTATTTATTCCACCCATAAGTTTAACAATTTATTCTGATTATACTTATCTTTACTCGTTCCGGGCAAATTATACCGTCGGCGATCAACTCTAGATAACGATAATCAAAACCAGGTAACCCACCCCAACAAAGTCAAGGAGGGGTATTCTAATATTAAGTGTACGCGCCGATATTTTTAGACGCAGTGAGTAAAACTTTTTTTATAAATCATAATTTGTTTAAATTTCGTTCATATTACAAAGCTAAAAATTATTTTTAAAATTTGCATAAACGAGGGAGCATGCAAAATATCACTGCATTGGCGTTTTATTCTGAATTGGTGAAAGAACAAACTTTATATGGATTGTGAAAAGGTCTCGACCGAACAGCCTCGGTGTAGCCTTACGCCATATTAAACTCGTTATTTTCAACGGCTTAGAACAAAACACATGCAATTTTGTGTTTTATAAATGCGCATACAGAAAATCTACTTTCTGTTGGTTATTAAATGACTGTTTAAAAATAGTTTCCAAGATAATGTATGTTGTTTTATTCATAAGGCACAGGCCAGGTCCTAGGATGTGCAGGACCTAATGTAGCACGCGAGGCCCAAGGCAGCAAGCGATAGGCGCAGTGCCCCAAGCAAAAAAAAAACTGTATTGTGGAGAAGCGCGCGGCCCAAGTAGTTTGCTTTGTTCGCTTTGCTGTAGAGCCGTGTCTAATCAGGCAACATATATAACCATTAAAAGGAAGAGTCAGATCTTATCTGTTAAAATATATTATTATAGAGTAAAAGCGGTAGATGCTTTCTGTATGAATATACGTTAAACAATGAGGCCAAGTGCCAACTTACCACAGCCAGGAATGGACTTTGTAGGGTAACTATTTATTTTAATATCGAAGTGTTTCTCATTAAAACAATCTAAATCAAAGACTTTGGAGCACAAGCTAGTAAAATTATTATATCTTGATAATTTATCCGCAGTTAAAACAAGTGCTTAAAGCAAAAGTCAAGCATTCCCACTTTTAGAATCAAATAAATCACACGAATTTATTTTAAGCCACCCTGTTGTTCTCTCTACTTAAAAAATCCAGCAAAACTTGGTGGCAGCGATGGGATCCCCGCAAAAAGTATAAAGGTATAATTTGACATTTTTCGCTGAATTTAAGGCCGTATCGTGCAAAGCAAATTAAATGAAGTGAAAATCCAAGAACTTCGGAATCTGCTCATCGAAGAGCAAAATAAGAAGGACAACTAGCAAGCAAGAGCTGTATTTAGTTAACAAGGACTCAGACACAAGTTTTGGGAAAATCAGACAATTAAACATTAACAATAACGCAAACGAAACGTACCAAGGTTTTATGTCACGTATGGAGCAGTATTCAACACGATAGATGTTTAGGTGATGAGTTTTATTAAAGATGAAGGCGCAATAAGGGCAGTGGATGTGCTGTCGACGCTGCCGAGGACGACATCTTGCTTATCAACGACAACAAGCTCTTTCATAAACAAAGGTGACTACAAAAAACAGTCAAGAAACAGTTGTTTCTTGAGCAAAAGCTTCTGGTTCGACAGAAAACTCTAGGAGAGTAAAGAACGCTTGAAATGTAACCAAAAGGGTAATATTACCAGTGATAGTCCCAACAAGAATAAGCTTAATCAAGCATCGTATCTATTTATGTCAATGATCTGGAAATGTATTATTTGTGAACCTGGCAGTGTTAATGGCAAATAAATACTGTCTGTCAAAGACACAGCAACAGACGTTCATAAGGAAAGACTTCCATGATGTTGTCCAGATATACCTGTTAAACATACCAGAGGGCATCTAAAAGGAGCCTAGAACGAGCTTCTGTGGTCGTTATTCCTATAGTAAGTGAGTCTTTCTACAATATTCTGATGGACCTTGCTTGCCACCTGTCAACGACAAAACATTTAAACAAACACATTCTTACTGTAGTCGATACCAGGAAGCTTATTCTCTACCACGTCTAGAGCCAGGACAATCGGCGACGGCTCTTATTTGCCTTTTCAGTGGTGATGGCGTCCTTCAAGTCGAATAATCCAAGAAATAACAAACTTTACAAGCATTATTATTAAGTATTTGTACAAAAAGTATCCATATGACTTTATTTGCAATGATGATAATGAGTGCATCGAGCGCTTCAACGGGACACTCGAATGAATGCTGAAAAAGAACATCAGAAACCGATGAGAAAGAATGGGGACCAATTTGTCAAAAGCATTATTTGCCAGCCGGGACGTGCCTCATAAAGAAAGATTGCTCACCGTTTTGAGCTCCCATATGCGTGACATGTGCAAAAACCTATTCAGATATTCGGAGTACGGTGACAGGAAATGAAGGCATCAGCAAGCCGATTGTTGGTTTTATTACGACATTATGAAATCGACTCGGAGGCATCAGGGCATTATCTAAGAAAACTTGAAATAGAAATAACATATTATAAAGAAAAATGGTCTGGTAAATTTTGAAGCCGCTGGATGATGTTCCTGTATTGTTACCTTCAGAAAAAAATGAAAGCACAATGGAAGAAAAGTGAATGACGTAAACTACAATACGCAGAATAGTTAACGAAAGGGGATCGTTACCAATCATGTCAACTTCTTCGATGATATAATCTGACAGTTAATGTTGTGTTTACAGCCAAGGATAGCGTTGATGCAAGAAACTGCATAACTGCATAACTAATTTCCCCTGTGACTCGGAGGAATATCTGAAGAACGAAAAACTTGGCATACACTTGACTGCATATAGCCTTTTTTAGGCGTATATCACCCAGAGTCACGCACACTGTCTGACTGAACGAGACTGTTCATTCCATTACGTTATAGATTTTATTAATCACAGAATCAGGGGTTGGATTCTAATAATTGTATCGGACAGCGTGAATTTGATGTTACTACCAACAAAAAATAAGTATAAAATTTTTGGAGAAAAAAAAAAGAAGAAATAAACAATGCAAACACCTCTTACGAAATCACACGCAAACATTTATGCCTGAAATATATTCTAGCATAACACACTATATAGTATAGCATATCACACGAAATATGATACGTGATATTATAATAAGATGCTGAAATAAGTCTGTGTGAGAAAATTTATATCATGACTGTGGCGTGCTATATTTATTAACACAGTGAATATCACTTTTAGATTAACTTTTTTTTGTCCAATCAGGATATATATATATATATATATATATATATATATATATATATATATATATATATATATATATATATATATATATATATATATATATATATATATATCTGATCTTGTGTATGTTATTAAGATGTTATGACTGTTTCATTTTACTTTTGATCATTATCCCTCCCTCTCTCCAGTCTGGCCGAAGGTGAAATAACGACGAAAGATGGACTTCATTGGGTGGAAGGTAAACTATCAAATGATTGCACGGAAGGTGTTAACGAAATATTTTCAATATTTACAGTGAAATTTTCGCTAAATATCAATTAGTAGAAACTAATTCACCAGTGGTAAAGTATCAACATAAATATTCTGACGTGAGCAAAAGGGTGAGGGTTCGAATCCTACGGTCGCATCAGCCCGGGTCGGCTACTGTAATATGTCACTGGTGAAGGAATTTTGCTCCAATTAGCTCGAACTAAATAAACTACTTTACACATCACTTCTAGCTCTGATTGTTTTCTTAATTTAGTGTGAAAAATAATCCCAATCAAAACTTTTCAAAACCTCTGTTGTAATTTGCTAAAAATACTAAACAAATGAATGTAATAAGGCATTTAAAGAGTCGAAATAACCTTTGTAAAAAAATGTAACGCGTTTAAAAGAAAATTTTTAAATTTTCCATCTTGACCTTTCTATCAGAAGTTTGTCTTGAGCAGCTCCATTATCAACAGAACGAAAGGTGGGCTAACGCACATGACTGCACGGAAGGAAACGTGAATGCTATGTCCCATTTTCTGCTTTTGTGTGTGGGGTGTGTGTGGGGGTTATATTGAATAACAATCCTTCAACTGCCCCTAACGGTGACAAAGAGAATTGTATTAATAAAACAAAACATTGTTTCAACGTGACAAACCAAGGTGGAAGAATTTGAGTTCAACCCACCTACCGTGTACAACTGTGACAATAAAGTATATTTTAAAATAAAGTAAATTAATTTCTACATGCTTTCATTGATTATAATTTCTTGTAGACTCACGTTAACATATTTTTAAATGATAGCAAAATAAAATAAAAAAAACGACATAAGTTTCCAAACTGTCGACCACTGATGGGAAGGTATACGTTATATGTAACTTTTAAGCAATAAAGCTATTGTAATTTAAATCAACAATCACTAATCAAAAATAGATCCAGACAAGTATTTTCGGTGAATGGCAGTTTAAATTTAATTACAAATCAGTTACTTTGTACCCAGAACTGAGATTTAAAGTTAGAATGGTCACGGCTAATATTTAGGACTTTACAATGGCAAACTCAGAATGCTTATTTCATCATCGAGAAAATGTCATTCATACTGATCACGTTTTTATTATTTTGAATATGTGATTATTATAGTTGAGCCGTAGATGTATTCTCGTAAAGAAAGTGTGTATTCCTTTGATATTCTTAAAAAAAGTCAACTTGCACGTAGAAAAGGAAACAAGACAAGAACCCCACCCCACCCCACCCAGTTCTTGTAGATTGCAGCGCTTAATGTACATACAATAATAATGATTTAATTCCCATGGATGACCTGTAATAAATTTTGCACCAAGTAATCTCCATTACATATTGGACATCATGATCCTGTTCCTGTTCTGAGGATAAAAACTATATGTAGTATAGTTCTTGGAGTCTAAAAACCCCATGAGTCTAAAGTGAGCACGAAGTTTAAAAGCCCCTGGAGTCGAAAATGGATGAAAATATTTCTCTATAAAGTATAGCCCCTGGAGTATAATAACCAACGAAGTCTAAAATGGGTCTGGAGTCTAACAGCACATGAAGTCTAAAGTGACTGCAAATAATTCTGTATAAAGTTCAGCCCCTGGAATATCAGAACCCACGAAGTCTAAAATGGGTCTGGAGTTTAAAATGGGCAAGGAGTATAATATCACCTGGGGTCTAAAATGGCTTCAAACAAAATATTTCCACAACTACACTGCCAACACAATCCAATGGAGTGTTTAACATTTTTGTATAGCTGGCGCAACGTTCAGTTCAATGACCTATGCCAGGAGTTGAAGGAGGTGAGAGAGGTTCTAAAGAAAAAACTATAAACCACGGGGGTGCTGGAAAAGCAAGCGATTTCTAATGACCATTTAACCCAGTAAAGTGCAAACAATCCCATACGTGCACCAGGAGAAAGATATATCACAATAAATAAAAATATTCCTGTAGTCATCCCTTATCCACAATCCTTATGTACCCGTGAGTGCTCCTCACGCCTGATGACGTCACTAATTAACTTAAAATTTAAAAACCTATCGGTCATTTCGCGATATTAAAATTAACACAATAAGTGTAGGACATACGTTATTGCGCAGCAATGACAATGATGTGTTTAACGATCGAATCACCTTAAAACGCGTGGTCTAAAGTGTTGTCTGTTACGGACGACTGCCATCTCACCTCTGTCTGCGTGTGTTCGAGTCTAGGATTCGGCTAATGTGGATATGTGAGAAAGCTTGCCAGTAGCTTCTCGTGGGTCGGTGGTTCTTTCCGGTGATTTCCCGGTTTCTTCCTCCACCATTAATACTGGCCGCCATGAATAGCCTATCGTGTGCTGAAAAATGGCGTTAAGCCCAACAACAAACAAACAACAAACCTTAAAACGGGTGTGTATAGCAAGTGCTGTTTTTAATTAATGTTATGTTCATACAGAAAACAACTGGATATGTTTATTGCATAACTAATTCACTCTATAAGAATATATATGCATTGTTAATTTTGTTGCATGTCTCTAGTTTTGACCTACTTGTAATTACACCTGTGCCATACTTTCTCTTGTGAACGAACCATTGATTGTTTTGATCGCTGTGCTGTAAGCACCAAACAAAAGCAGACCAGAAGTTAGAATGGAAACTAAATCCACAAAAAGCCGGTATCTTATTACAATCACCATTACCAGAGCATTACCTCTTCCAATGCAATAGAAGATAGCCATGCTCCGCAACATAACGCACTTTGTATCTGAACTTTTCATTGCCAGCTGAGCATTATTCAAAACCTTTAGCATTTAAACGAGAACTGAAACTGAAAGCCTTCGTCCTATGACTTGATACTGTGTTATCTACTATACTTCAATTTAAAGAGAGAAGTTTCTTCAATGTTATTGTTTTTCAGTAGAATAGTTCAACTGCCCATTTTGATTTAAAAAATATAAGCTATAGTTCGAGTACTGTGTTTGAACAGCTGTATAAGTTCACTATTAAACTTAATTAGTAGTTATTTCGAATTCCGTGCTCAGATATGTGCATGAATTAACAAACTTTTCAGCAGTTATCTCGAGTTTGAGCTCCATATTCGAATACGAGCGCGAACTCACGATCAAACTTTGCAGCATTTTATCGAATTAAAGTTTTGTGTTCTAAACAATTATATAGCTTATTAAAAGTCTCAATGTTAACTATCAATCTCATTGCATATGCCTGACAAATAAAACGCGTTTCCACTAATAATAATTTGTACGCATTGGTGTGCAATACCTTTTTGTCAATTCTGTTTATACTTTTGTCAATTGTATATGTTCGACTATAATGCCAAATTACAGCTCGGCCACACTTTTTGTACATAAAAGAAAACATTTATGATCAAAATGACATTCTGTCAAAATGTCTTTTAATTTCAAGTACACCCTGACATTGTCTGGTCATTACGTCATATTAAATATCAGGTGACACTGACTATGAAAACGTGCTAACATCTGCGATTTTTTTCCCTTAAAAATAATGTTAAGAAAGTAATTTCACACGTTTATTTTGTGAATATATTTTGCTAAACTTTATAATTAACATTAAGATATTAATTACGTTCTAAAGAAATAGTTTCAATACTTGTGAAATTTAAAAAAAAATATATAATAGTCTAGTAACATGTTTAGACCTATACTAAAAACATTCGACTCTATCGACGTTTAAATTATCTGTATGGATAACCTGACTGAAATAACGGTATGGAGGACCCGACTATCATAACAGTATGGAGGACCCGACTGTCATAACGGTCGCAACAATCGAAGTATATACATATACGGGAAATAAATGATTACAGAAAGTGATTGAAGGTAAAGTGTAAGTTTTTTACTGTCCATATTAGCATCAAACTTCTTTAAATGAATCAGATTTACAATAGAAAATCAAGATCATCGATGTAACTCGATACTAAACACGATTCTGTTCACCACAAGGTGGGAATACACGTAAACACTTAATATGCAAACTTTTTGCTGGATATAATTTTCTAAACATTTTTCTTTTTGATTCATGTATAAAAGTGTGAAAAATTTTCACAATGGGAGGCGTGCGCACACACACACACACACACACGCACGCACGCACACACACACACACACACATACATACATACATACATACATACATACATACATACATACATACATACATACATACATACATACATACATACATACATACATACATACATACATACAGAATTGCGCACAAGTATGTCAAAAGTTTTTAAAGTAGTATGACTAAGCTCTCAGCTGTCGTGAGCAAGAAAACCAGACAAAATAAATAGTTACAGCTTCAGAGTCTTTGACATTTTCACTAGCAACTGTTCCGATATGGTAACCCTATCTACACTTTGGCGGATATATCAGATATTTCATTGCTTCGGGGCTGTGAATTTCATTGGATGCGGCGGCAAGCCAAAACATCCAAGCAAAACAAACTTGTTCAAATTTTACCACTTTTCTTACAAGACTGATGCAAAGAGAACACGCATAAATGAGAAATTTTCCACTGGCTTCCTGGCTTCTCAAGCCATACGAAGTTGTATTTTCGATATTTTCGATGTTAAACTTAATATATATATATATATATATATATATATATATATATATATATATATATATATATATATATATATTTTTTTTTTTTTTTTTGAAGCCAATTGCCTCAACTATTTCCGACTGATATGCAATGCACCGCTGTTGCACGCTATTGGTGAGTTGGCATTGCACACAGATAGAAGCAACTTTGAAATCCAGTAGATGAAGAAAGGAAAACTCACTGAAATATCTCATCGATCTGCCACGGTTTAGCTGTGGTTAACATTATCAGAACCGAAGGAGGATGTGTCGTTCATGCGCTACATCGTTTTTGAGAAGCTATTCTTAGAGTAGGCATGTGCAAATTCCTGTTGGGCGCGTGCTGGATAAGCGAGTGGAAAAATGCCCCACCATATGATGTAAATAAGGAAATAAAATAAGGAAGGAAAACTTTCTTTGAATCGGACATACACATCATAAAGAATATGGTCGATTCGAGGCAAGTGTTTCCTTTCGAAGTTTGATATTGGCAGTCTTTTGTGAAAATAAGGCGAACCACCAAAAACACCAAAGTAAACAAGGCGACTCAGCAAAGTATACAAGCCACTTCACAAAGACAATAAAGTATACAAAATCACTCACGAAAACACCAACATATACAAGGCAACTCACTAAATACACCAAAGTATAAAAGGCGACTCACTAAAGATACAAAAGTATACAAGGGGCCATCCATAAATGACGTCACGCGATTTTTACCGATTTTTTTACCCTCTTACCCACCACCCTATACACACGTCGTCACAAAAAGTCATAAACTCTCAAATATGACGTCACAAAACTCTGCCCGCACCTAAAAAAAGCCGTACTTCCTATTTGAAAATTAAATTTTTCAAATCACTTTATTGTCATTGTAGTATGCATTTAGTGTGGCGCTGTACTGATACTGTAGATTAAAAATAATAAAAAAAAATAAAAATGACAATTAGGTGGAACTTTTATTTAAAGTTGCTCATTTTGATGTAACGTCACAATTCATAAATATAACCTTCCCCTCGTCACACATCGTCACAAATGTGTGACCCTTCTACCCAAGGTGCGAGACTTTATTTATGGACGACCCCCAAGACGACCCACCAAAGACACGAAATTGTACAAGACGACCTATCAAAGACACCAAAGTATACAAGACGACTCACCAAAGACACCAAAGCGACCCTCGAAAGACACCAAAGTAACAGCTTTTTATCTTACCCGTGCTTATATGTTTGTTGTAGAGCGGCTCTGATTTCCTTAAACATTTCTACCAATTATTTATAGACCAAGAGTTAGGGTCAATGCAGATAAGCCCGAAAATATTAAATGCGCGTGTTATAGAAGAGTGAGACTGAGTGTTGCTAGTTGCACAAGAAAGATTGTTCTAAACCATCGAACCTCTACAATTTAATGTGTTCTCTCTCTCTCTCTCTCTCTCTCTCTCTCTCTCTCTCTCTCTCTCTCTCTCTCTCTCTCTCTCTCTCTCTCTCTCTCTCTCTCTCTCTCTCTCTCTCTCTCTCTCTCTCTCTCTCTCTCTCTCTCTCTCTCTCGTACAGTTAACTGTATTTGACAATATTGTGAAGAAAAATAATTAAATAAGTGTTAAATAAAGTTAAAGTTGTTTTATTTTAAATTTAGAATTTTAGTTTTATACATAAACTAAAATACTATTTTAGTTTTTGCAGATTTTTTCCCCAGAATAATTCAAGAATTTCTTGTATCTTATAGCGATTTCATAGGTTGATAGTGGTGTGCATAAACTACAAAAAATAGAATGGCGATGTTAAAAGCCTCTTAATTATAATTTACTTTTAAACACCCTTTACCGTACAGGTTACTTAATCTTTGCACCTTTTTAATACTTGTATGATTCAAATTCAGATGCAGTGGCCTGGAGAAAATCTGTGGTTGATTGACATGTGTAACAAATTACTTAATTGTGCCAAGGCCCTGAGTGGCCAAGTGGTCCAAAGCGCTCACCGTTCTGGATCACTGCAATCTCGCCTCTGTTTGCGTGGGTTCGAGTCTCAGGCTCGGCTAACGTGGATATGCGAGAAAGCCTGAGAGCAGCTTCTCGTGGGTTGGTGGTTCTTCCTTATTGTTCTCCATGGCTCTTCTGCCACCAATGATACTGGCCGCCATGTATAGCCTACTGTGTGCTAAAAATTGGCGTTAAATCCTACAACAACGACAACAACTTAACCGTATTTCTTTCGGTTTTTACAAAAATTGTTAATACGATTTCACCCTTATTAACCATCTGTCTTTAATTATTGTTACTATTTTTCACACTATTTTCTTCATCAATGAGTTGTCATTAATTTCTTTGTCCACTTGTTTCTATGGACAAATGATCACATAAATATTACATTAAGCCCATATGTCTGCAAGTAGAGCTTCGTAATGTACACATTAGAAGCATACGAGAAGTAGAATTAACAGTTTCAGTAAACGTCGGAAGAATGCAATTCCTTTGCATTATCATAACATAGTAGAATTGAAGACGTATATAGAGAATATTACCGTATGTACTCACTTATAAGAAGAGTCCAACTACAAACATGAAGTTTGTAAGGAGTAATCAATATAGTCCCTGATCTGTAGGCGCATTATGTTACATCAGATCAGGATCTGTTATTTGCAGTTTGACTCAAAATAATAAGCGAGTACATACGGTACGCAAAATCATAAGAAACACTTTAGATTATCAATTGGATTTCTAATTCGAAATCGTAATGTTTCGTGTTTCGGTACATACACAATCCACAGACCATATATTCGCTATTCATAGATAATATTTTTTAAAGTTGTCACTCAAATTCATTGATGGCCAACTATAGGCAGAGTTAATGAACAGTTCTCATGCATAATCGTAGTCATCGTAATACCGAGGACTGAATCAACAAAACAACGGCTATAATAAACCTATTTGAGAGAGAGAGAGAGAGAGAGAGAGAGAGAGAGAGAGAGAGAGAGAGAGAGAGAGAGAGAGAGAGAGAGAGAGAGAGAGAGAGAGAGAGAGAGAGATTATATTATAATATTTCACTAATTATATCGCGCTTTTGGCAAACTATTAAATTTAAATACAAAATTAAATCTAAAAATTTTGAGTATAGTGGAATTTGCAAACTTTAATGAGATGTTATTGCAATACTGAAAAATATCGATGCGCTATTGCAATATTGAAAAATATTGATATATTGGGGTAATACTGAAAAATATGCCGTTTGTATGTGTAATAAGAATGGTGATGCTGAGAATCACTGTGGAGATTTAAACCATTAATGGTCTTTGAATGAATGGTTATGTTTAACAGACGTGGCAAAATTCACAAAATTTAAATTCTATAAAATTGCTATGTTGTTTTTCATCTTATTAATTATTCTCTTAAGGTCTTTGTTGTATCGACTAACTCCTTCCATTTCATGTGTTCTCTATTTTCCCGATTTTCAGTTTAGCTCCAGAATGTTTTCTTGATAATTCTTTCGGTCAAATGCTCTCTTACTGAATCCAGAATTATGTGTGTGTGTGTGTGTGTGTGTGTGTGTGTGTCTATGTGTCTCTGTATGTGTATGTGTGTTGTTTATTGAACAATATAATAATTAACAAAATCTGTCAAGTGATTAGTCCTATGCTTCGCTACCTTGCCTTGTCATCACCATATGTCTGGGGTACATATGATTTGTGGGAAAGAAAGAAAGAAAGAAAGAAAGAAAGAAAGAAAGAAAGAAAGAAAGAAAGAAAGAAAAAAGAAAGAAAGAAAGAAAGAAAGAAAGAAAGAAAGAAAGAAAGAAAGAAAGAAAGAAAGAACGAAAGAATAATCTATATCGGTAATTGAATTTGATCAATCGCCCACTTTAGCAGTAAAATTACACAAAATGCATAACATATTTAAGTTAGCTGCTTATTTAAATTATTTATCAGAAAGTTAAATTTGTTACTATTGATTATTTATTTCAGCTGATTACCATATATATAATTATTGTATACGCCATATGTGCATACACCAGATAATCGTTGCTTACACCAAACAGAAAACTATTGTATACGCCAGATAGTCACCACAAAGCTAATTACTGTACACACCAGCTTCTCACCGTATAGCTATTTATTATATACATTAGCTACTCACCAGATAGATAAATTACTGTATAGATCAGCAACCAATTATTTTTACACCAGACAACTAATTGTTGTATACACCAGCAACCTATTATTGTATACACCAAATAGCTAATTATTGTATACACAGAGCTAATGCACCAGGTAGTCACTATATAGTTAATTATTGTATACACCAGCAACTCCCCAGTTAGCTAATTAGTGTATACGCCAGATAGCTATTTACTGCTTAAACCTTAATAGCTGATTATTATATACACCAGCTACTTACCAGACAGCTGATTATGGATAAACCACATAGCATACACAGCTACTCCCAAGATAACTAATTGTTTTAGAAACTAGCTACTCGCCGTATATCTAATTACTTAATACAACAGATAGCTAATTAGTGATCAGAAAGATAATTATTATATACGCCATGTATCTAATTAATGTATACACCATATAGCTAGTTTTTGGATACATCATATAGCTAATTATTGTATACACAATATAGCTAATTAATGTATACGCCATATAGCTAATTATTGTATACACCATATAGCTAATTATTGTATACGCCATATAGCTAATTATTGAAAAAGCGATATATCTAATTATTGTATACCCCATATAGCTAATTATTATACACACCATATATATATATATATATATATATATATATATATATATATATATATATATATATATATATATATATATATATATATATATATATATATATATATATATATATATATATTTATTGTATACACCATATAGACAATTATTGAAAAAGCCATATATCTAATTACTAATTATTGTATACGCCATATAGCTAATTATTGTATACATCATATAGCTAATTATTGTATACACCATATATATATATAATTATTGTATACACCATATAGCAAATTATTCTATACGCCATATAGCTAATTGTTGTACACATCTTATAGCTAATTATTTTTATACACGAGCTATTTGCTTCTCAAGAAACCGATTTAATGACCCCTACCTGAAATCCTGTTCGTTCCTCAGTTATGACAATTAACAATATTATTGTTGTTTTGTTGTCATTTGCAATATGATGGAAAATATTTACAAAATTTGTTTGGAATATGCCTAATATCTATTCAAATATGTCTACATCTATTGCATCGGGTTCAATACCTTTGGCATTATTACGCGATGCTTTTTTGCGAACAGCCGTAACACGTTTCCAAACACTAGTAACATTATTGCGTATTTTTGCAAACGTTTTGAGAACATTCAAAATTCTTTGTTATTCGCCATGTACCCATAAACATATGCATGTTTGTTTGTATGTATCTATTTGTTATTTGTCTGTATTTATGCATACATCCATGTACGTAATCTTGGTTATCCCTTTATGTGGATATGGATGTTAAAATCTACCAATGTCTGTCTGTCTGTCTGTCTGTCTGTCTGTGTGTGTATGTATGTATGTATGTATGTATGTATGTATGTATGTATGTATGTATGTATGTATGTATGTATGTATGTATGTATGTATGTATGTATGTATGTATGCATGCATGCATGCATGCATGCATGCATGCATGCATGTATGTATGTATGTATGTATGCATGCATGTATATATGAATGTATATATATATATAAATGTAGGTATATATGAATGTCAGACTTGCCGACCCTGACGAGTGCTTCTCAATATGGCAGTTAATTTGTTTCCGTTAGTTTGACCAGTTTTAAGTAAGGTGTAAAAAATATCATAAACTGCTAGTGTAATGCTCGAAAACATAATTTAAAGTTACGTATTCGATACATGCAGCGAAAAAAAACATTATGTTCAACTGAAGAGATTGTAAAGTACGCGTAGACGTTATTTACCATTGGTACAGTTGCAAAAACTCAAGTTCCAACCCCTACGCAGCTCAGTGGCTTGTTGCTGTCTCTCAACGAGACGTAATTCTTATATTTGCCTTTGCTCATAACGAAATCATATCTCCCGCCGCGAGTCATTCTCATACTGGCACGTGATGTCCAAAATAAACATAATTGTGTCCGTTCCATTTTTTATTTACAAGTATCTGAATATTCATTTTTATTCTTCGGTGTTGATTATTAACAGTTTTTAAGAGGCTTATTTTACCTCTCGTCTTAAACATGCATCGCTTGCTGGGCGCCATTTTTTAAACAAAATCTATAAGGTGGCGCTCTACAGTTTCGTATTTAGCATAGGGTTAGAATTTCAAAGAAAAATAGTTTCCCCGGGTTTCCTCACTAGTTATATTGGTTATTTAAAAGAGACTTTGTATATCTTTTGTATTGTTCAAATAACCTTTAATTCCCTTTATTTTGATGTATGATTGATGGGTGTAATATGGGTTAGAGAGTATACAGCGTAGCCTTACTCTAGATGTGCACCTTTCAAAAAAGTGCAAGCTCTACTTGATCATTTTCACTTCTCGAACTTCAGAGGTAAATTATAAAAAAGAGCCGATAACTTTTTTATATTTTATGTATTTGGTAATTCAGTCATTGCACTTTTAAGAAGCTGGTATTATCTAGTTTGGCAAAATTCATTTTCCATATTTTAATAGCTGCCAAGAATAGTGTACATTAGACAAATTTAGGTTGATTTTTGGAGCACAAGGGAGCAGTCATTTTAGTTAGCAGTGTCCTAAGATCATTTAAAATGTCTAAAAGTACAATATTCAAAGAAATTTCATCCACATTATGCCAACATTCTCTGAACTATGCATGTTTAAAATGCAAACAACTTCACCTTACATACATCACTCTCTCAAAAGTACATAATAACTGGTGAACGCCACCTAATCAAAAGTTGGATAATGCAGACGCTTTGCATGAACAAATAGTCACAGTTTAAAGCGTCTGAGAGCTGCTGTAAAGTTAGTCTGGTTTCCTGATGAATTTCACTAATTCTAATATGAAACTCAATCCAAATCAAACACGGGTGAACAAATTTTCCGGATTTTTCGGCAATGATTTGTTTTCCGTAGTTTTTGCTTTTATGCCACAAGTCCGTATTTTAAGGGTAATTTTTGTAAGATTTACGGCAAAATCGTAAGAGTTGGCAGGTCTGGAATGTATGTATATATGAATGTAGGTATATATGAAAGAATGTATATATGAAAAATGTTTATACGAATGCATATATGAACGTTTGTATATATGAATGTATGTGTATATGAATATACGCATATATGATTGTATGTATATATATATATATATATATATATATATATATATATATATATATATATATATATATATATATATATATATATATATATGAATGAATGTATCTATATATGCATGTATATAAGAATGCATGTATATATGAACGTATGTATATATGTATATATGAACGTATGTATATATATATGAATGTACGCGTGTATGTATGTATGCATGTATGCATGTATGTATGTATGTATGTATGTATGTATGTATGTATGTATGTATGTATGTATGTATGTATGTATGTATGTATGGACGGACGGGCGGGTTTGTGAATAGAGGGACAAGTTGACCTTTTGAGTAGAGTGGATTTGTGTTAATTTTTGTGTGTTTGCATGCATGCATGTATCTGAAATTTTTTTCTAAACACTCAGATAACATTTGATTTTATGCAAGTATTTAGTTTTGTGAAATTATTAAAGTTTGTGTACTACGAATATGCATATGTTATAATTTTCCTGTGTTTCATTGATGAAGACAGAAAAAAATGATTTTGTGTTCTTTCTGTGAATCGTACATTTTGTTGACGACGACAATGATGATGATGCTCTTAGTGGTACGTATATACATATGGTTTTAAGTATTTTCTTGATTTACTTAATTACTATAGAAGCATATGAAATAATACATAAGACTTAAATACTGATTGCATTATGGGAGAATATAAATTGTTAAGTTATACTCGATGTGTGGTTGTTGTGTAACGTGCATATGTACAATTGCATTATATGGCGGAGAGACAATTGTAAGTGTTTTACATTTAAGATCCATTTGTAATTATAATAGTTTATGGTATTCAACTAAATTGCAGTTCCTTAAATGTCTTGGTTAATTGTAAATACGTCTACAATTGTAGGGTGTAAACACATCTCTTATATGAATAATGGATAAGCCAAGTGAAACATCAATTTGTAAATGATTATGGTTTAATAAACCCATAAAAGGGTACGCACAAATTAGATTGGAAATGTTAATTTATGGCATTTTATAGGTACTCATATTTAACTAAGACCGAAACGTCAATTTCTTGTCCCAGGTAAACTGTTCTGCTTACGATGAGCTTACGGATCGCACACGTGGACGTACAGGTGAAAAAACTTTGCTGGAGGAGCATGAAGGAAGAGTGTGACAACAAGGGTTCAAAATCAATTCCTAGTTCTCCAGGATACAAGGGTACACAATAAACCGTTTCCGGTGCCTGTTTTTGTTTCCCCCGTTGCTTTTGGTGTAATTTTGACATACCTTGCTTTAGTTACCTAAGCGAGCCAGCTAGTATTGTTCCATTCGTAATTTCTCTGGCAATCCAAATGATTATACCTGGAATGTATGCCAATAGCTCCAATTGGATCAGCTCCGATATTCACGAAACTAGGATTGACCGAAAAGTTGCGAATGCAATGTACTGTTGATACATTCGGAACTTCTCGGTCAATCACAGTCAATATAATCGTACAAATAACTGCAGTTGTCCGAACAGATTGTTTTTTCGTTTATTGAAAAGAAAATATTTATTTTTTTGCAAATTATTATAACGAGGTGCATCTGAGGGGTTTTTTTTCTGTTTCGCAAATGACCGAGGGGTCCGAATGAGCTTTGCTCGTTTTTTGAAAACTGGCTCTTTTCTATACAAAGAGTATTTACATCAAGGAATAACGAGCAAGCATGCAATGTAATTGAAATATTTGAGTACAGCTGAAGCCACACAATAACACATGTCACACCAGCGGAATTAGCCCCTTCCTGTAAAATATGAACTTGTGAAAATATAAGCTATGTGGAAATTTACATACCTGCTTGATATATTACGTTCTAAGTTACATAAATTGGTAAAGTATGCGTATGACATCAGCATAGCCAGAGACATATTACGGATATGTCGCTTTCTATTTCATTTAATGGCAATATGCTGTTGTATTGCCATCATATATTTTACTTTAAAGAAATAGCTGACAGCCATTAGTTCAGCTGTCCTCTGTGAGTTTATTTTACTACTGATATTTGCATTATTGTTAAAGAAGAGAAGCTTACTTTTAAAATGTTTGTTCTTATCTCGATGATATAGCATTATTTTCTTTATATATAAAGACAAAGGATATATTCGACATGTTTGTTTTGATTCAGATTCCACAATTTAATATTTAATCGTACTTCACAATCGATACTCAATATGTGTCGTGTTCATGCGGTGACATATGTTCAGAAATATGTTCCACTTTGGTCACTGGTAGGACATGTCGGAGACCATCGTTGTAGTTTTGTTTTTAGTAAAGTATAACCGAGTTATAAATTCATTTCCACAACAACAAGATTGCGTACAAACTGATAGCAATATTTATTTATTCATAGTTTATAAACTGGTGCAAGATGCCGGACATAAGAGCCATTTTTGTTCCTTATCTGTCCTTTATTGAGAATAAAATCGTCCATGAGGCCGCGATCACTCATTGGTTAGCGTGCCAGATTAGTTAACGTTATTACGAGGTTTCGAATTTGGCTAAATCAGACTAGGTGTACCGCTGAAGTTTACTTGTGGGCAAAACACTCAATTGTAATTGTCTCTGCATAGTACAAATCTTTAATCTAGGAAAGTGCCGTTAACGAAATCAATCAATGAATAAATTGATCAGTCGTGGTTGTGGTTCACTATTTCTTGATAGGAAAAGGCACCATTGCTCATAACTGATGTGCGAAAACTAAGATGGTGGAGTATTTGACTAGTAATCAAAGGGTCGCGAGTTCCATACCAGTCCAAACCAATCAGGAGTGGGCTGCCTCAATGTGTCATCTAGAAAAAACATTTAACTCCTGTTTCCTCAGCATGATAAAGTCAATAATGCGTTGAAAATGCTCTTAAAAAGAAACTAACTCTTGCTCGTTGTGTCAAAAGAATCATCTGGTGGAGGATTATTCAGTAGCAGTCTAAGGACATGTCGAGTGTTACATGTATTTGTTTTTATCTTAAATGGCATTGCTAGTCCTACTTCGACGTGCTTGTTACGATCCATTTCGCGTGTTCTCCTTTAGACTCGTTATTCTGCTCGATTGTTTACTTGGGCTCTCTAAGATTGCTTTTTCCATTCTAACAAGCCTACTACCAATCAGTTGACGCCGTTTAATAGGAAAAATGGTATATCTAACAATGTGTAAGCAGCAGGGACCGATAACGCTGTTTAATAGGACAAAAATAGTGCAGTTAATGTGTACACAGCAAGGACCTATAACGCTGTTTAATAGGAAGAATAGTACAGTTAACAGTGTGTAAGTAGCAATGACCGATAACTCTCTCTCTACTAGGAAAAAACAAAGTATAGTTAGCAATGTGTAAGCAGTAAGGAACGACAATGCTGTTTAATATGAAAAAGAGTACAGTTAATGTGTACGCAGCAATGAACGATAACACAAAATAGTGCGGTGCATACTGTGTACATAGCAAGAACCCTGCATTTATCGAATGCCATTAAACAAATGATGTCGATGCATTCAGTTAATGCCGCATAATAAATTACGTAAATGCTATTATTTGATTTTTACCGATCAATTCCCGCACTAAACATTTATTCGATGAGATCGATAATTATTTTTTGTCAGTAGATATTGCATCTTATATTGTAACACCTGTTTGTATTTTTTTTTGTTGCTGTTGTCACTTGTTCATCTTCAGTACTCCCCAAAACCTTAATAGACTCAAATCTTCTTAAACGAAAATTACAAAGGCCACCTTTTGTATTTGAGTTCATACGGTTAGAATTAACTTAATGAAGCAGTGATATGATGTTGATTTAATAAAGTAACCGTAAAGTCCTAATTAGAGTAAATATAAAGGGACTTGATCTTTAGATAAAGCGTATTGCTAACATTTCATCAAAAATGGAAATATTTTAGAATAAAACATTCAATGATATAAAATGCAGTGCTGATATAATGTTTGTTTTAACATTGTTTATGTTTAACGGACATGTGATTATGAATCAAATAAGCATGTAAAGTTGTACGATTTACCCCCCGAAGAAAAAAACAAAAAAAAAAACCAACAAAAAAAACATAACTTTCAAAGGTTTCTTTTCCTTCTAAAAATATAATTGCGTTTTGACGCCATTTGTGTCAAAACCATTAGAAACTGCAGGGGTTACAAACGCTTGGTGTAAAAGAAAATGGAATGATCAATGAATAAGTCCTGGAGGGATGGGAGAAAAAGAGCGAATGGAAAATGATTTTCGGCGCACAAGCAACACACACACACACACACACACACACATACATACATACATACATATATATATATATATATATATATATATATATATATATATATATATATATATATATATATATATATATATATATATATATATATATATGAACTAAAAGAGAAGAAAAAATAATTTTCCCAACTCTTGTCTATATTTAATTGGTTGGTCTCCAACTGTGATCTACACTATAGAATTCAATTATATAGTTTGACCAATTGGAGTGTATATTTTTGAGTGGTAATATCCATTCTTTGCAAAACTCGTGGAAAATTTCCAATACTTCTGTAATTAGTTAATCAATCGTTTTACACATGTTAATAACACAAGGGAAAAAGCGAAGAGACGAGACAAGTGGTTTTGTTTTCTGTAATGAAACCATTCATTTAAGTACTCTGTAAGGAAAGTAAAAATAGAAAACAGAATAACCATAATTGATAGATTTTGCTTATTTATCGCGTTCTGGTAACAATGATCTAACACGCTACCTCATAGATTACTTATCATAAAAGCTGTAACAATTGGACTTGAGTTTTAAATTAGTTCGGTAAAACTGCTTTATCGATCGGTTCACCGCGAGTTTGTGCTGCAGAACAAAGATAGATGTCAAAGGCAAATTGACAGCGCGTATCAGCAAAATAAATACTTGACTTTAGCTTATGAACTCGGTAACTTATTTGCCATAGCTAGACGAGGAAAATAGTTCCATATACGTATGTCAGGATCTCTAAATTTGGATGTTCGTTTCTTCTAACGAGTATATTCTGCAGCCTTAGTCCGCCTTGTACTCTGGAAGTGCTGCATAGCGCACAAGCATAACCCAGACTACCCCCGATACTATCATGTATAAACTATTTCGTTACTATAGCAACTGCCTAGATAAATGCAAGCCATCTCATCCTTACATGTTTATGACGATAGATATACATGAAGAACCACATCTTGGAGCGTAATGTTTGGTGCACACATACGAGTGATTGATTCAATATGTAGCGGCAGGCACACGGCAGAAAATAAATTGCATCTGGAAATTCTGGTAAGCGGAGGCAATCAAATCATGAGACACGTTGAATGGATAAAACCAATAGATGCATACATAAGTTAAAGTAACTGGGCACTCTTGTACATTAAATTCCTAGCTGCAAATGTAGACATTCGAATGCAGAGGTTATATGTTAAATAATAATTTCCGATTTCCAAAGAACTCGATCTAAATAAACATATAAACAGCAGTCTGGCAATTCATGCCATTGAATGGCAATTCATGCCATTAAATGGCAATTCCTGTCATTGAATGGCAATTCATGCCATTGAATGGCAATTCATGCCATTGAATGGCAATTCCTGTCATTGAATAAGTTAAAGATAACAAACACGCCTTTTAAATTCTGGGAACGATTACACGTGACCAATGCGTTCAAACACTGGCACCACGTGCAGTTGTATATCTGAATATAACATATTTAGCAGTTAATTAATTAGTGAGCCAAGTAAAAAGATAAATAGGTACATATATTATGGATGGGCAAAGTGAGTTTAATGGAAATGTGGTCTAACAATTCCTCGGTACTTTGTGAACGTTATACATTAGGACCTTAAAAAAAATATACTGTGTTTGATTGACCTGACATTTTCAGTATCTATGTGCTAATCTGTCCGTATCAGACTGCATTTTTATTGTGAATTCCTTTATACTGAATTAAAATATCTCTCATTTCTTGTTAATGAGAAAAAGGTACAAATAATTGAAATTCGATCATCCAAATATTTACTTTATTCATCGTGTGAACTTTATTTCCTCAGTATTATTATGAAGAAGTTTCAAAAAGACTTTAATTTAACGAAATATTTAAATCCACATAAACATAACAGTACTTTTGTATTAAATTACATTATAAAGAACTGCAAAGAAATATCATATATGGACATTACATTTTCAAACGAAGAATCAAGGACATCCGATTATTATGACAACAATCTGTCTGGTTTCCTTGCCTTGTTTCGTAAGTACGGTATACTGGTAGAACAGACCATGAGAACAATATGGATGTAATACCTAGGGGCAGTAAAGAACTGTAATTAATCATCTGATGCTGAATATCCCCAAAGAGGGCCCCAGATGTTCAGCTGTTAGGTTAGGACACCATTAATCAGCGATCTTCATAACTTGGGAATGGCTCTGGATTGCTTGTTACTGGAAGATAAAGAACTGAAATGGTTCTAGACTTCAAATGTATACATATCGTGACTACAATCAGCACTTAAATATAGTATCATGGCTATAGATTCCACAGGCACGTTCAGGTGGCCTAGTGGTTAGAGCGTCCGTCTCGGATGCTGGACGTAGTGGGTTCGAACCCCGAGAAAGGCATACCAAAGACTTCTAAAAAGGTACTAACAGCTGCCTCGCTATGCGATCAGTATTAACAGGTTAGTGTTAGGACTGGTTCGCCTAGTGTCAGGATAATGTGACTAGGTGGGACATCATGCTACGTATCTGCGGCTCGATGCCCAAGTGCTAGGCATCACTAAAAACTGCCACACTGCAGGCATATTTAGCGATATGACTAAAAAATTATTAAAACTACGTTAAAAATCCAAATCACACATACTCCACTGGCACTCAGAAGATGATGGACAGACACACCTTCGATGTAGGCTATAACTATATTTTTCAAAATATTATTAAATTCTTAAAATTCAACTTGTGTTATTACATAATCCTACGACTTCCGACTCGCTTGAGTTTGGTGATATTGTGGCAGAACAGTTTGTAGTAATTACATATAACGGTATTTCACGTGCCGCTTGAAAGCAGTTCCCCGATAAAACCGTAAAATAAAGATGGAATATTTACGCAGAGAAGTATTTTGAGCTATTCATCCGCTGAGCAATCATTCCCAACTTCACTCGAAATATTTTGCCTGTCTGAAGAGGCTTAGCTATAAAAAATATACCTTCTGCTATCCTTTAAAATGATTCCTAATACTATGTCTACTTTTGCTTCTTTAAAAAGAAAATAACACTAATTTGTTATATTGTCACGAAAAATCGCAGAAAAAATACAATTTCTGACATATTTCACACTTTTGGCTCATACCCGTGTGCGTGCGTGTGTGTGTAATGTATTCTTATAAATGTTAATATATTACAGTTACTTAAAACATCATGCATTTGAAATTATACGATATCAGCAATAGTTCTTGACCCTACATAAGCAAGGACAGATATTCTGTTTCTCACGTATTTATTAATTATAAATCATTTTTATCCCTTAGGTAACTATTTTGGTGATTAGGAATCTGTCAAAACTATTTTGGTGATTAGTACTCCGCCAAAACTATTTTGGTGATTAGTACTTTGTCTGTCAAAACTATTTTGGTGATATAAGTACTCCGTCAAATCTATTTTGGTGATTAGAACTCCGTCAAAACTATTTTGATGATTAGTACACCGTCAAAACTAATTTAGTGATTAGTAATCTGTCAAAACTATTTTGGTGATTAGTACTTTGTCAAAACTATTTTGATGTTTAGTACTCTGTCATAACTATTTGATATTTGTTGCTTTGACTTAGATATGCAAACTGTAAAAAATGGGACCTTATTATTCAATAGTTATTTTGTTCTGTTGACTTCAGCGATATCAACTTGACCACGGCTCAACTTCAATAAGGATTTGTTTCTCTTTAATATTTACTGACGATTTGCATGATGCTTGTTTTTTAGTACTTGAATCTTGCATTGTTCAATTAAATTTCAGTACTTTCTGATGTGCATACATATTACACTTTTACATTGTATTCCGCCATTTCCAAAATCGTAATAGTATGCATGAACGTTTATTTAGAAATCACGATTTCTTTAGCATGTATTATTAGGTAGTGAGAATAAAGAACACAAAATATAATAGGATATCCAGTCAATAGCATATAACGTCAGATTACTTTAACATAAAATAGATAACACAGACAGCGAACGAAACTGTGTTTCTTTATACAAGTTGTCCTAAATAAAAATACAAAGTGTGCACAAACACAGACTTAACCAGAATATGGTAAGACATCATCTTTTAGTTTTGGGTTAGAACATTCTAGAATAACTTTATTTGACTTCACCATTTAGCAAATTGGATCGGTCAAAAAGAAGGGTGATTTGTCTATATAAATGCAAGAAAAGTTACACTTGAAACAAAGTACTAGTACGCATAATTTTAAGAGATGTAGATCTTTATTTAAGCTAAGAGTCGAGAAATAAGATATTTGGCTGGAATTTGATCGGAGTCAATGAATTTCCATACAACTTTTCCACAAAATTCGTTTCCGACGAATTTGTCCAATCATTATATATCATATTCACAATGCGTTACTCTTCTCTCCTGTTTTGGGGGCCCCGAGTGGCCGAGTGGTCTAAAGCGCTGTCCGTTACGGATCACTGCCATCTCACCTCTATCTGCGTGGGTTCGAGTCTAAGATTCGGCGAATGTGGATATGTGAGAGAGCTTGCCAGTAGCTTCTCGTGGGTCGGTGGTTCTTTCCGGTGATTTCCCGGTTTCTTCCTCCACCATTAATACTGGCCGCCATGTATAGCCTTTCCTGTGCTGAAAAATGGCGTTAAACCCACAACAACAACAACAACAACAACTCTCCTGTTTTGTCACATTCAGTATAGATTTTGCATATGAAAGTAACTTCAGTATAAGGTTCTGCACAGAAAACATGCACTGGTTAATAAAGGCAGTGTAGGGCAATGTTACTCATCATGTTCACATATAAAGAGCGAAAATTAAATGACTTAAATGCAACAGAAACTAATTATTTAATCCAACCAATAATTGCTAAATTCATTATTCTGTCTTTTTTTTTAAAAAAAAAAAAGTCAATTGATGAATAAGATTGTTGTCTAAACACAAGCACTTACTCGAACATGCCACTGCAAGTTAATATATATATATATATATATATATATATATATATATATATATATATATATATATATATATATATATATATATATATATAAACCGTTGTGCCCCGCTTTTGTTCTGAGCAAATTCCTTATAAATGGTGTATTGCTTGTAACCTTTGCGGTTCATTTTTGTAAGGACACCACCGTGACCTTTAATGTTCGAATAAAGCTAAGCTGGTATCGAGCAATTTCTTAGCGTCACTCTAATGGCAATATTGAATGAGAACAGTGTACCAGACTAAAAACAAGCCAACTATCAAGAGATACCGCTTTCTACACAAGATTCTGTTCTTTCTGAAGAAGTTTGGCAATATGTATTTGCTACAAGATGCTAAACCAATAAGCTTTAACCAACAGACTTAACCAATAGTCATAATCAATAGACTTAACCAATAGTTTTAATCAGTAGATTTAACCAATAGTCTTAACCAAAAGACTTAACAAATAAACTAAATCAACTTTTGCAAGGGTTCATTCCATTCGTCCCACACTTATAATGGATTTTCTTTTTTCCAGCTCTGGGCCATGTCCGAGCCACGAAGTTTTATGAAATAATGATAATCGGGATTTTTTTAAATCAGAGAGTCCATTTTTGACTAGGACCACTGCAGAGCAAACATCTGAATAGGCATGTTGCGACCATCCTCTCCATTTTCAAAACACTTAATTCAGTGAATTATTCAGCAGACAAAAGTGGCGTTTATCAACTTTAACCATGCGAAATAAAACTATTTTCTTGGGAAATTTAAGCAAAGATCATATGAATCTTTCTATGTAATAACGTAACTCCCGATCTGAAGGATAATTCTAGTACCATGTTACCGTTTGGTATTTTATTTGAAAGATAAGCTGCCCAAGCAAACACTTTATTATAGTTTATCCCACAGTGTCATGCAGAAGATGTCAATTTGTCCATGTTTTTCCATGGAAATTCAAAATGAGTTTCATGTCCAGTCGGTCAATGAATATTTGTTAATAATTATTCAATCAAAGATTTATGCCACGTATAAATGGGGGAAATCATGGCCACTTTGGTGGGCAGTTGTGGAAAGGTGTGAAAATGACGAATATTACAGGTTTTACTGTAATCTGTCGTCTTTAACAAAGTTAAGCTTGAAAGCGTATTCTCAAATACCCGATAAAAAGGTAATTAGCCTTTTCACTTCGCAATTGTTTCACTTATATCACAGGGGCTTGCATATAAGACAAACTATAGGTGGTGAAATTGTACAGTGCAAAGTTATGTAAGACAAAAATATACCTGGTAAAATTGTACAACAACGCTACGTGAGAACATAGCACATCCTTCCTGCGCAACGGTCTGTGATCAGCCGACTATGGCTAGTGCTTCTCCAAACCCTTCGGATTTTCGTAATATGACAGATAGTGTTCAGCCAACCATGGTCAGTGTCAGTGTTTCTTCAAGCTCTTCATATTTTCCAAAATATCCCAACCACGACGGCAACTGCGCAGCCAGTCTTGGTTTTACCAAATCTTACAGATTTCTCATATATACTAACCACAAAATAAAGCAATATGTACGTTTGAGTGTGATTTGGAACAAAAATATGCCCGTAAGGTCGCGCAATACAAAGCAGAAGTTAAAAAAAGCAAATCGCACATGGCGTAATAAATAACCAATGTTACGCAAGTTTCAGCTAAACTTAGACAATCCCCTGTATAATATATCCAATATCGGATTTACCATTGTGCGTAAATGTGCTTGAGCACAGGGCCCCTGTGGCTAGGGGTCCCATCGACTTGGCAAAAAATAAATTTACGCAGAAATTTTCTTTGTAAAGGCCTCATAACTTATCATCCTAAATCTGGCTCTGAATATAGCATACTACTAGCGACCAGTCTGTGCAGTTTATCACCACGATCCATAAACCAAGTAGAAACTAATTTATTGGTTTAACATTAAAGGTTGAATGCAAGCCAGGAAAGGTTGAACATTTTGAGCCGGACTATCACCTGAGTATGAATGGTAAGGTATTTACCGTTAAAGTAATCAGGACCATGAGTCTAATCGATCTAACGTGGCCGTCAAAGTATATTAATATCTGGCAGATCGATTATATAGCCAATATCGTTCAAAATCGTTGCTATTGAGAGAGAGAGAGAGAGAGAGAGAGAGAGAGAGAGAGAGAGAGAGAGAGAGAGAGAGAGAGAGAGAGAGAGAGAGAGAGAGAGAGAGAGAGAGAGAACATTCTTCACATCAACAGATCTGTTAGAGGGCTGTAATGCCGGAATCTGTGAAAATGAATTTAGCTTTACGGAGAACAAACAGAAAGTAGAAAATAAACTTACAGTAATCAGATTTTCGTCAACTGTCCCTTCATTCTGATCACCCAAACAGTTTTGAAAACAAGGAATATTACTGTCAATGTGTCGAAATTAATAAGTGAAATTCAGTGATAGACATTAAACCTTAATTTCAAACATCATTAAATTTAAGAAATAAATTGTTTCCTTTGTTTGTAAGCACTATTGTTCCAGAGGTAGATGTCCAAATCCTTTCCCTTAAGGCCGCTCTGGACAATAACCCCACAATGCTTAACAATTTCTGTTTATTAACATGCAAAATACCATCATCTATACCACCCACTTATCTCCCTGCACGAATAAAACAACTAATAAGCAAAGCGGTTCACCAATGTACAAAAATACACCAGGGAAATGCGTGCGTTAAGATAATGCAGCATTGCACATTTCGAGGGAAATGTCTGCTTTAAAATGGTCGCATTTCGAGAAAAAGGAATATTCCTTTTCAATATTGCACTGATGACCAAAGTTTAAACCCATATCGTTATTGTTCAATTTTTTTTTTTGCATAACCAGAAGACAAAAGCTCGAACATATCTTCTAAAGCCAGGAGTTTATTTAATTTCCAATATACAAAAGTAACTTTCAGTGGGGCAGCATCTATCTACAGGGTTTTTAATTAATGACAATCTATGGCCTTATAGCATAAGTAATATATACATTATAGAGACCTAATTTCCTAGTTTGTTGCTAATTGTAAATGGGGTGGGTAATAGTAGTAGTTAATGACATACACTGATGCACATTCTTTATATATATATATATATATATATATATATATATATATATATATATATATATATATATATATATATATATATATATATATATACCAGACAAAACAGACAGTGCTATCCCTGGATTCTATAATATAATCTTGATAATAGTGGGCAGAAATAATAGTTTAATACAAAAAATATTATCATACAGGTTAGAGAAAATAAATTTGTACCCTACGGAGTTTCGAACCCAGGTCCGCGAGTAAATGGCACCCATCGCCTTGCCTGCACGCACCAGCCCATATACCGTTACGACTAAGCACGCATCACCAAAAATAAATGATGGCACTGAATCAGTGTTATAATAGCTCGTGCGTAGCAGGCACTCTCGCATGACGACCTAGTAAATAATTTTCATATATATACACAGTCGTTCCAGATTCCTATGAAAGAAATCAAGGTACAAAGGATTTTTGTATTACAAAGAATTATAAATATATACCAGACAGAACAGACTGTGCTCTCCCTGGATTCTGTAATAGAATCTTGATAATAGTGGGTAGATATAATAGTTACTCGCGGACCTGGGTTCGAAACTCCGTAGAGTACAAATTTGATTTCTCTAACCTGTATGATAATATTGTTTGTATTAAACTATTATTTCTGCCGACTATTATCAAGATTCTATTACAGAATCCAGGGATAGCACTGTCTGTTCTTTCTGGTATATATTTATAATTCTTTGTAATACATATCTCCTATATACCTTGATTTCTTTCATAGGAATCTGGAACGACTGTGTATATATATATATATATATATATATATATATATATATATATATATATATATATATATATATATATATATATATATATATATATATATATGAAAACTATTTACTAGGTCGTCATACGAGTGTGTTTGCTACGCACGAGCTTATATAACATCGATTCAGTGCCATCATTTATTTTTGGTGATGCGTGCTTAGTCTCTACAGTGAGTCATCATTTAAATGATGTTCCTATATCCAGATTAAGAGTCTTTGACTTTGTAGGAGAATGCGATTCTTTTCTTGTAAAAGTACCATTTAAGAAATTTAACACTTGTACCTTTTGTCTGTTATTTTTCAGGAGTACATGTTCACTTTTTTGAAGGGTCAATCCTTTTGAGTATTGTTGCTTTTTTATCTTTATATTCATGCACCCTTGATTTTACTCGGTACTGTATAGCCAGGATTGTGATGTACCAATCTCTCTCTCTCTCTCTCTCTCTCTCTCTCTCTCTCTCTCTCTCTCTCTCTCTCTCTCTCTCTCTCTCTCTCTATATATATATATATATATATATATATATATATATATATATATATATATATATGTGTGTGTGTGTGTGTGTGTGTGTGTGTGTGTGTGTGTTTCGATCTATGGCAATTTATCGTCAATATACGTTCAGCACTCAATCAAGTTTAACAATTTGGTACAAAGACAATAAACTGTACACGAAAAATTAATAGATCTTAACTAATATAAAAAACAAGTATACTACACTTCTTCAGACGGATCTATTATCTATGAATAAGGCGAACGAGTTTTGACGCAAGCTGTCTGCACAATACCATTACCGTCGCCTAATTACGTCATTGCAAGCGGATTCCAGTTTCATAGGGCGCCCAAGGTGAATTATTCTCGCTGCTAGGTTTACATCCCGGATAAGATAAGATTTATTTACGTCGTCAAGATTTAAAACAACTCAACGTAAACTCTGATGAGCTTTTAATCGACATTACTTAAAACAAACGAGTCATTACAAAATGCATGACTTACAAAACTAACACACACAACATAATAGATAGCTATAATAAGACAAAACACATGTTAGACTTGAAACACAAGCATGCAACACATTGTAAAAGGTAGTAATTGAAAGTGGATTTAGTGTCTGTATAAATTATAACAATTTTGGATAGTTTCAATAACAGTAACAAAAATAAATAAACATAGGTCAAAATTTAAGTATAAATTAAATGAAGAAGTGTCAAATGATGACTGTGATGCAGCTTACACATTCCTTAAAAAGAAAGGAACCAACTATAGGGCACTCTAAGAGTACATTAGACAAGGATAGATAAAACAAACTACGCTAACAGAAGCGTTTGCTGTCGTCATCATGGCGGGGGTGGGTTGGTTATTATTTGAAGATATTACATTCACAGTCTGTACCATTACAGGATAGAATTCAAGATCTAAACGAATTTGAAATGTGATTGCTTTCTGTGATTTGGTAGCTCATTTCATAGAATGGCAGCTGAATTTCTTGCCGAATGTTGTGGTTCATATAACTGCCACTTATTGAAACAAATGTGACGGAAAGGAATAATAATGTGATGTCATTTGAAGAAAATAAGACAGAACAAGCTGACAGAAATTAAAGTGACGCAAGGTGGGTTAAGGAGAACACGTCTGAACCAAAGCTTTACCTTTCCACCAAATTCACCATATGTGCTTGCGTCGGCAATATCCAAAATGTCTCAATGCCGGAGTAAGCTTTCTTTGGCCCTAAGCCTAAGTACTGAAAACATTATGGTGTCCCCACCCCCGACAAAATGTGAAACTAAAAATGAATATTAAAAGCTGAAAAGGTGTGAAAACACCAGTGTAGCGATCATTCCAAATCAAGATACTATTACATGCAGATTGAAAATGGTGTTATATATATATATATATATATATATCTAGATATATATATATATATATATATATATATATATATATATATATATATATATAATTGTATCATCAACAATTAATTTGAATTTAATCCGGCATTTTAAGTGACTGGACGGAATGTGTGGCTGAGGTGGACTTTTCTTGACCTTGTTCTTGATAGAGAGTTTGTGATTGTTCATTTTTTTTTTCACAAGTCAACTGCTTCGCCAATATACTGAATGACAGAGCTCTTGAAAGCACCAGCTTCGGACATTTACTAGCAGTTTCAGTCATATACTGCGAGCTACATATTCATTTCATCACAAGGATATCTCGCCTAATCAATGTCTTTTGTACATGCATGAAATAATTTGTAATGTGTACTATTTTGTTTATGGCCACTGATTACATATTTAGTTTTATTTTACATTTTCTTATTATATTCATTTAATGCATATGTAAACAAAATGCAAAATACTATGTAAGGAGGAAAAATGGCCGTGAGAATGGTACCATTTCCATCGTCTTTATCCTGCGGGATTAGTCAATATTTACTGAGTAAAGTGCAATGCCTTGTGATACAGCACGGCAATCTCTTTCATCTTTCTGTGTCACACAGAATATTATACTTTATAGTGTAACATATACGTGCATACCCTCACTTTAAATTGCCACAAAACAGTTAAAACCTATATTATTGAGTGCGCAGGAATCCTCTCTTATCCCTAAATTTCATTGCCCGACCTAAATATTAATATGTCACTAAGGAACACTTATTGGTCCAAGTCCCTCTATTTGCAATGCAAACTGAAAGAAACCCTCTAATCTGCACATGGAATCATGTTTGAATGAGTAGGGGGAAGACAACTTAAAACATATTCTTTAATTTACTGATATCAAGATGTATATTTACAATGATGATATTATAATTATAATCAGAATCAGGTTATATTTAATTGAACAAAATAATAAAGTCGGTGAATGGATGTTCAATTTTTGGAACTGACCATTAAAATACGTTGGGTAATATAAAAAAAAAACTGGTCAAATATGAAACTTACCTTGCCTGCTAGGTAGTTTGTATGAGAGAGAGAGAGAGAGAGAGAGAGAGAGAGAGAGAGAGAGAGAGAGAGAGAGAGAGAGAGAGAGAGAGCCTTGCCTGCTAGGTAGTTTGTATGAGAGAGAGAGAGAGAGAGAGAGAAAGAGAGAGAGAGAGAGAGAGAGAGAGAGAGAGAGAGAGAGAGAGAGAGAGAGAGAGAGAGAGAGAGAGTTGCAAAAAGGAATCTGACTTACCTCCATCAGCATATGTTTCACATCCGTAACCATCTTGAAGCCCGGTGGTCCAGGTGCCCTCGTAACGAGCCCCGGATGAGGAGCTGGACCTCACGCCATAACGCCCCTTGAACCCCTGGGTCCATTCACCTCGGTAAACCCAGCGACCCTTAAGCTCAACCCCTAAGCCGTGACGCTTGCCTTGAAACCACTGGCCCTTATAGTTATTTCCGCTGGGCCAGGTGTAAACGCCCGAAATCTCGAAGCCATACTGCCAAGCCCCCGAGTATTCTCCTTGCCCTTTGGGACCAGTGCAGACCCCGTGTCCATGGGCCTTTCCATCCTCCCAGCCCCCGCAGTACGTGCCCCCATCATCGAAATCAAAACGTCCTCCGCCGGTGGTCATCTAGGATGTTGTACCACATAGAATCTGACAATATGAAAATTGTTTTTAATTGATGACGGAGTTGAGAGCTAAATTCTTGATATGCACAAAAGACCCAATTAGTCTTGTTTCTAACCAACAAAATATTAAATTCCTTTACCTATTCTAGTTTTTAAACATCACTTTCAGCAAAAAAAAGTAAACACTTCGTTTTTCTTTTCTTCAAAACACCTAGCCTAAATATCCAAATACGAACAGATGTTTGAGAAACATTGCTTGGAAAAAAATCCATGAAAATTCAATGATTCCAAATTTTCCTTTGACGTAAGACCTGTATAACAATATTGGCAACTACGTTTTCGTGTATCGACGAAAAACGTTGTGATTTTTGATAAGTAAGGGCTCCAGTGGGGAATCCGATATGCTGAAATGATACTTTGCGAGGTTTTGGCGTGACTTTCCCCTCAGGGATGGGGCCGATTGTCCCCTCCCTCAGCACGGCCTGCATGGCCTGGAAGATTCAGCAATGATAGACATATTCCACATTGAAACACAGAGTGGGACGAAGCGAAAATCCTCCAGGACGAATAAATTATGCGAAAGTGTCGGCCATGCGTCTTGCCGGCTTGTGTTGGAACAAGGAGGATAATGTGCTTACCCCCTTATATGGCTTCAAGAAGCTATTGGACAAGAGTGTTCTAGCTACAGTAACGAGAGAAACGAACCAGCCAGAATGCTGCACACCTGTGTTCGTTAGGGATAAGAAGGCAGAATCACCAATATTTAACGTTAGCATACTCGGCTTCTTCCATTGCTTCTTTAGCTTGTAGCGTTCCACGTCACAATATAATCCGATAAGCTATTGCCGCCATCTCAAAACCACACTGGTTGTTTTATTCTGTGCTGCTGAGAAAAGCGGCATTCTTCTCCCAGTGATATGTGAATGTATTGGTTTGTAAATTGTATATGTGTTGATGTTAGCAGTGTAGAACAGCTTGCGAGTTTAGGATGTACACAAAATCAAATCTGATACAGAGCGTTCAATACAGTAATGAATAATTAAAACATCGAACAGCGAAAGAGCACTTGATTCGTGTAGCGCATAACAGCATAGGGAAATGGATAACTAAATAGTACACACGCAATACTAGCCATCTCAGATCGAGAGATAGACAAATAGAGCCGTTTGTACGCAAAATAGTACTTTTTTTCCTAAATAATTCGATAATGAATGGTGTTCGCTGTGCCAGTACAATCAGTTTTTATTTATTACCGATTGTGGATTGCACAACAATATCAAAATTTGATAGATTTATTTTTAAAGTTATTCCGTTTACTTCCTAAAGGAAACCAGAACAGAATTATCGGGTGCAGTGGATGTTTTATGAATGTTGTTTAAATGATTGAATTGGCCTCAGCTGAAGAATGTACACCTACTCTCAAGCAGCACCCAGCCACCTCCTTTTGGTAAAACGTTTTTTTAGAAACTACACTGTACGTCATATTTCATTCTCTTGATTACAAAATATTGCATCATAGGACCCTTTTTTCTGCAAAGAACCAAAATTTGGGGTTCTCGCATGTGATATTTTCAAAACAGTTATATATGTTTGGAATTTGGCGGCACATCAGTGAAAGAAAATAACCTTGCGCATGGGCACGCACGGCAGCCGACGTTGTCTGATCTGGACAGGAATCGAACTGCAGCCTTCTCGTCGCGAGTCCAGTATGCTAACCACTCAGCCACATTTTACGACAGACTCCCGTGTATATAGTAAAAAAAAAACATTCTAAGGTATAAACAAGTTCACACTGAGAACTTTATTGCTATAAACACACACCTATTCTTGCTATTACGTTCTCACTTTAACTGTGCGTTAAATTTAAAAACTTTCACATATGTGAAGTAATCAATCCTAATGCTAAATACTGTCGAATAACCACACTCTTATCAAACTCTTTCAAAAATGTATTTATCTTCTGTCATCGTCGTTGTCTTCATCTTAAGTGGGGTACAGTCGTAAGGATGCGGGATAGAATAATATCATTAGACAAAGATGCGGGATCGAATACTATTATTAGACAGCCTGACTCGGGTACCGTGGTGTGTCTATATTTAAGGCACTTTAGTTCAATTACTTCATCTACACTGGTACTAAATCGCGCTTGAGTCGCTGTACCCTACATAACTGGGGGAAAAAACCCAAATCTTTTTTTAATAGTAAAATTACTGTAATCGTATTGTAGATATATTTATGCAAAATGCCTAGTGTGCATTATTGTTTTGCTTCAGTCATCTTCGTTAAAATTGTCTGTTCAGTAAAGATTATACTGTATGCATTCAGACTGATCAACGATACTGACTTAGTGACTGTGAGACTTAGTGTACTTATTGCTTTTATTTTGTTACACTGAGTATTCGATGATACCATCATACTGCTAATTTTAGCTGTATTATCTTTCATGCAACATTAGCAAAAGCCGACGTTTTAAATTGAATATACCTCTCTTCTGACCATGATAGAAACTGATTAGTGCATATTACATTTAATAAGTTAGATATATGTATTCTAGCAGTGCCGGATTAATGCCTTCCAAGGCCCTTAGGCACTGAAAATATTAAGCCCCTCCCCCATCTTAAACTCAAAAAAAATATTGAAAAAATAAAAGCTAAATAAATGAGAAAAGAAGTGGCGCCATCACAAATAAGACCTATTTATTTGAATATTCCATTTAGAACCGTTTTAAGAAGTTTGGGGCCTAAGGCACAAACACTAAACTGCTAACACAACCGACACCGAAATTTTGTTTCTGGGCTGCTGCAGGGCTCTCTGCTGCGCGGCGCCCTAGGCACGTGACTCGCGTGCCTATGCTTTAAAATGCCACTGATTCCATTGTGAAGGATGTCCTTATTGAACGTGTATTTGAATATTCTATTGTTAAGGATGTATTTAATGTATGTGTATTTGAAGATTTGAATATTTCATTGTTAAAGACGTCCTTAATGTACGTGTATATATTTGAATATTCCATTATATTGTTGTTGTTGTTGTTGTTGTTGTTGTTGTTGTTGTTGTTGTGGGGTTTAACGCCATTTTTCAGCACACGATAGGCCATACATGGCGGCCAGTATTAATGGTGGAGGAAGAAACCGAGAAATCCGCGGAAATAACCACCGACCCATGAGAAGCTACTGACAAGCTTTCTCACATAATGAAGGACGCCCTTAATGTACGTATAAATGCAGATCAGAATAGTTATACATAAAACTTTCAATTTTATCATCAACAATTAATTTTTGAATTTTTTTTTTCATTTGGGCTGATGCTCTACGCAAGTGGTTCAATTTGCTTAATGAGTAATCCGGCACTGTAGCTATTTGTAATAGGCATCATCTTTTATAAGACGTTCAATAATTAAAAACAGTTTGCTTTGGTACATCGCATGTGAGAAAATTTCAAGGATTTGTTTTTCCGATTAATAGTGTAAAGGACATCCTTAATGTCCGTGTATTTTAAATATTCCATGGTGAAGGACATCCTTTTTGTACGTGTATATGAATATTCCATTGTTAAGGACGTCCTCTATGTATGTGTATTGAAATATTCCATTGCTAAGAACGTTTTTAACGTACGTGAACTTACCTGGATTAGAACATGAAAGACGTCATTAATGTACGTGCATTTTAATATTCCACTGTAGAGGAAATCCTTAATATACGTGTATTTACATAGTATATTGTGAAGGACGTCCTTAATGTACGTGTGTTAGAATATTCCATTGTTAAGGACGTCATCAAAGTACGTGTATTTGAATAAATAAATATTCCATTGCTAAGGACGTCCTTAATGTACGTGTATATATTTGAATATTCCATTGTGAAGGATGTCTTTAATGAACATGAATTTGAATTTTTCATTGTGAAAGACGTCCTTAACATACGTATATTTGAAGATTCCACTATAAAGGATGTCATTAATGTACGAGCATTTTAATATTTCTTAGAGAAGGATGTTTTTAATGTAAGCGTATTTAAACATTCCATTGAAAATGACGTCCTAAATATGCCAGCATTTGAATATTCCATTGTTAATGGCGTTCTTAACTTACGTAAACTTAGCTGGATTCGAATGTGAAGGACGTCCTTATGTATGTTTGCTTGACTATGTTCAAATATTAAGGACATCATTAATGTGTGTGCATTTGAATCTATCGAATGTAAAGTACGTTTTTAGTGGACTTGTTTTTGACTATTTTCGAATGCGATGAATGTCCTTGGTATACGAGTACTTGGCTGTATTAGAATGTGATGAATGCCCTTAATATACGTGTACTTGACTTTAATCGAATGTCATAAATGTCCTTAATATACATGTACTTAACAGTATTCGAATGTAATGAATGTCCTTAATATATGTGTACTTGACTGTATTCGTGTGATGAATGTCCTTAATATACGTGTACTTGACTATATTCGTGTGATGAATGTCCTTAATATACCTGTACTTGACTGTATTCGTGTGATGAATGTCCTTAATATACATGTACTTAACAGTATTCGAATGTGATGAATGTCCTTAATATATGTGTACTTGACTATATTCGAATGTAATGAATGTCCTTAATATACATGTACTTGACTATATTCGAATGTGATAAATGTCATTAATATACGTGTACTTGACTATATTCGAATGTAATGAATGTCCTTAATATACATGTACTTGACTATATTCGAATGTGATAAATGTCATTAATATACGTGTACTTGACTGTATTCGTGTGATGAATGTCCTTAATATACATGTACTTGACTGTATTCGTGTGATGAATGTCCTTAATATACGTGTACTTGAGTATATTCGAATGTAATGAATGTCCTTAATATACATGTACTTGACTATATTCGAATGTGATAAATGTCATTAATATACGTGTACTTGACTGTATTCGTGTGATGAATGTCCTTGATATACGTGTACTTGACTGTATTCGTGTGATGAATGTCCTTAATATACATGTACTTGACTGTATTCGTGTGATGAATGTCCTTAATATACGTGTACTTGACTATATTCGAATGTGATGAATGTCCTTAATATACATGTACTTGACTGTATTCGTGTGATGAATGTCCTTAATATACATGTACTTGACTGTATTCGTGTGATGAATGTCCTTAATATACGTGTACTTGACTATATTCGTGTGATGAATGTCCTTAATATACATGTACTTGACTGTATTCGTGTGATGAATGTCCTTAATATACGTGTACTTGACTGTATTCGTGTGATGAATGTCCTTAATATACGTGTACTTGACTATATTCGAATGTGATAAATGTCCTTAATATACATGTACTTAACTGTATTCGTGTGATGAATGTCCTTAATATACATGTACTTGACTGTATTCGAGTGTGATGAATGTCATTATACATGTACTTAACTGTATTCAAGTGTGATGAATGCCCTTAATATACGTGTACTTGACTATATTCGAATGTGATGAATGTCCTTAATATACATGTACTTGACTGTATTCGTGTGATGAATGTCCTTAATATACATGTACTTAACTGTATTCGTGTGATGAATGTCCTTAATATACATGTACTTGACTGTATTCGAGTGTGATGAATGTCATTATACATGTACTTAACTGTATTCGAGTGTGATGAATGCCCTTAATATACGTGTACTTGACTATATTCGAATGTGATGAATGTCCTTAATATACATGTACTTGACTGTATTCGTGTGATGAATGTCCTTAATATACATGTACTTAACTGTATTCGTGTGATGAATGTCCTTAATATACATGTACTTGACTGTATTCGAGTGTGATGAATGTCATTATACATGTACTTAACTGTATTCGAGTGTGATGAATGCCCTTAATATACGTGTACTTTACTGTATTCGAGTGTGACGAATGCCTTTAATATACGTGTACTTGACTGTATTCGTGTGATGAATGTCCTTAATATACATGTACTTAACTGTATTCGAATGTGATGAATGTCCTTAATATACGTGTACTTGACTGTATTCGTGTGATGAATGTCCTTTATATACGTGTATTTAATTGTATTTTTGTGATTAATGTCCTTAATATACATGTACTTGACTGTATTCGTGTGATGAATGTCCTTAATATACGTGTACTTGACTATATTCGTGTGATGAATGTCCTTAATATACGTGTACTTGACTGTATTCGTGTGATGAATGTCCTTAATGTACGTGTACTTGACTGTATTCGTGTGATGAATGTCCTTACTATATGTGTACTTGACTGTATTCGTGTGATGAATGTCCTTAATATACATGTACTCGACTGTATTCGTGTGATGAATGTCCTTAATATACGTGTACTTGACTGTATTCGTGTGATGAATGTCCTTAATATATGTGTACTTGACTGTATTCGTGTGATGAATGTCCTTAATATACGTGTGCTTGACTGTATTCGTGTGATGAATGTCCTTAATATACGTGTACTTGACTGTATTCGTGTGATGAATGTCCTTAATATATGTGTACTTGACTGTATTCGTGTGATGAATGTCCTTAATATACGTGTACTTAACTGTATTCGTGTGATGAATGTCCTTAATATACGTGTACTTGACTGTATTCGTGTGATGAATGTCCTTAACATACATGTACTTAACTGTATTCGAATGTGATGAATGTCCTTAATATACATGTACTTAACTGTATTCGAATGTGACGAATGTCCTTAATATACATGTACTTGTTTGTATTCCTGTGATGAATGTCCTTAATATACATGTACTTGACTGTATTCGAATGTGATAAATGTCATTAATATACATGTACTTGACTATATTCGAATGTGATAAATGTCATTAATATACATGTACTTGACTATATTCGTATGTGATAAATGTCATTAATATACGTGTACTTGACTGTATTCGTGTGATGAATGTCCTTAATATACGTGTACTTGACTGTATTCGTGTGATGACTGTCCTTAATATACATTTAGTTAACTGTATTCGAATGTGATGAATGTCCTTAATATACGTGTACTTGACTATATTCGAATGTAATGAATGTCCTTAATATACGTGTAATTGACTGTATTCGTGTGATGAATGTCCTTAATATACATGTACTTAACTGTATTCGAATGTGATGAATGTCCTTAATATACGTGTACTTGACTGTATTCGTGTAATGAATGTCCTTAATATACGTGTACTTAACTGTATTCGTGTGATAAATGTCCTTAATATACATGTACTTAACTGTATTTGAATGTGATGAATGTCCTTAATATACGTGTACTTGACTGTATTCGTGTGATGAATGTCCTTTATATACGTGTATTTAAATGTATTTTTGTGATTAATGTCCTTAATATACATGTACTTGACTGTATTCGTGTGATGAATGTCCTTAATATACGTGTACTTGACTATATTCGTGTGATGAATGTCCTTAATATACGTGTACTTGACTGTATTCGTGTGATGAATGTCCTTAATGTACGTGTACTTGACTGTATTCGTGTGATGAATGTCCTTACTATATGTGTACTTGATTGTATTCGTGTGATGAATGTCCTTAATATACGTGTACTTGACTGTATTCGTGTGATGAATGTCCTTAATATATGTGTACTTGACTGTATTCGTGTGATGAATGTCCTTAATATACGTGTGCTTGACTGTATTCGTGTGATGAATGTCCTTTATATACGTGTATTTGATTGTATTTTTGTGATTAATGACCTTAATATACGTGTACTTGACTGTATTCGTGTGATGAATGTCCTTAATATATGTGTACTTGACTGTATTCGTGTGATGAATGTCCTTAATATACGTGTGCTTGACTGTATTCGTGTGATGAATGTCCTTAATATACGTGTACTTGACTGTATTCGTGTGATGAATGTCCTTAATGTACGTGTACTTGACTGTATTCGTGTGATGAATGTCCTTACTATATGTGTACTTGATTGTATTCGTGTGATGAATGTCATTAATATACGTGTACTTGACTGTATTCGTGTGATGAATGTCCTTAATATACGTGTACTTGACTGTATTCGTGTGATGAATGTCCTTAATGTACGTGTACTTGACTGTATTCGTGTGATGAATGTCCTTAATATACATGTACTTAACTGTATTTGAATGTGATGAATGTCCTTAATATACGTGTACTTGACTGTATTCGTGTGATGAATGTCCTTTATATACGTGTATTTAAATGTATTTTTGTGATTAATGTCCTTAATATACATGTACTTGACTGTATTTGTGTGATGAATGTCCTTAATATACGTGTACTTGACTATATTCGTGTGATGAATGTCCTTAATATACGTGTACTTGACTGTATTCGTGTGATGAATGTCCTTAATGTACGTGTACTTGACTGTATTCGTGTGATGAATGTCCTTACTATATGTGTACTTGATTGTATTCGTGTGATGAATGTCCTTAATATACGTGTACTTGACTATATTCGAAGGTGATAAATGTCCTTAATGTACGTGTACTTGACTGTATTCGTGTGATGAATGTCCTTAATATACGTGTACTTGACTGTATTCGTGTGATGAATGTCCTTAATATACGTGTACTTGACTGTATTCGTGTGATGAATGTCCTTTATATACGTGTATTTGATTGTATTTTTGTGATTAATGTCCTTAATATACGTGTACTTGACTGTATTCGTGTGATGAATGTCCTTAATATATGTGTACTTGACTGTATTCGTGTGATGAATGTCCTTAATATACGTGTACTTAACTGTATTCGTGTGATGAATGTCCTTTATATACGTGTATTTGATTGTATTTTTGTGATTAATGTCCTTAATACACGTGTACTTGACTGTATTCGTGTGATGAATGTCCTTAGTATATGTGTACTTGACTGTATTCGTGTGATGAATGTCCTTAATATACGTGTATTTGACTGTATTCGTGTGATGAATATCCTTTATATACGTGTATTTGATTGTATTTTTGTGATTAATGTCCTTAATATACGTGTACTTGACTGTATTCGTGTGATGAATGTTCCTAATATACGTGTACTTGACTGTATTCGTGTGATGAATGTTCCTAATATACGTGTACTTGACTATATTCGAATGTGAAAAACGTTCTTAATATACATCTTGATGACTGTATTCGAATCTGATGAATGTCCTTAATTTACGTGTACTTGACTGTATTCGAATGTGAAAAACGTTCTTAGTATACGTCTACATGACTGTATTCGAATGTGATGAATGCCCTTAAGATGTATGTACTTGACTATATTCAAACGTGAAGGTCTTACCTAATGTGTTTGATTGACTGTGTTCGAAAGATTGGTAGGTAGTGAATTAGAGATAACATCTTCCTGAGTAACTTAAACTAAATGTAATCTATTGAGATTATCAATGTTTTCAAGCCATATTTGTGAAAATTAATCTTTTTACAACAGTGTTAAATTTGTAAGAAATTGAAGTGACTAGATCATCACATGGACTCAATATTTTACAAACAGTGGTAATAAAAAAAATAGAGTTATAATTTACGAGGAGGAAATATTAGCTTTCGACAAATTTAAAAGCCTACCAAAACCAGATTCTGAAACTGAAGATGTTACTCAATCGGTCACTTCCTATGTATTTATGCTTGTATCGGATTGGTTTTAGTACAGCGTTTTCGCCGGTTGAGTTATATTCTACTTTGAAAAAATTGTTAACGGTCCCCCCCTACTATAATAATAAGTCCATGGAATATGGTGTCGACTTTTCCAGGCATGGAATGGTATTTGAGTTTCATGTAAGGTCCCTAAAGTTATAAATGACAAGTATAAGAAATTTAATTTTAGATACAGCTATATCAAAATGAATTAAATAGTGTTGCATGAAACTCTTTGGAATAAATATATTTTCGTAAAAGCATCTGCTTGAACATTAAGACAAATGTTACATCTTCAAGTTGGCAGCGTCATGAAGTCTGAATAAAAAATGGACTAATATTTTTTTAGATTCTTTGTTTGATTCATTAAGTCCAATTTAAAAAATTAGGTTAAAAATATTTTATACTGTGTTTTGGCAAACACGGGAGGGCTCGATAGCCGCATATGTCAGCTCGTGTTAGCTGTCTCTGTGTAGAAAAGGCATGTAGCTTCTATTATTTTTGGCATGGTGTGGCCAATAATGTGTTTAGTGCCTACCCCCCAATAAAATATCCTATTTCAAATAATACGTCAAAATCGATCTGTCATTTAATCAATAAATAGTAAATGCATATATCTTCCTTTTCGCATGCAAGCATTTTGTTAAAGTATGCGTCATATTAGCTAACGCTGGGGAAAAAAATTCTAATCGTGTAATTGATAAAATCATTGCATTAAAGAAATTCCGATTGACGTTCAAAGACACTATATTAAGAAAATGCGAATTCCTAAATAGAATGTCCAAATTTATATTCATTAGTAGTCGACTTCGAACATATGTACTAACTAGGAACCAATACACCTCTCCATAACGTGAAATAAAGCATGTTTAGTTAACTCCCTTGTTGGCCACTCTTCTCCAACCCACGCACACTAAAACAAATTGTCTGTGCAGTTTGAGGGTAGATTCTCGATGTTTATTCATCTTACAAAAACAGCCATATAAATATGTATATATAAATATTATAACTGTTTACCAAAACAAAGCACTGGCATTACTTAAACATCTGCCTGTTGCTAGCAATGATACAACTAATACAAGCACCTATTGCTGAATGATTAATATTTCCTTGGAGATGGCAAATGACACATTTTTCTGTGTATTTATGAAATATATGTGAGATTACTGTGTTAATTATTCCTACTGCTAGTAAAGATTACGTACATGATCAGTAAATAATTCACCATGAAAATACGCACGCACACAAGGAACATCAATACTAAACGTTAACAGCATCTCTCTGCTCACCGAGAAAAGAGATTGAACAAAAATGGACAGAAAACTTCAATAACACCCTCAATCGTCTTTCAAAAGCTTTTAACAAAGTCAGCAGTGAAGGATCATGGCAAAAACGTTTTAGTTCAACAATTCGATTATAGCAGTAAGTCATCTTAATAAGTTCTACACACCAATGGAGTCAAACAAAGATGTCTTGCCTCCAGTCCTCGTCAGTATGTCCTCTGCCATTTTATTTGATGTCGTCTGTGGCTATTACAATGGGATGAATAGCACATACCTGATTGATGACAATTTCTTCATTTTTAAGAGGCTACGAACTAAGACTAAGTTATAAGAGGTGACTTCTTAGTTTTGGACGACTCTTTCTTGAATGCCAGATCTGACATGCAACACAGAACGAACCATTTTTCGTCTATGTATGACAATTTCGGTCACATAATCAGTATCAAGTTGACAGAGGTGATGCACTAGCCTGCACCGGAAAAGCCTGATGTACAGCCAATCATCGCAGTACATGACCAAAACCTCGTGGCAGTTGAAAAGTTCACCAATCTTGGCAGGACAATATCATTGCTGTCCACATTGAGGATGAAAGTAATACCAGAACTGCAAAAGCATGCGTGGCAAACTATATGCAAATATTTCCAGAGTTAAGAGGCATAATTCAGCAAACGATAACTGACGGTTTACAAAGTGATTATATTGCCGACCCTACTGTATGCATGAGAAACATTGATGGTGTACGGATTCTCAGCCAAGAAGGTAAACCATTTTCACATGGGATGCCTGGGGACAGGGACAGGGACAGGGTCCCAGGCACTAAGGGTCTCAAATGCACAGGCATACCAAGCATTTGCATGCAATCTGCTGAAAATCACACATGCAATGGACAGAAGAGCGACTACCAAAGAAGATCTTATGGGAGCTGAAAGAGGGAAAGCGAGTGAGGAAGAAGAAAAATGGCAAGATGCAAGTCCTGACCCCGGTGCCACTGGAAATGGTACTGGTAAAGGTATCAGGGGAGTTGTCTTATTACCCTATTTCCCAGCAACTTCCTTGCCGATGTTAAAAAACTAAAAATTCTGATTGGCAAAAAAGACAAAATCATCCCATGAACCGGTAATAATTCCCTAGAAATCGTTAATGAAGCAGCTGTTATTTGTCAGAGATTATATACAGGTGGCATTATGGATATTAATGTTTATTGGTCCCTTGTTGATGAAATCGTCGACGATCATCGCAGTGATTAAGGATATACAATAAGATCAGTGACAAGAAAATAAGATAATCATACATAATGCTCAAAGTGGACAGATATGGTCAGGGTGAAAAATTCGTAATTACCTACGTATGAAGTTACCTACGGAGATGGACTCAGTGATGTTGTTCAGGGCATATTCAGAAGGATAGCTTTGAAAACAATATCTATTGCAAAGCAAATGGGAATGAATGCTTTTGACGTTGTTCGTGATAAAGATATTGGTACTGATATTGCTAGTAACGCATTATCAGCAATCAAAGATAAACTAATACGACGAAAATCTCAGTCAGTAAAATTATTCAGTACAGAAGTTATGTCTGCAAATAGTAGTAAGATAACAAATCAAACCGACATTAAAAAACTAGCATATTTGGCTGGTGTATCCCTATCAGAAAAAATATAACTGCTAGTTTAATAGCAGGAAGTGGTCTTCTTGTTAGACGATATCAAGTATAATAAAGATGCTTAAAGGTGTATCTTATCAAGCATTTGACATGGACGCACAAGTTATCATGGATGAATCATTGCGTGATATCAATATTATTCTTATGAAGCACTATAGAAAATCAACTGCAAGTTCGGGATACAAGCATATATTTCTTACCCGCTCAGGCATTCAGTGAGATTGAAGGTAGACTTTTAAAAGGAGATGATACGGACATTTAGATCGACTTGGTTTTGTTGGAGATGGTGTTATGGTGTTATTTAACATACATGAGTGACGGAAAAATATTGAACCGTGTCTCATAAATGTTGATGTTACCACGACGATACTGGGTTTGGCAAGATATTCCGATAACTACTCAAGATCAGCTGGTCCATCAAAGATGCTTGCCAAGGTACCACTGATCACCCGGAAAGCAAAACCATGAGACTGAATGAAGCTGGGGACGCGTTTGCATCAGTGAATGACGATTTCAACTTAGGATTTGCCTCACGTAAATTAATGTTAAATGGTGATGAAAAATTTTCATGTGTGATTCCATTATCACATATATTTGGATTCTGTAGAAATGTTAGGACAGTTATACTTGGTGCTAAACACACCGTGTTACTTGTAAGAAAAACAACGATAATGATGCAATCTGGCGACCCAACGCAGTTGATGCTGGTAAAGTAATGCTAAAAGAACTTACACTGTGGATGTCAATAATGATTCCATCATTTGCCAAAAAAGAGTTGACCTCTTTCATGGATCAAGGTGGTAAATCAACATTAAAATGGTTGATGATGACCACAGACAGTATTCAAAGTAATTCTGTTGAGTTATTTATATGGTATATAGCATCACAACAGGGGGTGTCAGCCCCACGATTTATATTCATAAAGTTTCAGGAAAATGCAAGAGTAGATTCGCCCGAACGAAAACCAATGTTGTTTAACACGATTGGAGTTAATATTGTTGTTGTTGTTGGGCTTAACGCCATTTTTCAGCACACGATAGCGGCCAGTATTAAATGGTGGAGGAAGAAACCGGGAAATCACCGGAAAGAACCACCGACCCACGAGAAGCTACTGGCAAGCTTTCTCACATATCCACATTCGCCGAATCCTAGATTCGAACTCACGCAGACAGAGGTGAGATGGCAGTGATCCGTAACGGACAGCGCTTTAGAACACTCGGCCACTCGGGGCCCCTGGAGTTAATGAAGTTTCTTTGATGATATATGGACATCAAGAACCTTCTGAAGAAGTCTTGTTAAAAATTTTGATAATAATCAATGTTGCACGTACGTATCATCAAAACGGAACTGTAGAATAAAAATATTACTGAAATCAGAACAGATCATAGGCTGTCCAAATAAATTATCGCTGACAGAACGTCAACTCAAGCATTTAAATGACGCCAAATGATCAAAGACCGGCGTACGACTTAATCTTTCTGCAGACGCCATTAAAGACGCAGTTAAGACTGGTGGTTATATTCTCAACTTCTTGCAGCTATACCAGCGTTGAAAGCCGCTGAAACCACATATGCACTTGGTGCTATTGGTTACTGTCTCTGGGACGGCATTACATAAATCAGCAGGTCAAAGACTAAATACTGGTATAGGTACTTACTGTGTTGCATACGCGATTGAACCATGTGGAATTATGTATTTTGATTCGTATGGGTTGGAGCAAACGAAGGATTTTTTAAAATATTTTGACGGACTTCGAAGCACTCCGATCTGGTATTCAGCATTACCAACACAGACAATAATTGATCCGCCAATATGTGACCGTGAAATTCTTGCTGTACTCGACACTGTGTAATCGTCAACGACTACGACTCTTAAAACGGTGCATTAGTATACCACCAGACGGAATAGCCATCCACCGTCTTTTTAAATGGGTCGTAGCGAATATACAATGGTAGATAATTTTGGAAGATCTGCTCAAAGTCTCAAATCTCATGGTGAATTATCTCAATATGAAATCCTTGATTATATCAAGGACGAGTTCGTTAATCTTTTGCGTCTCGTAGCTATGGGCCAAAGTAACATTATTATTTTCAGGATGAACAAGGACGACTAAAGACGAGTGACATTCTCTTGACAGATATCATTCTGCAAGTTCCAGATGCGACCGAATATAACTCAGCAGTATTTACTGAAAACGGTAGATGAATCAATTCTAACACTCATGGGAGAGATTGCTGGACACATCAAAAGAATTGAAGATATTATGTATGGCAATCTCAGTATGAACAGAAATACAATTATCAATAAGAGAGAACATAAAAAGACAATGATGGGCAGCAAAAATAAACGTAGACAGTAATAACAACACGATTAGAACTGAGATCAAAGATCATTTACTGTCCACCAGTTCTCTCAATATGGTTAATAATAAAATTACTGGTCTTGGAGAACCATAATCGAACGATAACCAGCAACGAAGAAATACGTCGACAATTGTAACATCCTGTCGATGTCCTCGTTAACGACAATCAGTGATGGATTGGCATCACTTAGATCTGAATTTTCTCCTCAAGTAAAAGTGTTTACAACACAAATAGAGTCATTAGTAAATTGTTTGGAAGTCAAACAATCGTCGACAATAAACTTTCTGACACTAAAAAGGTTACCGACAGTGTAGTATATACAGTAACGTCTGAATCAGCATTAAGGACAGCGATCGGTATCATATATTGCGCCGAGATTACCGCCATATGCAGGTTCTCAGTCACTCAGCATAACATTTGCACATCAGTTTCAAGGCATTCTTCAATTGAGACTACGTCTGCTATGTTAGTCATGTTGGATCGAAACGAAGAGGTAATATTTATAGTTCAACCCAAAGATAAAGGCCTCAGTGTCTTGTATTATTGGAGTCTTGAATTAGTCGCTAAACTACCACCTACTTAAATTATATAATGAACCAATCAATTCAAATTCAACGTTTCAGATACGAACAGGTGTGTTTGTTACAGATCCAATTGAAAAAATCATTTATGAGTAAACAGTACAACTATAATATACCGCAGACTTATCGCTGTTATCGACATAATTGTATATTCCGCATCTGCCGTAATCGCTTGAACAGAAAATAGGATCAGTATCAGCGTCATACATAATATAACCAGTGGTATGAATTGGTGTTGCAGTTATAACGGGTATTTATGGTATTCTTAATATCATCGCAAAAACAATCACATGTGTGTATACAACGTCTCTATCAGCGGAAACCTTTGATGAGGATTTTTTCTTTCTGGCTGACATTCTTTCTGAATGTCATTGCATGGGCACCCTTAATGAGGTTGAGAACTCACCACCGTTACTGTTTATTTTAGGGGGCTCCAGTTTTCAAATTTCACGAATAGACACTAACCTCTGATAAGTCACTAAATATAAATGCGAAATGAAATTTTAGAGATTCAGAAGGTTGTCTAGGATTCAATTTCATGCACACACCCCGGGGAGTGCAAAACAGCACCCATCACGTTGTTCGAAGTGGTTTGGAGGTGTAGGTATTCATTTCTCCTTCGGCTGGAACTTCCAATTATTAATGGAGAATTGCAATTCTCGCCCACATTCGACAAATTTGTCAGTCACAGGGTTGGAACACCAGACCCGATTATGAGAATTCATCTCGTTATCTCTGGACCACGGATCGTTCTTACGCATATATGTTTGAAATATTCTTATGAATGCACCAAAACAGAGTATACTGAACTAAATCACAATTATTGTATAAATGAGTTATCTATTATATATGATAAATTTATTTCAACTTCCAAACCCTGTATAAATCTGCCAGACATCATACGGAACTATCTTATCTGGAAATCTAAAGTGACTTACCTGGATTACACGTAGGGGGAGCGTGGCTTATTTTCCTAATTTATCAGTAACGAAGTCAAGTGGTGTAATATACAAGAGAGACGGACAGTCATTGTGTAACATTCTGACTTTGCCAGGGACAGATCCCCTCCCCCAACATAGTCAGGGAAGAAGGTGGACAAGAAATGTAGTGTGTGAGCCACAAATAAATAATAGCAGAAGTCGTACGCAGTAACAAGCGAAACTACTTTTTAATTTCTCTACCGACCAAAGCTTTGCTTGACAGAGTTACCTACCTTCATCTGGAGTGTTTTCGTGGACAACAGCAATTGAGTCAAAGTAGATTCAAGATTGGTGGACATAGTAGGAAGATACTGAAATGTCATTCGTTTATTTTATTTCTGCGATAACGTCGATTTGGTGATTTTTTGTGACGTGGTGTATTGAACACGTGTGAATATCAAAATATTTGCCACCTGCACTTATCGATGGGAATTCCTTTTTTTTCGTTCGTTTGCATGTTCACAGATACAACTGTTCTTGCGCGTTTATCATGGTTCAGTTTTTCCAAATTTGCAATTATGTGTAGTAAACCGCAAATTACTTAAATAATTATTATCGGATTTGAATCAATATAATCGATTTCAAGTCCGTCGTCGATTAGTCCGTAAAAAACACTCGCACACAAATTTGTGACAAAGTTATCATTTTGTAACAGTAAATCTGAGATAACTAGCATTATCAACAACACGGACTGGTTTTTTATTCGAAAGTTCCTTTTCACACCATCAAGAGATGCCTCATAATTTTTAACGATGGTATGCTTCAAAAATTAATTTTGCTCCAGTTATATAATAATACTATTTGTCTAAATTATAATTTAATGGTTAGCATGAAAATCAGGTTAGATAGACTTCGACGATTTTTATGGGAGATTCATTACCGACACCATTGTCGTTTTTTTTTATCACAATACCGTTTCAGCTCTCTATTATTTTACCACCTCATTCCTCACACTACTTCACTTCTCCTCTAACCCCCAACACCACATAGCAAACACGGCTTTGGTCCTAGACTCTCTCGACGCACACTTTGCATGTGATGTCCACATGACGCGGCTCTTGTGTGTTCAATATTTAGAATCATGCAAGATGTCAACGCTGCAAAGAATGACAAACAAGCAGCGAGAATTATTAATTTTCTTGAAGTTTTACGAACATACAAACAAAAATATATTTTAGAATAAAATTTTTTGCGGAAGTAGACGACAACTGGATTATCCGTGACAAACGTGATCCTGTACGATTACATCACACTGGAAATATTGTCACGTTAAATAAAAATTAAAAACCAGGAGTACTGATTTGAATTGATAGACTTTATTATGAACAAGCATATCTTGTGAAGGCAGTTGTTTATGAGATATATCCGCTGAATGATAAACCTAACGTCGATGATCTACTGATGAAAATGGGTTTCAAAGACGTTGCACTAGTAGTTTCATTACTTAACTCAGCAATCACACTTGGTAGTTTTGCAACCCATTCACTACGTCTTTTGTCTTTATGAACTGTATTAAGATATATTTCCTGCGCATACTGATATCCAAACAATCAACCAGCAAGTGTTTGATTAAATCGCTCAATCGTTCAATTGATCGCGATGATCGCAATGAATTGTGGTGTATCCTCGTTAGACGTTATGTTGTTGCATCATCGACGTTACTGCACCAAGAAATTCTTTACCAGGATCAATCTGTAGCAGCTGTGACCTTCTCAAGGGTCTTCACTCATAAATTCGTTCAAAAGCAGATCTAACTTCAGTTGCTGTTTTTGTTGATGGTGGTTCTACTTTATTATATTTACTTTCAACGTCAACTAGGGCTAACGCCTATTTGCATGTGCGTGATTGACGTCTACGTGATTTAATAGTATCAAGCGGTAAAAACAAAATATCTGTCTGATGTACTTCATTGGGAGCTCTGACATCAAAATGTGTGTACTGAATCTTTTTTGATGGTGTTAGATAAATTTGCCATATTGCCTGAGTAGTAGAAGAAAACCAGGTTTCTAGTGCAAACCCCTATTTTTACCCCTTTTCACTATCAGAACAAGTATAAACTACCCATCCTTTTTAACTAAAACTCTTACCCCACCCCTTTTTCAAAATGATAACCAGGTTTCTAGCGCAAATCCTATCTTTACCCCTTTTCACTATCAGAACAAGTATAAACTACCCACTCTTTTTAACTAAAACTCTTACCCCACACTTTTTTCAAAATGATAACCAGGTTTCTAGCGCAAACCCTATTTTTACCCCTTTTCACTATCAGAACAAGTATAAACTATCCACCCTTTTTAACTAAAACTCTTACCCCACCCCCTTTTTTCAAAATGATAACCAGGTTTCTAGCGCAAACCCTATTTTTACCCCTTTTCACTATCAGAACAAGTATAAACTACCCACCCTTTTTAACTAAAACTCTTACACCACACTTTTTTTCAAAATGATAACCAGGTTTCTAGCGCAAACCGTATTTTTATCCCTTTTCACTATCAGAACAAGTATAAACTACCCACCCTTTTTAACTAAAACTCTTACCCCACACTTTTTTCAAACTGATAACCAGGTTTCTAGCGCAAACCGTATTTTTATCCCTTTTCACTATCAGAACAAGTATAAACTACCCACCCTTTTTAACTAAAACTCTTACCCCACCCCTTTTTTCAAAATGATAACCAGGTTTCTAGCGCAAACCCTATTTTTACCCCTTTTCACTATCAGAACAAGTATAAACTACCCACCCTTTTTAACTAAAACTCTTACACCACACTTTTTTCGAAATGATAACCAGGTTTCTAGCGCAAACCCTATTTTTACCTATCAGAACAGGAAATACTGTAATGCGTGGAATGTTCCCGAACAAGGAAATAATATAATGCGCATGCGTGGAATGTTCTCGAACAAGGAAATACTGTAATGCGCATACGTGGAATGTTCTAGAATTTGACTAAACGCCACATATAAAAGGCAAGTCGCGCTTAATAAAGCAGTCTGGAGCAGGAGCTTGACCAGGTAACAACTATGCTGAGACCACGCAAAGACCCAAGCGGAAATTAAACTACGCATTTGTCAAAAAGTAAGTACATTATTATTAAGTTTAGATAAAATTTTACATTATATCGTACTTCTTTTGATAATCTTTTTCATACTTGCTAACCCTCATTGGTAAAATATCTGTTAACATATTGTCAATAATGCTAAACTCACGTATTAAATCGTTCATATCATATTTAACATCTCGCAAGTAAGATCGAATCTGATCAATTAGTGTTTTGTAAGTTATAATGGCTGTTCGACATCCATGCTGTTTTAGTAAAAGTCTTGGTTCAACTTTTTTACATGCTGCTGTAAGGGAAACACCAACACCTGATATGATTAACAAAAACGGATTTAATGATGCTCCGCTTGAAGTTATACCAGAGCTGGTCATTAACAATGGTAGATATGATATTATTCGAAGTATTTTGTTGTAATATTTGTAACATTTTTTCACGCACCAAAGTTTTTTATGATAATATTTGTAATATTGTATTAGTGCGTCCACATTCTGTCCTGGAATATCTTTTGAAATATAATTGAAATCAAGTATACTTCTTTTGATTAAAATATTAGTTTACATAGTTCCATGTTTGGTTAAGTAATAAATTGCGGTATTTCAGCTACAAATTCCAAACACCACCAATAATTGACCCTGACTAAATTTTCATCAGCTGGCATAAGAGTAAAATTTTCAGTCGTATCTTTTTCTATTACTACAGATACAACTCCAGAAAACTCATCAGTTGAATGACGCCATAGATATCTAGTAAATATTTTAAACCCCACATTGCTATACACTAACAATCTATACACACCAGAAACTTCTGCAGTGTGTCTGATAAGATTATTTTGCTGTGTCCATATACCAGATCCAGCATCAACAGTATACACAATATGTTTAATTTGCTTGTAAGGAATTTTAATCATACTCGTTTTCTCAACAAAACTAGTAATTCCACTAATAATATCATTGAGTTTTGTGTTCATATCATTGAGTTTTGTGTTAATATCATTGAGTTTTGTGTTAATATTAGCGAGTGTAATGTCAACATTTGATGGATTTCCAAAAAATTCATTTTTAAGTGTTTATGATTCTGCGAAAACTTAAAAACGTGTTCACGTGACGAAGAAATTTATTTTTGGGCGCGGTTATTTCATCATTGATTGGAATTTCTTTATCATCGACATATTTTTTGTTGCAGCATCAAAATCAGACTCTGGTGTCCTGAGGTCAGTAATGGCATTATTGTTCATGTTGAGAAATACGCGCATCATACCACCATGCACCTACAGCTTTTTTTATTCCTGATCATCAGCATATTTCTTCGTAGCAGCGTCATTATCTTCGATTGGGTTTTCAAGATATGAAATCTTGTTCTGGCTCATAGAAATATTTCCAGTAAATATATCACCATCTTTTTTAACATAATCATTAACTGATCTACCAGAATCTTGTATCTTACCTCGATTGTTAAAAGTAACGATATCAACAGCAACCGCAGTAGGATTTTGTACAAGTACATCTGACAGTTATACATTACTCGTCTTTAATCGTCCTTGTTTGTCCTGGAAAACGACGACTTCATTTTGATCTACACTTGCAACTTTTAGTAAAATTATTGATTTCATTTTTGAGCTGATCAAGAGTTGCATACTTAGATAAGTCACCTTGATAACTTTCTGTTGATAAATCTCCTGCTAATGTTCCAAACTTTGTATAGTAACTCATTATTTACTGTCCTACATAATATTATCAACATTAGTTTAATATTATATAAAATTATAACAACAATGGCAAAGTCGACAATACTAAACTTTGATACAGAGAGACTGGTGAAGCATAAACATAACAATGAACTTCCTGATTGTCATTGTCTTATTGTTGGGCGAACTGGATCAGGAAAAACAAATTTGCTTATGAACTTGCTTCTTGGTGATAATTTTAACTACGACAGAGTTTATATTTACACAATCAATCCACAGCAAGATAAGTAGGAGTTATTAAGCGAATATAATAACAAGCTTCGTGATGATCTTAAGGCTAGTGAAGATTTTTTTTAATAATTAGGCAGCCAGAAGACCTTATTCCAGTTAATCAACCTGATGCAGATGAACATAAGATAGTAGTCTTTGACAATATTCCGCTAAATAACATGGAGATGAATAAAATAAGATCGTATTTCTCACTGTCACGTAATAAACAGTGTAATTCTGTTTATCTCGCTCAAGGTTTTTATAATGTTGACAGATTTATTCGGCGAAATACTGGTTGTTTTATATTATTTCCAGGGCTGGACAATGTTGACGTTAGAAATATTGCGAACGAGCAATGTGGTGACCTGACAAAAGATAAATTTATTGAACTTTATCGAAATGCTACAAAGGATAAATACAACTTTTTCTTATTTGATAAACTTACAAATGATCCAACTAAAATGTTTCCATGTTGTATTAACAGTTACTTAGAGTAAAACGTGGTTTAGCTTTATAAAATTTATAATAATAATAATGGACAAACGAGCATAATATAGAAAAAAATATAGAAGATCAAAAAGACTTGCTCAATCTCAGGCATCACTTAAGCAAAAAGTACAGCAAGCACGACGTGGACAAGTAACTGCTACAGAAGCAACAGCTACAATTTTCAAACCAGTTACTGAAGCACTATTTGATAAACAACTTGAAACTAAACCACTATCAGAAGAAGAACTTAAACAACTACAAAAAAGGTTTGGTTGGATTTGTTAAAGAACAACAAGAAGCAGCTGCTGCAAAAATTGTAATGAATTCGATGATTTTTCAAAGAAAGAAAATATAAAAGATATTAATAATATAAGTAAGTCGACTGATGTAGAAAATCAAGCATTAATCGATAGATTAGATGCAATATTTAAGGACGGAGTTGCTGCTAAAGATGAATTAAACAGGGTTACAGAAATGGAGAATATGTATCCACTTTATGCTAGAATGAAACATAATATTATTGCTTTCATGTTTGGAAGAACAGCAGAAAATAGTAGAACAAAACTGTTTAGTAAGGGGTGGAGTTTTAAAAGGAAATTTACTACACTAGATAAAACTCGTGTAGAAAAAATATAGAAGAAAAACAGGAACAAGCGTCAGAATATTTATATCAACTATGGAAATAATAGGTAGATTAATGCTATTAATATCATCTAAAGAAGCTGGGAATGCTAGTGTTGAAATTGATAATGAAATCATTGATATACTTGATCATCTAAGATCGAGCGGATTATTAACATCTGATGAATATAAAACTTTACACAGCGACTTAATTTTGTAAAATGATTTAATATAAAAAATGTCAAAAAGATTATTTTTAGACTCTGGTGAGTCTGCGAAAGATAGCGAAATTTTTCAGTAAATTATATTCCTCCTAAACAACTAGATCCTGCAAAACAATATGAGATTGGATTAATTTTTTGTACTTGTTGTACTTGTTGCTATGACTAATGTGAAAACTGATGTTAATGATGAAATTTAGTTTACTACGATTACAACATCTTCAATACCTACAACAAAAAATTAAAAATTCTACAAGGAGCTTAAAATATTACTGATCTAAACAGGACAATCAAAGAGCTCATAACAAAAACTGGCGGTGTGGCTGATAATTTTGAGTTGGCAACGAATTATAACACATTGCGAGCTAGGATAACTTTGAAAAATATATTAATCGGTCTTGAACCGAGAGAAAAAAGTATTGCACAAGTGTTAGGATTTACTAAAAAAAAAAGGATACACTGGTCTTGATCAGGCTATTACATATGACAGTGAACTGCCAGTAAATATAATAGAAGTAAATACAATATTAGTAAATTGCTCTATTGCTTCTGGCTCTTACACATCAAAAGGTAGCAAGGGTCAAACGATTTACAGTTTCTCACCAAAAATTCCGCCAGGTTCTCTCATGCAAATAACTCCACTACATATTATCTATTATCCTTAAATGTTGAAAATCAAATATCAAGTATAATAATGCAGTTGACAGATCAATCTGGAAAACAGTTGCATTTTAATAATGAAGTTGTGACTTATTATTGACATCTACGCGAGCAACAGTAAACAATAAAAATTATATACAACAAAATGAAAAAATATCGAAGAAAAATAGTAGGAGAATTTTTTTGAAATATATTTACTAAAGTTATTGAAAATAATTCCAGGTATAGCGCGTAAAGTTGCACCAATTGCTCTTGACGCAAGTAAAGCTTTTGCAACTGGGGCTGCATCTGCTGCTGGGACTGCGGTAAGACAAAAAATAGCTGATAAAATAAAAGGAGATCCACCGACTGCATCTGAAAAAAACAAGCTATCTCAGAAATTGCTCCAACAAAAGAAACTCAACGAGCTATGATAACAACAAAAAAACTATTATCACCAAAAGGCGAGCAGATCATACAAAAATTAATATCTAAAGTAACAGTGCCGCAATAAAATTTTATATAATCTAATAATAAAAAATGTCTGTTAAAAATTATCTCGAGTTAACAGACACTCATGACATCAACAACGCTGTGACAGAATTTGAGTATGTTGAATATCTCGATGAGAATTCTAATGAACCAAATAAAGCTGGTATCAGAACATTTAATACCAGAGACGAAGACGTATTTCTACTGCCACATAAGGCTTTGTTTGAAGTTTGTGGTCAGATTATGACAGTAGCCAATCCACCTGCTGCAATTGCAGTTGGAGCAGAAGTAGCTCTTATAAATAACGGCTGGTGTTTATTCAAAAGGGCTAGATATCAACTGGCCAATCAAACTATAGAAGATATTTCAAGTCATCTACAAGTTGCAAATGCAATTTTAAATATTATTTCGTTTTCAGATGATTACTCGAGATCAACTGCAACGAATATTTTGTGGTTTTAAAATACTGGACGGGGTATAGCTGAATCAACCGATTTTTTAAAGAGAGGCGCTATAGTACACGGAGCTAATGCAGATGAAAATGCTGGAATTGTTAGAAATTTTCTTATTGCTAATGCTGCTGCTCTAGATATTGCCGCACCAGGTGCAGCTGCTAATGCAGACGCTACAAGATTTTCTCTTATGGCAGCTTTTAATAATCTTAATATAACACCACCAGCTGCAGATGCAAACGGTACTGCAAAGTTAAATTTGCTTCTTAACACACTTGTAAAAAATCAACGTTATAACGAAGGTTTTGCTAGGCGAAGAGAACTTGCAGCAGGATCATGTCAGATTACAATGATGCTTTCACTAAGTATGATTTTCGTCTTTTGTCGCGATCATGATAAAGTATTTCGCGGAGTAAAACATACTCTTATTTTAGATCGAGCAGAACAAAACGATTGCTTGTTTAGATCTGGAGGGGTTGATGTACAGTTTATCATAAACAAACTTGCTCTGTGGATGCCACGTATAACACCGTCGATCACTAAAATGTCAGAATTAAATAGCACACTTGAGAAGCATACAAACAGAATTTATTTTAAGCAGCATAAAATATATCAGACAGCGGTTCCAAATACTACCGACTACACGTGGCGGGTCACAACAACATCAAGCGAACAACTGTCGAGATAAATATTTGTCGTATTTCAACAGCACGCCCGACGAGGTAACCAACAACAAAATAATGTAATATTTGACCACGCTGATGTCAGACGAATATACGCTAGACTAAATTCGAAGCAATATCCAGAACGGCTATAGAATGCAATTTTTCAGATACCGCTAATAAAAATAGTACTCGACCGTACACGTACCTACTTGACGCAATGCAAAAATATCAAGATGTTAAAGATGGATCTCAAATATCAGTAGAAGAATTTCGCACACATTATCCTATATTTCATTTTGATGTTAGTAAACATAGCGAGCGAGCTGTAGACAGCACAGCTGATATTGAAATTACTTGGACACTCGGAGCGGTTCCAGTAGCGCCGTTATATGTATACGCATTAGTGATCAGTGAGATTTATTACGATAGATTCTGTTGGAGGTAAAATGACAGTTCAAGTTTAATCTACAGTTGTTACATAAAATGACAAAATATATTGTAAAAGAAGTATATTTGACTGATGGCAAGTTAAAAAATTAGCAGCTGCTGTTGCAAAGCGAGAAGAGGTATCATTAAAAATCAACCCTAATATTTCTGATGGTATTTTAATAAAATTAATGCTGACAAAAAAATCAAATAAACAAGTAAATTCGTAAAAAACCCTTTTATTTTAAATTTAAGTGCTGCATAAATAACAGCGCTGGTAAAAGAAGGTGGTTTTCTTGGTCCGGCATTATCAGTATTAGCTGCAAAAATTTTACCGGTCTTACGTACATTAGGATTAGCAGCAGCAACGGGAGCAATATCTGGCGCAACGAAAAAAGCAGTTGAGGGTAATGGTATCATTCGAGGAAGTGGAATAAAAAAAATTGTGAAGTCAATAGCATACATTTTATGTAATTGATATATTATAATGTCACAACGAAACACAAAATTGTCAGAAAAAAGAAAACAACAAAATCGCCAAAAAAGAAAACAAAACGCAAACAAGGAAAACAAGGAGGAATTATTCCGTTCGCTCCAATTTTGGTGGGACTAGCGGGAAGTGTGCTACCAAATCTTCTAGGAATCGGACGTGGTCTAACATTACCAGGAACACGACCACCCCGATAAGTAATTTTGATATAATTGATAAGTTAAATGCAGTTCCTGGATTTCACGGAGTTTATTCTAAAAATGAACTCGCAGCAATAGAAACGCCAATAGCTGTAGGTTCATGTGTGATAAATATACAAGACTTCAATGACGGATCCGGCACGCATTGGGTAGTAATTTATAATAATAATAATTATTTTGACTCGTTTGGACTTCCTCCAAGCTATGTAATAAAAAAATATATGAAAAAACATAAAAAATATATTATTCGTCAAATCAACTCCAACCTGTTGGAACTTCTGCTTGCGGATATTATTTTATTATGTTTATCCGACAGATGTTTCAGAAAAATCTTAATTTGTTAAAGTTTATTTTACAGTTTGACAAGCAACCTTCTCACGCTAATAATGAGATTGCAATTAATTTTATCAAAACTTACAAATATAATAATGTTAACATATTGTCTCAAGTGTAGAACTCAAACAGAAAATATTAATGAAACAACAGAAAAAAACGAAAAATAATAGAATGATGTTAAAAAGTATTTGTGCAATCTGTGGAAAAAGAAAAAATATGTTTTTAAAGAAAAAGCCACTGAGAGCTGGTTGTTCTGATATCGTCAGGGAGGTTATTTTAATAGACGACTAAAAATATAGAATGATATGCAACTACGATTCTGACAGATATTTGTGTCTTGAGCAAAATAAAATTGTCGCATACTGTCAATGTTGTAACAACAGAGAAATAATAGGTACAAGTATAGATATACACAAAATTATTGGTAAATTACCAAAACCAAAAGGCGGTTGGACTTTGCCAGGTCATCGGTATACTGGACCTTACAATCCGCTAGATCAGCAACTAGATGAAAACGATAATCCGTTGCCAGGACAAGAGCCCTATAATCAAGTTGATGCAACAGCGATGCGTCATGATATCTGTTATCGTGATCATGAAAACTCGAAAGCAGATTGTGATAAAGTAATGTTAGACGAATTACGTGATATGGAGCCAACAAACATGAGAGAACGCTTTGATAGAAGATTTGTTCAGGGAATGATTGGAGCGAAATACAAATTAGGACTTGGAAAAAAAATATAAGATGATCTTGCAGTCGAACTGCTTAGACCTAAAAAAAAGTTTTCGAGACGTAAAGTTGTTGCTAATGCCGTATATGATATATGGACAATAAATTTGGTGGATGTGTTAAATCTGGCTCAGTTTAACGATAACAAAAAGTATTTGTTTAACGTTATAGACGTTTTTAGTAAATGCGCTTTCAGTGTACCTGTTTCGGATAACACAGGGACTTCAATGACTGATGCGCTAAAATAAATAATAACGAGTACAAAAAGAAAACCGAATAAAATCTGGACTGATCATGAAGCTGAGTTTTTTACCAAAAAGTTTGAGCAGTTTTTAGGACAAAATAATATGTTACAGGGAGCAAAGGTAAAAGCTTGAAAGATTTAATCCTACGCTACACGAAAAAGTACACATACATATGACAGCTAAAAGCACCAACAGATACATCGATGAACTTTCTCAAATCGTAGGCGAATATAATAACACGAAACATCGAACTACTAAACTATTGCAAATCGATGCTATTAAAAATCCGATATTAGCAAATGAAAACATGTACCGCAGACATAAATTTAATGTTGGTTATAAAGTTAGAATTTCTTTGACAAAAAAAGGTATTTGAAAAAGGATTTACTCCAAACTGGAGCGAAGAAGTATTTGTGGTTGATAAAGTACTCTTAACAATACCTGTAACATACGCGTTAAAAGATATGGCAGAGGAACCGATCGTAGGTAGTTTTTACGAACAAGAACTAGAGAAAACTGAGCAGGATGTTTTCGTTATCGAAAAAAGTGATTAGGAAAAAAGGTAATAAAAGTTTAGTCAAGTGGCGTGGGTATAGTGATAAATTTAACAGTTGGATTCCAACCAAACAAATTATAAAATAATGTTATTATAAATTTCCTCGTACTTTTGTTTGACAGATTTACATTTTATAGGTTTACAAAACGATATTAGATATTGTCTGCTATCGTCAGAGATCGTCATCAGATTAAAAATCTTGACAAATATGAAATCAAATTTGATATTTTTATGTTGGCCTGGAATTCTGATGTTTAAGAAAGCTCTGATTAGTTGCCAAAATATTTGATGTTCGGCAACGGTAAAATTAAATTTTATAATTTTTTTAGCAATGTGATACTTGGCATTATATCGTTCAGTTGTTGGTCTGCTGTAATTAGATCTATCAACAACGGTGACTATTTTATCGTCATCAGATTCGTCGTTATACAAAATATCATCTGCGCTATAACTAACAGATTTGTCTATAAAATTATTGTTATTAATTGTAATATTGTCTGTGATTTTATTGCTGACGACCTTATCGCTGGCAGCATTATCACTAGTATCTTCTTCGTATAGTTGAGCGAGTCGTTTCATCAAGTTCATATTATAATATACTTTTGTCTAATTTGTTGTTATAAGATGACTGACGAGGTAAAATATCACCAAAAAGTTAATATATTAAATTACAACGAACTAGCCGAAGCGGTAAGAAAATGCTTGTCAGGTTGCAGTGTATATTCCGTTGACGTTATTGTAATGCAAGGTGATTCTCATAAAATATTACTAACAGCAGCAGAAAAATAAAATAATGTAAGTGCAGTAACAACGCTAAAATTTAATCGCAATGATGTTATAGCATTTGCTTATCATTGCTTGACTAAAACCGAGCTATCAAATATTTTTAATCATCACATCTAAAAACAATCCTAACATCGTATTCTCTTGAAGAAGCTGATTTTGTTATTTTATCAGCTACAAATTTTACTGAACTGGGATTTATCTTATTATACTTTGCCGCAGCTGAAATCGATTTAAATTTGATCTCCTCGTCAGTTTTGAGGTTTAACGAAACAACAGGTTTTGCTGGACATCTAAAATTTATACCACCACCTAGTCATTTTTTCACATTTTCCTGCTGGGTGACTAGTTCTAGATTTTCCAATCGATTGTCTATTTTTACGTTATTGATGTGATTAATAACCAGACCATCGGGTATATATCCATTAAATACCTCGTAAACAAACCTATGACCATAATAATTAACTTGATCGGTTAGTGTTCCTCTAATAATTACCCTGATATATCCCATATTGCTCATAGTACTAAGAACTTTTTTAGTTTTTCTGTTTCTAATAATTCCGCAATCGTTAGCCTCGTACAAATCAAAGACTGGGTGCGGCTGAAACTCGTTTTGTAAAGATAAGTTTTCAATATTATCATCAGTGACTTTACTGTTCACATGATATACACGCTGTCCCTCTGGAATGTCATCGCAGAATAAAGTGTAAATAAAATCTTTTTTAAGCATTGTAATCCTCTTGGTATTATCTCCCTTTACAGTAATCTTATAACCCGCTGACGTTGCTTTGCCAACAGATATTCCAGTTTTGATGTTAATAACCGAACCAAGTTCATTTCCAGCGTATACTTTGGGTGAACATGATATATCTCTTGCTAATATGCGCTTGTCGGATTTGCTGTCATTATATTATTACATTTTTTTTCTCTAATTGTTTTTTCAACCCTGGTGCATGCGCTGTTATCGATCGAACAATCAAATAGATATTACACTGTAGTATAGCAATGTTGAAATTGCGTGATATAGCCAAGAAGAGCCTTATGGGAGAACCTGATAAAATAGCGACTGCTTTTGCAGGTTTTGACAATAGTTATAAATTTGATAATCAAAATGTTTTAGTAAATTTTACTGCAACAAATCTTTACCACCTGCTACAGACAACTTAAAACCTTAAGCTTGAAAAACACAAAAGTATACGATTATTAGTGCAATATCATGCTATATTTTTAAAGCAACTTGTGACGAAAGAATCAACTGACAAGGAAATAACAGATCCTTATATTAACGCAAAATCAAGACGTGTTTTGCTTGGGACTGATCTTTTATCACTAACTGATGAGATACACCAAGAAATTTGGAAAAAGATAGAGGAAATTACCGAATTAGGTTCGGGTTGGAAGTTTGAAATGATCAAAGAAATTTTGTTTCACACAATGAAATATGACGCATTATGCGGTAGTTCGTATATTGACCTGCCACCAAAACTAAAAAATAAAAAATGTTGAATAAACGTAAAAAAGTCGATAACAAATGTTTCCAATGGGCTGTTCTTTCCGCGCTATTTCCCGATGAAAGAGACGCTGGTCGTGTTGAGAAGTATATTAGTCACGTGTCAAGATTAAATGTTAAAGATATTGACTTTCTAGTGGCAGAAAATCAGATACCAAAGTTTGAAAAGCAAAATAATATTTCGATTAACGTTTTCGGACTTAATGAAAAAGAACGAGATATATTTCAGAAAAAGCTTCGCAATCGACTATAAATTTACCGTTTTATAAAAATCATTACGTTTGGATTAAAAACTTTAATGGACTAGTTGGTAGACAGTATAATAAGGATAAGAACAAAAAATTCTTTTGTTATCGCTGCTTGCACGGTTGTACTAACAATGAAATATTACAAAAGCATTTGCAGGAGTGATGTACAAAGAATAACAATACCATCTAAAGAAGATAATGTGTTACAGTTTGTCCATTATAATCAAAAAACTAAAAATTCTTTTCGTCATATACGCTAATTTCGAATGCCTACTTCAACCTGTACTTGGCGTAGAAAATGATCCTAAAAAATCGAGTACAATGAAAACTCATAATCATGTTTCGTGCGGAGTAGCGTACAAGGTAGTTTGTTGTACTGATTCGAGATTATCTAAGACAATCAGATTATATCGTGGTAAAAATCCAGCTGTCTGGCTTCTCAAGCAATTGATCAGTGAAGTTGATAATATAGCTTATCGTTTGAAAAGAGTAACTCCAATGATACAATTAACACCTCAACAAGAATCTGATTACGAGCAAGCAGAAATTTGTTATATCGGTGAAAAAGCTTTTGACGCTGACAATGTCAGGGACAAGAAAGTACATGATCATTTTCATTTGACCGGACAGTACCTTGGAGCGGCTCATGATCAATGTAATTTAAAATTTCATGCTCCAGATTTTATTTCAGTTATTCTTCACAACTTTCGAGGATATGATAGCCACATTATCGTAGAAGCTTTTGGTAATCCTGACGTAAAAGCTCGTCTAAAACTCGATAACGTCATCAAATGCATTCCAAATAATTTTGAAAAGTACATGTCAGTTACGCTAGGTAAATTGCGTTTTAATGACAGCATGCAATTTATGCCAGCATCGTTAGATGAGCTAGTGAAAGGTTGAAATAAATTTAATAACCTAAGAGACTGTTTTGGAGAAAAATTTAATCTACTAGCTAAAAAAGGGAGTATTTCCATACGAATATCTCGACGATTGGAGTAAATTTGATGAAACATCTTTACCTGACAAAGACAAATTTTACTCGCAACTTAACAATGAAAATATAACCGATGACGAGTACAAGTATGCATAAGATATCTGGAAATAATTTGATTGTGAGACGTTTAGTGATTATCATGATTTGTATTTGAAAACTGACGTGTTATTATTAGCAGATGTTTTGAAAGTTTTCGAGAAGTGAGTTATGACAATTACGTACTAGATCCTTGCTGGTATTATTCTGCCCTTGGGCTGTCATGGGATGCTCTGCTAACGTTTAGTAAGGTAAGGTTGGAATTACTGACTGACGTTGATATGTTCAATTTTATTGGAAAAGGTATTAGAGGCGATATTAGCGTGATAACGAAGAAATATGCTGAAGCAAACAACAAATACTTAAAAGAGTATAATCCTGAGCTTCCCTCGAAGTATATAGTTTATCTATATTGTAACAACTTGTACGGGGGTTCGTGGCAAAACCAGTGCCTTTTGGTGGATTTCATTGGATCACAGCTGATAGATTTCTATCGGAAACAGAGAAAAAATACCTGACGATGTTTCGTATTTCGTTGAAGCTGATCTCGATTATCCAACTTGGCTACACAAAGTGCATAACGATTATCTTTTCTGCGCGGATTTCGATGGTCATAGATTATAGTTTATTATCAGAAGAACAACAAGCGTTAGCATCACCAAGACAACATTCTATGGTCAGGAAACTAGTACCAAATTTGCTTAATAAACGTAATTATATTTTGCATTACAAAGTTTTAAAACAGTCAATGCTGGTCTTGTGTTAAAAAAAGTTCATCATGTACTAAAATTTAATCAGTCGCCGTGAATTAGAGGTTACATTAACTTGAACACTTCAAGAAGAGCTGCAACAAAAACTGATTTTGAGAAAAACTTCTTTAAACTGATGAACAATGCTGTTTTTGGTAAGACGATGGAGAATATTAAAAAACGCGAAAATATCGAACTAGTTAATGATATCAATCGCAGAAACAAACTTGTGTCAGATGATGATTTTGTGAGTATGAAAATTTTTAATGAGAATTTTGTTGCGATACAAAGAAGAAAAACAAATCTAAAACTAAACAAGCCGATCTACGTTGGAGCTTCAGTGTTAGATTTATTGGCTGATGTACGATTTTCATTATAATTTTAATAAAAATCAATGGCCGGCCAGTTGTTGTTGTTGTTGTTGTTGTTGTTGTTGTAGGGTATAACGCCATTTTTCAGCACAAGATAGGCTATACATGGCGGCCAGTATTAATGGTGGAGGAAGAACCCTAGAAAACCCCGGGAAGAACCACCGACCCACGAGAAGCTACTGGCAGGCTTTCTCACTTACCCACGTTAGCCGAGTCTGGACTCGAACTCACGCAGACAGAGGTGAGATGGCAGTGATCCGTAACGGTCAGCGCTTTAGACCACTCGGCCACTCGGGGCCCCAAAGTCCGGCCAGTAGATCATTGTTTACTGATACTGGTTCGCTCGTATATGAAATTGAATGTGAGGACATCTATCATGACATGTATGATAATCGACATCTGTTTGATCTTCCTGATTACCCACGTGACAGTAAATTTCATGACGACACAAACAAAAAGGTTATTGGTAAGTTCAAAGATGAAATGAACTCGAGCGCTATCAAATACTTTATCGGATTACGCAGCAAAATGTATGCCGTATTATTAGACAATAATAAAACAACGAAAAAAGCGAAAGGTCTGCCTCGTGATTTTGTTAAAAAGTTTATGAAATTTGATGACTATAAGTATGCGCTTGATGGCGGTGTTAGTTTTATGAGAGCTATGACAATTCGGACTAATCATCATAAGCTCGAAACAGATGTCATTATCAAACGTGGATTGTGTAATTTTGATGACAAACGTTATTGCAAAAATGGGGTAGATACACTTGCACTTGGGTATTGTCATGATAACAGATCTATACTTGACATTACTGATTGAAATTTTATCTAAATTTAAGAAATAATGTTTGAAAATTTGACAGTGACAAATAGCTACAATAGCAAGATCAAACATCTAATGATAGATGGCAAACAATTGACAGTTGAAATTAATAATGAAACATCAGGTATATGTTTTAGTGGAACACGTGACAAGCTAAAACGTTCACTTATCAGATCTGATAACCGCTATTATTTCAATTATCTCGAACAATTGTTTCAACAGTTGCTAGCGGAATTTAAAAACTTTCACAGTCCGATTAGCCAGCAAAAATATACTAAACTTACAATTGATCTCGATCGGTCAAAAATATATTTTATGGACAAAGCATATTCTCTAAACAAACCACAAATAAAAGATTTGTTCGAATGTCGTCGTTGTGTGAGTGGAAAAGTAAAGTTTAGGCTCTATCATCGTGATAATGAAACATTTCTAATATCAACAATTGAAACATTAGTCATTGGTAATGAGGTATAAAATAATATCACTTACCTTCCTCGCTATGTGAATGTCAGTATAGCTCTTACCTGGTCCAGCTCCTGCCCCAGACTGATTTATTAAGCGGGACTTGCCTTTTATATGTGACGTTTAGTCAAGTTCGAGAACATTCCACGCATGCGCATTACAGTATTTTTTTGTTCGAGAACATTCACGCATTACAGTATTTCCTGTTCTGATAGGTAAAAATAGGGTTTGCGCTAGAAACCTGGTTATCATTTTGAAAAAAGGGGGTGGGGTAAGAGTTGTAGTTAAAAAGGATGGGTAATTTATACTTGTTCTGATAGTGAAAAGGGGTAAAAATTGGGTTTGCGCTAGAAACGTGGTTTCCTTCTACTACTGCCTGTAGTGATAACCAATTTGCAGCAACAAAACGTGTGATATTTGCTGCATCAGCAACTTTATTAATTGATGCTCTACCCCTACAGTATCATCTTAGGCTATAATAAATCAATTCCATTATAATATTCATCAATACCGTCCCCTAGCACTAGTGTACCTTTCATAGCAGATCTTACCAGCCAATTAGCTCAGTGATTCTCTGAGAGATTTACTTTTTTTTTTTTACACATAATACCATTTCAGCTCTGTTATTTTACCACCGCATTCTACACACTACTGCACTTAACGTGGGTATAAATTTCATATCTGCAATATATCGTTATTGATCTGGATTCTTAAACGTGTCATAATGATCGTGGCAGGCTTGATTAATCGCATTTATTGGATATTCTCCAGGTCTTGGTTGGTCTTGTTCGTCAAGTCGGATAACAAGTGGGGGTTCAGGGACCACAATAATTATATTCAGGTAGATGGTTTTTTTCTCCTGGGAATTTTGCTTATGTAGTCCCTGGTAATTTCCCCAGTGAAGCAGCTATATCACCACCTGTTTTCGTAAGAGACTCAATAAATCTCTATTTGCTTGTACCACATTTTACACACTAGTCAGGTAAGCGTACACTTTTAAATTTTTGTTATTTCTGTTGTTAATCCACTGATGGGGTGGGTGTTCTAACACATCAAAGTCCATATTATTTATTATATTTCTTTAACATGGATCTCAATGATTTCTCAGCGACACGAAAGCAAGAGCCAATCAAGCATCATGCAACAGCGCTACCAAATTCTATCAGAGCAATTATCATATATCTGTCTGGGTCTGGTAAGATGTAACTGTTGCTTAATCCGATAATGAGATGGCTCAAATGTGATAAGTTGTATTTAGATGCACCCTCATCAGATGATCAGGAATGCTACGATGTGCTTAAAGATTTAAATGAAGAAGCGAAGTCGTCGGATGAAGACGATGATAATATTGATTTTATCACTGATGCTGATTAAGCCCCATCTGTAAATGACATCGATGGATGTATGATAATCCCTTAGTATACAATGATGTAATGCTGGACAAACAATCAAATCCAGCCAGAACATTTTCCAGAGGCAGACACAAAAACACCGATATTATATATGTTACTAGGCGATATACACAATTACCTAAATTGATCAGAGATAACTGCAATCTCCTTGTTGTCTTTAATAGAGTCGATACACATAATCTGCGAAATATCCATGAGACATGGTGTTCAGGAGACACATATATGATTCAATTCTGAATCTTCTATTCAAAAGCGCAAGCTAGCCTACACAGATTTATCACGATAAATTTACATGGTCGTCGGTCGCGATATCGTATAGGTCTCGATACAATTTTTGGTTGAGAGACACAGCAGCAGGGAGGGCTACGACAAACATTGAGTGTCCTAGCATGTAAACGAGCACACATAAAAAACGAAAACACAATCGTCAAAAGATAAAATAACAAAATGAGCTAACCCATTTGGAGAAGTCTCGATCGTTTAAAAGCTTCGGTTTGACGTTATTGACCTTGTATTTTTTTTGTAGGAAGCTTTATTTTTGTGAAATAATCCCTCTAAGAAGTTGTAGAATTCGCCCTCCCTGTTGCTGTATAAGTAACTAGCAAGTGAAGATCCAACGTTTACGTAAAGCAGAAATTATAGTACTAGTTACTAATACTTAGTTATACAGCTTTATTAGTGACCTTATACGAAATTTAACAGGTCAGCGTAAAATTCTGATTCTCTTATACAGCCACAAGCAAAGTAAATAAAAAATTTGTCTCACCGAATATCTGTTTCACTTGGCTGGAAGCAATGTCGTTTCTGTTCAGAAAAAAATTACAACAAAACATTAGCAGTACGATTACTTGATTTGAATGTATTGATAAAGTTGATTTTTATTTGTTTGTCCGCTATTCCTGTCGGTTAAGATATTTGAAGAGTTATGTTGCCATTGTAAACAATGAAATTGAGAAAAATCATTAAAGCAAGTCTAAAATAGTTAATTGTTTTCTTGCTTTTTTTTTTTCTTCAAAAAAAAATGGTAATGAAAATCTCACTCTCAACGAAGATGTTTAAATTCTTTCTTTCAGTTGAAGGAAATTTTAGGATATGACTTGACACCGAAATTATACACAAGCAGTGCCTCTTTGCAGACAAGTGACAAAAGTTTATTTCTACACTTGTCTTACTCAATGTATTTGCATGTAATTCTGTACCGAATAAACTACCCTTTTTTCGCCGACATTAAAACTTGTACAGAAGCATGGTTGTTTGGTCTATTATCTCAACTTTTTATATCGATATAGGTAAAAACAACTGAGCGCGCATTTTTAAAAATTTCTACATACAAGTTGAGAGTTTGTTTCTAAAATGACATTTGATTATAAAGATGTGCCAAAGATAGGATTTTGTGTGTGACAAGAAAACACTACACTAATAAAAACTGAAACGAATTACATTGTAACTAAATAAATAAATTTTATCGTGCGCTTATCTTTTCTAGATTTTGACATATACCAAACATAAAAATATTCATAAATGAATTTCCGAAAGGCCCAGGTGGTAAAATCTGAGAATAAAATTTTTTTCAAGGATTTGTTTGTATGTACTACTACTATTTTCTTCAGTAATTTAGGCGACCGGCCCATACTACACAATACGATGCTAGTAAATATAACGTGCGCCGTGATGTAAAGAAGTTATATATACATAATGACCTTTGACCTATAATAGATGCATAATATTATAAAGATGTTACTACCTCTGAGTATATTACTCACCATTCGTTTTAGTAATCCATAATTGTCTAAGACGAAAAACCAAAATAATATAGTAAAATTTATTATAATTAAAATATTACTTTGACTCACGAGGAATGCTAATTTTTCTACAGACGGATAGAGATAATATTTCTTTCTTAAATGGTCATAAGCTGGACAAACACAAACAAAATGGAATTCATATTCTACCAAATAAATATTATTTTCAGGCATAATTCACAATACCTATAATTTCTCTTAGTTATGTTATGCCAACCCGTCTTTAATTTCAATGAATGTGGTAAGCACTTAAAATATAACAAGGAACTTGTAAAGAAAATACGATAATCCACAAAATCAGTATCTTTCCAGTTTTAATTCAGTTTGATACATGCTATATAACGCACATTTATTTGAATTGTTAATATCGCTTTGCCAATTTCGGAATGTCGAATAATTAATACTTTGCAAAAATAGTAAGAAAAAAATTGTTTTTCTTCTCCAACATCTTGATCTAGCCAGACATACCCAAAACCAAAATGAAATAACATGTCTTTCACTTTGGTAGCCCAGGTGACACGCTTAGTTTCATCTATTCTTATGAACATTGGTATATCTAGCGAGTTGAAGATGTTCTTAGAACCGTCAACTAGTGTTTAATACATCTTAGAAAAAAAGGAGGTACAAAAGTAGTATATGGGGGTGATTTAGCGAAGATAGGATAGTAGTGTTAATATAGGCGGGTTTCCACTTTATCGACAATGGGAATTTAACATGGGTGTGGCACCTGGGGGTCAATGGGAACTGAACACTGGTGACGTCATGGGGTTTAAAGTGTCGAAACTAATATGAAATGCATTTATAGGGACAAAGGTTGATAGGGACAAATATACAGAAACAAATACACAATCAAACAAAGAAGTAAACAAACAGAGAAAAAAGATCAGAGATGTTCCAAAGAAAGATTCACATATATAATAGAGATTGCAATATCGACAAGGGAAATGTATAGGGTTACAAAGTTGGCAGAGTGAGGGACAAACATAAGAGACATACCCAGGCATAGACAAATAACTATACCATACAAAATATTAAAGGAGTAAATCTCTTCTAGGAAATGGAGTGGCCCTAAAAAAAAGGCCTTTGCGTTTCTTATTATTTCTATAATTCCTACTCCTACACCGACATCTAATTTTCTCCAGGATATTTGTCTTCCAACGATATGTGTTAGCGTAGAATGTAACAAAGATGAAATTTCACAAAATAGACTGTCCTTACACCACAAAAGTGCCATAGCATTTTTTTTTTGTGGTGTAAGAGATAGTCTATTTTGTGAGATTTTATCTCAATCTCTCACATTTTAAGCTAAAACAGGGCGTTTGGAGTGTGTGCGTGTGTGTATGTGAGTAGATATGTCTATATTGTTTGTCCATATAAACCCTTGTCGCTATCAAATTCATTTCACCTACCTTCAGTAACACATATTCATGTAAGCTATTTGCAACATTGTAAATTTAGCCGCCCGATTGAGGTCAGCCACTTTCAACATTGTTGACGATTGTTAACTACTGTCCAGTACTGTTACGCCATTTGAGTTTAGAAATTTGGGATGGGGTTTTCCATAGGACTCTCTAGAGGTTGTAGCTATAAATACATACTAGGGAATTGAAATAGGATTGTCACACAAGTCGAGGCAATAAATATAAACTGGGATTTTCATATGATTTTACCATAAATTATAGCGAAGAAAACGAGGCTTTTCCAACGGAATTTCCTACAATTTATGACTATAAATATATACTAGGGATTTTAATGGACGTTCTTACAAGTTGCGACTATAAAAAGACTTGCATTTTTCCACAGTATATTTGGTGGTATAATAGGTAGTCTATTTTGTTATATGTTATCTCATTCTCTTACATTTTATGCTAACACAGGGTGTTAGGACAGTATGATATAACGGATGGTATAACTGGTGTAATAGATAGTAATTGCGGTGTAAGAGTAAGATATTTTGTGAGATTTCATCTCCTTTTCTTACCTTCTAAGAGAATACATGTCATTTAGATAGTGAGAACCATATGTTGCAAGCATAGTGGTGTGATGAATATTTTTGTGGTGTACATGATCGTCTTTTTGTGAGATTTCATCTTCGTTTACATTTTGAGATTTAAGAAATAATTTTGGAACAGTGTGTTTGGGTGGTGTTAAATGGTTTAATTGGTGTGATGGATAGTAATTTTTGTGGTGTAAGGGATAGTCTATTTGTGAAATTTCATTTGCTTACATTCTTAGCTAACACATAAAGGTAGAGTGTGTGCGTGTGCTTGTGTGTGTATTGGTCTTTGTCCTTATAAGACTTCTTTATCCCTAATAAATTCATTTCACCTACCTACTTACTTACCAACAGTAGCTCGTATTTAGGTTAACCACTTGCAACACTTGCTATTTTTCCCCTTTTGTCCAGTACAGTGACGTCATTGAAGCTAGAAATTTTGTGGCTAAAAATATAGACTTTGGTTTTTACAGAGGAATTTCCACATTTAGCTATAAATAGATACTTGGGTTTTTGAAAAGGAGAGTCATACATGTTGAGGCTATAAATACATACTGGGTTTTCCGTATGATTTCTCACAAGTTCTTGCTAAAACAGATAGAAAAACGAGGAAAAGAAGAAAAATGTCATGGACAAAACGGAGTTGGAGGAGAAGAAGGAATTACTTAAATTAGAAGAAACCCAAAGGCTATTTTCAGGAACACTCCATTGCCTCGAAAAGATTTATACCATTACCAATTATTTTTATTTCCATGGTATTGTTGTTTGTATAGGTGTCTTTATCTGAACATGTCTTTATCGTGTTCTTTTCTCTACGGTCATTGTAATCCCTATACATTTCACTTGCTGCTATTGCAGTCTATTCTATTTTAGTCTTGCTTTGGAACATCTCTAACCTTTCTGTGCGTTTCCATCTTATTTGTTTTGATGCATATTTGTTTCTATATGTCTATGCTTGTCCCTATTATCCTTTGTCCCTATAAATGCATTTCACCCCACACATAGTTTCATTCCTTTAAACCCTATCGCGTCACCAATGTTAAATCCCCACTTTTTTTTATAATTCTTTGTAATAAAAAAATCCTATTTACCTTGATTTATTTCATAGGAATCTGGAACGACTATATATATAAATATGAAAATTATTTACTAAGTCCTCATGCGAGTGTGTCTGCTACTCACGTGCTCATATAATACCGACTCAGTGCCATCATTTTTTGGTGAGTCGTGACGGCATATAAACTGGTGCTTGCAGGCAAGGCGAAGAGTGCCATTTACTCACAGACCTATGATCGAAACTCCGTAGAGTAGGAAATTAATTTATCTAACCTGTATGATAGTATTGTTTGTATTAAACTATTAATCCTGCCCACTATTATCAAGATTCTACTGCAGAATCCAGGGATAGCAATGTCTGATCTGTCTGGTATATATTTAAAATTATTTGTAATAAAAAGTCTATATACTTTATTTTCATCATAGGAATCTGGAACGACAGTGTGTATATATATGAGAATTATGTATTAGGTATTGATGCGAGTTTGTCTGCTACTCACGAGCTCATATAACACAGACCCAGTGCCACCATATTTTGGTGATGCGTGTTTAATCGTGACGGCATATGGGCTGGTGCGTGCATGCAAGGCAATGGGTGCCATTTACTCGCGGGCCTGGGTTCGAAACTCCGTAGAGTATAAATTTAATTTCTCTAATCTGTATGATAATATTGTTTGTATTAAACTATAATATATATATATATATATATATATATATATATATATATATATATATATATATATATATGAAAAAAAACGGCTCTTTCAAAGTAACACAAAGAAAGAGTGAAGACAATAAGCTATGTAAATTTTAACAAAAATAATTTATTTTCCTAGAAAACATGAAAAATGTAAATTTTCTAAACAAGACTTACAATTTACGGAAAGATCCAAATTGTTTGTTCTAAATATATAAGATAAGTCCCGTGAACAGTTCTAAACAAGCACAGTCTTCAGTTTAGATCCGGTCAAAGATGGCGGATGATGACGTCAGACGAAGGCTAACAGAAATATCCAGAACTTATACAGTAAAGCACCATTTGTGTTGTTCCGTTCCAATTTAGAACATTTTCGGAAAATGTTTGTCCAAACCAGTAATGTTATTCTCCAGGAAAACAATTATTCAAGAAAATGAAGTACAATGAGCTCCATTAACAAAATACATGTTCTACTTAGACATACGAACAGATAACTTCTAGCACAAAAATAACTTTTTTACAATAACAGAAGTTGTGTAACTCTTAAGATGTTGCAATAGGCTACGATACTGTTCTTTATTCTGTTTTTTTTTTAGGTGTTCTCCCTGGTTGATCTTTCCAGACCATTTAGGGAGACTCTCCTGTCCTACATGTATTGATTTTTATATTATGGTAATTGTTGTAAATTGGTGGCGTTCAAAACACACAAACCTCTTCCACTACGGTTGGTTGCTAGGGAATGACCTCCTGCGGTGCAATTTACCCAGTGTGGATGGATAGAAAAAAAAGAATGCATATCTCTGAACAAGTATATTAAAGAAATAAAACATCGAGTCTTTTAAATGAACAAATATAAAATATAATCAATTCAACAACAGAATTTCAAATGGAAGAAATCAATTTCTTTGCTACAAAAGAGAGAAGAAAATGTACTAACATGTACTCAATAAAAGCAATACAAATTTTCACTTTACTATTACTTGTCAGTGACAGAATTAATACACTTTCATCATAGCCTTCGAGTCGTGACCTTGAGATCAACGATGAACGACATCATCACCTATCTTATCCAGACATCGAATTTTCCGTTCCTTCCTGCACTGCCAACCTTTGGCTCTTCATCTGGACCTGGACTCTTGCCATTCGAAACTTGAACGATTTGACGATCGTCTCTTGACCTTGGAAGAGTGTTATGCAAAACCCTTATACAATAACAGACGACTCGGTCAAGTTTCGTCGCGTGGAACAAAATTTTCTTTGACGTTCAGAAATGAAATGAGAATAATCATATAACTGTCTCTAGCCCTTTCTACTTTAATTAAGTTGACTTTGGTACAATTCATTTAATCAATACTTCTAAGAGTTTTCAAAATTCGACACATCACAGTAATTTTGTCTAAGGTATTTTATAAAGTTAACAGTAAAGTTTTCTCAAAAGTGTTATATGTGTAAAATTTCATTTCATTGTATAAAGTTTTTTTAATTATAAAATTCATCATATAAGTAAGTTTCTCAGTTTTCAGTAAGTCCATTTTAATGTGTCGTCTCTTTGAAGTAGATTTTTTTCTCTCTGTTCTGCATTGTTCTTCTTTTCATTTATTCTTTCTTCTTTTTCCTTACCTTCGTTCTCTCTCATTCTCTTTTTCTCTCTCAGTTTCTGCATCAGTCTCATCTGTTGTTGACCCTGCTATTTGTGCGCCTATTGATGCCTGCAAAGTAGGGTTCTTTAATACTGGCGTTTCTGTTGAGGTTGTTTGGTCTCTAAATTGTTGGGATGAGGAGGTCTGTAGCTGTTGTTTTGGAACCTGTTCTTGATTCGGGTTAGACATCTGTTGTTGTTCTCGAATTTACTTTGATGGGGAGTTGCGGTTGTTATTTGGTTTAGATTGCTGTAGCTGTTGTGGAATCTGTTTTTGACTCGGGTTATCTTGCACTTCTTGTTTTCACTGTCGTTGTTCTTTTTGTGCTTGTTGTTTATTCTGCTGTTGTTGTTCTCGAATTTGCTTTGATGGGGAGTTTTGGATGCTTTTTGGTTTGGATTGCTGTAACTGTTGTTGTTTCGGGATCTGTTCTTGACTCGGATTAACTTGTACTTGTTTTAACTGTCGTTCTTCGTGTACTTGTTGTTTAATCTGTTGTTGTTCTCGAATTTGTTTTAATGGGGAGTTCAGGATGCTTTTTGAATTGGATTGTTGTAACTGTTGTTGTTTTTAAAGCTGATCTTGATTTGGTTTAATATCTATCGTTCTTCCTGTGCTTCTTGTGCTTGTTGCTTAGGCAGTTGTTGTTGATCTGTAGTTTCTGAGTCTCCTTGACATTTGTGTGAAGTGTGTATGGTTTGTCCACATCTACTACACTTTATTTGAAATATGCAGCCTTTGTATCATGATTTAACCAAACATCCAAGTAAATAGAATGCTTTCTTTACTTCTTTCAATTTTGTTTTTTCACTGTGACCTAGAGGTTTTTAATTCTCATTTCGCCACGTTCTTTATTCTGGCTTTTACTCTGACTCCGACTTTAACTCTTGACTGACTGTCTTACATTACCTAGGCATATAACCGAAATTAATACGTCGTTTCAATTACACGCACACGAAGAACACGTGTAATTTCGCAATATATCTTAACATTAGGAAAGCCCGACCAAGTATCATCCAATCGTTTTTCATAGCTATTCCTGAATGTTTACTTGTAGCGAATTTGCTATCATACACAGCACGTGCTCACATGAGTCACATTTACAACTCAACTAAACACGATGTTTTTAACAACATATTAGACTGATGCTAATACATTCATATTAATAATTACATTTAATGAAATAAAAATGAAATAAAAAGATTTATACAGAATATATACACACACACACACATTTCAAGTACAGGGTCGTAACTCCTTCCCCCATAAAAAAAGATTTATGTAATAAAACTTTTTTCTTACCAGATGTAAATTCTACACGAGGTAAAAAAATTCATATAGGAAGAACTCTTATGAGTTTATGAAAATGACATTTCTACACACGGGAAGGTGCATCTGCAATCAAATTATCCTTTCCTTTTATGTGCCTCATTAAAAATTGTACTCTTGTAAAAATAAACTCCATCTCAAAAGCCTCTGATTTTTATTTTTCATTCTGACGATGAATGTGAAGGGGTTGTGGTCATTAAACAACAAGCGGAGAAGGAGCCGAGCTAATATAAACTTCGAAATGTTGTAATGCTAGCATTAAGGCCAATCTCTCCTTCTCGATTGTTTAGTAGTTTCTCTGGTGTTTATTTAATTTCTTAGCCAAATAACACTCTGGATGTTCAACACCATTTTTGTTATCTTGAAGCAAAACTGTTCAAACCCCCAACACTCGCATCCACAGATAGTTTAAACGGCTGATTGAAATCTAGAGCTGTTAGAACTGGTGCACTTTCAAGTATGGCCTTTAGTCTATCGAAAGCCTCTTGACATTTTTCAGTAAAAAAAAATCGTTTTTCTTTCTCAACAAGTTTGTTAGAGGTTCAACAACATCAGAATAATTAGAATAAAATTAGCGATAGTTCCAGCCATACCTAAAAATCGCATCATCTTTATCTATTTACATGCACTGGAAATTCAGAAATAGCCTTAACATTAGCATCTATAGTTTTAATCTGACCATGTCCCACAATATGTCCTAGAAAAGCAATACATGCAAGGCAGAACTCACGTTTAGATAAGATTTGCATCCGTGAGTCTGTCGAGGAACTTCCGAGTCGTAGTTAGATGTAATCATATTCATAGGACGTTGAAAAGTACTTATAGAACCCTCACCTCCAAAAGGCATTACTTTGTACTGGTAGAGTCCATCTGGAGTCACAAATGCAGAAATTTCTTTTAGTTTTTTTTTTTACGTTACGGGAAATCGCCAAAAACCCATCAGAAGGTCGAATTTAGTGAACTCCAGTCAATCTTACTGGGCTCTATAAAATCATTGTCCAGTAAGTACTAAATCTCCTTTTTTATAAATTGCTGTTTAAAAGGATTCATCCTGTATGTGTATTGTTTAACGGGTTTCGATTTTACTTTTTCAACGTCGTGAAAAATTTTGTTTGTCCTTGTAGGCACGTCTGGAAACAAGTGTTTATATTTAGACAATAATTGTTTAAGTTCACATTTTTCTTGATCTTGCAAATGAGAAAGTTTCTGCTCTAGATTTTCCATAACTTCCGAATTCTGAAGACTTGTTCCAAGATTAGTAGAAACCAACTGAATTCCTTCATGCGAATCTTCTTTTGACTTGAATACTAATATTATAATATAACTTTGCTTCCTTTCTTTTTAAGGACCATAAAATCTTAATTGCAGAAAATTTTGCAGAATAAGCAAGAGAGAATGGGCTTTATTACATGACTCAATAATTCTCTCTAGTACACATTGGTGAAACCATCGTTTAACTTTCGACATGAACTGCTGAATGCCAAATTCAAGTGTAACAAGCCCAGATTGATCACATTTGAAAAGGCCTTTTGTAAGGTTTGTTTGTTTGTTGTTGGGCTTAACGCCATTTTTCAGCACACGATAGGCTATTCATGGCGGCCAGTAATAATGGTGGAGGAAAAGACCGGGAAATCACCGGAAAGAACCACCGACCCACGAGAAGCTACTGGCAAGCTTTCTCACATATCTACATTAGCCGAATCCTAGACTCGAACACACGCAGAGGTGAGATGGCAGTGATCCGTAACGGACAGCGCTTTAGACCACTCGGCCACTCGGGGCCCCCCTTTTGTAAGGTAATAGAAGTTGTGTAACTCTTAAGATGTTACAATAGGCTACGACGCTGTTCTTTATTCTGGCTGTTACTATAACTCCGAGTCTGACTCTCGACTGGTTGTCTTACAAAATACCTCAGCATATAAACGAAGTTAATACGTCGTTTCAATTACACGCGCACGAAGGACAAGTGTAATTTCGGAATACATCTGTACATTAGGAAAGCCTGACCAAATATCAGCCAATCGTTTTTCATAGCTATTCCTGAGTGTCTACTTGTAGCAAATTTGCCATCATACAAAGCACGTTCTCACACGAGTCACATATTACGACTCAACTAAGCACGATGTTTAACAACATATTAGTCTGATTATAATATATTCATATTAATAATTACATTTAATGAAATAAAATTATTTATACAGAATTGATTCCTTAAAACACACACACATCAAGAACAGGGTCGTAATATTATATATATATATATATATATATATATATATATATATATATATATATATATATATATATATATATATATATATATATAAATAAATATATATATATATATATATATATATATATATATATATATATATATATATATATATATATATATATATATATATATATATATATATATATACTGAACTCTTTGAGTCTATGTGGAGCCAGAAGAGGATTCCGCAGGAGTTCAAAGACGCCTCTATTGTCCACTTCTACAAGCGGAAGAGGAACCGGCAGAAGGCGACAGCAACAGTGGCATCTCCCTATTATACATAGCAGGGAAGATGCTGACCAGAATTCTGCTAAACTAACTAACCGTCCACCTGGAGTAAGGCTTGCTACCGGAGAGCCAGTGCGGCTTTAAGCAGGATCGAGGCACCGTGGACATGATTTTTGCAGCAAGACAACTCCAGAAGAAATGCCAAGAGCAGAACGTAGGCCTCTACACCACTTTTGTGGATATCATCAAAGCTTTTGACACTGAGTCGTGAAGTTCTGTGGAGGATCATGGCAAAGTTCTGATGCCCTGAGAAGTTCATCACCATGGTCAGACTATTCCACGATGGCATGCTCGCTAGAGTACAGTATGAAGAAGAGTTATACTGCCCTTCCCAGTGACAAATGGTGTCAAACAGGGCTTTGTTCTTGCTCCGACCATGTTTAGCGTGTCCTTGAGGGTGACATTGGCATCGATATCCAGTTTAGGACAGATAGGAACATCTTGAACATGAGAAGACTGCGGGCTAAGACCAAAGTCCAGAAAGACACCATCCGCGACTTCCTCTTTGCTGACAACTGTGCTTTAAATGCTTGTACTCGGTCTGAGATGCAATAAATTATGGATCGCTTCTACAAAGCCTGCACAGACTTCGGACTCAACAATAAATACGACGAAGACGGAAATCATGATCCAGCCTACACTGAACCAAGCATTACTTTTAATGGCCAGAAGATCGTCGTTGCTGACAAGTCCATCTACCATGGCAGCACCTTGTCACGCACAGTCTCAATCGATGAAGATGTCACCCTCAGATTGCTCGCGCAAGTGCAGCTATCGGCAGACTTCATAATACTGTGTGGAATAGAAAAAGAATCAGCCTGAAAACCAAGATCAAAGTGTACCGCGCAGTAGTACTGCCCTCCCTCTTGTACGCCTGCGAGACATGGACGATAAACAGTCGTCATGAAAAACAGCCAATCTCCTTCCACAAGCATTTTAGACAAGGTTGACATGCTTCAAGTAAGAGCAAATAAATAGATCAAGCTTCACACACTACGTTTTCTTAAAACTGCACACATTACTGAAGATAAACCACTGGGATGCAAAGTACCTTTCCATGTTGGCTAGTACATGCAATGTGGATATAAATATGTCCAAGCTTGTTATAAAGTAGGAACAGTTAGGCTGTCTCTAAAAAAAAAGTAGAGAAAAAAAAAAGAAAACCTAGTGAAAGGGGTGGGAAAACTTTTATATTGTTCTTTACACGATACGACTTTACACGATATGAGCACTGCTCCGCTGGCCTAATTGGTTAGAGCGTCAACCTTGGGTGCGAGGAGTTCGCGGGTTTGAAAATTATACTAGTAGCAGCCTCGCTTGGCGCTCAGCATTAAGACGTTAGTGTTAGGACTGGTCGACCTGGTGTCAGGCTGATGTGACATTAATATAAAGTAATACACACATACACACGCACACACACTAAGTGAGAAGGAACAAGATCTGTCCTATTCATATTAAACAGATGCCAAGCATACATAGTCCTAAATGCACCTTTTAATGACAGGTGTCCATTTGTACAAGTTTCACTATGCATGGCAGATAGGTTTGAATTTTATGAATAATGCATTAGTAAAGTTTTCTTCAGAGGACTAAGAACGCTCCATCTGTTATTACTTTAGTGTAATACTGCATGACGACGACTCGTGTATGTTATTTAATACCAAGGCAATGAAAGTGTCTTGCCGAAGGCTACTCTGATGTCCTTGATCAAGACGCTTTAATTTGCACTCGGCACTAAATAACCGATTTGTGTTGCTGTGCCGTAAAACAAAAAGCTCACGTGATTTCAAATTATTTCACTGCAAATCAACCTAAACCCCCTCGAAGAAGACAATAGACAGGTACGTTATGGTTCGATCGGTTTATTTTATCTATACCTCAAAAAAGCAAATACACCGCTTTTTATGTAATGCACATAATTGTATGATTTTCACAAGTGGGGATCACCAACAGTAACTTAACTTAAACTCGATATACTAGCCATATGATTGGATGAACATGAAATTCTCATTTCACTGAGTATCTTGACGAATCAGATATTTTAAGTAAGGATGTTGAGATTTGGTTCAAGGTTTGTATTGCACAATTTTTGCCGACGATTTACTAAATATAGAAGATAACTAGAGGATGTATGTCTCGGCGTTCATGGCAGATGATTTCCTTTCCTAAAACCAATAGCAAGGTTTTTATATAATAAATTAACAATGTCTATATTAGTATATACATCCAAAATCTATATACATTTGTAAATATACAATGCACCAGACCCATTTAGTCTTTTTTGCTATCATCCAATATTACAATTCTCCATAAAATCCAGTAACCTTAAATTCTGAACATAGCTATAGCTAGTGATCATCACAATGAGATTCCGTGCATGCTTGTTTAACTTTATGTCGAGTATCATTTGTTCCCTTTCTTATAACTTCTGGATTATTAAGTCGGTGTTAATTTTTGTGCTTGTGAGACTGCTATATTGTGATGTCTTTCACCATTCACCATGAATAGAGTATGTTACTCTATTGGTATGCAAGATTTATAATTTAAGCTGTTTTATCTTAATACATTTCGTATATAAATATATAGATAATATGCCAAGGAGCACGATGCATACGCCTATGTCAACTATTGCCTTTGTTACAATCAGCCTTTTCAAGGACAATGCAGGTATCACGTCAAAACGTCTATCTGTCATTACATGCGTGATTGTAAGTGTGCCTGCTGACTTCTGCGACTTCACAAATCTCTCCCACAATATGTAGTATTGCGAGGAAACTACACCTTTTACACTGGGGTGAACTTATAAAGAACAAAGTCAATAGTAATAAACAAGTAGGTATCAATGACCGTTCCCCCCCTCCTGGAAGTGGTTCAGAATTTTTCAAGAAACGCTTTGATCAAGTCACACAGGTGTCATAATTAGAGTTGTAGTCTATGGCAGAAAAACCCGCGAGTAAAAATGTAATTAGTGACCGACACGTAGGTCTTTGTAACCTATTTTTTTCCTGAATTATTTCAGGAAGACCCTACCTGTGTTTGATAAAAAATATCATGCCTATTGTAGTTTTGCCAAGAAGATGCAACCGCAATGCTGGATTAAGTGTGTCACTGACAATTTCCCCATCGAGTTCTTTCCTATGAAGCAAAGTAGTATCTTGGTCACCTTAAAGAAATCGTGCATGTTACAAATAATGTTCTGCCAAGAAGCTTTGATAACGGGGTCAACCAGTAAGCATAAATGTAATTAGTGTAAGAATAATTAGACAATTTACCGATGAATGGTTTAGATTATTGCAGGAAACAGTTCCATGATGATATTATGCATAAGACTGGAGGTAACTGCAAGTAAACCAAAACTTCTACGCTTATTCACTGCATATGGCACCGACGACGCAGATGCCGCCGAGAGTATAGCATTAGATCTCCTATTCTACGGACAACCAAAGGATTAAAAAAAAAGATTCGTTAGTCACAATTCATGACCAGTGCAACGACATATATATCTGACATTTTTGGGGCTTAACAACTAAATTACATGTAAGATAATATTTCCTGTCCTAAAAGGTGAAAGAAATCGAAGATAGTCAACCAAGCTGTTCATCTTTAAATAAAATCATATCAGTCTACAATAAGTGATGGAAGTCATGGTCAGAAATCTAGAATGTCATTCTACAAACTTCCAGCATATGCTTGTGAAGATACCTCTTCTGTGCGAAAGCTCGTCCGCATTTCTTGCACTGATAGTTCTTGCTCGTAACAGTGTGAATCATCATGTGTGATCTCAAATTCGACTTGTCCGCGAAAGCTTTGTCACATCCAGGATACTGGCACGCAAAAGGTCGCTCTCCTGTATGCGTGCGTAGGTGACCTTTCAGAAGCCACGACCTTGAAAACAATTTTCCACATATGCTACATTTGTTCTTAGTTTTGATATGGGACTTTACGTGAGCCGTGTATGCTGACATCAACCCAAACACTTTCTCACATTCGTGACACTTAAGTAACCTTCTTCCATCCCCAGTTCCCAAAAAGTCGACTCTGATATTACTCATGTTTCCTTTTCCATTTGAACTGTCTTTTCCCGCACTACATGTCTCCTCCTCATCCACCTCCTCCTCTTGATCCAGATCAAAATGTTCACTATCGGTAGATACAGATCTGCATTTTGATGCAATGCTGCCGGTATTCGATGAACTGCCATCGCTGATGTATCCCGATATTGGCGTCGTTTTGTACCTGTACTCATAATTATTAATTGCAGGATCCAGATGAATTCTTTCCCGAAAAAAGTTACCCATGCTACAAAATGATCCATTAGAAACAAAAGTTTTTTTTGAATAATCGTGTGATGACTGGTCATTCTCGTTTATGTTCGAAAACTTATTGGTTTTGTCTACCTCCGTGTCTTCACATTCTGACTCGCTAGAAGAAGAATATCTGTCTTCTTTATAAATATTCCCCTTTTGCTCCAAATTTCTAAATAATATTTGGGTCTCGTCACTGAGGTCGGCCCTGTTATTGTCAATGTCTTCTTCCTCCTCTTCGCTAGCAGATGACTGGCTTGCCAGTGGACAGGCTTCCAAAAACTCAATTGTCTCCCTTGGGTTTACACCAGCAAAGTCATACCCAGGAACGCGGAGGCACATGTAGAATCTTGTTACGAAAGACAAGTAACTCAAAGATTTATACTTTACTATGGTGTGTTTCTTCTTGGTCTGTGTGGAAGGTTGGATCGGTTCACGTACTGTAGGAAGAGCAAGACGGTTCAGTGTCCCCTCCTTGCTAAGCGGCACTTTCTTGATGGATAAGCCGGACCTTGTTGTCATCACATAAGGGTCGCATTCTGAAAGCGGAAAGATCAGCAGATTAATTCCTATAATACTTATCTCTTTAATTCTTTTCTTTTTCTTTATTTGTATAATGATAACATACAGATATTCAAATGCATTGGATAAAGATTTTATATCATTAAAGAAAAGAAAATATACGAGTAGATATTATTGCCCTAGTTTTGCGTTCATATATATTGCTGAATATATATTTTACCGGTGCCAATTTATACCATATCTGAATTACGTATGTTACTGTCGTTGCTCAGGGAAATCAACCCTGTCACATCACCACGCAACCAGCTTGTTCATATAGAACGTGTCACAAAAATTTGCCTCTCCCCTAATAATTCATGTACTCGAAAGACAAACCAAAATTAAAGCTGATATAACATTAGAATTACTTAAAATTATGATTACTGCATTTCATTATTGAGTAAATAGGTAAACATGATTACAATTATTACATATTGACCTCTTTAAAACTACCACAACATACGACCTAATTCTAATCAAGTGAACAAGTATCATACAACAAAGAAGACTAAATAGTATTCAGTCTATGGATAAAACAATGTTTATACAAGTTACCAATTTGCAACCTGTGAGGTTCTGAAGTATTTTGTTTTAATTACCATGCCATTTGGGAGGAATTAAACTATCTAGAGAGACATCACAACATAAAACTCCCTGGATATTAGCTCTTAAAATGGACTTTTTCCTCGCATTATATCTTTGCAATATCTGGGGAACCTTTCTCAAACTCCCATGTGATTACATCTTTCAGAGTTTAAAAAAGACCCTTTACTTGGCATACACTTCTCAAATTTTTGGCCTTGCATACATTTACTTGTGGTATAATGAAAAAACAATATTTCCGACTTGTTACACTATAAATATGATGCACATGCACGCTACTATCAATCAATAGCAGTCTTTGAAGTAAGACTTTTCTGCCAAATTAGTGCATTTGCTGTTGTTTGATCCGCAATGCAGCTTAATCTGGAAAGTTTAATGCCCATATAATTATAAACCGAATCGATTTTTAAGATACTTTTGGACGTTACTATGCCAATTTAACAGCACAAGAATAAGATGTTATTAACATCCAAAATTAACATGTCATCAGGGTCTTACTAAACCCTGCGAAGACACGCAAAGACATACAAAGACATGCAAATACACACAAAGACACGCACAGAAAGAAACACACAAGACACAAATATGTATTTAGCAGTGGAATTCAGGGCAACAGACGCTACAGAAAATCTATTTTTCAAACGTTTTCTTCAGAGTTACATACTAAGTAAGCGAGAACTGCATTATATATGTGAATTTTGACAATCTGAAACAAACGTATTAAAGTTTTTACTCTTTATCACGGCAGTTGTCGTTTCTTTTAAATTTAAATGAATCAAGACTTTATAAACAGTAAGGTTCAACGTTTTGGCAGTTAACAATACTAAACAAAATCATGTCTGAAAAAAAAATATGTTTTAAATAAACTTTAGTGGTATTCTAACATAAATCCAACACTGAAACCAATGATGTGCCAACAGTCTTTTGTTGACTACTACTACTGATAATAACAAAATAATTTATTTTTCTTTGAACTTCACTATAAATCCAATAATGTAATCTATTTGTAAGAATACTATTATGGGTGAGCACTTTGTGCTTTTCCAGTAAATAAATATTTTGAATAGATAAATTCCATCCCAAATGAAATTCTGGACACGACAGTAAGACTGATTTCTGCTTCAGTTGTTATTGCAGGAATATTTTTTCCCCAGTAAACAAGATTTTATACTCCTCTACCTAACTTCTAGGTCATAACAGCATTTTCTTTTTAAAAAAATATTGCCTAATGAAAAAATTTCATTCTAGAGGATTCCAAATGTTACAAAATAAAATTTTACACTAATCAGAAGGTCTGTGACTAAAACAGAACATTATAAACAATGTCCTCAACCAAGATAATCCTAATATGTATCGTTCAGACTGAAAAAGGTAAACAACTTTGTTTACAAAACTATCCTGATTTTAGACAAGGTAAGCTACTGAAATACAATTTTACATAACCCACAAGTCATGAAATAAAAACTACTAAAAACATCCTAATAAACTATGCAAATTAAATATGCATAAAAATATATGCATACAAATGTACGAGGTATATTTTTTGTTTTCACTAATAGAAAAATCAATTTTTGTTTGGACCTTTATGCTTAAAGTATTTTAAAATCTGTCTTCAAAAATGTTGCTAAAACATTGTTAACTGTAATAAGCCGTGGACATAATTCTGTTTCGTCAGTTTATTTAATTTTTTTACTTTCTATTGCTAAGTTAGTGTCCTTGATTCATAATACGTTAACTGGCATACGGACGGACAATATCATTATGTAATTACCTAATCAGCAAGTGTAGATTAGACCCACCTCCAGACATTCTCGAGTCCGCATTAACATTTTCTGGAGTGAATTTTTTATTACATCATTATAGTTTCAAGCCGCTTTAAACAAAATATTCATGATTTACTAAAATAATACTCGGGTTATTACTATACAAACCTGAAATGCAAGTATAAATAATGTTTATTTCCATTATAATTTATGCAACTTTGTCATTTTACACATTTTAGAATAGTAAAAGTCAGTTTAATAAACATATCACTAACATTAAAACAATTTGCAGAATATTACCCTTTTTAAGTTTCATATTTTACGATTGTACTTAATGAATGCATTTATTTAGAAGTTTTATCTTCCTAATGTTTTATGCAATTAATATTTTAAAGTTTTTTTAAATAACATTTGTCACCATATCTTGGCATCATATAGCTGCTATTATGCTGAGGGGCCGTAAAACGCTACTACATTGGTGGTGGTTATTTTTAACGCATATTTTTCAGCACAAGTTAGACTATACACTGCAGCCAGTATAAATGGTGTAGGAAGAACCCGGGAAAACCCGGAAAGAACCACCGTCCCATGAGAAGCTACTTGCAAGTTTTCTCATAACCACAGTAGCCGAATCCGAGACTCGAACCCACGCAGACAGGTGAGATGGCAGTGATTCGTAACGGTGAGCAAATTAGACCACTAAGCCACTAGGGGCCCCTACTACATTCCCAAGTCAATGACAAACTAGAACTTGCTGTAGAATATCGAGTTCAACTGTATGGGTGGACTCGCTATTAACCTGCAAGATTTTAATGAACTTTTGGGATGTGTATGTATATGAAGATTGTTTTGGTGTATTTAAGCACTAATAAAGAAATTTTTTCTCTTCTTATACCTACCTTTCGATCATTTTTGATGATACACTGTAGATATGTTTGATGTTTAATGTAGCTTTGAGAAATTAAATTTGAATTCATTTTGAAAAAGAAAATTTTCCTCCATAATGCATGAAATGACCAGTAACTTAACCCTGCTGATTGTCTCAGACCCTATTCTCATTGCTGTGGTTTACCAATGATCATAGTGGAATCGCGTTGGAAACACGATAAACTTTACACGTGGATGAAGCTCCATAACTGGACATTAATCGTAATAATTCATATATCCAAACTAAATGAAATGAGCGTTAAAATTAGACTGTGATGATGATGATGATGATGAATTCTGATTAACGCCATTTTTCAGCACTTGATAGGCTATACATGGCGGCCAGTATTAACAATGGAGGAAGAAACCGGGAAATCACCGGAAAGAACCACCGACCCACGAGAAGCTACTGGCAAGCTTTCTCACATATCCACATTCGCCGAATTTTAGACTCGAACCCACGCAGACAGAGGTGAGATGGCAGTGATCCGTAACGGACAGCGCTTTAGACCACTCGGCCGCCCCTAAAAAAAAAATTAGACTGCAACAGAGTTAAGGTAATCAATAACTTTTTTGGCATTTTATACAATCATGCAAAGAAATAATAAATAATGTCAATGAAACTTGGTGCGTTGACTGACATCAACACATCAACTGTGACGTTCTAGATTTTACAAAATGTGATTATATATATATATATATATATATATATATATATATATATATATATATATATATATATATATATATATATAATGTGTGTGCGTGTATGTGTGTTATCGAGCATAAATACAAAATCAAAACTTTTTGACACGTAAAATTTCAGTTATCCAAAAGATATTTGTCAAGATTTGCAACCAAAATTCTCTTATCAAAATTAAGTACCATCTTCAAGATTTGCTTAATCTTGTTTATGTTTATGTCAAAAAATTTTATTCCCCAAAATCATTTGGGTATATTGCTTGTCAGATGCTTTTTTTTGCGGCTGCAAATCATTAGGCTTTTCACCCATTGTCCTTTCTCGTTTGACAAAAAAAAATCTGCATCATTAGAAAAGCCCGATTTCCAATATTTTGACCGAAGGCCAACCTCGACATGCATTGATTTTTATTTTCACCTGATCGGTCCCATCCATGTTCGTTAGCTCTAGTTTGCAACGACTCAGAATTTAAATTTTGAAGGTTCGTTTATGTCTGACTAGTTTAAAATACTTCGGCAGTTTTATCACTTTTAGCTTATTTCTGCACATATGTTTCTGGGCGATTACACCACAACATAGATACACAAGAAATTTCGTATTATTTATAGACACGTGTGGATGAGTTAATTAGACTTTCATGCTGTTTCAGCAGTCTTTGCGATGTATCTGCGCGTCTGTGCGTGTACGCTCGGGTATGGCGGCGACTTTAATACAGCACAGCTAAATGTCAGTTTTGTTTAAGATTGGTGCCTGAATCTGGTGTCCATGCTGGGAAAAAAAAGTGCCATTAGCTATCGTTTTCCTTTTGCTGATAGAAACAAGTGACAGTGATACATCAAGTACTTTTTGTATGTTACCAATTTTATGGAAAGTGAGTGTACAGAATACAAACAATATGTACATTGCTAATGCTTTACTGTGCAATGCCAGCATAATCGACAACATACTTCCTTAAAAGCTCGTATCAATAGTTAGAATCACGACAGCATATACCGGACATACAGCGTCCATAATATTAATAACGGTAACAGCGGTGAATTATCAAAGAAAATAGGATAATTTCAGCACTTTATCAAAAACAAGTGCGTTACTTATGATTCGATGAAAAAAATTCAATAAGTATACACAAAAAGATACAAATACTTTATATTATTTTATTGGTGCACCTAACTAGGGTTTCTGGAAGAACTGACATATATAAAGCCCGAGATCTACATATTCTATAAAATTCTCTCCTCACGATAACATTATTAATGTATAGAAAATTTGTCAAGAGTACAAAATAAACGGGGCCCGGAATAGCAGAATGGTCTAAAGCACTCACTATTTCGGATTATTGCCATGTCACCTCTGTCTGTGTGGGTTCGTTAAACCCAACAACAACAACAACAACAACAACAACAACAACAACAACAACAACAAAAACAAACCCGAATCTCGCCAATATGAGCATATTTCGAACGGACAATACAAGTGCTTTCGCATAAAAAAGCACCACTACAACCGTTCCAGGTTAATATGGATAACATTCGAACCAGTTAACCATTGGTAGCTAGTTTTTGCATATTAATGAGCAACCATGTGGAGTGATGATTTTAAGATTTTTAACATAGTTTTAACAATTGTTCATTCATAACGCTACTATGTCTGCAGTGTAGCAGTCTATAGTATGTCTAGCACTGGAGCATCATGCCGCAGACATGTAGCATGATGTACCACCCAGTCACATTATCCTGACACCAGATTGACCAGTCCGAACACTAACCTCTTAATGCTGAGCGCCAAGCGAGGCAGCTATGAATACCATTTTTGTAAGTCTTTCGTATGACTCAACCGGGGATCGAACCCACGACCTCCCGGTTAAGTACAAGGGATGTAAGATACAAATGAACGAAAATGAAAACGTCATTCAAGCGTCAAAATCCATCACACTGATATAATCATAAAATATTTCTAACATTGAGTTGATGTTCCAACTCTATGATCATAAACAAAGAGAAAAGAGCTAACGCCAAATTTTTTTGTAAAATTCAACAATTTATTTCCCTTTAATACAGAGTAAAAATTTAAGAACGTACAGTTTTGTAAATTAAATCCCACGAAGTCCTGAAAGTTTAATCACAAGTCCAAATGAATGAATTTTCAACTAAATTACAGTTGTATTCAAAATAAGTTTTAATACAGACTGTGCTGATGTGCTCATAGTCTCGAACGTGGTAATGTGCAACAGCCTGGAGTGTGATGTACTAGCAGTCTTCTGATGTATCACAATCCAAAAATGTTATTTTCTGAATTTACTATAATCCCAGATTAACGTTCCAGTCCAAGAATATTATTGATAAGAACTATATTTCCAGTGAATAATAATTTAAACAATTCCAGTCAAATGGCAATCTGAACACGACAATAAGACTGAATATACTTCAAGATGTTAAGGCAGGAATGAGCCATTTCTCACATAAAACATTATATAAAAAGCGTAGACAATGAAACAGAACCAGAATGAGGGTCAAACACTTGTAGAACATTCTAATTTGTCAACAAGAAAAGGTAAATTACTAAAATTTTAATAATAGAACATGGCAAATATTAGGCAGATCAAGTTAAAACACAACAAACAATATAAATTGAATATATATATATATATATATATATATATATATATATATATATATATATATATATATATATATATATATATATATATATATATAATTAAAAATACACTAAGCCAAGCATGAAAATCGTGCACATTAACCAGCTTTAAATTTAGTTCAGGTACTATCTTTGAAATGGATCAACATGCACACCAATTATAGTAGCGTTCTACGGTTTCATTATTTGCACAGGTTTGTAAAGAAAAAGAATTTCCCAGGTTTTCCTCACTTGTTATCCTGACTATAAAAAAGACATTGTATAGCATAGGCATTGTTAAAATGACTTATAATTGCCTTTATTCTGGTGTATGAATGATGGGTGTACTTTGGGTTATGGAGTATACAGCTTGACCTTACTTCAGATGTGCACCTAAACGACAAAATAGACTACCTCCTCTTTCTTATTTTAACTTCCTGGTAAGTTGTCACAAAAAAAAGAGCAGATAACTTTTTTTAAAAAAACTTTTATTTTAACTTTGTGTTTATTTTATAATTCGTTCTTTTCACTTTCAGAAGTTGTTATGGCCTTTGCTTTCTCTTTTTTTCCAATAACTGATAGTGTACTTAAGATTGATTCAGGCTGATTTTCGAGCACAAGGGAGAAGCCCATTTAGTTAGATGTGTGTTCAGAACATGTACAATTTCTACAAGTGCACTATCCAAAAATTTCAACAGTACCTTAAAATAACAGCGATATGCAAACACTCTTTCCATTCTACATACTGCAAATGCAAACAACTTCCCCTTACACCTCTATTTCTCTCGGAATTACATTATATCTGTAAAGCGACTACTGTACCATTAGTTTACAAAGTCCTGCCTTTTCTTATGGTTAAATTACTTTCCAAGAGATGGACACACACACACACACACAAAGAGTGTCATGAGTATGTTAAATATAGTTAAAAATCAAAGAGTTAACACACACAAAACAGGCAAAGCAAATTGCAATATCCCTTTCCCACTGGAGAGGGAATAAAACGAATGATGTACGTCTCTGAGCTCTTAGATTGTAACCTGCGGTGTCTATTGACGGGTAGAAACAGTGTCCAATTATAAACATTTGCCGCACACCTCAAATTCATTTAAAAAAATAAAAAAGGATAATTTCTTTATCGAATTCAATCTCATAATTCACCGTATCTGCCAAATTTTCAGTTCAAACTTCCTAATGAAATCAAGTAATACCTAAGATAAAGAAATTATCATTGTGCTATGGAAATTTTCTTACTTTTAATTAAATTAGATGCAGAAGAGTATATATTTACAACTCCAGCTACAAAATCACATTATGTGAATCGGGTGGCTGATTTGTCGCACGAGTTTCAGTCTCGGGCTTGGCTAAATTTGATATACGAGAAAGCTTGCCAGTAGCTTCCCCTGGGTCGGCGTATTTGAGTTTTCCCTCTAGTTATAGTGGCCTCATGTATAGCATAGCACGAATTGAAAAATGGCGTTTAATCCAAAGCAACAACAAATGGACGTTACAGGTCAATGTTGAATTTTGATAAACAAATAACTTAACGTATTTCATTACATGATTATCGCTTTTTTTCCCCAACATATTTTGGTAATGGATAAAATGACTCTGTCGTGACAGAATCTGTAGGCCTACCGTAGGCCCCTATTGAGTTCTTTTTTAAAATGCTGATAGCCTATGTGAACTTCAAATTAGTATGAAGACAGCCGACACTACCAACCAGGAGGTGACATTATAATTGTAACATACCGGAAGATTAGGTAAAGTTACAAATAATTCTAACTGGGTGTCAGATCTGTATTCTGTTCCGCACAGGCTTTAAATAATGCCCAATAGGAGTCTATCGGATCCAGAGCACCTGCCAGCAGCTGACTTTACTTTTTATTTAAATATCCCTAATATTTTCTCCTAAAATTACCCCATTTGTAAACCAAATACAAGCGTTTAGCTAAAAATAACTTTTTAATTTTATGAAAATAAAATATATTTTATAAGTCATATAAAAATGTTAAAGCCCCTAAATTGTCGAAAAACGATTGTTGCGGTTGACAAAGGGCACTTGCCATTGTTTACAACAGAAATACCGATACAAGTGCCTATCACATTCATACATACAGGATCCTACCTATATTTCCGAAGTATTTTCCACTTTTGTAACCTCTAATAGCGTTCATAAGACACTTAGGCATCTTGAAAGCTTGCTGCTAAGTTTCATAAACGATGGGCAAAACATCGCTGATCAGTTGCAGGAAAATTCGTATTCTCGCGGTAGCGTTCGTCTGCAGTTTCACGTGCTATGACGTCATGTTGCCGGGCAACAAAGAAGAACCTGACCATATTCTATTTCAACATTGTATTCGAAGCATTTGACGTGGATATTTCTAATTTGCGGTTCGCAACAGTGCCGGATTACCCAATAGTCAGAGTAGGCACCGGACTATGGGCCCTAAGCCTTTTAGAGGCCCTGCAACAATTAATCAAAATATTAAATTGATTAGATCGACGTATTAGGAGATAATTTGAGGGGGGGGATGATTTCGACGGCCTAGGGGCCTCAACAGGGTTTATTCCGGCACTGGTAAGCAACAACAACAGCAATAATAATAATAATAATAATAATAATAATAATAATAATAATAATAATAATAATAATAATAATATTTAGAACAACAACAACAGTATTAGTGATACTTAAGGTGGTGAATGTCGATATTATTTAGACCGTCTTTATTCATAAATATCTTGTGTTCAATTATTCTTCACTTCATGGTCATATTTTTCCTTTGTCAAAACTCACAGATAGTCGCACTCTATTATATTCGATAGCCCCATACAGAATTTTTAACAATAAACTTACATTTCCGAAATAAATGAATAGATAATTATTTATAAGAAAATAATTCATTGGCGAAATGAATTTCATTCTTTTTTCATCAAAATTGTTACAAAATCGAAAGAGATGCTGTGAAATAGAAGATGGGAAACCAGTTAGGTGAGGATATCACTGTTTTGATTGTTTTTTTTTTTATCTTCAAAACTGCATACATCAAACTAGGCATTATGCTGAAGCATGTGACGTCATGGACTTAAATGTTATGTCGCCTAATAAATTGGAACTTTTTCAAATATACTAGTACTAATTTCTATGACGCTTGGATGCTTTGCTTTGAATTTTTTTTAATTATTATTATTTTATAACTTTTTTGATCAACCCTCGAATGTAAATTTAACCAGACCCCTCCCCCTCCCTCAGGCTAAAAAAAATCTGTTAGTGAAATATAAATGCCTCGCTACAGTGACCTAAACGAAAAACTTAACCTGACACTCAAACGCACGTAGTAATGGACTGAAAGACTAGGTTAACACCATGTGCCCTAACCGGTTAGCGGTGGGAAATGGAAAACAATAATATAATTACATTATATATATATATATATATATATATATATATATATATATATATATATATATATATATATATATATATATATATATATATATATATATATATATATATATCAGTTCATTTCAAAAACGGTAATCATATATGAACCGAGACATTACTTATATTACGATGATGAATATTAATTTCTTCCAAATATTTACTTGTCTCTTTAATATCTTCTAATAGTATTGTGAGCCAGGTGTTATACAGGAGAAACAAACTCGACACCCTCGGGTCGTGGGGTTTATTTAGCGTCCACGATACAATACTAAAGAAAAACAGGGGCAATAAACCCTACAATGAAACAGAACAATTACTTAATGTACGATACTAAAACCAATCAGAATAATTACCACAAACGAGTGACAAATTTTGTTACACAACCTACACGCCGGTATTTCAATACGAAACAACAAAAGATAAAACGACAACATAACAGACACGAAGACCATCAACATCCATATATCACAATTCGCGCGAATTGCATTGTTATAATAAGCGTAGATACAATGAAAAAAGTGTCGTTAGTCTAGAGATGATACAAGCGCCTAGGGCATTTATTAGTGCCTGGCGCTTGATGTAATCGTCCCCTTCACGCGCTTCGTGCTGATCGATCACTCACTCGTTCATGCGCTCACTCATGACAAACAAGCATCTGGGGCACACTACATATACTCAAAAATTAAAAACAAAATGTTTTTAATGTATAAACAATGTGCAAGATTTTATTTCTTTCTACAATATAGGAATGGAGAATATACCTTTTTCACCCAAACCTAAATATGAATAAACTCTTTCAACTTTACATATAACTAATTGCACAAAATTACATTATTAGTTTTCGTACTCTGAATACCTTAACGGTTCTTTAGATATTTAAATTACATGGCGAGAAAATTATGAAAATAAATTAGGAATGTAAAAAATGGAGATATAGAAGAGAGACAGAGAATGAATGTAGAACCAATATGAGTATAACTTAGACCCTTTAAAAAAATAAAGATAATTATAATGTTGTGAGCAAAACGGAAGGAAAACAAACCATACTTGATGCACGCACCATTCTTGTTGTTACTGTATTGTCCTCTCCCATGGTTAGGCTGAGTAAGACAAACTTGTAGGGGAAAAAAGTTGTTGGTATTACGCCTCCCAACTAGTTAAGTTGCCACTATCTCTCATTAAAAAATATTTGCAAAAAAATAAAAAGCGTATAATTAGTGAGATAATTCATCATGCCTAAGAAAAGCAAAATAATGGATGTTGTATAATGCACGTATGAGTGGCGCGCCGTTTTGATATAATTTATGTGCGCGAAATTCCAAGACGTCATCTTTGTTTACTTATGCGTCATGAAACGTCAGTGTGTACACAATGGGGACATACGCACTGTCGCCACATCAAAAACCCACGTGGGAGCTAATCAGATTTGTGTAAATATAGACTTGCTAGCATAGCTATGGATGACTTGAGTAAGAGCCCTGTGAAAAGAAATGAATCACCTACCACAAAACCAACCGTTAATCACTGTGCCTGTTTTGAAAATAAATCTCAAAAATCTACAGACTGTGAGGGATTAGAAAAGACCAAAAATGATGCCAAAAATCAAGACAGCCGAGTAATTAACTCTCAGGAGAGCAGCATAGGATTGTTGCCTACGACAATATGTGACGACCAAGACACCTCGAGATTTATAAAAAACGAAAGTAATAACACTACGTTTACCCATCAAGTCGAAATCAAGGAACACAGGTTATGTTCGGGACGTCACAATGAACAAAAACACAAGAATGATAAAATAGAACAGGAAGTATGTTCTGAGGAAAACTTGGAATCTTCTGCAAAAAGTTTGGAGCAAGAAAAGACAACAGATGACAAAAGCTGTTCAGATAAAAATGAATCTGATTCACTACGAGCCTTTTGTCGCTCAAAACAGTCTGAACATCCGCATCTTGTAAAGTTGGACCATATGTATGTTTTACCAGGCTATCCCAGTAACTCGATAACAAAGAGACGGATCGACGCAAATTTGTCGCCAGAGTCTGAGGAATCCAATGAAGAGTACTGTTCTTTTGACGGTTTCAGATTTTTTGTTGCAAGACCACTCCTGGAGGGAACATATCAGTCAAACGAAGACAAAATTAATAATCCTTTAGAGGAACAAGAAACTGACATGTCTCCGCCTATATTAAACGCCAATGCCATTCAAAGACATTTCCAGGATGTCATGAATATGACATCCTTTCAGCCATTTATAGATCCAGAAGCTCGAAACCAAGGATACGTGATATCCGACCTCTTCAAATTGGATGGTGCAAATAATGATGAGCAGAAAAAATTAGACGATAAATTTGTCTCGGCAGATGAAAGAGCTGCACATATCTCATACAAGAAAACAGACTGTCTAAAGCACATAAGTCTACAAAACGTATCAAATTCAAAAACAAAAGTAAAAACTGGGCGCTGTAGGGGAGAGAGGCGTACAGATTCAGGCAACTCCGCTTTGTCACTTTGTACCGGAGGTGTTGGGAATTTAGCCAACCCTACACCCGTTTCCCTCAATCACGAACAATTTTCGACTGTTTACAAGGCTTTTGAAGAGGAGAGAGAGTTTAACACGTATATTCGGTTCATTGCCCCTATGTTACAGAAAAGGTGGTTGGAATATCTCAATCTTATTCCAGATCAGCTCTATCAATTCGAACTAGAAAACGCTCGCAATCTTGGGTCAGCGCCTGAAGTAATTGAAATGCTTGAAGACAGAGATCGCTATGTATGGCAACTTGTTGAGGAACTCAGATTTTACTGACATTCATTTATTTATTTATCTATGACAAAGGGCAAATACATATACTCACTCCTCTTTATACAATATAAATTCCTCTCAGAGAGAATTGCGGTGTCCGAAGACGGCATAAAATTTATATTATCAGTAAATTTGTGTCACTTTTTTTTTCCACTGCTGATCAATACAATGCATACTTCTAGGTTTTAATTAATGGAATAGCCATCGCCAGTACTTTGTGCATAAGATTCCAGCGTAAATTCATTGAAGAACGTTTCATTAAAAAAATCCGTGCCAGCAAACAAAGCCCCCAGCCCCCATTTTGTCCCGTCAAGATTTTCATTTATTTATGAAGCTTATTTCGTTATACAGGTATATGTTCCTTTCGCGATTAAAATATGTTAAATCAAATTAATTTGTCTATTTGAGTAAATTTCGCATTTTTGTTTTAAATGACAAATTTACGTCTTGTTTAGCAGCGTGATCAAGTCGTTCGTATGACATCTGCGTGCAGTAATTACAGAAAGCGGAAAAAATTGTTTATTTATTTCAACTTAAGTAAAAGGTCTACTTCAAAGTTTTTCCCAAACTAATAACAATTCATCGTCTATAAATGAAGTTTACACAATTCATCCTGGGATAATGGCACCCAAATCTCACAATTATACAGATCTTTCTTTTTATCTCGGAAATCCTTTAACTATTTTGCCATTACTATCCATTTCCATGTCAGTGTTATGTACATAAATCACGTGCGGAGGAAAATACAAATTTTCCAGCGTGATTTTATTACACAAGTGTTTTAAGAGGTTTACTTCCATTTTGGAATTAAAAATATTAAATATGTGGCTAACCATATATACTTGCAGACATCGATCGTTTCAATTCATCCTGAAATTTTCGCCAAAACGCATGTTTTACTCATTTACGCAGCTAACATTTTCGTCTTCCTAGTTTTCAGTTATTTTTTTTTTTTTTACTTTATATCTCAGGCCTGCGCTATGTCCTCAGAAAGCTTAAGCCAAATATCGGAAATTAAGTTAAGGTCACTCAGTCCATGTCTGATACGTCTATAACGGTTTGCCACACTCTCGATGGATTTCAGAAACTTTTCCAAAACTAACTTCTTTTCATTCCTCCATTTAATTACAAACTCTTCGAAAATTAACACATATTTCGCACGTTACAGCATGGTGCACATATATTACAAACGGTTTTTCTATCAAACTTAAATGACAATTCTATCTGGACCTCTACTTACTGAGCCCTAAAACCACACAATATTTTGTTATTCAAGCAAATAAAGCACGTTTCTGTAAGACAGTTAAGTCAACAATTAAATCAACGTTTTGAAGAGTGAATACAATTTTATACACAAAAAACCCCATTTGCACATGACTGAAATCAATTGTTTTATTATGCAATCGTTGGAAATCTCCCATTAAACTAAGTTTGTAGGGATGATTAGGGCTACCGGCGGATCCATTGTCAGTTGGAAGTCATGAGAATGTTGTTTTCAAATATCCTTTTCAAAATTTAGTAAATTTTGCCTGTCAAAACATTCTCCTCATGCCATTCATAACCTTAACATGAATTACTACAAATCAGTACCATAATTTTAAGCTGACATATGAGAAGGCGTATTATTCATGGCTTGGAACTGCTTGGAGTGCATTTAATTATTAGTTAGGGTCCAAACTGGACTTTAACTTATTTGAGAGAAATTACTTCTGCAACAAATGTTTACAAAGTTTTTAAAAAAGTGACTTTAATTGTCATTATTTTGCATATTTGTAAGGCATCTAATTTAAATGCTGATGCAATAATATTGATGTTTATAAAGCAAAGTAAAACTTTTCTTATTTTGTTCACAGATTCACAGCTGTATAACAAAACAGCAACCTCGAAAATAAGATATAGTCAAAAAATCAGTAACAACTTCCATACCAGGTCTCTTTTCCTGTCTATATGATGAAATATTTAAAAAAATGATTAGGTTTTTTAGTAATTGATCTATGTCTAATTAGTCCTAATTTGCTAGTGATAACACCACACACATAAAAATTTAATTTCTTCAAGGATCTTGAATCAATTTTCGGAATTCTGATGAACCAATGTGATTTCTGATCATCAAAACTACACCCAAACTGACTACAGAGCACCAAACTTGCTTTCCTATCTTTCCACCTCAAGGAAAAAATTTGCAAAATTGTTTTATTTTTATTATTAATGCATTCTTTTGAAACAAGATGTAGAGGCAATGTAGTGGAATAGATGTAAGGTGAAGTGAACTTCACTTTTTTGTTCCTTTTTACACGAAGCAACAGACTTTAAGGCAACTACTTTGTCCAAATCACTTCCTAGCATGGACTCTGGTAGAGGAATCTGAAAATGCATCACAATGCCTCTACCATTTAAGTTACCCATGTCAGTGTGCCCTGCCCCACCTGATTGGAGGGTACAAAAGTAGAATCCTATCCAAAATGCTAAATGTAGCAGGGAAAAAGCATGGCCAGACCGAGGCTCGAACTCGGGACATTCATACTTCTAGACAGGTGCTCTACAATTCGCTCAGTCCTATCCAATATACCTGGCTAGTTGACAACATCCAGTGATCATGGTCAGTGTGCACATTTGGCACTTGGGTGGATATCAGATTGGCACCAACTAGACATCATAATAAGTCTTTGGTGAAAGCACATTGTCAATATGACCAGCCATATAGAAGAATGAGCTGCAAGAATTCCATAATGGAGGCCAGACTGGCACCATTGTCATTTAGGACCAAGTTAAATTACAAGTTAGCAGCTATGCTGGACATATCAGCAGCATTTAGGACCAACACAAATAGACATTATTTTAGAAGACATCCCTGATGTTGAATATAACGATCTATTCAAGATGGCTACCATATAAAGACACCATTTTCATAATGGACTAACTAGACATTATGAGAAATAATAATAATTATAAGAAATGCTCTGTTGAAATGTTCATGTCAGTATGGCTTTTCTTTCTGGAATAATAGCATTAAAAAGACTTTCATGGTAGCCATGATGGATGTCTGTGTAGCACCATTTAAGACAAGCTTGACATTATACAAAATTTTTCGTTGAAAACACCCTTGTTGATAAGATCATTCGATGAGATGTGATAAAAAGATTTTCAAGATGGCCAACACAGGGGCCATACTGGATGAACAAGTTAAAAATGTTCCTCTAGGACCAACAAAACAACCTAAGAAGTCTTAAGGCTAAAATCCCATGTCAATATGACTTTTTGCTTAGGAGTAATTTGAACAGTGGCAGCCAAATTAGATGTCCAGATGGTACCATTTTCATTTAGGAGTAATTTGAACAGTGGTAGCCAAATTAGATGTCAAGATGGTACCATTTTCATTTAGGAGTAATTTGAACAGTGGTAGCCAAATTAGATGTCCAGATGGTACCATTTTCATTTAGGAGTAATTTGAACAGTGGCAGCCAAATTAGATGTCCAGATGGTACCATTTTCATTTAGGAGTAATTTGAACAGTGGCAGCCAAATTAGATGTCCAGATGGTACCATTTTCATTTAGGAGTAATTTGAATAGTGGCAGCCAAATTAGATGTCCAGATGGTACCATTTTCATTTAGGAGTAACAAGACATCATTAGTCTTTTGGTCCAAGTCTGATTTCAATATGACTTTCTGTTTAGGAGTAGAGATAACAAGATTTTCAAGATGGCTGCTGTGGTGACCACATTGGCAGTCATATTGGCATCATTTTCATTTAGAACCAACTTGACATTACAAGAAGTAATTTTAGTTAAAACCCCATGTTGATATGACCATTCATACAGAAGGAGCATCAATATCAATATTTTGAAGATGGCCTTTGTAATGGCTATACTGAATGTGAGAGCTGTACAATTTTCATTGAGGACCAGCCACACCATGGGATGAATTTCATGGCAATTGTCCAAGTAGATTAGCCTAATGGATGACTGGATTAACAGACAACAAACCATTCCATATGCTCTCATTTATAACAAGCAGAAATAAAAAGGTTTCAATGTGATCTACTTTATTAAACATTGTTAGGTATGCATGACTTAGCTTCAGGTCAGGAAACATTTAGTTACAAATGTCTTTTAAATGTGAATTAATCACACATATTACAATTGGGTCAGTGTGACTTTGTTATTATGCATTACTAATCACTGAGAATATTCATTCTTGCCTTTGCCTTTGTAACTCTTCCATTTTTGTGTGTGATGTAGCTTGAATAATTGTAGTCATATTGCTATTATGTCTGCAGAGGGGCAGTTTATAGTGATATCAGGTTATGGGGCATCATGCCACAGACAAGTAACATCATTTTCCACCCAGTCACATTATCCTGAACCCATGATGACCAGTCCTAACACTACCTCTTAATGCTGAGTGCTAAGTGAGAAAGCTGCTAGTATCATTTTTAAAAGTCTTTGGTATGAATTGGCAGGGGTTCAAAACTGCAGCCTCCTGCATCTAGGCTGATGCTCTAACCATGTAGGCCAACACACTGGTGCTCTACATGAATAAAAGGATCATAGACTGCATGTGTAGCCCACTCAAAGCATTCCTATAAGGATAATGTTATTCATTGTACCATTTTTGTAAGACTCGGCCAGGGTTTGAACCCGTGACTTCCCACATCTGCAGTGGATGCTCTGACCACTAGGCTTCAAAGTTAGTAATTTTGCAGTTAATTTCAGTTAAGTGATTGCAGATTTGTATTTTCTTTGATTTAAATAGAGAAATATATGTATCTGCAATGAACATAATATTAACAAGGAAATGGAAAACATTGGCTAAAATCTTTAAAAAAAATCATCAATATATGTGACTTTGATGAAAAAAATCAAAGTGGTGAGCAAGTGTGTTTGCAAAACGAATTTTGTCTTTGCACTATAATAACATCCCAAGTGTGAAGAGAATCAATTGAGGGGTTAAAGAAATACAAGCAAAGGGAAAACATTAGAAAAACACTGCAGCCATCAGAAAAATCACCTTTTTTTTTTACAAGAGCAGATTTTCAAAGAAAAGGCAAACATAATAGACAACTGAAATAATTTAAACTATTATCACATCTGACTAAACCACAAAGAGAACCTAGACAGCATTTGACTATCAAATCCATCAATTCAAAAGTCTCTATATCTACAGATATTTATGCACTATTAATCTAGATAGATCTGCAATGGCTGTGTTCATCAAAGCTGAAAACAATTTTTAAGGTAAAATATGTTTCGTTGATACAATACATCAGGAGTACATCTATTAATTTGCCTGTGATTGTGCCAAATCTTGTAAACCATCAGTTATTACTGAATAGGATGTAATGGCACTTCCAGGTATGTATGCATGGAGAGGACTTTGAAGGGTGTGTTGGTATTATGATTGTGTAAATATTGAGGGAAACATATTTCATTCTAAAAATTGTTTTTATCTTCAATTTGATTACCTGATTATGCTATTGTAATACATTAGGAAAATAATGAGGAGTGGGAAGGATTGACATTCTCTTTCTGTGAAGTTTGCCCTGAATCAAGCCTTCTCAAATGTGAAGTGACCTTGAGTTTCATGCTAGATATGGGCTAGGGTTAGAACAAGTTCAATGAATGTACTCCAGGAGAGAATTTGTCACTCCTGCAAATCCAGTGAAAGTTGCACAACCTATATCATTATGAAGCCGCAAAGTCATCTGGGAAGGTGGCCTGTAGTGAATCCTTTGGAATGAAATTCCTGAGGTAAAGTGTGTTGCTGGAGAATATTGTCTCTGACTGCTAATGATTTGTGTAATGTCGGTTGCACTCTAATTCTATGCTGGTGGTGACCGTTCCACTTGAGTCAATATGCATATCAAATTATCTTGTGTTATTAGGTTATTATCTTGTAGCAGATAATCTGATGGATCCAGAATGGTAGCCTAAACTTAAATACTGGTCCCATCCTTGCCCTTGGGTTGAAAGTTCCAAAGAAGATTGTGGAGGTGTTTTTAGCACTTGGAGTAGAGGCCATCATGAGATAAGTGAAACTGTTAGAGGGAGTGCTGCAATTCTTGTCTGCTGTGGAAAGAGTAACTGGGAAGTATGTCTTGTACAAAAGCAAGGCACTAGACAGTGGTTTGAAGGGTGCCATGTGAGCCACTTTAGAACTGAAGGGAGAAATCAATTTCTGATAAAGGACCAAGGTAAGTCAAAACTGACTTGAAGGTCAGAGAGGTCTTTGTTCTGACTTATGTTTGTCAAATTGTAATAGTAAAAGATGTCTGAAATCATGGAATGGTAGCCCTCAATTGAGATCGTAGTTAATTTCTCCAAGAAATTTCATAGGAAGAAATCTTCTATTTTTAGTATAAAGGTTTCAGTTCATCATAAGCTTTTTCAAAGTGGAGAACCTTCTTGCCCAAGCAATTTTGTCCACGACTTGTTCAGAATATTTTCTTTCTGAGGGTTCATTTGATATGAACCATGTCCAACACCTCTGGGTTCAGGTAGAAAGCCGGCATGCACAGTTGTTTCATTTGGCAAAGAAAATTCTGGATATTTCTGGGCATCTTCACCATCAGATTCAAGAAGTCCCTGAGTGATCATTTTTGTCACTTGAGGGTAGCAAGCAGGATTAACTGATACTTGGATTTCCTCTTTTTCTGCAGGACTTTTGGGGTCAAATGGGCTGAGTAAAAGGTAGTGATTGACATCATTTGAGTTCAGTGTAAAAATATTGCCTATGCTTTCAGGTTGAGGACTAGTGAGAGGAGGGTTTAAAGCTTAGAGTTACAAGTCAAAGAGGTCTAAAACAATTCAACCTGTGTGGGTGCAGATTGGACTAAAACTGAGAGGTAAATTGATAATTTATTGTGGACTGCCTGGGATGTGGCAGACTTGAATGAGTAATTTTTGATGATGATGCTGAGTAGAAGTCTGGAGACTTGGTTACCTCTTACCTTCTGATGTAATTGATGACTGTCCAGTTATCATAAAGAATGAAAATGTCCTTTATAGCTTACACCAACTTCCACAATGGAAAGGCATTCACTATGGCTTTTTGTGTGACTCATATGACTAGAGTATTCTTGAAGAGGCCAAACTCCACTTGATTCTTGAAATGAGGGCAGGAGGTGGGTGTCTCTATCAGTTGTCATCTGTGCAAATGGTTATTTCCAGTAGTTGATCCTACACCTTAAGCCAAGAGAGGTTATCCTTTTTCCTGAGACGAGACCTGATGCAGTTCAATATTTTGATCATCTGGCATAGAGGGCAAAGTTTTGGTAAACACTGGGATTGAAGGTTCCTCTACAGGGGTCTCATAAACAGTTGGCCCAAACTGAGACGATCCATTTCCAGGTTGAAATTTAACTTTTTAAATGATGAGATGATTTTCAAAGAACGCTCTTGAGACTACATATGGATCATGAAAATCCAGGTTAATGAATATTAAATTTGTCCTTGTTGGCAAGAAATCCAAGGCAAAATAAGAGAAAAATGATTGATTGTATGTCTTGGCATCATAGACCTTATATTTTTGTACAATTCTGGTCAGAGAGCTTGTTGTCATAGACATTATGGTGGTTCTGAAGACTGGCATGACTCTGTCCATGATTCCAGTGAAGATCTATAGATTTGGATTCCGACTAAAAGGAAGTGCCCTGAAGTAATACATGATATCCCTGCATGTAAGCCTCAGGAATGACACTAAGAATCAATCTCCATTCATAACTTTTTGATGTCCACAGTGCTTTTTGTGAGAGCTTAGATCTATGACCATCTGGAGCTAGCTATTAGCCTTGGGAATTAGGAGAAGCCTTGAATAAAATCATGGTGAGTGTGCTTTATGAACTTTCTTAACCACACTTTTTGTAAGGAGAGTGTTTATTTCCTTCTGCTGGACATCTTGAGGATGTCTGTCATTAAGGGAACCTCAAACATCTGGGGATGATCACTAAATATGATCTTAAGGCCTTGCATGATGATTTGCAAGACCTATGGATCAAAAGGTCATGGTTTCTTTTATTCCATGGTAAAATGTTAAAGTCTTCATCACACTAGGATGTTGCTATCAAGTAGTATGAGCATGGGGTTATTTTCTTCTGGAAAGGCAGTTAAAGGGAGTTGAAACCATTTTTTGTCTCCCAGCATTTTGTCATTGGTGTCTCATAAAAGGACCCTTGCAGAAGAAAAGGGTTGGAGGTGGGTTTTCTTATCTGCTGTCTCTTGACGGGTTTCTTTGTACTTCTGGTCTTCCTTAGGAAACATGGACTGGACCTCAGGATGCTGGGCTTGTGTGATGTTTGCTGGCATGTTTCCTGTGCAATATGGTTTTCATTATAAGTTTGGAAGACAGTGCATGTAATCTTGTTGTTGTCATTTACCAGGGCAGACATGTATAAGAATACATCTCTTTATTTGAGCAGAATATTTATAGACTGAAGCAGCTATGGCAATGGAGAGTAACTCTTGAGCACACAAACCATAAAAGGGACTAACTATTCAGCATGTCTGTTGCCAATGGAGAGGAGAATGCTAGGTCATGCTCTGATTGCTGAACTACAAACAAGAAAAAGTCAAGCATGGAGCAATTGCTATGAAATTGTAAACCAGATTTATTTGAAGAAAAGGATTTCTAGTTCATGTGTTCAGAGGAAGCTCGTGACATGCCAGGCCTGCAGTGTCTCTGTTAAATGTAGAGACTTCAGTTTTAAATACTGGTATGTACCTTGTAGAAAACGGGGTTGAAATTTATGGGACTCATTGTTATGAAACAAAAGATCCATTGATATTCTGCCAATTAAAGGAATGTAAAATATCAAGAGTTCAACCAAACTGTGGCAGCTATTGGAAATTAGGCTTTCTTGGTTAAGTGGTCAATAGATTTGGTAAGTTTGTAAAGAGATAAATGCAGAAGGAACAGAATGAAGAAGATAAAACTCAGATAACTCTAGAAGCAAAAGCCCAAAGACTTCTTTAATAAATGCACAGAAGAGAGAGCCTTTCCTGGCTATTACCCGATTCATGAAGGAAGATGGTGCTTGTGAACATAGTGGGCGACAAAGAAGACTCCTTCAAAGGCAAAAGAACTGACCTGATGAATGGTATGGGTGAAACAATGAATGAAGCTGGGAGTCTGACCTTATTAGGACACAGTAATTGCTAGGCCTAAAGATACTGGTTATCTAGGAATTGGAAATCATTTTTAGTCTTGCTCATTACCCCCGGATAATTGCTTGACTGTGTCAATTGCCCATTTTTTTAGATCAGTGACAACAGATGTCACAAGAATGGTTTGAATGACACCTCATGTAGCTTACCGAGGTCATCTTCCACAAGCTTGAAATTCTTACATACCCAACACTTAACTCTGATTTTTGTTTATACTTAGCAAGATGAAAAGCAATGCATATAAATTTAGTCAAGTGTGAAGTGGATGGTCCAAACTAAGATAAATAACTGTTTACATATACAGAATCTCTGAATGGAACCAGCTACCACTTAAACTATAAAGCAATCTGACAATCATGCCATGCTTGAAGTGGAATGTTTCAAGTAACTAAGCATATATTATCCTTAACCAAATATTTTGTCACTTTCTTCTTTGTTCTTATGTGTATGCATCAGTCAGTTCAAACACATTGGCATACAGGTATATACCATATTCAAGCTGCAAATAAACAATTTTTGTGACATCAAGACACAATTCATTTTTTTAAAATTAAATAAGTAAATATTGTCTCCATGACATGTACAGAGTATTCATTTATTACCAATCACACAGTGTGAGAAATGTATTACTAAAACTACATGTCAATATAACCATCCCTCAAAAGGGACTAGTGATAGCAAGATTTTACAGACAGCAGTCATGTGAAAGGTTAAATTACCACTATTGTTAATTAGGACCAATATGATATAATGCAAAGTGAAATCTCCATGTCACTATCCATTCCTTAGAAGTAACTAAAACAAAATTTTTCAAGATGACCAACATAGTGGCTATATTGAATATCAGATCATCACCTTTTTCAGTTAGGACCAACTATACTTTGCAAAGTCTTTAAGTGAAAATTCTGAATCACTACAGTTATAGATTAAAACGAAGTAAACAATGATATTTTCAAGATGTCCCACATGTTAATTATATTGCCTTTCAAATCATTATCATCTTCATGTGCATATGAACTAATGGTAATAAAATTGCAAACATACCCTCAGAACAGATTTGACTTGAAAAATATGCAATACATTAATTGTTCTCTGCAGCATGAGATTTTTAAGACATGAACTTTTCTAGTTTCAAGATTCATCATTTAAAAATGATGCGGAATAAGCAATTGACCATTGTTTTTTTAAGGAAAATGATTTAATTATTGTGCTTGTAAAATACGACTTGTACAATTCCCTGTATATGACAGGCCTATGTGTGTTCAATAGGTCATATTATAGGTAACTTAACAAATGACTGCATTTAAGGTAAAGAAGCTTAAGAAAGAACAGATGACTGAACATGATTTACTGACAATTTACACATAAATTCATTATAATCAGCTGACCACTGAAAGCCTGTTTCCCATTTAATTTTCTTTAAAATAGTAGTCATATAACTGGCAAAATTTCATCATGAAGATAGATAGAACTTTTTAAAGTACTTCCTGTTTTACATATTTTATACATGTATATACATAACTATTCTCTAACTACCAGTTAGTAACATTTAGCCTAACAGAGTTTTCCCCAAATGACACCTCTGCCAAGTCCTTCCACCTTTCAGTCCATATCTGCTGAAGACTGTCACAATCTAGTTTATCCAGTTTCTGGCATGTAAAACTGAGGCTTCTCAAGGGGACAGATGCATAAAGCTTATCATTAACAGCATCCATAAAGCCTACATCCAGTGGGGATTGAATCCCACAGCCATCTGCATTAATATACTCCAGTAAGCTGCCTTCTGTCTTGGCCTCCCTAAGAAGGCCCTGTAAGATGGAGTTGCCAAGCTTGGGGTTTGTGCACATGGATAAAGTGTGAATGTGTTTACCTGTCACAGGTATTCTGAAAGACAAAATAGAGTACACCAGACACTTTATAATACAACTGGTCTTTAAAGGAGATTAAAAGCTCTGTGATTATTAAGGATGAGTCATTACCACAGCCATATTAAATAAATAAAGATGTAAGTAAAAGACAGACAACACTGTATGCTTTCCTCAAGCAAGGATCTTAAACTGCAAACATCATTAACTGTACAGAGTGTTCAAATATTATCGAGTATCATTCAAAATTCAAACAAACTTAAGAAAATTGATTTGAGAATGTCATTTCTCATCTCAAATGTTTCTTGCGAAAAAAAATGTATTAACATTAGGAACAACCCTATTTATTCATGTGACAGGATGTGATTTCTATCTGGAACAACGGTGGCACTCACCAGTTATTATGTACTTTTGAGAGGTGATGTATGTAAGGTGAAGTTGTTTGCATTTTAAACATGCATAGTGGAGAGAATATTGGCATACCTATATGCTACTTTCATGTAGTGTGGATGAAATTTCTTTGAATATTGTACTTTTGGAAATTTTAAATGATCTTAGGACACTGCTAACTAAAATGACTGCTCCCTTGTGCTCCAAAAATCAACATTTGTCTAAAGTACACTATTCTTGGCAGCTATTAAAATATGGAAAATGAATTTTGCCAAACTAGACAATACCAGCTTCTAAAAGTGCAATGAATGAATTACCAAATACATAAAATGTAAAAAAAGTTATTGGCTCTATTTTTTACAATTTACCTCTGAAGTTAGAGAAGTGAAAATGAGCAAGTAGAACTAGCACTTTATTGAAAGGTACACATCTGGAGTAAGGCCAAGCTGTATACTCTCTAACCCATATTACACCCATCAAAATAAAGGGAATTAAAGGTTCTTTGAATACCTAAGGTATACAAAGTCTCTTTTAAATAGCCAGTATAACTAGTGAGGAAACCTTGGGAAACTCTTTTTCTTTAAAATTCTAACCCTATGCTAAATACGATACTGTATGGCGCCACCAACTGCTTTTATTCATATGTACATGAAGAAAGCAAGTATGCTGTACTGCTGTTTTCAATAAATATTTAAAAACAAGCCAAGATAACAGCTTTCCTAATTTGTGCATTTTTACATGCACTGACACTGATATTCTGTTATTTATATCATTCTCTCTCTCATCACATATACTTAGAAAAAGATTACTGTCTGCAAGTTACAATTAATTGATGGGCACAAATGAATACAAGTTCATGTTGGTCATGATAAACAAGTTCCATTTTGAAGTTAATAGCTTCCATCAAGGAAAAGCATATAATTCATAAAAAAAGGATAAATTGATAAAATAGGTATTCATAAACCTTCTATTATAATTTAATTAATCGCAAAATATGTTTAACATGTACCTTCATGTATGCTGTACATTTGGAATTGTCAAAATCTCATTCTAATCAGTAGAGTTAATATATTGCATTTCCATTCCGGTAAACATTAGTCAAGTATATTTGTCACTGAAAGCTTTCTCTTCTTTTACACTGAATGAATCAATTGAAAGATTAAATCCACACATAGTCAATGTTGATTCTATTGAACACCAAGCAACCCATTCTGATGTTAGTGTCAATTTTGAGTTGTAATAACTATGCAGAGCAATAATATTAGTACCTCAAAACACTGCATGCCACTTTGCCAATGGTCCATTACAGCACATGTGCTAATTTTGAGTTGTAATAACTATGCAGATCAATAATATTAGTGCCTCAAAACACTGCATGCCACTTTGCCAATGGTCCATTACAGCACATGTGCTAATTGGCTAATTGTTCTGTCAGTATTAAAATGGCAGTTCACAGCACTGAACTATAATTTAGGAAATTTAAATAAAGGAAGCAGTATTTATTTTGTAAGAAGGCTTGGTAGTCTTTGTTCAATGTACCAATTAAACTGAAATAATTTAGTCTTATGCCCATGCGGCAGTTCTGACAACTCTGACTTGACTAACATCTACATTTGTTGTTTCCATGAAGTTTACTTGTTCGAAAACAAGAGCAGTTATGAACAAGATGAAAAAGCAACTGATGTACAGACAACAAAGATTTTCATTTTCTTACATACACATTGTAAACACATTTGGTAATCGATTAACTACATAAAACTAAATTAGTGGTTGATCTTGACCCAACCCATTTTAACTTAAGTTTTTGGACAGATTTATTTTCAAGAATACATTGCTTTGTTCCAAAGTTTTGGGACATGATAATAGTAGTTTTGGCATCCCAAAACAGTGTAATATCAATGGCATACAGTGTAAATGCACTCAACTTTTTTTACCTTATAATAAAATCATGATCATCAGCATTAAGATGTAAATCACTGATGTCTAATTTTCTAAGGGCACATCCATGCTGTAAAGAAAAGAGTAAATTGATGCAATTAAAAACCAATAGCATTTAAGTGGAAAATTAAACAATATTATTTTCAACAAAATTCTGCTGAACAATATGCCTCAATTGATCTGACTCATGAGTACTAGGTTTGTTTGATTCAAACCATATGATTTAAATCACTACAAAAATGCATCCAAATGATTGTTGTTTTTTTCTAATCACTTGTCAATAGCAGTAGAATGTCTTACATTAAAACTGTGAGTCTAAATAAATACATGTTGGATCTACATGTTGTGTACTAAATTATCAGAATGTTCAAAATGTAAATCTAATTTCTAGGATGATGCAATCTGCTCAGCCAATTGTAGCTATTAACTGTGTCTTTGAAGTTTAAACATTAATTAGTAGCTTGTTACTAATTGCATCCAAACTACTGAAGAATGGTTGATTATTCTTAATGTGTTTAAGGAACATAGTGGCTCTAGTAATGCTGGAATTTCTGACAAGGTGAAGAACTTGGGTATGAAAAGTAATGCTGAAGCATATCTTTTGTGAATGAAGCCATGTGATGGCAGTGGTTCTTGACAAGGTGAAGAGTAACAACTGAATGATCCATGTGGTTGATGACATATGGCACAAACTTGAAATGGATCTAGCTGCTTTACAACAAATTCAATACTAGTGCCAAGGAGACCCTCAATTAACCTTACCCAGTGAGTAAATAGACTACTCTAAAAAATACTTTAGTCAGCATCATCAGATCTGCTTGTTACTCATGGTAAAACTGAGAACCCAAGCCAAATCCTTTAAGCCTTACATGTTCAAGCCTGTACTTTTAAAGTATGTGTCTCCCATACCTGGTGGAAATCTCAGTCAAAAGATTTGGACAATAATATCATGGAACTGAAAAACCAGTTTTTAATAGTGGCGTGTTAAATGCATATTTTCTTTATTTGGACTTGTTCATTACTAACTCAACAACAGGCTTGGCAGTAAGAAAGCTCGAAAACTTGTATTTGTTTGCAAACTATTAAACACAAAGCACTTATTTTATATCAGAATCATGCCATGATAATATAGTACTTACATGCACTGATTTCAAATATGTTTAAACTTAATTGTAATGAGTGACTCAATCTTCCTTTTTAAGTACCTTAAAACATAACATTATTAGCTGTACATGTATTCTGTAAACAAACTGGAAACCTAAATCTATTCTTGTTGTCTATGAATTTACAGTATTATATGATAGGTACTGACATCACAGTAACACCTGGATGTAGACCAGCTATGTTTTATCAAAATCACACAAGCATAGAATTCTGCTAGTGTTTGTCTTGGTCCTAATAATGTCACAAACAGACAACTTCTAGTGTTTGTCTTTGGCTTATCTGTGGTCTGTTCTTCACATTTTACAGTGAATCATTCAAAAGAAAAAACTTTCAAGTTCTATTAAAATGTAAATAATTCTTTATTTTCTTCAATTGTCTTTTTAAAATCCAGATGTAGTATTTTGTTATAGAAGGGCAGTTCCACTGCAAAAGAATGCATCTGGATAATAAAAAAAATGATGACTATTTTTTGTACAATGACATATTTTTTGCCATTTGCTATTAACAAAGAAGTGTTCAAAAATAAAATCACTCTCTCAAAGATATAACTTGTGGAACAATATTAATATGTTTGGCTCTGTTGGTTTATGGGTGTAATTCTAGTAATGAAACTTGTCTGTGTTTACTTACAATGAATACAAGTGGATGGATATGGAGATGGATGGAAAATGAAGCTGGTGGGGAAGGCAATAAGCTAATTCTAATAATGTAATACCTGCCTGCTACAATGGAATTGTTTTCTTTTTCTAGTCCAAGCTAATTATTCCCTCCTCCAGTTAGTATTGTAAGGCAAAAAAGAGCTTGATCTTTTGTCACAGCTAACATTTTAAATACTTAGTTCTTTTGACTTGGTTAGAGCATCCACCTCGGATGTGGGAGGTTGCGAGTTTTACCCCAACTGAATCATACCAAAGACTTATAAAAATGGCATTCAGCATTAAGAGATTAGTATTAGGACTGGTCAGCCTGGTGTCAGGATAAAGTGACTGGGTGGGACATCATGCTACATGTCTAAGGCATGATGTCCCAGTGCTAGACAACACTATAAACTGCCACAATGAAGACATCATAGCAATATGACTGAAAAATTGTTAAAGCTACATTAAAAATCCAAAACACACATTTGCAATAGAAGTAGGCAAGTATAAAATCAGTATCCTCCTCCACCATGCATATAAATATACATGTACTATATTTTCATAGCAGTAATGCATTACCTCCTACTATTCCACTGCAGCATTTACTTCTTAGGAGGGAGGCTGAAGGCTTAAAAAAATCTGGTACAGAGAACTGTTGTACTTACCCGTACAGTGTTCACTACTCTAAGCTGGTAGAACATCTGTCCACATGCTGTACTATTCCTATCAGCCAACCAAAAAATGCCCTAATTTTGATGTGCAACAGATCAAGGTTAAAAGGAGGAAAAGGTAGACTGGTAGAAAGCAGCTCTCCAAAGAGGAGGGATCTGAATAGGCCCCAAAAGTAGCAATAGTCCTTACTTCATGGCTTTTAATTCTCTCTCAGTGAGGGACTGATAAGCTTTCTTGGTAGTGAGATCAATAAAAACTTCATGGGTAAGAAGAAAGAAATACATTCAGTTTTTTTTTTCTCCTTTGAGAAGAAGCCAAATAAACCACAAGGCTATAACTGGGTAATACAGCCTTTTTCCCTGCACATATATCATTTAGATTTCAATAGAATGTGGAGCTAATGAAGTTACCTGATTTTAGCCAAAACTCCTGGCTAGCAAGAAGGGAAATTTAATCATAATTACTGTTGATCCAAAACAACCCTTTTTCTGTTGACAGGTTATGAAGCTTGCTCCTCTTTAATGAATCTTGGACAGCAAGAAAACAACCTTACAGGTAAGTGTTTTGAAGAATGCTTCACCTATAGGTTCATGAAAAGGTTTTGACAACACCCAATGAACATACAAAAGATTACATCAAGGTGTTAGTGAGTGAGTTACTAGTGTTTGAAGACAGCCCAGGTGGCCAAAGGGTCTAAAGTGCTCACCTTTACTGTTCACTTCAATCTCATCTCTGTCAGCAGGGGTTCATGTCTCAGGCTTGGCAAATAAGGGTATGTGAGAAAACTTGCCAGTAACTTCTTATGAATCTGTGGTCTTTACCTGGGTTTTCATGGGTTCTTCCTCTACCAGATGTATTGACCTCCATGTGTCCTATCATGTGCCGAAAAATGTCACTAAACATAAAACAGCAACTAGTGTCTGAAGCTCAAAATATATAAAAAGATCTGAAATATGAGGGTCTGACCTAATTACAGAACCCATTAAGAATTTGATAGTGTTAAACAGTTGCATCAACATGTTTCATACTGTACCAATCACATAAGATTCTTCACTCTGCAATGTAAACCCTGTTAGCAGAATTCCTCCTAACCTGGATGATGCAATAGGCAACCTTGCTCAAAAACATATCTTGGCAGATTGATCACTCAAAATGAGCCAAGTATACAGCAATAGTGGAGAAGATGTTGGTTTTTGTGGAGGAGAGACCCACTCACTGCTGTTATATTAGGTCCCTCCTCTGTGACTCCTTGGCTTGTCTACCAACAAGTAGGTCCTTGAACAATGACCACTGGGTCCACATGGGGTTGGTGGCTACCGGGAGGAGCCCAGTAATGGAGATCCTGACTTGGTCGAACACATTTTGAAAAGGTGTAAGCATGCATATGTTCCCACTTTAGAAAAGCTTAAACTAGCCAGGTCCTCTAATTTGATACTGGTGAAACAGAAAAGAGGACCTTGTTGTTCAGTCTTATAGCATACAAGTCCACCAAGGAAGAGTTGAAAAAAGTTGATCTATCTCAGTTGAAAAAAGTGTCTCTGCTACTGATTGGTACAGAGAACATTCTGTGAGAACCTCATGACCTCTCTGGACAGACTGTCCACTAAAATATTTCTTTTTGCTCAGAATATTGCAGACTTGAAGAGTGATCTCCCCTGAACCTGTCCATCAGAGGTTCCAGACATGCACAATGGTTGTCATAAAAGATAAACTGTTTGTGGATCATGTTAAAATAATTCTTACAAGTCTCAGCATGTTGTTTCATATGTCTTCATTATTGGTCAGAATGGGATCAAACTGAATAGATTCATGAAGATTTGCAAAGTTGCTAGGCACAATAAAGAACCCTTTAAGTAGTATAATACCACATCCTTCTCTTTAAATGATTAATATATTGTTATTTTGGGTGATTGTGATTGGCACTTACTTCATACATGTTTGTCTCCCATTGTCAATGTTGGTCGAGAGTGGCCTGCTTGGTCATCATGTTCTGACCCCTTTTCAAGTAATTTTTACACTATTTAGCATTTTAATTTTTGAGATACATGGTTCATTTCAATTGTGAATAGCTGCACAAAATGTCAAAGTTATAGCACAATTTCACTGACAAATTGCAAGCAGAGATGCAAATCACAATCTGCTAGCAAATTCAGCATTACTAATGTGTTGGTAATTTTTGAACCACTTGTGAGCTCATGACCAATGTATCTCAAGGTTATAAATATCAGTCTTGTCCCCTGTTATGGAAATGCATGTCAAGGTTATAAATATCAGTCTTGTCCCTTGTTATGGAAATGAATGTCAAAGTTATAAATATCAGTCTTGTCCCCTGTTCTGGAAATGCATGTCAAGGTTATAAATATCAGTCTTGTCCCCTGTTATGGAAATGCATGTCAAGGTTATAAATATCAGTTTTGTCCCCTGTTATGGAAATGCATGTCAAGGTTATAAATATCAGTCTTGTCCCCTGTTATGGAAATGCATGTCAAAGTTATAAATATCAGTCTTGTCCCCTGTTATGGAAATGCATGTCAAGGTTATAAATATCAGTCTTGTCCCCTGTTATAGAAATGCATGTCAAGGGTATAAATATCAGTCTTGTCCCCTGTTATAGAAATGCATGTCAAGGGTATAAATTTTAGTCTTGTCCCCTGTTATGAAGTCTTGTGCCCTGTTATGGTAATGCATATCAAGGGTATAAATATCAGTGTTGTGCCCTGGTATGGCAGATACATTCTGACTAGCAGAGTGCACACTACACACTACAGAGTTATCAACAAATTTCAAAACTGAAGAGTCAGTTGCCCCTTGACTCCAAAAATCTCAAGAGTCAAAACTGAAATATCGCAAGTCAATTTTTTTTAAAGCATTAGCCCATAGTTGTGATTCCTCATTATTGGAAATAAATGATGTTTAAGATTTCTCATGATGAATGATGAGAAATATATGTACAATATTTTGTAAGAAACATACAATCTGAATTTTGTTAAACAATCTGAATTTTGTGAAAGTGTTTCAAACAGACAGGATTATTTTATACTTAATAATATTTTCAACTTCTCAACATTTTCCATTATGATCATTTTAAATGCAAACATATACCCATAAAACTATTTGTGTGTATGTGTGTGTGTGTGTGATTTGGATTTTTAACGTAGCTTTAACAATTTTGCAGTCATATCACTATGATGGTTGCAGTGTGGTAGTTTAGTGTTGTCTAGCACTATGGCATCAAGACAGACATTTAGCATGATGTCCCATCCAGTTACATTATCCTGACACAAGAATGACCAGTTCCAATACTAACCTCTTAATGCTGAGTGATTAGTCTGGCAGCTATTAGTACCATATTTTAAAGTATTTGGTATAATGTGGCTGGGTTCAAACCCATGACCTGCTTCATGCAAAGCAGATGCATTGACCACTAGGCCATTGGAGCAGTCCCACAACAAAGAAGGTTATATATTATTCAGATATAAAGCTCCAGTTCTGACCAGTTGATTATAATTTGATGTCCAGACATACCAATTCTGATATGTGATCATAAGCCAGTCCATCTGTATCAATTGTTTCCTGTTTCTCTATCATAAACTTTAAAACGTAATCTCAAAACAATTCAACTGAATTGAGTTGCACCTAAGCAATTTATTTGGACAACAAAAATATTCAGACTAAAATGTTGAAACTGACAATTTTGTTTTCAAATAATTATATTAAATTGTTCATCTTTATTATTGCTAATGTTTATTACATTGTTGAAACCTAATAGCTTTCCTATTTTGCGTATGAAATCCTAAGTAAACATCAAGTCAGAGCTGGCTTGTGCTAAAGCAGAGCTTGGGATGTTAAACACAAAAGCAAAGGAGCATGTGTACCTTCCTTACACCTGTGCTACACAGCTACTGATGTGTTGTCTGAGGCAACCATAATGCAGTGACAACTTATGAGGTTGACAGAGCCCAATAATACTAGACCAAAATCCCCTAAGATTGGTGGATGACTGGCATCTGGTACTTAATGATGTGCACCTAGTGACCCTATAAAGAAGGTTCAATTTACTAATTGTGGCAACTGGAACACCAAGCTAAAATGGGCACCGGCTCGAAGTGGGAAGTTCACTTGCTCACAGTTGGCCATGAAACATCTAACACAAAAGGAGTCCAAGGTAAATAGGGTATAGTATTCCATATGCTGGCTGTGAAAAGTCAGACTGAGATCAAGTTATTTTCAATTCTAGTCTTTGAATACAAACTGGAGGTGAGAATAATAAGCTTGGATTGGGTTCTAGAGTCCCAGAAATGGCATACCAGGGAAAAATTCTTAAAATATAAAGGCTACATTTTTGGGGGGCCAAGTGGTCTAAGGCAGATCACTGACACTTCATCTCTATCCATGTGGGTTCGAGTCCCAGATTCGGCCAGTGTGGGTAAGTGAGTAAGCTTGCCAGGGGTCAGTGGTTCTTCCTGGGATTTTCTGATTCATCCTGCATCATATAAACTGTCAGCCATGTATAGTCTATCATGTATAGCCTATAATGTATAGTCTATCCTGTATAGTCTATCATGTGCTGAAAAATGGTGTTAAACCCAAAACATTTTTTTCTGTATAGACGGTAGTCAATTAAAAATCCTATACCTTTTCCATTAGAATACCATCACAGGTTGCATCTTACAACAAACAGGTTATCTATGTTAGCTGCCTCTTGTGACATTCAGGGAAGATGTATAAGGTCTATTACATATCCAACAACGTAGATTATAAAGCGTACCATACATACTAACTTATAAGTTAAATCAAACTGCAAACAACAGCATTTGTCTTGTTTATTTTAATGATTACTCCCAATGAACTGCACAAATCCAGATCTGCTGGCACATTATGCAATGACATATCTGGGTTTATGCAGTTTGCAGTTGGACTTGTCTAATAAGTGAGTACATATGGTAGTTTAATGCAAACACTTTCTGATCAAAATCTTAACACAAAATCTTAACATTGTTGACAAAATTGTTGCTTGAAATCATGCAATACCTATATAAAATTCCTTTTTTTTTCTCTCTCTCTCTCTTAGTATCACTAGTCATGTGATTTAATGACATCTGGATATGATAAAACTGTGATATTCATGGCTGCAACATTAGCAAAGCAATTATCTGACAGAATGCAAATATTTTTCTCTTTGATACACAAATGGGTGAAGAAATGCTTGCACTAAGACAAGGAAATTTAATTCTCAGTGAGCAAAAGACAGATAATTTAATCCCTCTACATTGACTTCCTTGTGTCAGCGACAACCCCAACAGATTCTATTCATCTCCCTGATTCTCTGCATGTGAAACAATAAAATAATGACCTATTAAAGTATCAGTTACAATAATGATGCAACAGTGCAAATAGCTTTGCATGTTTTTGATGGAGCTATACAAAACATAAATGGACTAATTCTCTATTAAACACCTATGCACATAATTGTATTAATATCAGACAAATAAGTGTGAAACATGTAACAAAAAAAAAAACTCACCTGAGACAGGTATCTGTGCAGATGCATGCAGATTTGTGGTTGACTACTGCCTGTGCTAGTAGAGGATAAATCAAGGACTGTCATCTTCTTATGGTCCAAGCATTTGAGAAGCAGCTCAATTCCAATAGATCCAAACTTGTTGTAGGACACATCCAGCTCTTGAAGAGGAGATTCTAGAATTTTAAGTTCAAATAAAGATACAAAATATTCATGTCACGGTTATGATTTATGAACATCATATGCATGTCTTAATTAATAATTGAGCAAAAGTGATAATAAAAGTCATCAATGGCAATTGTAAAAAAAAATAAGGGGGGGGATTCAATGCACTCAAAATCCTAGCCCATTTCAACATAAACAGACAATGGAAAACAATATGTTGGCTTTATTTTGAAAAAAGAATATGGTGATTATTTATTATTCCATATTTTGAAAACAAATTATGATAAGAAGAATATCTAATTATACCAATTACACTGTATACTCACTTATATGTCAAGCCCAAATACAAACTGTTCAGACCCAGGTATCCTCTTGCATAATGTGGTGGCAGATCTGAGTCTTTTGACAGAGTAATCATTAGCACAAACTGCCATGATCTGCAGCCACATTATGGTGCAGTTGTTTCCAGTTTGAATCAACTTACAAGTACATGATATTTTACAAAGAAATAATTGAGATTGAAATTTTAAAAAATAAAAAAAACACCAGGGAGCAATGCATTACTTACTATTACCAAACTGAGGTAACAAAAAGGAGAAAATTAACAAAAAGGATTTAGTATCACTGTACTTTGTCCTCTATACAGAAGTGATCTGAATAATAAAATCAGTACAATGGACCCATAAACACTGACCTTTATTGGCATGTGCCCTTATTTGCAGAAGTCAACTCCAGCAGGATTCATTATAGTTTATCTTCCTAGGCTAAATTTAAAATGCCTTATCATTACTTACTGATTTAGTAATTAACTGAATAATTAAAAAGAATATTCTTCAGTTACTTTTTGCAACTGAATGTTGAAATGACTTAAAACAAACATTTAAGGGTGAATATGTTGAGAAGTGACTAACAGATCCAATATATATTAGAAATGTGCCCTCTCACCACCTCTTGAAATTTAGACACTGAATGTGTCATTCCAAATGTATTTCAAATTTCAACTAAAATCCATACTGTGTAAAGCCTGTGTGAGAAAAATCCTGTGCTGCTGGAAAAGTTTCATGCTGAGATCGCAGGCAGCTATGCCAAGGTGAGATAACTCTGGCAAGTTCTCAATGAGACAAGAAAGGCTGGTGATACAGCTATCTCCCAGTGGGTTGTGGCTCAAATTTAGACTATTGAGAAGCTGTAATAAAGAAAAGATAAGCAATATTACAAAGTTATTTTGAGATTTCTATAAAACCAAAGGCTGCAAGATTTAAAAGTTAAAGATAAAATAATGAAAATAAAGAGATTGTCAACTGTGATTTTTTTTTGTTTTCTGAGTATAATTGTGAACGAAAAGTTCAATGCTACTGGTAGAGCTGCATCTTGAACACAATTAAAATAGGAAACAGAAATATCCATCCACAATTAAAATAGGAAACAGAAATATCCATCCACAATTAAAATAGGAAACAGAAATATCCATCCACAATTATTCATCGAAATGCTTTTCTCCAATTACTTTAACTGCAGTTCAATGTAACAAATTCCAGCTAAATTACTTGTGGAAAGTTTCACAATTGTAAAAGAATGCCATGCCACAATTAAATTTGGTTTTTCCAACAGAAATAGAGCTCAAATCAAATCTTTAAATTCTACTGATTCAAACAATCTTTAAAGAATAATAAACAGTTTTCAAAATAGGTTCCATATTCTTATCCTGGAAAGATTTCATTTATTCTTTTATCTAAACAAATTGTAAGAAAATCATCTCTTTTTCAAGAATTACTTTATATAGCATTCAAGTAGTTTGTGAAAAACAGTTTTCAAAGACATTACAACTCTACTTGAGTAGTGTGGATGTTTATGTATGTGTGCATATGTATGTGTGCAAACAGACCAATATTTGACATGGGCAGATTAGCCCTGCTGAGATGTCAGTCCCCTTGGTGCTCCAAAAATTATGATCTGTTTGTTGCCCCATGACTGGTTTCAAACCCCCACTGAATCTTAAAATATTGTCTCTCACCAGCAATCAACCAAAAAGATGTCACCAGAGGGGCCAATAAACGTTGTCCCACAACTCTAAGCTAGCACTAAATGAGGTTTTTGATTCTTTTTCATAGCAACATGTCTTTTTATACACAATGATCATATTATTATACATTACCAATAGGTTATTTCTGCACCAGCCAGTCCACTACATTCTGAAATTTTTTACTGATAAAGGTATATAAATATTACATCTGCTCAAAAACAATTGCAAAAATTTGGCATCTGTTTTCGTTTGCTCATTAGGCAAAATTGTATTGTGGCTGTGTGCCTGAGATAGGTCTCATACTTAGACATAGAAAGTTGTTGTTTTTCATTTTTGCAATTTCTATGGTCTTTGACCTTTGAACAGACACTGTAGAGGTTTGCAGGTTTTCAACCTACATTTGCCATCTCATTAATTGCAAATGAAGTGTATGACTTGTGCTTTATAGACCATATTTCATTCTTCATTGCTGTATATTTGTCAACTTCATCATTGATAAGCTTAAGCTCTTCCTCAGAGATGGTAGTATCACGAAGATATATATTTTGCATGTGGTTATTTTTAGCTTGGCTTCAGCCAAGACATGAATTTTGTCATGCTTTAGAGTTTTCATGGTTAGTCACCTGCTGATGAAATTCCCAGCCATAGAAACTAGCCAGCAAGACAAATCTGTAATCTCAAGGTCAACTGTGACTGGGGTTCGAATTACTGTGGTCAGTATGCATATCCCTGTCACAATGGTGCCTACAGAGAGCTATCAGTGTGCTATCAGTGCCATCCACCATGCTGGCAGTAAGCCTGTACTTTTTGTGCAATGTATGCTGCTGTTTAGCTTCTACCTGCAGGAAAGTTTCAGCTTTACGGACCTTTTCCAAACCTTACAGGTCTTGCAGCTTTGGGTATAGGGACATTATAATTCCTCTATATGGAGCATAATGTAAAAGGCATGAGAGATGTGTGAGGTGCATGGGTGGGTTTAGTTACCAAGTGGACACACAAATCTAACCAGTTGCTGTGTCTTACTAGTGAGACAGTGGTGATGTCCAAGGAAATGTCAGTTTTCTTAATATCAGTAGAACTGTAAATAACATGGATTTCTTCACTCTGATACTAATTAATAAACACATCTTTTTTCTGGCCAATGTGCAGAAGATGTCTTTTATGATTTTAAATATATTTTTCTTCTTCTGGAGATGAGTGAAAGAGGGCCATTCATACCACAACAGAAATGTCATAGGCATGAATTCAGTTTTAAAATATGCCATGATATGCCAGTGGCATTACTTTCAAATGTTGTTCCTGCTACTGCTGTGTAAATAGAATCGCCTGTAGTTAACCATGGGTTGGCTTAGGGAGCGCTAGGTAGTTCAATGCTCAGTCTACTTTGCATTCTTGTTCCATACCAATGTGAACTGGTGCATGTCAACCCCATGTTCATGCAAACAATCCTGCACCAGTGATTTGCATTTCTTGTTGATGCCATGCACATGTGTTGTATACTGATCTCTGGATTGGCTGGCAGCATTGATAATCTATGATCTTTCTCTATGTATAATTGCTTTACCATTACAGTTTTTTAAGTTATGCAAGTTCTAATTGCAAACATCAGAGATGGTTAGAGTTGTTGAGAATCCTGTTAGCTGTGCATTAATGCTGAGACCTTCACAACCAAATGGTGACCAGTGGAAAACACACACGCAAAACACCATCTGGATGGTGACAGTGTTGTGACTGTTTCTGAAAATAAAATACCAGTAATTTTTAAAGTCTTGCATTAAATCCCAATATAAACTCACCAAATGAAGTGACTTTCAGCTGTTAAGAAGACAGCCTTTAAGGTGGCATTGTTGTCCACACTGGCTGTGCTAGCAATGACAGCCTCCTAGCCATGAATTTTATCCTCTAGGACAAATGGGTGACTGCCTGGATGATCTCATTACACCTCTGGCAAAGGAGTCTGGACAATGTCTATGTTCATAGCCAGCTTGTAATTAGCACTAGTGCAAGCACTAATGCTTAATTTCAATTGTGTTGGAGTACTTCAACAGATTCTGTTTACAAATATAGTCTTGCCTTCATATGATCTGTGCCAATGAGGATTTGCGAAGGATTTCCCACAATTAATATTTTCATTTGTACTTTTCTAGGATATAAAGCCAAGGAATGTTAATAAATGCTGGGGGATAGCACATGTCTGTGCCTTTTATGACAGAATGCATTAAATAAAAAAAACAGATGGGGCCAATATTGCTGAAATTTAAACAAGTTCTGTTTGATATATGTGATACTGACCAGCCAGGTCACCAGACTCATTCTAGGAATGATGGCCTGTACTTCAAACTGTAACAAGGTTACATCAAGATGGCTTTTATTTGCACTGGCTTTAACATAATTTTTTTTACCAAGCTCAGTCAAAATGTTGAACCATCTTGGTCTAATCAAAATCTCCAAGAATACTACACACATACTTGAGTCAGTGCATACTGTATTACAAGTCTATGCTCTTAAAAAAGAAACAGAAAAGTGTGAAGACAACAAGCTTTGTAAAATTTAACAAGTAATATATTTCACTAGAATACAAAGTAAAAAATAAAAAGGAACTTATGGTTTTGCAAATGAAATCCAAAAATAATCTAAGAATTAATGATACAAGTCCTAGTTAAAAAAAGGTCCTAAATAAAACTTAGTTCAAGTCCAAAAGAGATTTAAAATTGAAGACAATGGCATGTCTGTTATGGCCTGCATCTTACTGATGTGTCAACAGTCTTTTGCTGAATCAAAGATAGCATGTAATGGAATAAAACAGTTTAACCCTTTCATCACTAAGTAATTTTGAAACCATAGAGTCCTCAATACTAAGTAACTTTGGAGTTGTAAAGCAAAATGACTTGTGGACTTTGAAACAACATAACTTTGCCAATGTTAAAGATATCTGGCTGGATTAGGTGTCAAAATCAATGTTAAAAATCAAATTTTATGACTAATTCATTAAAATGTTCATATCAATTACAACTGTTAAAATGCAGGTGCAAACAGTTAACACAACAGGTAAAATACAAACAATTATTTTATTACCTCTTAGAAAACTTTGAAAGTTCTCAAAACTTGTTCAATTGACCCTAGATGTACTAGTGAATAATCACAGTAGCATCACAAGTCTTTCTTTCATGGTGTCCATAATATATAAAATTCTACAAAATGAACCAAAATGATTTCTAAGGTGAGATCTGTCCCCACACCTATATCGCCTCTGCCAAGTTTGATCGTCATATTGAAGTTCGTTAAACGGACAATTTTTCCAAAAACTTCATCTGAATAGAATATTTGAAAATATTCTGAAGCTTTCCTGGAGCCATCTAACACTACGGTGTGCCCAACTCTGTAAAAAAAACTGAAACAAATCTCTTTGGTTTTCCAGCTTCGTCCAAACAAAATCACATGGAGCATACAATTCCTCTGGTTCAAAACCTTCAAAGTCCTCTTCATCATCATCACTCTCACCCACAAGTGTATTCCATAGTCTCTCTAGACGTCTTCTCTCATTTTCATCCAAATTTACCTGGTCAAAATTATTCAAATCATCCGATAACTCTCCTCTGAAATTTTTTCAAACTCTGCCATTTTGGACATAAATTTCAGCATTCGGAAAACACGTTAAAAGTACCTACTTTGTTCGATATTTCTAGTTGTATACAAGCTAAACTCACGAGATCATCCAAATATAACATCTATATTACAAAATGGAAGTTATTAGAGGTACCCTGAAAGTCTTTAGTTGGGTACTATAATGTTAAAGAAGAACACTGCCCCAGACCAAAAAGTCGGTCCATAGTGTTTACGGACTTACTTTCCGATGACCAATTTTTTTGGTCCATACTGATGAAAGGGTTAAAACTAACAGACAAACAGTTAAATTAAATATACATAACAATATCACTTGTTCAACCATCACTGGCACAACTAGAAGGCTGGTCAATATGACATCCAGTACCAGTTCATGGAAATGGTATTACAACAAGTATAGTACTTGTCTTTAATAGCTTTGCAAAATATAGTGCCAGTGGCATCTTTAACTATTGCAGTGTGGGGAAAGTGCAGATACATTAAATATTGCTCAAACATGATGTGTATCTGTGGGATAGTATTTCATTTCAAATCAGATTAGTTGACATAGCCTATAAGTACGTCTTTTGTTGTGAGGAAGAATACCGTTGATAATTGGTTCTCAAATTTGGATGAAATTTGGCAGAATGAGGTAAACCTTGCCATTTGATATAAAACCGCCAGTTGTGGCATCAGCATACAGAACCGCCTGTTTTCTATGGGAACTACCCATCTGACAAAACTGGATGAAAAGTTTTTATCAATTGCCATATGAATAAGATTCTTACTCATAAACCTATGGTAGACCAGACAAGGAGACACATGGTTGAAAACAAAATCAACATGGTTTCCCATGAAAGCTTCTGAAAGTGGTCAGAAACCCAACCCACCAGGCAGTAGCACAGCACACACCGGGGATAATATATATAGAGTTAGTACCAACAGTGGATATGAGCCAGTCCAAGGTGGTGTATTGGACCCAAAAGTGTATGCATATCATCATTCAAGAAAATACACCGTTGACTTCAGAAAGAGCAGCTAAATTAACCTTGGTTCTGTATATTTTATGTTGGACAAGTTGCAATGCTTTAGTAAGGCTTCTCATTCTAGTGTAGATTTTTTTAACCAAATGTGAGGTCACAAACTGAAATGCATACCTTGATAAAGTAGAAAGGAATGACGTTTAATTAGCAAAATAGTTTCTTGCAAAAGTAGAAAAAAATGGCTGACAGTTGTTAAATAATTGCACTCGAGGAAGAGGGGGGCCTGACATGATCCCAACTGACTTGGGCTTTAAAGTTTGCTTGTATGAGGGTTGTAACAGTAAGCTTCTTATAGCAGATGACAACACAATGATAGGCACCAATGTCAACATTAATTCAAAAAGGATGCTACACATTCTACACATTGAGACTAGGAAGCTCTCATAATGGAAGGCTGTATTTGTTTAATTCCTTATGTGACACCAGGACCCTTCTTAGGTGCCAGAGGACTGGGTTGCGCTGTGCTGCCACCCCTTCCTATTGTGACTGCAGGTACAGTTGTGCTTATGATGAATCCAGGCATGGCAAGGCTACAGCAATTACCTATGGAGACTTTTGCTGATGACCTCCCAAATCTGGGAAATTAGGCTTTAAAGGACTACTCAATTTGTGCTGGCAGCCTTTGGTTATTATTTGCATTTGTCTTCAAGAGTTTTAATGTAATCTCATATTTTCTAGATCATTTCTTATCTTTCCTCTTTTGTTAAGCTTGTATTGTTTTCCATCCAGATCAGCTCCTCTTTAATATGCTAATGTGAGCATTGTGTTAATCTCTAATCTTACAGCTTGCCACAGACTCTATGAAAAACTGCATTCAGAGCTCTTGCACTTGAAGGCTGCCATATGCTGGTTCTTTAAGTGCTGTGCACTCAGATTCCATGAGTGTCAATCTCATGGGTAATGAGTTGGTGTGCATTGACAATGCTGACATTTAAAGTATTTACAAAGACCTCAGGCTAAATGTAAAAGAGAGGACCAATGCTAAGCCTGTTGGCTTTAAGCAGGCCTGTGCAGATTTCAACTTTATTGGACAGTCCTGCTGCTTCATTTGGACAGCTTATGGATTTCCTGCTCTGTAGGTGCATGCTTAACCTATGCCACCACTGGCACAGTGACTCACTCAAGTTGAGACAGGTGCTCCATGCAGAATACAATCCAATACAGGACCATTCAATGATACATACCTTGCCTGTTTTTTATTAATGGCAAAGTTCATGGGAGCTGTGCCCAGTAAGTACAGAGGCAAAACAAGTCTAGTTTCTGAAGGACAACACCCTCAGCTGCTACTATAGTCATTTCTACTATGTCGTTTAGCACAAGCACCTGCTGATCATCCATTACTGTAACTGTTGCAATAATATTTTGATGCTGACTGTATTAAGGCAGTAAAGGAGTGGAACCATTATGTTTGGAAAATGCTTTTATGATGTTTGATTAAAAGCTGTTGGGCCCCTCCCACTCAGCAGTATGGATGAAGACAAGCATGTCAGTGGATTGCCACTGCTCTTCATGGGACAGATGTGAAGGACCTTCTGCATCTTCTGGTAATGTGCCCCTTTACATTTTTAAGAGCCTTTTGTCCTTAGTGGGATAGTTTTCTTCTACCTCTTCAGATGCACATCGAAGCTATGTACAGCCAGCAGCTCTTTGTCAATGGGTGGAGGCTTGTCCTGAATGCTAATGCAGACAAACTGCATACCTTGCAGCTATGGCCATATAATGAAGTTCTCAAGAATGTAGTATGGCATTGTATATCCCATCCCTTATAATGACCTACAGGTTGATCTTCTGTCCCCATTGTCCTGGGGTTTACTCCTTTTGGCTGCTACAAGATATATATGTGTGAACAATCAAGGGCATGAACATGGGCTAGATGTAAATCTAGTCAGTCACAACCCACACTGCCTTAATGGAATACTTCTGCAGAATATTCATGAGGCTAATGCCTATGTATTGTAACAAGGATACCTATAGGTGTAAGGACTATGACTGCCAGCTATTGTAGTACATGATGACAGCAACCTCGAAATTGTGTACACCTGCCTGCCTTGACCATAAATACAATAGTGTGATAGGTACAGGTGTGGTCAACATGGGCAGCCTACAGCAGCTGACCCATTTACAAGAAACATGCTGGTTTGTACTTTCAAACTTTTAATCTCAGTTTCTATTTATAGCAGAGAGAACAGATTGGTTTTATAATTTTTAATCTTTGCTCACATATTCTTTCTAATAAATCATGAGGTACAGAAACATTCCATAGGTATTTATTACATTTATTCTAATTGATGTGTATGTTACAGCAAAAATATTTCTCAAATGATCTCACAGATGGATTAGAAAAAACAAAAAACCGATGCAAAGATGAACACATGAATTACACAATACATTGTTCCATTCTAGGGTAGCTTCATGCCCATTGCAGGCTCTATGGAAAGGATTTTAATATTGGTCATAGTGTAAAACAAAGATGCATTGAATTAGTTCATTTGTTTAACTCCAATACTTAGGTAACCTTTTTTTACAGCAGAACTAAATTGTGGAAATGAATTATATAAATGCAAGGGCATTATTTACTGAGTTCTTAATAAAACACTGACTACCCCTAGTGGTAGAACACAATGTTGGTCCTTTGTTAAAATGGATACTTCCTGACACCAAAATTGCGGAAAATATGCATGTGCAAGAACAAAATCATCTAATATTGTTAGGTGTTTAGCAGAAAGTACATCACTTAAAATTGCAGAAGCCATGAAAATTAGGCCCTTTATTATTGCAACGGACAGGAGCAGTGATTATGATGACAAAAAATTATACCCTATCTGTATAAGAGATTTGACAATGAAAATGTGCAAGGTCAGATTGTTCTTCTTTCATTACCAGAATTAACAGCAGATTTCACTGGAGAAAACATTTTCTAATTGTTTGATAATGTTTAAATAAGCATAAGTTGGCAGAACTGTCTGGGGTTTTCAGCTGATAAAGCATCAGTGATGACTGGAATTCATAAAGGAGTTGCATTTTATATTTTGAAAGATGTCTCCATTAGTGTACATATCAGGTTGTCCATGTTATTTGATGCACCTTGCTGGAGGAAAGGCTGCTGATAAATTTGAAAAACTCCTGAAGTATCAGGTTGCCATTCTACCTGACAATGTACTTCATATGGGCAGAGTTGATATGACAAAATTAGGGGTGTAGTAGATCATTGCCCATGGCTTGCAATGATTCTACTAGTCAACTCATATGACATAATTAGGGGTGTAGTAGATCAATGCCCATGGCTTGCAATGATTCCACTAGTCAACTCATATGACATAATCAGGGGTGTAGTAGATCATTGCCCATGGCTTGTAATGATTCCTTTAGTCAACTCATACGACATAATCTGGGGTGTAGTATGACCTGCAATGATTCTACTTATCAACTCATGTGACATAATCAGGGGTGTAGTAGATCATTGCCCATGGCTTGCAATGATTCTACTAGTCAACCCTTATGACATAATTAGGGGTGCCACTAGTCAACCGTTATGATGTGCCACTAGTCAACCCTTATGATATAATTTGGGGTGCCACTAAGTCAACCCACATGACATAATTAGGGGTGCCAATAGTCAACCCTAATGACATAATCAGGAGTGCCACTAAGTCAACCCATATGACATAACTATGGGTGACACTAGTCAACCCTAATGACATAATCAGGAGTGCCACTAAGTCAACCCATATGACATTATTAGGGGTGCCACTAAGTCAACCCATATGACATATTTAGGGGTGCCACTAGTCAACACTAATGACATAATTAGGAGTGCCACTAAGTCAACCCATATGACATAATTAGGGGTGCCCATGGCTTGCAATAATTCCACTAGTCAACTCATACAATGTAATTAAGGGTACCACTAGCCCGCCACTAGTCAATGCATATGACATAATTAGGAGTGCATTGGGCATTCTGCATCACCACAGGGAATCTGATCTAAATGCAGCTGCAAGAGATGTGGGTCAATGACCTACTTTGAGAATGATAGTATCATACATAACACAATATATCCACACAAAAGAAATATAACACTACAAGACTGCATGGGAAACAGATCTAAAAGCATAGCTCAGCCTTAAACATGAGCTTTACCTGCTGTCTAATTAAAGCAAATGTTAAATGCAGAGTACAAATTCAGACTTTTTCCTATAATTTGTACCCACTCACACACCACAAACATGGGTAAAAAGTATTCAATAAGGTAAATCATTTACTAATTGGTACATAGAAATAAAACTAAAATGCAAATGTTTAAAACAAATAAAACCTTAATCACAAACTTTGACTTAAAAATTCTCCCCTAACACCATTACAAAAACCATCTGTAAAATTGAGCACATTTTAAGCATGCTGTTTACACAAAGCAAACCTCAAACATAAATTTGAATCTCAAACTTATCCCCATCAATTAAAGAAAGAGAAAAATAAAAACATGAGTAAATTGAATAAATTAATATGAAAAAAGACCAGGAACAAGTTATTTGATATACAAAATTGACATTTAAATGAACAGTTCCTTCCTAAAGGCCATAAATAAAATATTTAACACAAAAATAAAAGGGAAATTATTGGATTAGGTCCGACACCAAAGTGGGCATGATATTAATCACTTGACTTACATAAAAGCTTTAGCTGGCTTATGTAATGTAAAATACAATGCATGTAAACATCTCCCAACGTTATATCTTGATTATATTAACTGTTCTCAAGGCCAACAAATTATCCAACAGAAATTTATGCAGGAAATCTGAGCCGCCATATCTGCCTGAACTGTCAAATTGGGGTAAGTTTATTTAATGTATGCATATTCTGAAGAGTTTTCATACAAAAATATTTTGTATACCAAAGTTAGCAGGGTCTTAGAGTATTTTGCTGTTAGTATTTGTCATAAGTGCCGCTGACAGCTTCAAACACATCAAATGATCATCAGTTGATGTTTGAAGAAATTACACCATACAATACCCAAACAATGATAACTGATTAGACAATACTCTGATGTCTTTGGTACACTCTGTCATTGTCCAGAAATGTCTGATTAAAAACATAATTTAAACCAAAAGGCACCTTCAATAAAAGCAAATATCCATTGTGGCAAAATAAAATTCCCATAATGCATTACTTGATATAGGTTGTAGGGAGTGTCTTTTTTACTATATTCTGATTAAAATTAGTTCTAAAGATAAAGTTATAATCATGTCACAGTCTTTTGTTCTTAAAAGAAGTCATCCAAAATCATGATGATATAAACATATTTGCCAAGTTTTATAGAAATTAGAAATAGTCTTATATCTATAGGTAACAAACTCAGTAAATCAGATGCAAGGTATGTCATTAATATGCACAGATCTCATCTATTGCAACATACCCATTTATTCGTACATGGCTGATCTGGCACTTTAATATACATGTTCAATCTGTGACTATCTCACACCTATAATTTCTGTATCAGACACCCAGTCTGGAACTACTTTTACAACTTGAAATATTCAATAACAGTCCACTTATAAAATATTGGACATTATTTATTGCTATTCATTTTAAATTACAGTATTCAAAAATGAAAACACCTTCTAATTTTAAGAAATGCAGTCATATTGAGTGAAAATGGCTGCATTTGCTGCAGTGAATAATGAGGGAGATGTGAATGATCAGAGAACACCATCAGCAGCAATGAGTAGTTTAAAAACTGTTTTGGTCATAATGTGTCACAAAGAGTACTCAGATGAAACTAGTGTGTAAAGTAGCTTAAAAAATGAGAGAGAGAGAACTGTGCCATGGATATCTTCTATTGAATTATAGTCTTTAGAGAAGTGTTACATATATTTATTTGTACTGTGTATTGGCTTTTGTCCATAATTATATTTTGCAAATATTTAATTTGTATTGTGTGATTGAGCTTTCTCCTCAACTGAGGGTAAACGTTTAGGCCTATATATGTCATGCTGGGTAAACGTGTATCAGGCTTGAGTTTTAGATACAACCTTGATTCTTAGCTTATATTTTCTAGAAATGAATTTTATCTAAAGTTTGATGGAAAATTCCATTGTAAAAGGCCTAGGTCCAGGGCATTTTGTCATAAGTCAGGTGACAGTATGTATATAAATTTAAAAGTAAGCAGAATTATTTACTTCTATCTTAACAGAAGTCATTAGAGCAATCAATTTTAGTTGTGTTCCAGATAATATTTGAGAGGATTTATTTATTTAAATTATTCAATAGAATTATAAATTACTCTTTGACTTGAGGACTAAATTACCATTTTGGAAATTATTGTGAATAAATTCATAGACATTTTGGATTATATCATTTTTGAATCAGCAAGACTGCTGGCACATTAGCATATTTGAGACTACTGGCACTTCAGCACAGTCAAGGTTGGAATTCATTTGGAATATTCTATACTATTGGACTTGTGATTGAACTTTTAGAACTATTTTAGATTTAATTCACAATACTGTCAGTTCTTTCAAAATTTTCAGTTTGTATTCTAAGGAAATAGATTATTTGCTGGGATTTACTATACTTGTTGGCTTTTGCTCTTTTCTGTTACTTAGTTTACAACCATAGAGTAGTAGTGGTAAAAAAAACCTAATCAGATACACATAAGTCTCGCTCATAACAAATATCATCTAACTTGTTAATGATATAGCCCGTTTTCTAAGTTGCATTAAAATATGTTTATAAAATCAGACTCTCATGCTGTCAAATCTTCCAATCAAATGCAAGATCATGATATTAATATGTGCAATTCTTGTTCATAATAAAATATATTTTGTAGCTTGAAATTATAAGTCTACCAAGTTTGATCAGAAAGTCACTATGGTGTACACATGCTTCAAGTTTGATTGTAACAGAATCTGAGTGGCAACAATCAATTGATGGACTGATGATGCATAAAAGATGTATGATCAGGGCAAGAAGTCACATGATGTCTTATGGTCAGATGAGCTAAACAAAATTAGCAAATTAGGTAAAAATAATAATTAAGTCAATGGAAACACTAATGAATAAAGAGGAACAAAACTGAAATGCATAAGACCTTCATATGAACAATATTCAAAACTCTCAAAGCATAAGCTCTTATGTACTTCATACAGATGAATCAAAACACTCATAGCATAGGCTATCTCGTACTACACACAGGTGAATTAAAAACAAATAGTAACTGTTTCTTCATTAAAGAGTCATAGTTCAAACAAAGCAAAGACATTTTTTTTGCAGCCTGGACTCTAAAAAAATCATTTGCAGGGTATATCAGTTGGAAACTAGATGTATATACAGCTACAGATGTACACCTTAGTCATGTTCTTCTAAAGATAATTTTCTTACATGGCAAACAGCAGATTTTCAATATGTTATATTCTCAATATTCTCTTTTCATCAGACAATTTCTTCAAAATACCTTTTCTCACAATTTGAACAATATTTCCATAAAAATGGGCAAAAAGAGAAAAAAGTAATATCTTATTACACTTCTACAACAACCACATATCTAATAAAAGCTTCAATAAAATCCTCCAAGTGTGATGTGGTGGGAGAAATTGTGACAAACTTTATCACAAATGGACAGACTGACGCATAGGGACAATAATAATATCCCCCACCCTCTTATTGCAGGAGTGGGGAGATAATGAGAGACAAGAGACAGAGTCTGAGACAGCAAATATATTCAACAAGAACTCAAACCTGCAAAGGTCTCCTGGGATGATCAGCTGGACCATTTCCATCTATTGCAGTTACTGTGAAAACCCTACTGAGATTTTTCAAACCCACTGACGTTATTTCATTGCAAGCCAAAGTCAGTGTGTTCAGGTTGGGAAGTGTTTCCAGGGCTTTTACAAGGCTCTCAACACCAACATCTCCAAGCTTGTTACCTACATTGCCAGATAAACATAAGATTTTCTACTATATTTAAAGAATATGCTGCATTGAAACTTCACATATATTCCCTTAACTCACAAATAATTTTGTAGCAAATATCTCAGGATAGGTGTAACTTTTCCAATAAGCAGTAATAAATATTAAAGATTACAAATAAATTGACTATTAGTGTATCAAGTATTGCTGAATTCAAATGGTGTTATGAAAGCAATTTAGTGACAGAATATTTAATATGGATGACTAAACAACAGAAACTGCTACAAACTTTGGAAATTGTTATTAAGGTGACACAACTTTCTTATTTAATAACCAAAGTTGATTTTACTCCAACCAATTAGACTCACCTTGTAGATCCAGCTCTCTCAGCCGAGTCTGACACTGTAAGGCCCTACTGATTGGCTGAAAATGATTGGGCTTCAAGGACAAATTCTGAAGGCCCAGCTTTGCAGTCCTGTCACAGGTCTGCAGAAAGTTCTTGACATTTATATATGCAACTGAAGAAAACAAGAAGTCGTATAAACATAATAGTCATATAAAAATTTTATTTAAATCTATTTTTCTAAAAAAAAGGGAAGAACCTGAATTGAAGCCCAAGGATTTTGAGTTTTAATAAAATAATTTTCCTATATGTTTCTGCCAACATTAAAGCTGAACTTAGCACTATTGCTATTCTAGCATAATCCATTGCCAAATTACTATAATTCATGGATGTTTTTGTTCCTACTAATTTTTCATACCCCATTTATAAGAAAATATTACAATAAATAAAATGCATCATATTTTATTTACAGAGCTTTGTTTTTCTTCAAATCCATAATTTTTTTTTTACAGTTGTTAAATGAGAAGAGTGCCAAGCATTAAAAACAAAGATTCAAATCAAGCACAACTAAGTGTTGTTCTGTCCTTTTTTAAATTTACAACTTTTGATTTTCATATTCTGATGCGTTATATTTGCATCAAGAAATTAAGTTCAAATGCATCACTGGAATATAATCTGTTATTGGAATATGGCACATCACTGGAATATAACCTGTTATTGGAATATAGCATATCACTGGAATATAACCTGTTATTGGAATATAGCATATCACTGGAATATAACCTGTTATTGGAATATAGCATATCACTGGAATATAACCTGTTATTGGAATATGGCATATCACTGGAATATAACCTGTTATTGGAATATGGCATATCACTGGAATATAACCTGTTATTGGAATATAGCATATCACTGGAATATAACCTGTTATTGGAATATAGCATATCACTGGAATATAACCTGTTATTGGAATATAGCATATCACTGTATTATAACCTGTTATTGAAATATGGCACATCACTGGAATAAAATCTGTTATTGGAATATGGCATATCACTGGAATATAACCTGTTATTGTAATATGGCATATCACTGGAATATAATCTGTTATTGGAATATGGCATATCACTGGAATATAACCTGTTATTGGAATATGGCATATTACTGGAATATAACCTGTTATTGGAATATGGCATATCACTGGAATATAACCTGTTATTGGAATATGGCATATCACTGGAATATAACCTGTTATTGGAATATGACATATCACTGTAATATAACCTGTTATTGGAATATGGCATATCACTTGAATATAATTTGTCATGGAAATATAACCCATCATTGGAATGTAATCTGTCCTTGGAATATAACCCATTATTGGAATATGATCTGCCATGGGAATATAAACCATCAATGAAATATAACTCATCATTGGAAAACCACTTGGAATATGGCACATCACTGGAATATAATCTGTTATTGGAATTGGTTATATTCCAGTGATGTGCCATATTCCAATAACAGGTTATATTCCAGTGATGTGTCATATTCCAATAACAGGCTATATTCCAGTGATGTGTCATATTCCAATAACAGGTTATATTCCAGTGATATGCCATATTCCAATAACAGGCTATATTCCAGTGATGTGTCATATTCCAATAACAGGCTATATTCCAGTGATATGCCATATTCCAATAACAGGTTATATTCCAGTGATGTGTCATATTCCAATAACAGATTATATTCCAGTGATGTGCCATATTTCAATAACAGGTTATATTCCAGTGATGTGTCATATTCCAATAACAGGTTATATTCCAGTGATATGTCATATTCCAATAACAGGTTATATTCCAGTGATATGCCATATTCCAATAACAGGTTATATTCCAGTTATGTGTCATATTCCAATAACAGGCTATATTCCAGTGATGTGTCATATTCCAATAACAGGTTATATTCCAGTGATATGCCATATTCCAATAACAGGCTATATTCCAGTGATGTGTCATATTCCAATAACAGGTTATATTCCAGTGATATGCCATATTCCAATAACAGGTTATATTCCAGTGATGTGTCATATTCCAATAACAGGTTATATTCCAGTGATATGCCATATTCCAATAACAGGTTATATTCCAGTGATGTGTCATATTCCAATAACAGGTTATATTCCAGTGATGTGCCATATTCCAATAACAGGTTATATTCCAGTGATGTGCCATATTCCAATAACAGGCTATATTCCAGTGATGTGCCATATTCCAGTAAGAGGTTATATTCCAGTGATATGCCATATTCCAATAACAGGTTATATTCCAGTGATGTGTCATATTCCTATAACAGGCTGTATTCCAGTGATGTGTCATATTCCAATAACAGGTTATATTCCAGTGATGTGCCATATTCCAATAACAGGTTATATTCCAGTGATGTGCCATATTCCAATAAGATGTTATATTCCAGTGATGTGTCATATTCCAATAACAGGTTATATTCCAGTGATGTGTCATATTCCAATAACAGGTTATATTCCAGTGATGTGTCATATTCCAATAACAGGTTATATTCCAGTGATGTGTCATATTCCAATAACAGGTTATATTCCAGTGATGTGCCATATTCCAATAACAGGTTATATTCCAGTGATGTGTCATATTCCAATAACAGGTTATATTCCAGTGATATGCCATATTCCAATAACAGGTTATATTCCAGTGATGTGTCATATTTCTATAACAGGCTATATTCCAGTGATGTGCCATATTCCAATAACAGATTATATTCCAGTGATGTGTCATATTTCAATAACAGGTTATATTCCAGTGATATGCCATATTACAATAACAGGTTATATTCCAGTGATATGCCATTAGTACCTTAATTATACATAAAGAAGACTACAATGTAACCTTACAAGATTATGCAATCCCTCTCTCTAACAAATACATACAACACACTGTAATGATCTTAAGCATAACACAATGATAGTTTCATATCTCTCTCTCTCTCTCTCTCTCTCTCTCTCTCTCTCTCTCTCTCTCTCAACACTGTCAATACACCATAATTATCTTATAAATAACACAGTTCATCCATCTCTTTCTCTTTCTCTCAAACCATTCACGCTTGACAACAAAAAAATGTCAGAGTTGTTCTTTACTTGTTTAGTGTAATTAGACTCATTGTCAATATAGAAATATGGTCTTCTTATTATTATTAAGCAAGTCATTATTTATTCCTCAAAAACACATGATTACTGTGATCTATTAAACTGAGGCATACATTAGCAAACTGAGACAAGAATTTATTTCTTTAGGTTTTTGGGTATATTATTACAGGTTGGTTGGCAGGTTTTCAGGTCATTTTAGTCCTATCTCTTTCTTTTGCAGTCACTTTATAAAACATAATTTAAATAAACATTTACATATCATTTTTGTTCTTGAAATTTTTAAAATATTTTTCTTGTATGAAAAATTATGTAAATTATGGCAGATAATTATTTTTAAACTATTTCACATAATATAGTTATGCATGAGAAAAAGCAATGCAAAAATAATGTCAATTGGAATTTACCCACCTATCAATCCTGCAGATGGCATGTGTTTTAATGGGTCAGGTGATTTCATAAGTTGACAAGCAAAGCCTTCTGGAGCAAATAAACTCTTCAGAAATTTCCAAAAGTGACATTTAAATATGAAAAAAAGATGTGTGGTTTCCACATGCATGTTAAACTTCAATCTTTGAAAACTAGCCAACAATACAAAAGTTAATTGCTGCCAAAAAACATTACAAAAGGAAAACTGCTGCCCAGAAGCTCATAAGAACTGGCTAATATTACAATTGCAGAATTTGGAAAATCTGCATTTACATGCTGGAAAAAAAATCATCCATCACAGATCTGGTGTAATTGTCCTTTTGGCTACCCAAGTTATGGCAATCAGATTAAGTTTTATTGCTCCTATGGGCAAAATGCAGCAATATAATTATGTAAAAGTGGATGTGTGCTACATTGGGTGGAACTGAAATGAATGGATATGCTTATTTCCTTAAGAAGGAATATGTAAATTTTAAAACTTGAATAAACTTACTTAATCAAGACTTATTAGAGATTATTTATTGGCTTCAATACTTATGGTTTAAAAACAAAACACACATGCCAAGTTACTTTTTGTACTAGGCCTTATTTAAGCAATAATCATGGTTGGGTGCTCAGAGTGCTGTATTACTTTACTCTCATATTTTTCTTTTTAAGTTTGTAAAGTGGTGTTCATTTATAACTTTTTCTGATCTAACTTGTTTTCAAGGTTTAAAAGATCCATCTGCTGTAACATTTTCCATCATATAACAGCCACAACTCAAACAGTAAAGCATTTCACATAACATCTGGTGCCATTTCCTTTTGAAAATACAGACTGGTTCACTAACTTATCAGTAAAATGAATCTTGTAGGTGAAGTTTACTTAAGAAAACCATCCATTTTTTTCGAAATGGGTTATTATATATAGTTATTTTCAATAGCAAATAAAGAAAGTATTTTAAAGCCTTTCTTTTAAATCAGTAACCTTTAAAAAAATATTCTCAAATTTATGAGTGGAATTAAAAAGATGGTAATAAAATGACAAAAACACATTTTTATTGCTTTAATTTTAATATTTAATGTAGCAATAAAGTGTAATCCATATGCAGTCTTGCAGAAAATGTAATTTGGTGAAAAAAAGCAAAATGATTATGCCAAAAGTGCAATGACAACTTGGAGAAAGTCAGATTCATCAAGAATAGATCACTTCAGGATGGCAAACACTAATATCTCAATAGTCAATTCATTCTATCCCTATACCTCAATATAAATGTCTAACTATCCAAAGTGAGGTTGGAAGGGCCAGAGGAAACATAAATTAATAGTTTAGGTGCTACTAACAATAGCCCCAGAAAGCTTCTTTTCATTCCTAAGGATGAAATATTGCATACAAAAGCTGATCTGCATTTGAGTAACAAATTATTCCATAAATTGTTTAAAGTGTGAGCACCTGTTTTTGTGCCTATTCATACCAATTGCCCTTACAAAAATTTAGTTATGTATTTCTCAATTATAGGAAAACTGTCAATTAATACTTTTATTTAGGAGCTTTTTTCTTTAATGACAATGAGATAAGTGTTTGCATGAGAGAGAGAGAGAGAGAGAGAGAGAGAGAGAGAGAGAGAGAGAGAGAGAGAGAGAGAGAGAGAGACAGAGAGAGAGACAGAGTGCAAGATGACAGTTGTCTTCTTAATCTTTGCTAAATGGTTCAACTTAATACTTTTTTCTTACTACTACTACTACTAGTAATAAATGTGAAATAATAATAATAATAATAATAATAATAATAATAATAATAATAATAACAATAATAATAATAATAATGATGATGATGATGATGATGATACTACTACTAATAACACTGTGAATGCTATTCAATTCATAATATATAAATTTGTCATGATCAAAGTTTGATATCTGAACCTGCTGTCAGAGGTTACCTGTCTAAAAATACAACTTTTACCTTTTCCAATGGTGGCTGATGTATAAAGGTTTGACTAGTTACATATTCCAATCTCCTTTTTACTGGCAATTTACCATTAATAAAATGAACTAGTTACCTAAACCAAGTGCTTTACAGGCCTGGGTGTATCTCTCTGCAAGAGGCGGAAGATCCCAGTTTTCTACTGCTGCATCAATCTGTAGTGAAAAATCAAAGAAAACAATCAAATACCATATGTATACCAACATCATACATAATTCCTGACATGTACATAAAACACATGAAATTGGATTGGAAGAAGTATGCAGTAGTTGCTGGGTTTTTGCATTATTATATTACTCTGCTTGTCTAGGATATACATGCAGTTGTAGTTTGATGGGTGGATAGGAGAAGATCAAGATGCACCAGTCCTGCTGCTTTAGAACTGGGAAATGGTGTGATGATGTAGTCATATGAATGCATGGAGTGAAATGAAGAATAACAAGTCCTGACATTTTTAAGGTGGTAGGTCATGTGATGATGCACAATTAGACAGACTGAAGGAAGTAAATCAAGATGCCTTAGTTCTACTGCCTTTGCAATGGAGGTGGATGCAATGATATACAGATAGAGGAATATCAAGATATATCCATGCATGTAAACTTCTTTGCAATGAGGATTATCCTGCCAAGATGAAGTTTGTCTCCCATCCCTTCCAGCAGGCATTGAAATCTCCTGCATACATAATATTGCTGAAACAATTCTAGAAAAAAATCTTTTTTTTTTCACACCTTGCATATAGTGTAGTATATTTACAATAAAGACTTCCTGTAATTAGATGACTGTTAAATGACTTACTTAATGTAGTATATTTACAACAAAGACTTCCTGTGATTAGGTGACTGTTAAATGACTTACTAATGTAGTATATTTCCAATAAAGACTTCCTGTGATTAGGTGACTGTTAAATGACTTACTTAATGTAGTATATTTACAATAAAGACTTCCTGTGATTAGGTGACTGTTAAATGACTTACTAATGTAGTATATTTACAATAAAGACTTCCAGTGATTAGGTGACTGTTAAATGACTTACATAATGTAGTTACAACAAAGGCTTCCTGTGATTAGGTGACTGTTAAATGACTTACATAATGTAGTTACAACAAAGGCTTCCTGTGATTAGGTGACTGTTAAATGACTTACTTAATGTAGTATATTTACAATAAAGACTTCCTGTGATTAGGTGACTGTTAAATGACTTACATAATGTAGTATATTTACAATAAAGACTTCCTGTGATTAGGTGACTGTTAAATGACTTACTAATGTAGTATATTTACAATAAAGACTTCCAGTGATTAGGTGACTGTTAAATGACTTACTTAATGTAGTTACAACAAAGGCTTCCTGTGATTAGGTGACTGTTAAATGACTTACATAATGTAGTTACAACAAAGGCTTCCTGTGATTAGGTGACTGTTAAATGACTTACATAATGTAGTTACAACAAAGGCTTCCTGTGATTAGGTGACTGTTAAATGACTTACATAATGTAGTATATTTACAACAAAGGCTTCCTGTGATTAGGTGACTGTTAAATGACTTACTTGAGCATATCACTTCAATAGCTAATTCTACAGATAAGATGTGAAAATAATCAATGGACTATATGTGATTAGTAGCAATTCAAAAAGGATTACAGATGTTCATGAATTGGATTACTAAAAAACAAAAGCAGCCTAAAAATTAACATTATATGGATTCTTTCAGTAGACTTTGTTTGACTTTGATGGTTAAAGTATGTTCAGATGGATTATACTGTGTGTGATCAAAGTATTCATTAAAGATGCTACTGGATTACCGATGGATTAGTCATTAGTAGAGAGTTCAAGTGGCACAGAACTGGACTGTTTGTCATCAGTATATATAAATTCTATCAACACATGAAAGTGTGCATTGTTTCCTAATGCTAAAACACCAAAATCTAAATAAATGAAATATCACATAAAATTAAATACCGATGAAAAATAAAGCCTGATCCCAGATGAAATCTGGATCCTGTAATGATAAATCATCTCGTGAGATCAACAATGATGAGGGCTGTCACAAATATAATCCAGGCAATGATCTTCCTAAGAAAGCCTAAAGATATATGTACAGCAAATTACTTTGACAAGGACTTGTGTGATAAGATGATATATAGAAAATGGACATTTGTTCAACAGTTGTGATTTTCATACATTCAAATTATAATCAGGTTGATGAAAATTCTATTGACCTGAAGTCAAAACTCATGGCCAAATTTTGCAAATCTCCTGATCTATCCAAAGCTGACTTCTGTATGAACACCTGTCCTTGTTTTTGAACTAGGAGGTGTACAGTTAGATGGATTGATAGGAGCAAATCAAGATGCATCAGTCCTGCTGTTTTTAAAGTGGACGATGGAATAATGATGCAGTCAGATGGCTGGATGGGAGGAAATCACCAATCCTGGTGGATGGGAGGAAATTAATATGCATCTGTTCCACTGATTTTGAAGTGGAGGATGATATTCAGAAGATATCAAGATGCATCAGTCCTGATGGTTTTTAGGAGGAATGACATGATAATGATGTCAGATGGATCGATCGGAGCTAACTGCTTTTGAAGTGGAGCAGATGTGCAGTTAGATGGATGTACAGGAGCAAGTCATGATGCATTGGTCCTGATGGTTTTTCTCAAGTGGGGGGGGGATGATATGCACATATTTATTCAGACACCAGATATGTTTTTTCACATGTTTGCATATTCATTTTTATACTAAAGCAACAGGATCCAAGAAACATCAAGCTCATGCAAACATCAATGACACACATAATTACTTAAGTGTAAGTCCCGTGAGCTACTTTTCATATAATGATATAGCACTGTTCTGGCTGCATCCAAGAAATTAAACTAAGCATAGACAAGAGTACCCTGAGCCCATCCAGTATTTAACAATCCTTTTTATAGTAACAAGAGGGATATACTATGTAGATTATCTGCCACTGGTCAAGGTAAGCAATGTTTAAGTTAACTTACTGTGCAGAAACCATTTTTTTTATTATCAGTGGTCTAAAGCGCTGTCCGTTACAGATCACTGCCATCTCACTTCTGTCTGCGTGGGTTCGAGTCTAGGATTCAGCAAATGTGGATATGTGAGAAAGCTTGCCAGTAGCTTCTCATGGGTTGGTGGTTCTTTCCGGTGATTTCCCGGTTTCTTCCTCCACCATTAATACTGGCCGCCATGAATAGCCTATCGTGTGCTGAAAAATGGCATTAAACCCAACAACAACAACAACAACAACCATAACTGGAATCACATAACTTCATGTTTTTTTTTTGTCTTTACCAAAGTTTGGTTAATGAACTTAATCTGCAACAAAAGTTATTTTAAGGAAAAAAGCCGAACATTTTACTCTGAGCCAAAATGACCTTAATTTTTTACTTTTTGACCTCCAAATCAATAGACCTCTTCCATACCTAAAGTGCAAGCACTGCACAAATTTTGTCAACATACATTGTCTAGATCTTTACACATGGAATTCATGATCTTCAATGATGACATTGCAGAGTGGTCTTCTTGTTTTCACTGCAACTTCATGATGTAGCTTGTGTACCCATCATAAAAACAAGACAGCTACAATCTTTTATAAAATATTGCACCCTTCATCAAAACAAACCAGCTACAATCTTTTAAAAAACATTGCACCCTCCATCAAAACAAACCAGCTACAATCTTTTGTAAAACATTGCACCCTCCATCAAAACAAACCAGCTACAATCTTTTATAAAACATTGCACCCTTCATCAAAACAAACCAGCTACAATCTTTTATAAAACATTGCACCCTCCATCAAAACAAACCAGCTACAATCTTTTATAAAACATTGCACCCTCCATCAAAACAAACCAGCTACAATCTTTTATAAAACATTGCACCCTCCATCAAAACAAACCAGCTACAATCTTTTATAAAACATTGCACCCTTCATCAAAACAAACCAGCTACAATCTTTTATAAAACATTGCACCCTTCATCAAATTAGGTCTATTACAATCCTTTATAAAAAAACAAAGCACCCTTCATGAAAACAAGCCAGGCTAAAATCTTTTATAAAAAATAAGGAACCCTTCATTAAATGAAGTCAGTACCAAATTTGTATAAAGGCACTGAAATCTGATCAATCATTGTATTCAAAGGTTTTTGGATATTGGAACAAATTAATTGTGTCATGTAAGTTTCATTTTCTGTTGGAAAAAGTCACCTTATGCTAACAGCAGTTGCTTAAAACAAATTAAATTTACAATTTCTTGAAACTAAATATCTTAATGTGAAGGAAACTGAAGGTGGGCATTTCACAAAGATATGTGTGAAACTTTCCAATGAAACACAACACTCTTTTACACATTTTATGTCTTGAATGTGCTATCTTAATTATATCCATTACTCTATTCCAGAATTAATATTTTACAAAAGTACAAATTTTATGCTTAATTAATTCAAAATTTGTGACATTTTTTAAATTTCCCTTTGAATAATCTCTTTCCCTTGGTAGCTTCATTAAGTTTACCTTTGTCTCAAGCAGCCCCAAAATCTATGCCAATTTATTTACATGCAACCACATGCTGCTGGTATATTGGTTGACAGTGGACTGTACACAAAAGTAACACAAAATTAAGTTGTCAATATACAAGTGTTCTTCAAACTGGTTTTGTCATCTGACTTCATTTAATTAAATTTTCAATTGTTTTTTTCCACAGTGCAGATCTTACGCACTTATGAAAAGTTATCCCGTACCAACTATTTTCATGAATGTGCATATGCTAAATTGATATTTTTTTCATTCCAAAACCATTATAACACTTATCTTAACAGCCAATTATGTCAAGATTATTACCCCAGATCCTTAGGATGTTGAGATAAACTGGTAGTACTGTGCGCCAAAATTTGATCTAAACAGAAACTTGGCAAAAGTGGCTATGAAATGATCTGTAATGTACTTCATACATACATGGCAACAAGTTTGAAATCTCTCCTATTATGCTGATATGTAATCAGCTACTGAGTGTGCCAACATGATAAAAAATTAGCACAGAATCGGCATGAGGGTAGATTCAAGACAACAGAAGGTAGAGTCACCTTGCTTGTAAGTATTATGGGAGTGGGTATTGAAGTTAATTTCCTTTTTCACTCACAAAAGTGAGTGTCTGTGTCCTTGGCAGCTGCTTTTTTTGCATCTGCAAGAAGTGATTTGGCTCTATGTTCTTAACAGAAGTAACAAGAAAGAGCAAAACCATAAAGATTCATATAATTGAAAAATATAATTTCATTTCATTAAAATACAAAATATAAGAATAAAAAATAACTTACGGTATGGTGAATGAAATCCTCATGTCCTAACTGTAATATTGTATCCACAATCACCATGTTATAATCCCAAGATATTTAAATGAATTCATAGTAATCCTGTGACAACTATAAATCCAAATAATCTTTAATGTTAGAACAGAGTAATTCCAACAAATAATTAAATAAAATAATTGAATCAATATTCTAATTCCAAGTCAGATAATACTACTAACAATGCCTAATTCTATAAACTGATTATATTATATAGAATGCCAATAGGTATTATAAAAAAATGCATCACAAGGTTTGAATGAATCATCTTGGTATTTCAAATCTCTCTGTCAAAGATCAGCTGTTCCAACAACAACTAATCATAAATTAGGTCAACTTGGCCTTTCAGAATTCATGTCTAGGAGTTAGGTCAGGTGATGTTTACCTGAACTATGGTACATCTCGACCTTGACGCTCTTGATACTTGGCTCATCTTAAAGTTCAAACTTACTATTGTTTTTTTATGTAATTAAATTGCTTGCGTGTCAGTTTTAAATTCTTTTTTTATTTTATTTGTTTCATTAAATTTTATTGTAGTGTTAATTTTCATTGGATTTGAATATCTTTTCAGAAAATTCACTTAACCTAATTAAAATGTAATGGTTACTTTATTATTACTTTTAGCTGACCTTGGTTGGCAAATTCGTAAATACTAAGTGAAAATGATTGGCTATTTCCAAGGTCATGTCCGGCCCATGTGTTACCCATATTGTAAACAGTTTATTTGTTATTCACTTCTAGCATGAAAATGATTTTTTTTATAGGGCTATTCTAAGCTATGTGACATATGGCATTTTTTTTTAATGCAATGTTCAAGTTAGAAATGTAACCTGTCATGTGAACTGCCATGTGATCTAAAATCGAGGCTTAAAACAACCAATTGGTATTAAATTTATTCAGTCATAAAATAATACTTTGAGGAGCTCAGAGGTATTTTGGTGTTGTTGTGATTTTGAGTTATTTGTTATTTAATAATAATTTATATTTTGTGTAAAATAAGTGCTTCTTCATCAAAGTCTTGGACAAAACATTTCAGTGAAAATTATTTGTAATTCTAAAGCTGGAATATTATTCTTGATTCAAAAAATTCAATGAGGAACTGTTGCCATCAGTAAAACGAACTCATCTGACATCATTGCCTTCCATAATGGAACATAAAGATTCGAACCATGAGTTCAAATAGAATTGTTTAGTGATAAGACTTATATTTTTCAAGTTTAGGATTAATTTTTGGATTATTTTCACAAACTGTAAGTCCTATTTCAGATTTTAACTATGTTTTTTTTAGGAAAATTTGTTAAAATTTTCAAAGTTTCTTGACTTCACTCTTTTCTTTTGTTATATTTTTATGAGCTTACATGTAGCACTATTGAAAAGAAATTGTAATGGGGCAAATTTTTCTGTTGATTTCTGTGAAACACATTTAGTTGGACCTATGTACCACTAATTAGATTTATGGGAAACCTGCACGTTTAAATCGCTATAATGCATGGATTGGTACCGTCTCTGTCATGATTTTAGTGATTTTTAATTAAGGGATACATTTGTTTAAACTGAACAAGTCCAAGGTTAACTTTCAATCTGTAGATTTGAAATATTGCAGGGAACAGTATTTGATAATCTAAGTTGTTCAGGCGTGAAATATATTTCATTTTCATTGGTCATGCTGTAAAGAGGGCATGGTTCCACATGAAAACTGTGTAAATGTGCTAATCGAAGAATTCTAAATTGGTCTATACTTTTCTACCTGAGAAAACAAACGGAAAAGACTCCAGGTCAAATTTTAGAAGTAAATTCACTTGTAACATTATCCAAGGGAATTAACTGTCTGGAAATCGGCAGACACAATTCTGGAAGTAAGAGCTTAGAAACACAAGGTATTTACAAGAATCATATGTAATTTGTTGATACTACTATGATAATTTAATGATTTATTTCCATGTATTTGCATGGATTTCTGTGTTTAAATTTGTAGATCAATTTTCTTCATATGAGTAACTGTGCTGTGTTCATTTGTCTGAATTCGTACAATGATCTTTTTATATACGTTGATGAATTGTTTGAATGTTTCCTTTGAGTCAAAACATTAAAGTACAAAAGAAAGTGCATGGTGACCATGATGAGTCCTCAACCTCATCAAATGGAATAGCATGAAATGGTCTGAAAGGTTGAATAAAAATCAATGAAAATTAACAGGAATTCTGTTTGGAAGTTTATGTTCTAAATCTTTCAATGATGAGAATGGCATATGTATATGTCTATCTCTAGTCTGTGTGCTAGAAATGCAACTAATATGTCATCACCTATTAAATAACACAGCCACACTGCTCAGAAGTTCCAAAGAATCTACATGTTTCTTTATTAGCCTAAATGCAAGCAATCAATAACATTTTGTCAAGTAACTTACTTTTGAACCAAAGTTCTTATGTAAAATGCATTTTCATTGGAGCAACATGCATACCTCCACAAACTTTTGTCAAGGTTATTCTGCACAAACACTTTTCCTTCTTTCAGTCAGTGACCTTCACCTTTGACCTACTGACTTCCAAAACTAATAGAGTTCTTCCTTACCCTAAGTGCAACCTAGCTACAACATCTAGTAAATTTTGATGGTGGAGAACTTCAGCTATTAGGCAAAAATCATTGTTCTTCTTTTACTCCCAGTGACATTTGCTTTTGAATCTCAAATTGATATGGTTAGTCCAAGTGCTAGCTGTCATCCACAAAGAGTGGCAACTACTGATCATGGACAACTCAAGTTATTGTGCAGACAGAATTGATAACCAGACAGACATCATAACAATATGTGCTGTGCCAAATAATTGGCATATTAAAAGTGCATACTGTAATTTGAAACCTAAAATACAGGTCACAACAACCTAGTATGCCTCAAGAATAAATAACATGGACAATAACTATGCAATCAACACTGTCACAGAAACTGTTATCATTGGTGCATGACATGAAGTAAGAGTGACCTAATTTGGTATGAGTGTAATACTCCTCAGGATAAATGCACATATATATTTTCATGACTGTATAAGCAATCGTTCTTCAGAAACTAGCCTACATGTAAAATGTGTACATTATCAGTAGAACATTAAATGTATGTCTCAGTGACCAAGTTTGGTATGATGCAGATATCTATTTACAACACTGTACAAGTATTACTGTTAAAAAAAGTGACCTAAACATAAACAGGGTACATAATCAACGGAGCATTTAAACTATATTTCAGTGATCTACTTTTATTATGCTGGTGTAGCACTCCTCAGAATGTATGCACATATTAATGTTCTTTACTATATAAACAAGATAAACAAGAGTGTCTAACAAACTGACCTAAACAAAAAGGTGTACATGTGTTAATGCCCAGGCTGGTGAAGATGAATTTGACACTACAGATGCAGTGTAAGATCTCCTGCACTTTATTATAGATGAGTTGAAAATAGTTCTTTATGAATAAGCTTAATCTGGATTACCTAATCTTTTGTAATCTGAAGTAAAACTTGCACATGTACCATGACAATGCATTGTTACCACATAAATATGCACAATATGTGAATGACTGACAAGACCAAATCAACTATTTGTACTACTGGTGCATAAATCATACACATATTAACAGGCACAATATGTAAATGACTAACAAGATCAAATCAACATAAATCCTATGTAGCTTTTTAATAGTTATTTACAGAAAATGAAAATCTAATGTGCCTTTCATGTGACATTTAATTAACCAGTGACTATGAGTTGTACAGGAAAAAAGTAAGTTACCTCATCGTTGCCTGTAAGAACAAGAGTAATTGGGTCGTCAGGGGACAAAATAGCACCATCCTTGGTGCTAAGGGTCAAGGTTGGCCTGATACCTGTCAAAGTGCAATAACGCTGGGAGGCCTCAGCAGACAGCCATGATACTGTCTTACTACCATCTCTGGAATCAACAAAAGGAAAGTATAATTTAGTGTATCAGTATTTATATAACAACTGAGCAATACTGTCCAACCAGCAATTATCCACAGGACTTTCTAATAATGTGACTTGAAACTTTTCATACCGTTCCATCTTAAATATTCACTCTTTATGAAAATCACCATTTCTGATTAATGCTTCATTTAGTTCTTGGAGATATTTGTATCCTCACTATATATATATATAACTTTAATAAACATGTAAAATTTTAACAAAGAATCTTGAAATAAATACTGCTTTTGGAAAAGTGACTTACATTCTGCAATCTGGAAATTTTTGCTCAAGGAAAAAAAATGAACGAGTTATGGTCAGTTTTACAAAGAAAATGTCCTAAACTATGTCAAAAGTGACGATTGGTAGCCTTTCAAGGCAGGGAGCATGTTGCCTATCCAGATATTTAAAGCAGGGCAAAGTTTCTTTTGAGGTCACAATCACAATAGCCTTTATATGCACCACAATAGTCCACTTGAGATAATATTTGTACTACACATGAAAAATTGCAGTAAATGGTGAGAAATTAGTGCCTAAATTGCACATGTTATTATGTGCATTGTATGAAGCCTCTGGAGACAGGGCAACCTCCAGCAAGGAAGGGACACAATCAAGATTGGGCTTGGCTGTACCTGAAGAGGGAAGATGCCGTGCCCTCCTAAAACCGGATATGTTTATGTAACAGGGTTTTACAAACCACTATTTAATCTAAGAACAGTTTTGTAATGATGCAATGTTGAAATCTTAAGCCAAATACAAAAACAACAGAGAAAAAAAAAAATCAAAGCAAGTACCTGTCTTGAATGGGGACTAACAGGAGCTTATCTTTAATCCTCACTTTAATCCTCATTACATCTGTCTTAACCATTGTTGAAATAATGGGTAGTTCTGCCTCATCCACAGGAGGTCTGGCGTCAAAGGTATTTAAGTTCACTTCACTCCTGAAATTTACTTTCTCTGTGAACTGTGACAATGTTGATTGTATCAACCTTCCTTTAGTTGACTTATCTCCCTTTTGTGACTCACTGGAGTGGGAATCCATTCCATTGGTAATATCACAGAAATCACTGTAAACATCATTTATAAATGCAATATCATTGTTTTGACTATGATGATCTTGACTGTTATTATCTCCTATTTCATCTGAATCATTTCCAAAAAAATCCTGATCTCCAGTGAAACTGTTCTTCTCTCTGTAACTTTTTAATGGCATTTTTTTACAACTTTTCATATTTGAATCATCTTTTGGCCTTTTATTTCTAGCCGTTTTTGAGGAAAAGAATCCTTCAACATCCCTCTTTCTCTTTTTGCTTGGTTGCATGTCATCTATCAACCAATCATTGTCACCAATGAATTTTTCTTCAGCTATCAAAGCAATAGAGGAATTGGGGTTGGATGTTCTATGTGATACATGTGACAAAGCTGGAGATTGGCTGATTCTGCTTCCAGAACTTCCAACTTTATTAATGGCATTTTTGTATTCCTCTTTTGCATTTTTCATTGGCCGTTTAATCTCTTCCAGAGCAGGGTTGGTGAATATCATCTCAGAGTCTTCTGAATCAATGTCTTGAGACTCTGTCAAGGGTGATCTTAAAAAGAAAATTCAATATGTATGTATGTATGAATGTATGTATGTATGCATGTGTGTGTGTGTGTATGTATATGTGTATATATATATATATATATATATATATATATATATATATATATATATATATATATATATATACACACAGTGGAACCCACTTATCTCGACCTCGATTACCTTGCCAACCCTATTAAGTCGACTTTTTTGAAGTGGAACCGCCGAATTCTCTCTTTGTCTTAGCATTTTCTGATCTCCTTTTATGTCGCCGAACCCTAATATCTGGAGCACAAAAGAGGGCCAAATTTGCCAATTAACATCGCTTATCTCGATCCCCATGACCAATTGCTGGCGATTTTTTTCCCTTATTGGTGACAAAAATGTCCCATCTGGCGACAGACTTTTTGGTTATTTAATTTGTACAATCATGGATTTCGACTGGATAAATAAAAGGGAAAAGGAAGAAAGCTACAAACTTAACTAAGTAATGCATTGGAATCAATCAGTACACAAATAATCCTTTGTATCAACAACCCCATCTTAGCTGTGCATTGGTACATACATCATAATCTGCTTATGCTGACCTATGGGCAAGTACTGTATGTTTTGACAGTCAATTATGCTACCATACTATACCTACAACTGACCGACTTCTTAAGACGCGAATAGAACAGATAAAATTAATGGAATGGCAAATCCTTCTGTTTGTTGGTTATTACAGACACTTAAACTCAGCAAGAAGAAATAGCAAACAACAAATAAAACACTTTTGCATAATTAAAAGCAATTATTTATTTCTCAAAATACAGTAGTGAAAGAATTCCTATATTGGGTTTTAACTTATGCTACAGTAATATATACGGTCCAATATTGCCAGGTAAGGTTCATTCGTGGGAATGGAGATACTGTTTTGCAAGAATACGGTCTTTCGTTTTTTTTTAATTTACATGTACTTCTTGCGATTGGTTACGTTTATGCTAGCTGATGACTTGCCAATACAATGATCCTACTTGGTTAACTGCCCATGTGCTGAGTTCACGTAGCACGTGATCACGGTCCATATGGTTGTTCACTCCAATGACAGATAAATCACACTTGTTGATCTTGTCTGAAGGATAACATGCTGTATTCTGTTTACGATACTTTTCAGAGCTGTCAGAGTGAAATAACTCGCGAATTTAATTTTGACACTGGTTAGCTTTTTGTAAAAACGAAATACACCCTGCACATTTTATTTTTGTTGATTTTTACGAGCGATCTTTGTGTTTGCATTGTTGGAGAATATAATAAAGGTTTGTATCGAGAATCGACGGTGGTTTGTATTGCATACTGGTAAATCTCTGCTGTTAGTTTGTGCACATATGCCTTTTGTTGTTAACAAACATGTATGTATAATTTTATAGCATGCCAATCGCTTCATCAAACAGATCGTGGCAACGCTGTTGTTTAAAAAAACATCCAAAAATATGTGCATGTACATTCTCATTTATTAATGCACATCATGTACATAATGAAATTTCAAGCACATGTTATTATATTGACGCCATATTGGTTTTTGTTTATCTTGATCATCGGTTATCTCAATGCTTTTTGACAAACCCCTAGGCCGGCACATAACCGGTTTGACTGTGTGTGTGTATGTATATATATATATATATATATATATATATATATATATATATATAACACATCAAATTAAAGACTTTTTAATGTATGCTTTTATGACACAGAAAAAGTGAAGGAAATAATCTTTAATATCCCAACTTGGTGTTGGTCAAATAAAACTTCATAATTAATTAATTAAATACACTCTGACCTATATTGTATTGTATTGTTGTGTAGTACCATAATATACCACTGTATGCTTTTCCAATAATTTTTATTAACATTGTCTCTGCAGCTCTCAAAGTACATTATAAATCAGGCAAAAAAACTGCTGTATGTTTTTTATGAGCACAGTGACCTATATATTTTTCTTACCTCTGACCTGCAATATGACTGCTATCATCAGAGTCCGTTTCAAATGAAAGTGGTTTGAGTTTCTTTTGGATATCCTTTTTCTGCTTTAGCTGAGACAAAGTAGGCAGCTCATCATCACTAACTTCTTCATTATCTTGGTCTGTCCTGGAGACTTGGAGTCTTTTGACTAAATTAAGAAAACAATGTGTTGTATTAGGCTGAAACTTTATTCTTGGTTTGTTTTACAAACACTTCAGCAAATGATACAATTGGCAGGTCTCTGGAAATTTTTTCCCATGTACTGGTCTCTGGAGCATGTATCAAAGTTTTAATCCAGTCAGGATGAGAGGATAAATATTTTATTTATTTATGTATTTTAAAAACTTTTTGCAGTAATTACAATAGAATGAAATATAAAAAACCAATAAAACCTACCACTATAATGGTACTGATAGAGACATCCAAGTGTAATGTTGCAAAGCAAATAGTATATTGATGTGAGCAAGTTTGTTAAAATCTTTTGTCTAACATAAATTTAATGAGAGCTATTAGTGGTGAAGATTCTGCTCTCAAGAATCTGTTCAATTTAAACAGAACATCAGCTGGAAAACCATAGTTTGGAGATGGGCAATCCGATTCTATAACTCTTCTAAATGATGACTCTGAAATCTTAGAGATCATTCAAAATAAGTTGCTCATAACTTTGGCTGATATCTACAATTTCTAATAACAGTTGTGCTGCAGAAAGAAAAGTTAGGAGAATGGGCCCATAACTCATCCACAACACTAGGAATCAAACTCAGTCTCAACAATATAAATATGCATGCTCAATTTGCTTGAATAAAACAAAGCTTAGTAACAATGCGCTGCAGACACACGTCAGAATCATGGCAAGCAGGGGTCATAACTCCTGTAAATGATGCCATGGAATGCTGGTAATGAAACTCATCAGCTTAATAATCTGAAACCACAAATCTGTCGATATCCAACAAATTTTGAAAAAGTTACCTTGCAGAAACCAAGATAAGTAAGATAATGGGGGGGAGGGCAAGGGGCATAACTTTTCTAAGATTAACCCTATAAAGACACATCTAAGTCTAAGAGGCAATGTTCTTATCAAATTGCATAAAAACTGAATGATATACCAGTTTTAAGCAACATTCCATGTGAAGTTATTTAATTAATTGTCAAATCCATCAGAATATCAAAGGTGGCTTATGAGTTATACTTGTTTGTAGAATAAGCTGCAGTGGATATATCATACTGATCAAAAGAAGGCAATAATTCTGTCCAATATCGGCCCGAAAGAAATAAGCCTTTAAAATGCACACTGATATGTAACAAGCAATTCCTGTACCAAATGGCATCCATTTATGTGCAAGGGTTGAAAACTCATGTTGGTTACAAGAAACATAAAATGCAAAGATATGAAATTATTTTTCACAAACCATATCACAATCTAAAATGATGGTGCTGAGACAAAAAAACATAAAAGACAAATCATGGGTCTATAAGGCAATGCACACACTAGATCTCCAACTGAAATTCCTGTATGATGTCCAGTTCTTGGATATTTATGTAAAAGAATGATTACTGGAAATTATACTCAATCTAGAAGAGAGATGTCGCAGAGTATAGTGATTCCAGAATTAATGTGTTTGTGACTGAATATCTACATCATTTGATTTAGAAGACTGTAGTAATTGGATAGTATTCTGTCAGTTAAAAGACCAGCATTTCAATATTATTTTTTATTGGTGAGTTCATTTACTTTTAAAGACTGACATATAAAATATGCTTGTCCTAGAAGTGGGGTACAAGAGAGTTATACCACATGATAGCAGTAATATACTCATGTTGTAGTGTAAGTTCATCATGTTAAAAATTCTATGCTGGGTAAATTGGCTATATTCCAACATGCCATTTTTTTTAAATTAACAGTAATAGCCAAAAAAAGAAAGGTTCATGGCAGCAGAAATTTCACAGACAATCAGTAATGAGAATACTATGCAAGGATATCTGGACCAATCATATTCCTATAAAGTAAAACATTACCGTGCTGACATATAAAAAATATTAAACTACAAATACAGTAGTGTACCAACTGTGTGAAAAACCACTCACTTACTATACAGCTGATGATTCAAAAACAAAAACTATATACACAGTGTATCCTCCATAAGTGTAAAACCGAGGGTAAAAAAACACTTGGTGTCAGAAATGGGGGTCAAATTAAAAATGTGGGAGTAAAAAATGTACTGACAAATTTTCACCTGACCCATATTTTTTCAATTTGAAATAGAATATTGCAACTTGCACAACATACTCTCACTCTGTCTCAGTCAAAATACAAATAAACCAACACACACAATTAACACAAATCATGTATTTATTTGCTCATTTTCCTTTTAGTTTAAAGTCATACTTTTAACAGTCTTCTTTTAATCTTTATGCAGCAATATTATAGACCAACACATTACATATAAGCCAATACAAAAAGCCAAATAAATCTTTTTAACCAAATTACAGTTAATTTATTGCTTGTGATAACGTGTACTATCATTGGCTTCATTGTACTTCGTCCTAAAACACATTTATCCAAAATTCAAAGAGTATAATGATTCATCTTCTTCTTAAAAAGTTATCATTTAACTTTTAGATCTTTCTTTCAGTGCAGCAAAGCTAAAAACCAAAAAAAATCTGCAATGATCCCTGTTTTTGTAATCCAAATATTGGATTTGTCATTACAAATTTAGTGATTTCTTAGCTGTGAAAGAATGTCTTGGGTGATAATGTGTTCTACAGATATCTTGATGCAAATAAGGACAGATTTTTTTAAAATTCTTAAACCCATTCATGAAATGATTATTCACTTTTGCAGTCTTTGCAATCATGCGATCAGAAGTCAAACTGGTAATCCCAATGGACATGCCATATTCCAGTAAAGGGAATTATTTTCTCCATTTTTCATTAAAGTCAGATCACCAGTTACTCTTTTGTGTTCTGCTTCTTTCACTTTTGTGGCTAGTGATTCTTAGTGGATGCCGTTTTCATCTGCAGATCACTTACAAGTGCAACAAGCACTGAGGTTAAATATCTGGATGACATCTTACTGAACTCAATGGAAACCAAGTGACAGCCCGCAAGATTAGGGGAAGCTAATCTGTCATAACATTGCCTATGCTAGTCTGGTTCTCTATTTTATATGCTCCATACAGGGAACCACACTATACTTATGCTTCAAGTATACACCATGCCATCTTCATCCAAAACATTGGATATTAAATAAATCCTGATTGCATTTTGCAAAGACACAAATGCTCTTCAGGCTTGTTCTGTAAATTTGTGCAAATTACTTGAATTAATTTTTGAATGTATGGATATGAAATCAATGGAAACAACTCCTAGTACTAAGATAGTAGAAGAATGATTAGTTACATAACCTAAGGCTGGAGATACCTTTACGTTCCCGCATGTGATGTGGCATTTTCTCAAGAAGTAAATTCTCCATGTTCTTAGCCTTTACCATGTCCTCCTTACAGAAATACTCCTTATTCCTCTCTACATAATCCTGAAATGAACTCAGTGCTGTATCTCCCTGGAAAAATAAACATTTAAGTGACTAAACATTTTTGGCACTCTTAACAACATGTTCATATCATGAGATTAAGTATTAAAAAAAGTAAGGTGTCAATCTAATTAAGAGGCCAAAGTGGTCCTAATTTTGCTCATCTGGCTTACATTACTGGAACTGACCTTCCAATCTGACATTTTATGTCATAATTTTTGGTTTGGTTTGGTAGATAGAATGCCATTTGTCAGCATATGATAGGCTATACATGGTGCCCTGTATCTTTGATGGAGGAAGAAACCACAAAGAATCACCTACCAATAGGAAACTAATGGCAATTTTTATCATACACCCACGTTAGTTGAGCCATTTCTCATGTGGACAGAGGTGAAATATGTAAGTGATCTGTAAAGACCTTCGGCCTCTCTGCCATTGAGCGATCTCCCACATCGTTTTCCAAGCAGCAATTATTTGCATGTAATGGTGAAATATTTATATCTTGTTCATATAGATGGTGTTTTAGGCTTAATAAAAATATATCATTGTAGAATAATAATTAGGTCAGAATGCAAAGATATTGTGCATAATCCAATTTATATGAAATTTTGTGCTATCAGCATAGATATTATGATCAAGGTCTGTTCAGAAGTATGGGTTTTAAAGTGGTAATAAGCTCACAAATCATATGCTAGATTTTGTACTGCAAGATTCTTCAAAATTTATTTATAAATACATCCTCTAAAGTGGTAACAATCTTGACCATTCAGATGTTTGATCTCCATATTAGTATGGACAGATATTGCACATAATCCAAAAATACAAGTCTGCAATCCAAGCCTGATAAAAATCTGTTTAGAAAAAAAATCTATTGGAGTGGTAACATGCCCATCCAATTAATTCATCTCATTCATATGCACTGATGTCACTCATAACCAACAGTTTGATGCACCACTCCCTTGATAACTCGCGCACAACAGGGTCCAAAAACATCAACCGCGTTATAAGCGAGGGCACGAGTTATCGAGGGACCAATAACAAACAACAAAACAAACAAACGGATCGACGTACACAGGCAAAAGGGGTGGGTGGGTTGGTTTGGCATGTTAGTGTTGAATACTCAATAATCGTGCTATGATTAACTATGATTAAATATTTCTTCATAGCTGTGTACTTTGTTTACTTTTGTCATCACAGATAACATTAATTTCAGGATAACTTACAGGATATTGAGGAGATCATCAAAACAATAATCCATACGTTTTCCATTGGCTTAACACATGTATGATTTCGCACGTTGTGTACTACGTCACAAATGAAAGTGTTAAATTGGATAAATTCTTGTTTAGTCCAAAGTAGATTTTTTATACACAAGTTCGACACCCATTTTAAAAAAACCACAATGTCGATCTAATGACAGGTTGAGTTGATTGCGGTAGAAGTAAAATGATTTTTTTTTTACAAGGGTTAGCCATTACCGACATCAATTTAATGGGTCTACAAATTTAAAATAACGTAAATTAGAACACGATAATACTTGCAGTTTGTGACACGTTTGACAAATATCACTTCACATTTTCAAAACATCTGCTCCTTTTTTTTGACTCTTGGATTTCTCTGCCACCTCTGTGTATTTGTTCATGGGTGATTTTCTCTCTGAGCTGGTTTGGATAATTACATGCGGCTTCCTGATTCGCTAAGCATATTTCTCCCGACAATGAATTTTGTTTAATTCTGTGTCGGCGCTGGGATCTCCAAAAGTGATAAAAATATTTTAAATATCTCACATAAAAATGTGAAACCATTTTTGACTGGTCAAATAAAATGAATTTTGAAAACGGTAATGACCTCAAGAACTTCTGCTGCTATCGGCATGCTGCCTTTGAATTTTGTTTTTATTGTACTTTCCGTGGTTGATTTGATACAAAAGACATGTTCAAAGGGATAAAACAACACAGGTGTCTTTTAATTGATTTTTGTTTAATGCAACAAACACTTCCCAGAGTTGTTGATCAAAACAAAGCCGGCATTTATTTAGGTTCTCACAGAAGTACTCATGGGTTTTGATGTGACAGACAATTGACTATTTTCATGTTTTCAAAGAAGAGAATAAGTTGAAATTCTAGTGTTTACACTGAAACGAAATTAAGGATTAGAACGTGAATTTCACCTAGCAAGACATTTAAGTGGTGTTTATTTTATTATCTGTTGCCACCTCTTAGCATAATATTTCGTTGATCCTGTTTCGCCAGACTGATTATTTACAGAGTATTAACAACTTTTTCTCTCAAAAATCCCAAAACATAATTTGAGACATCTAATTAGAACTTGAAAATTTCATGATATAGATTTTATTTTTATGGCAATAATCACCATTTCCGATGATATAATGAGCTACCGTATTTCATGTGTTTTTTTGTACCTTTTAATTTTTCATACAAAATATAGTTATTAAAATAATAAATATTTAAATGTATCATAATTATTCGTATAGATGTCTTTGTATTTGAAAAATTGGTTAAGTTATCGGACATAAAATTTCCACTAAGAATATTTACGTTTGCAAAAAAAAGATCGAAAATACCGTATTCCCATTTTGTTTTTACAAAAATTAATGATTTATAATTATTTTTTTGTGTACGAAAATTTACATAATATACAGTATGTAACAAGGTTCAATATACTAAGTCTTATCATGAATTTTTTCCCATTTTACACATTTTAAAATATATTTCCTTTGAAAAAAAATCGGGAGTCATACCGGACACCGCATTATAAGCAGGTTCGCGAGTTATCCGGGCACGAGTTATCGAGGGAGTGGTGTAACTGAATATAAATGGCATTAATTCCAAAATACGTCACATTTAACATATCTGCATAATCTCTGAATACATGTGACACACCATGCAAATAATCTTCTTCTATAGCTTATCCAAAATTTAAAATGTTTACACTGACATATGCAACAGGCCTTACATTTTCAGTTGTAAAAACATAATACACATTTTTGTTGTCAATATTTTTAGGTACACATCACTGAATTGCATCATTTTAGAAAATCATTCCTACGCCTACAAAACCTAACCTCGTCGGTGCTTGCAATAACATTTGCGCCTCTCTCAATCAGGAGATTCATGACATCAACATGGCCACAGGAGGCTGCGTCTATCAGTGGTGTGACACCTCTACACTCTGCTGTCCCTCTGTCATTGATGTCTGCTCCATGATTCAGGAGGAATTCCACAATCTCATAGTGACCATGATTACATGCTTCATGAAGAGGGATCCAACCACAATGATCTCTGGGGTTCATGGGATGACCCTATGAAAGGAAATATATAAAAAAAGGACATGAATACAACCTGTCTTAGAACAGGTGGTCCTTTAATACAACTTTTTGAACATAAAAAGCATCCAATATACAGTTTCTTCAAAGTACTGGTCTACAGCACATGCCCAATGGTAATTGACTTCTGTTAGTATTGTTAGGTTGTCCCTACACTCCTTGAAGGACCCTGTTATGATATCCATCCAACCATGCATGATGTTGCACAGTTCTGTTGAATCTGTTTATGACAGATACTTCAAGCCTTGTTATTTTTAAAATAAATCCATAAATAGATATACACAGTGGGTGGTGGAAAGGAGGAAAACTGATCAGTGAAATTTTAAGTCTCAGTATGATCTTGACTGCAATATCTAACATACCATAAAATTGTGAAACCAATTTTTAGAGTAAAATATATTTCTTCAAATGTATTTACCAGGTCACAAAACCTTAGGCAGAGATGCTGCCAGGAACTTTTGTAAGAGTGGGAGGTCTGCCACACTTACCTCCAAATTATGAATGGTATTTGATTTGATAACATTATTATGAATATATATATATATATATATATATATATATATATATATATATATATATATATATATATATATATATATATTTCTTTGACAACAAATATGTACAGCACCTGCATACCCAATTTAGTTTGCTGATCTGGTAAATATTCTTCTCTGCTTCTTATTATTTTTTTTAAAGCCTCTGAAAATGGGAACTGTCTATATGACCTCCATGCATATGAATAATCAGTTTATTCACTGTTTCAGGTTTTAAGAGCACTGTGAATTCTAATTTGTGAGCTTCGCACAAATATGCTGTTTTTAATGGGAAAGCCACTGCGATTTTGGCAAATTTAAACAAATTAAGAAACTTCTGTATATTTGAACATAATATTCCACTACTCAATCACATTGTCCCAAGAATATTTCTGTTGTAGGATTACATTCATTTCAAGGCTGTACTGAGCCTAGTTTGCAGCCTTTAAAGAACATAGGTTAACCAATGCAACCATTTTTGTTAGTAAATGGATTGTTTCTTATATTCTCCACAGAGACACATCCCTCCTTTATAGTTCTTTCCTTAACCAGATATATGTACACACCTATTTGTCTTGGTTCCTTTTCTCTCTTCTTCTGCATCCAGATGATGTGACAACTATTTCTATGTCATTGTTGTGCAACGTATTTGGTACCTACTGGAATATGAGAGCTTTTTTTTTTGCTCAACAGAATCAATCATGGCAGATAGTCTAACCATAAAGAAATCAGGTTTTTTTCTATTATGGAATTCATAAAACTCACTGCTTGTTATGCCCTTTAAAGTTTTGTTATGACTGATCGATGGATTAGATTGTTATACCCCTTTAAAGGACAATTAAATTGGAACACCTAGACAGTTTCTGCAAAAACTGCAGCAGATCTCAAACATTTAATTAAAAATAAAAAGACACCATACATTAGGTACAACAAATTGTGTGAACCACAAGTAATTTATGTGAACTTTCCCCCATTGGTTTAAATTTGGGTGACTAGTGATCTTTGTTGCAAGAAACCAGCATCTCTGCCTAAGGAAGTACTACTCCTACCTTGCAAATCCAGCACTCCGAGGCTAAAACCTTTTTGCTATGAAAACTATTAGTCCACATAGGTAACTGTCAGAGTGATTTCCCTTTGTGAAGGAAATGGCCTTAAGTTCTGTAAATACTTCAGTTACTACTAAAGCAGAAAACATGACCTCTTAATAAAGATGTAACTGCAGGGAGGCTGGGAGAGAATATCTGTATTATTACTAAGCAATATCAATGAAACATAATTTACTAGAAAAATTGGTTTCTTCTTCAAATATGTTTTCTGATCACAATACTTTAGAACAGGCAAGAGGTAGAAGGAGTTATATCACCTTAACACTGAGAGTCCATTTCCATTCCCTACAGTATGTGAGGCTTGTTTGAGAACCAGACTGAAGCAGATGCCCATGACACAATCATAAGAAAAGGGAAACTATTACCTTCTGTGCATCTAGTGTAAGTTACCATGCCAAATACGTTGGAATTTGCTTAATGAATGTAACCTGTTGTGCTGTAGTGATAGGTCCTATAAGATTTAAACAGGCCTTCTGGGATGAATAATGTCTGAGGTAGAAGTTAAAGAAAGTTGATTCCTATCTACATCCCATGGGTTGTATAATGTGAGCTACAGAACAATTTTACTTGACTACAATAATTGTTGCATCTTCTGTAACTTCATCAACTGAAATGCATAATGTTTCATTTTGGGTTCAATCTCCATATGCAGAATGGATAACTCTTCTTATCCTGGTCTACATAGTCTGCACTGTGATAGTGTCCATTCCCTCTTTTGAAGCTAAGAATAGATGTCAACTCCCTCTACACAGTGGCTTGGTTCTTTCCAGTTACCATTCTCACCAAATATTGTAGACAACCTCAGTTGAGAAGTCAAGGCTAGAGAAGGTTTAAAAAAAAGAGGCTAATTGTGCAGGAGCCTGTTCCTGGCAATGAAAGCAAGTTCAATCATGAGTGACAATGACCCATCCCAATGAACCTGCATTTCAAGCAACTGAGCATGTATTTCACTAGTTCTGCCTGCTGTTACTAAAGCAAGTAGGAAGCTGGACTTATGTATGAGTGAACCACTGATGCTTTCAAAAGTGGTTCAAACAGGGTCTTATTCAAGCAGGTCAGTGCCCGTGATAGATTCCACTTTTGGTCATCTAGTTAATGCCTTTGTGTGTGTGTGAAATCAAACTTTCAAAATCGAATGGAAGATCCAAGAGTTCTTTGTTTTATCCTATATCCTCTCTTCCATGAAAAAACTGTGTCAGAGACTGTGGAATGGTAGCCTTTCACATTGATTGCAACCATTTCTCTTCAAAGATCCAAAGTAGGAAGTTACAAAGTAGGAAGTTACCTATTTAGAGTGTTGAGGTTTTAAATGGAGAAATGTGTTCCTGTTCATAACACTGAGAACATTCTCCACTTCCACTCATAAGCTTTTAATGACAAGGGCTTCTCGCTCATGTGATTCTCTTGTTTGTTGCTGATACTTGCCTATTATGATCTAGATTCAGCTTCTCTGGATTAGGGTGAAACACCTGTCATCATGCTTAAGTAGATGAGAAAATATTTCAATTTTCCCTAGGGTTTCCATTGGTATTTGAAAAGTCTTGGTACATTTTTGATTTTTCCCACTTGATGGAAGCAATCAGGATGAAGCAGAGTTCCAAGTTCTTTTGGAAATGGACTCATTGAGTTCAACGATTCCGATCACACAAACACAAGGAAGTCATTAGATTTCAGGTTGGTTAAAATTTCCATATCTAGAGGGACAAATGTCTGGGATGGATGGAGGAATAACTTTTCCCAATTTACTAGAAAGCCTACATAATGTAAAAGATAGAGGAGATTGTTCCTGCCATAAAGTAGGCATAACTAACTAAATGTTTCTGAGAATGTTGTTTGGGTATGCTGCCATCACTGTAGATGACATCGACTGGAACAGGGTGACAACACAATCCATAATCTTACTAAAAGCCTAAAGGAAGAACTTTGAACTGATAAACAGTTTCACAGTTAGAAAAACAGACAATTTTCATGACAAAGGTGGATAGGGATGTAAAAATATGCATCAGTCAGATAAAGCCCCTTTGAAACGAAAGGCAGATTGAATTTGCTGTCTCCATTTTGAACTTTGGAGGTGCAATAAATTGGTTGAGGTGACTTAAGTTGATGATGGGAGGGTTAATGGGTCTCAACTAGCCATTTGCTTTTCCAAAAATGGAACAGCCTTGAGTAAAACCTCAAGTTCCAACACCTGTTTCGTTTTTTGATGAGCAATCATAATCCTGTTATAGAAAGGCACCTGAATCTGAGTGCATATGTAATGAGGGAAAAGGAAGAATGGGGTGGGCATTCATAAACGAAACAAAAAAAACAAAGTACCTCAGTGATGTCAAACTTTAGTTTCTTGCTGTAAGATTGCAGCCTAGGGATCAATATTGGTGCATGTGACTCAGAAGATCAACTTACCCTTAACATCCTGATAGGAATTGAATTGTTCAAAACACCCATAAGGGTTGAGTGGCGAGGTGGAGAGGCAGTTCTGACCTGCGTGCCTCCAAACTTCCTTTATTCTTCCTCCAAAGCAAAGGTGATTCAAACAAGGTCATCCAGAAAGGGAGACTATGAAAAATTTAAGCAACATGGTTTGCAGACAAACAACATTCTGTAATAGCAAACATCCTATAAATGTCCTAGATGGTGGCTTGAAAAAGCTAAACTTCAGTCTATTACATGCTCAGATCTGAGTTATGATGTGAAGGAGGGTGGATTGAAGGAATTTTGTCACACTCGATAAGCATCGAGGCCAAATCTGGGCCCACTTGCAGCTCTGGAAAAGATGAATTAAATGGCTTGAGGACTCAATTCTACCCCTATGAAAATTTCACTAGCTCTCCCTCATGGAAAGCAGTGAACATATGGAAGTTTGGCTTTGCTGGGACTACCAGCCAGTTTGCCCAGAGAATGGTCAGCCTGAAAGCTGGCATTATAGAAGACATTCTGGCTATCACTGGTACTGGCTGCTCCAAAAGCATAGCTAGACCGAGAGATTTCTCAATTAAATCTGTCATCATTATATTTGCATGTCGCCAAAAATATGGTTGGAGGGGCGAATCTGTCACTAAAATCCCAATACATCATAGCTGGTTGGACTGAAAAGATCCCCATTGTTGGAATGACTGGACAGCTGGTGATGGGTATAGTTTTATTATTCAGTGGATCCAGTGGAACCGGTACAAACCCCTTGTGTTCGACTTACAGGCCCGATGACCATCCTTGGACATGCAAGGGGACTTACTTCCACTCTGGGCTGCCTAAAATTGTGAAACACTCCCCAAATGAGTTGCAAATGCAAGCAATGAACTAGTTGGCTGGGCTGTCTTCTCAAAAGGTCTTCCATGCTGGACAGTTAGTGGGACTTATGCCCAATGGGCAGCCTAAAAATTGGGGAATACTCCCCAGTAAGTTGGTATCTCCAATGATAAACCTTAGGTAATGTTCCTTGGCTTATTCAGGGTTTCCTTCCCTTCAATGCTGTATGGACTAATACTTCGAATGTGCTTTTCATGCATTTAGTAAATATTTTTCCTGAAATGATACAAGAAGAGAAAATAAAGCATAGATTAGGAAATCAGTATGGCAAGGGGAGGTAATGGGCAAGAGTTATTACCCTTTGTCTATATAAAATAGACAAGAAAAGAAGATTTTCATCTTTTAGCACAGTTGTATTCATGAGGTAGCAAGCTAATATTCCAAATGTAATGTAATTGGGAAATGTATTTAAAGGATAAACTTTATAGTTATATCAGGGACTGTTATACTGAGGTCCTTTATAATGTTATCCATGATTATATCCATGCTATATCAGAAACTGTGTTATAGTGAATTGTGTTATACTGAGGTACTTCAAAATAAGATCCACAACCATATCCATGCTATATTAGAAACTGTGTTCTACTGAATTGTGTTATACTGAGGTACTTCATAATAAGATCCACAACCATATCCATGTTATATCAGAGACTTTGTAAAACTGAGATACTTTATAACGGAATCCATGACTATACCTAATGCTATATCGTGGACTGTTTTATACTCGGGTCCTTTATATTGATGGCTGAATATATTTTGATATCTTCTTAAACAGATTAATACAATTTAGTCTGCATTTCTAAATTAAAAATGAGTACTTACTGCTTCCACAAGTGCTTTCACTTTCTTGAAATTGTTTGAGATACAAGCTCGATGAAGAGGTGTTTCTCCTTTGTCATTTCTCTGCAGAATATAAAATATGTATCAGTTTGAGACTACAAAGTTTGTAACATTCATGACATATTTATTACATGTAATGAGTAATTAGTATGAAATTTAAGGACATTAGAGACAATCTGACAATGTCTGTGCAACATGCAAAACTGGATTATATAATAATTCCATCCATCAATCATTTCTTTTAATTATTATCTTATACTACTGTATTTTTTTATGTCTTCATCCCCTGATTTTTTTTTCACACACCCCAAAAATTAATTGTCAAAATAATTTTGTATGCCTTATAAATTACAATGCTTTGCAATAACTTCTTTTTCCTGAGCTGATCTTTCTTAAAATAGACTTGGTATCTCATCTTTAACTAAAAGTTTCAATGTGTTTGACAATATTTTAACAGAGTTGGAGTTTGCTTAAATCAGTCATGAATATGTACCTAATCATCAAAAAATATTCTTCATTTTGAAATCCATATTTAATTTGATCATTAACTTTCAGATAAAGTAACTTTCAGTTTTTTGTGTCACTTGTCATGAAAGACTTGCCCCATTGGCTTTTTAATATTTGAACTTTTTTCTGTAGACTGCCATATGATCGTCTCTCTCTCTCTCAAAAAGTGAAGCCAGGCATGTGGGTTAAATATCTGCAAAGTAAGGGCAGGCATGGGGCTCAATCATGAATACAATAGTGTGGCCAGGCATTGGGCTTAATAATGGACATGATAGTTTGGCCAGGCATGATGCTTACTCAAGGACATGATAGCATGGCCAGGCATGATGCTTACTCATGAATATGATAGTGTGACCAGGCATGATGCTTACTCATGGGCATGATAGCATGGCCAGGCATGATGCTTACTCATGGATATGATAGTGTGGCCAGGCATGATGCTTATTATGGACATGATAGTGTGGCCAGGAATGGAGCCTCATCATGGACATGATAGTGTGGCCAGGCAGGATGCTTATTATGGAAATGATAGTGAGGCCAGGAATGGGGCTTAATCATGGCCATGATAATGTGGCCAGACATTGGGTTTAATCCTGGACATGATAGTATGGCCAGGCATGGAGCTTAATCACATGATAGTGTGACCTGGCATGATGATTAATCATGAATGCGATAGTGTGGCCAGGCATAAGGCTTAATCATAGACATGATCGTGTGGCCAGGCATAAGGCTTAATCATGGACATGATAGTGTGGCCAGGCATGAGGCTTAATCATGGACATGATAGTGTGGCCAGGCATGAGGCTTAATCATGGACATAATAGTGTGGCCAGGCATGAGGCTTAATCATGGACATGATAGTGTGGCCAGGTATGAGGCTTAATTGTGGACATGATCGTGTGGCCAGGCATGAGGCTTAATCATGGACATGATCATGTGGCCAGGCATGAGGCTTAATCATGGACATGATAGTGTGGCCAGGCATGAGGCTTAATCGTGGACATGATCGTGTGGCCAGGCATGAGGCTTAATCATGGACATGATCGTGTGGCCAGGCATGAGGCTTAATCATGGACATGATCGTGTGGCAAGGCATGAGGCTTAATCATGAATACGATAGTATGGCCAGGCATGAGGCTTAATCGTGGACATGGTAGTGTGGCCAGGCCAGGCATGAGGCTTAATCATGGATATGGTAGTGTGGCCAGGCATGATGCTTAATCATGGACATGATAGTGTGACCAGGCATGGGGCTTAATCATGGATACAATAGTGTGGCCAGGCATGGGGCTTAATCATGGATACAATAGTGTGGCCAGGCATGGGGCTTAATCGTGGATATGATAGTGTGACCAGGCATGGTGCTTAATCATGGACATGATAGTGTGGCTAGGCATGGGGCTTAATCATGGATACAATAGTGTGGCTAGGCATGGGGCTTAATCATAGATATGATAGTGTGACCAGGCATGGGACTTAATCGTGGACATGATAGTGAGGTCATGCACTAAAATATCTTCATGATGGTAAGGCCAGGCATTGGGATTAATTATAAATGCAACAGTGAAGCCAGATGTAGGGTATACACATGGGCATAATAGTGAATCCTAGCATGGGGCATATACACTGGCATAACAGTGAGGTCAAACATAGGGCTTAAACAAATGCATGACAGTGAGGTCAAACATAGGGTTTAAACATGGGCATGAAAGCGAGGCCAAACATGGAGTTTAAACAAGTGCATACTAGTGAGGCCAGGCCGGGGGCATACATATTGGCATACTAGTGAGGTCAAGCATGGGGCTTAAACATGTGCATAAAAGTGAAGCCAGGCAATGAGCTTTACAGGGATTGAATAATGATGTAAAGATTCATTATCAAGTTGAATATTATTGGCTGACCTTTTTTTATTGCCAAACATTTGGGGAATAATTACTTATCATTGTTTCCCTTCTTAATGGCTTGACTCAGTTAACAAATATGATTCACTATCAGTGAAACAAAGTAAATGTCATTGTTCTGTTAATCAGATGTGACAGTCATGGTTTTGATTCAAGGCAACAGTAATATTTGCATTTTGATTTGCAGCCACAATCCACTTCTTTTCTCACTAAACAATAGATTAAACAGTCAGTATGAAGTAATAAATTCAAGGCATCTTTCTTGCTTGTAGTTTTCTATGCAATGGATTAGTGGTAGTTTTTGTCCTGCAGGTATGAACCAGTTCTTTATTTGTACAAACTTAAAAAGCCTTTATGTTAGGATGCTTTCTGCCAAGTTTGGTTGACATTGGTAGAGTGGTTTCTGGTTGACATTGGTATAGTGGTTTCTGGTTAACATTGGTATAGTGGTTTCTGGTTGACATTGGTATAGCAGTTTTCTGGTTGACATTAGTAAAGTGGTTTCTGGTTGACATTGGTATAGTGGTTTCTGGTTGACATTGGTATAGTGGTTTCTGGTTGATATTAGTAAAGTGGTTTCTGGTTGACATTGGTATAGTGGTTTCTGGTTGACATTAGTATAGTGGTTTCTGGTTGACATTAGTATAGTGGATTTGTGAGAAAATAAAAACAGAAACTCCTGACAGCCAGACAAATCAGGATGGAGGCAGGGCCATATCATAAGTTCACTTGGTTATCACCAAATGAGCTAATAATAGGAATAAATTGTGTATTTGTATTACTGCTGTGTAAATTTTATTTACTCAAGGTTCTTTTGATGTCTTGTTTTAAAAATGATCTTACCCTTATATGATCCCTTTTCATGGAACAGCCAGGTGATGATTTTGCTGTAAAACTCACTGGCTCCTCTTCGTCTGCACAAACAAAAAATGTTATACATTTATGATAGGATTTAGAAAGCTACACTAAAAATAAAAGTCATGAATGACGGCTGTAAAATTGTCTCTGAACACATTTCCAAAATGGCATAAACTTGGTGGATATTATAAAATGTTAATACAGTAAAACTTATTATGAGAGACTGCCCCTTTTGCCAACAAAAAGTGGTGATGGTCTCTCAAGACAGGTGGTCTCTCATAGCAGGTTTGTACAAAAAAGACCAGTTTCCAAAGTCCAGTTTCAAAACAATTTCAAGAAAAATAACCACAATAACTACATATATTCTATTCTTTATTAATAGTTCTTGCTAAAATATTATATGCATTCATCTAAAACAAAATTATATAGCAATTTAAGATATACTTCTATTATTAAACATGAAATCACATTTACATCTGAAGAAAACATATTTTAGCATATGAAATTGTTTCTGAATTACTCCTTTTCCTTTATAACAACCTATTTTTTACCCATGTTTAAACCGCTTTTTTGTGAGTGGTCTGTTCTTTTTCACTTCTTTCAGTTAATTAATTTCTCTTGCCTTAAAATTTGTCTCTTTTTAGTTGGAGGTTCATTCATTGTTATAAAGGTTCTAGGTGTCAAAATTATTTTTGCTCAGTTGTAATATGAAACATACAGATGCTTTTTACTGGGACTGTTGGAAAATAGGAAAAATCTATACTGGTGCATTGCATATCTAATAATTAATAAAATAAAAAGAATTATCTCATCCAGAAACAGAACTGTTTACTCAGAGACAAAAGTCAATGGCTTCATTCAAAGATGACATACTGGGATTAACTCTATAAGAAGTGTGTATCACCATTGCATCACCTTGAATAGACAAAAGCTTTGTGGCTGGTATGTAATCACTTAACATGGGGGAGGGAACTTCGATGGGAAAAGCAACAAGCATCCTAAGTCTTGAGCAATATCAATAGAATCCTGCAAATGATTCTCTCTTGCTGGTTTAATAGACAATGACCTTATTCAAGATAAACAAGACCACTATGTCAACTTTGGCACTACAACAGCAATTCCTGAATGTATATTTGCTTGGCTTACAGACTGCACATTTATCACCAGTAGCAATAATCCTTTTCTTTTATATTCCTTTTATGTTTGTTTTTGATCAGAATAATTATTACTGATCAAGCGGTCCTTGTAACAATTGATTACAAACAGGTCAGTGTTGTCTGTCTGTTCTCTCGATATGGTAGTTCATAGGGATGCCATGTCCTATGATAAGGCTGGGAAGCAGGCTAAGTGCGGTAATAATTAGTCTGGTTCTCTGCTTTGTATGCTCCCTGCATTGCTCACCCCTATATGAATAATAGAGAACGCAGGAAGCATACAAAGCAGGGAACCAGACTAGGAAATAATCCACATATACTTTAATCTGCTTTACAACAGAAACTATAAAACACTATAAACAGAGTAAGCCTATTCTTAATAACAATAATTTAATTTAGAATGGTATGAGTGGTCCTCGTTTTTGCAATGCCGTGATTCATAACTATGCCGAAATGCATATTTTGCCAAGATATCACTGTCGCTGGTCGCATTCAACAGGTGATTGCTCATAACAGAGCATTTATATAATAAAATCAATCAGTGCATTATGATTGTGGTTGGAAACGACAAGTGGTTGCTCATAGCAGTTTTTACTGTAATAATATCTTTCCAGAATGTTGTCGCATCACTTTACAAAATTTGTCCTGAAACCGTATCTGGATATTTCCTACTCATGATATCCCATTTTGTCAATAAGAGATTTTTTGCTAACTCCCCCTTTTATGTAACTAAAAAAAAACATCTTTCATTTTAATAAGAAAAATTTTTTTAGTTTAATTTCAATTTTAACACCGAGGTTAAAATCTGTCCCATAACCTCATTTTATATTTACTTATATCATATGGCTTGGTTTTAAAAATTGCTTTTCCCATGGAGGGAAGCTGACACCTACATTCTCATCACATAGCATGTGGATGGATGTACTGATGAACATGCAAACAAGCCACAAATGGATTGCCTTGGACAGTGTCCACTTAAGCAAACTTTACAAAATTTTAATCACAATCTATTCAGCTCCTCCCCAAATGAATGAGTTAATAAGGAGAAACTTTTCATTAACATACAGTTCTGGAATAATTTCTACATTTTTACTTGATTGGTTCTGGGATTTTCATGAAACAATACAATTTTTAATGTTCTCTTCATAAATATTTGGTACGTTTATCTCAACAAATGACAAAAATTCTACATGCCTAACTAAATTTACATCTTGTCCAGAGCTTCACTGAGAGAGCTGAAGTCACAATGACCAATCCAGATGTGGATAATTATGACAACTTTTTGAATTATGGTGTAGCAAAAAACTTTTATGTGTAGATCAATGACTATTTTTAAAACAATTGGAAATACCAATAATTCTTTTGATCAAAATTGGCCTGGTATGACTCATCTGACTTTCAAAATTACAAAGCTAACCATCAGTTAAGCAGGGTTATGTAATATTGTAAAAATCTCTAAAATTCTATATCATGATAAAAAAGACATAATTTTTAATTAATATCTATAGTTTCTTTCTCAAAATATAACTCATCCAAAAGTCTTGTAAATAATAATAATAATAATAATAATAATAATAATAATAATAATAATAATAATAATAATAATAATAATAATAGAGGATGTTACATGTATAGGCTCATTCAAAAGTAACAAAAAAAGATTGAACAAGCTTTGTAAAATTTAACAAAATTAACAAAATAATTTATTTCCCTAAACAAGGTAAAAATATAAAAAAGGACTTAGTTTGTAAATCTAATCCAAAATTAATCCTAGAATTAATAATATAAGTCCTATCAATAAAAAAAGTTCTAAATGAATCAAAGTTTGCACCCGATGAAGTTCCAAGATGGAAGGCGACATCTATATCCTGTCTTGTGCTGTTGTATTAACAGTTATTTGTTTAATTTTTTTAATATTCTGGCTTTCGATCTCTGAATAATTCCCAATAAATGTCTTTGTCCAAAAATTTCAATAAAGAAGAATAGTTCTATGTTTTCCAGTGAAATTAATTTCTAATTCCTTAAACTAGAAAAACTTACATAAACTGGTCACAACACAAAATACCTTTGAGCTCTGAAGGTATAAAATTACGACTAAATTAAATAATATAAAATGTTAGTTTTAAACAGTTTGATGGGGTCACGTGGTTAGATTGAATGGCACAGTAAGACCATAGGACAACTGACACATATACCATATATGAATTTGATTCTACCTAACAAATCTTATTATAAGATTCAATAATAAATTTTTTTTTAAAAAATGTTTACAACAGAGCCAAATATGATCTTGATTATGACCAATAATTTTCACTCTGTGTTAACTAATTCTGAACCAAGGTCAGGAAATAGATCAGCTAAAATTACCATGTAGCAACACTCATTATTTACTAGAACTGAACTGAATTTGCCAGAAAAATGTAAAATCCAGTGAATAAAGTTATCATTACAATAATGAAATAAAAAAAAAATAAAAATGAATTTAAAACACACAGGCAATTAAATTACATATACGTAACAGAGGGTGACTTGACTTATCCAGGCAAGGAGTATTATTTTTTGAGATCCTCTAAAGAAAAAGGATAATGATATGCATTATATAAATGACTTTATTTTAACAAGTCTTTAGTATTATAAATTATAAATTCAATAGTAATGTATTAGTAACACATACATACTCATGATTCGCAGATTCTAAATGCTTTGAAAGCTTATTCCACAAAACTATACCAGAGCATTGTAAGTTTTACTTAAACTAAACTGCTCTTGGTTTTAGTGGATGCTTGACTAAATGCTGAAGATACTTTGGTGCAGCACAGGTGGACATTTATATATAAGAACTACCTTGAGAAAATCAATTCTTTTATATACTTTAGATCATTTTAGTTCTGTAAACAATGCTTTTGAAGAATAATCAGTAGATGCTTCTTAAATAAAAATGCCCTTTTTTAAAGTTTAAATCCTGTCAATCTGAGATTTGGAACAACAAGCCTTTGTTTGAAGAATATGAGACTTATACAGAATGTGAATTTATGTTGGTAAATATTTCTTGATTCTACTGGACTGCAAAAATCTTTCACCTCATGCCAAATCCAAAATCAGGGTAGATATTATATATTACTGCATTTTATACACACAGAAATACAATAACTGCAGCCATATTTGATGGCACTGGCCTTTAGCACTGCCTATGAAGCATGACAGTCCTAAGTTGAATATCACCCCGCCTATTGGGTGTGAGAGTTTAAACCAAATACCCCTGTGGCCTCCTAGCACAGGGGTCAACAACATATGACATGCATGCCACCTGGTGGCACATCAAGGTTTTGTGTGGCATGCTAAGGGCAGGCAAATATATTAATTGTAATAGTGTTACTCTCTTACTGGTGGCACACACTCATTCATTTTGTAATTAATCTGGAAAAAAGTGGCACACTATGTAAAATAGGTTGCTAATCCCTGATCAAACAGGCAGAAGTGTTATTCTGTAAAGGTTACTTCTCTTTGTCCATATATGATATATAGACAAAAATGTTTTTTATCTTTTCAAGAGGACAGATTCAGTAGTAGTACAGAAAGTTATCCAAATGTGTAATGTGACCAAGTAATACATTTGCTGGAGTAATTAGAAAGTCCTCTGCGCCAGGATGTTTGCTTTCACATACTGTCGAATTCTAACAGGCAGTTTATAAAATTGTTCTTTTCTTAACATCACTTGGCCTTACAGCCAGGTAGCTAAATCCACTAACATACCTGATGAATCTGAAAGGTCTGACATGACAATCTCCTCCTCATCAACATCTTCTTCCCGTGGCTGACTATCATCCTCCTCATCTGAGGTAATGCCATACTTCTCCCTCAGCCTCTTCAGCTTCTCCTCGGTTTGCCTCCTATGGTTCTCCTGCTTGAAATACTTCTGTATCTCAACCAGGGACATCAGGCACTGTACCTAATTAATATACAGAGGCATTATGTCAAAATTCATATTTTATGCATTGTTTTGTAGAATATTTACATTTGGTAGATGCTGAAGTTTTAGATCTGTGCAACAACAAAAAGGAGGAAATAGCAACCATAAATGTTTTAAAAATAATAACAGCATCCATAACACAAATAATAAAATTCAACCAGTGAAAAAGAAACCTGCACATGTGGTACAGATACTGTGACCAACTAACTAAGCATGTCCCCTAATTTAAAAACAAATATGAAAAAGTGTTCACTCAAAATTGTGAAAAAAGTTCAAAGTTCATACAGAAACCTTAAAACATACCACACCACACTTATTTGGAATTAATGAACAAAGATCTTAAAGAATTTGTGGCGGCTTTGAGAAATGATGTTGATACTATCATAGCAGAAGCTTAGACAATTAAAACAACAGGTAGTCACCTAGTAGTGGCTAAAGGAGTTAATGAGAGTTTGTTCCCTTTGTTTACATGATATCTAATTGGGAAAGAAACTAGTGTTTCTGGATTTATTGGATTCAAAGGGTGATGAGCTTATTTCCTTAACATTAATGTGACGAGAATATATTTGATGAAGGAACCATTTTTCTTCTTTTACTCACACAGATCTTGACCTATGACCTTTTGATCCCAAAATCAGTAGAGTTCTTTCTAAACCCAAGCACAAGCCATCAACAATGCTTTGGTAACTGTAGCTGGACAATTTGATTTACTGTGCAAAAATTCATAACAAACTGATATGTAGACAACAAAACATGATATGCTTCACCTTAAGACATGCATCGAAGAATTTTAATGAAGTGGGTATTTTTTTAAAGATGAAACAGTAATGCAAAAATAGAGAAAGGATATTTAGAGTGAACTACTGCGAGTGGCCTTTTGAAACTAGCTATTCAAATGTTGAACTGAACAGGGAAGCCAACCATTCATAATGCTTATCTGTAATTCTGGCATAAATTTTCCTGACACTAAGTAGGTTTTGTGGAATAATCACATCCTATTAAATAAAAAAAAAACAACAGAACAAATCCACAATGATTTTCCAATCTTGTAAAAAACCAGTTGATACCTGTTGTTAGTTCTCATAAATAAAACATGTTTATATTCCTCAGATTCAGGCAGTATAGCTTTTTGAAATATAAAAGACAAAATGATATTAAACACAAGTTGTCCTCATTTTCTGTATAGCTGCCTATTCTTTATATTGCTGCCATTTTTTACTTGACATCCTATTTATTTAGTTCACCTGTTCACTGTCAAATGCATTGTGGTTTCCATATAACTATCAATTTGACACAATAACTCCAAGTGCTGAGGAATTTCAGTTGTAAGTGCTGCTGATGCTATTCTTGATGTAGTCTTTTTTTCTGCCAGATCTTTTGCATTGCTCCATGAAATCTCCACAAAATAACGGACTGTTACAAAATGCCTTGTTTCCCTTGTAACAACTGAATATTGTTTTCCAAAAGTGATTTAATTTCCTTATTTGATTAGATCACATGATCTGTTTTTGTGATGATGAGATGTTATAGTTTCAAAAAGATACTCAGTTTTGTGGAGTGATTGAGAGCATGGCTAACGCAAAAGTTTCCATATAAAATATGATGTTTAATGATATCCTTTAAAACTTGCAAAATAATTTTTTTCACATACAGAATGTTCAGATAAATTCATAGGAAGAAATGTTGTTGCAGTTTCAAAAAAAAAAGTTCTGACCAATGTGCCTTATATTTGTATAAGTGGTCAATTTGCCAGACCCTCATATGGCAGATGTCTAAGCCATATAACAGACTGGTTGAATAGGGCTATAATTTTTATAACCTTACACCAATGTCCTTATAAAATTTTACATTTATAATTTTATCCCCCAAAAATGATGATTTTTGCATTTTAAACAAAATTAGGAATTAAACAGAAATTTCAAATTGAAATTTAAGGACATTTTATGACCTTACCACTCATTTTAAGGCCCATTAAACCTGATAATCTTAACTTTTACCAATGTGCTTCTGCAGGTTTTGACACAGTATCTGTGCAAGTCTTTGTATATTGAATCTCCAGTCTTTTTGCCCTTTGTCCAAAGGCAACAATATCACACAACACAGATTTAACAGTGCTTTAATGCTTCTTCTAGTTTCAAACTTAGATTTTTTTTTCTTTGCTTTTATTAAACAAGTTGGAATGGACAACATATTCATTAGCACCCTTATAACATCTACCATGGTATGTTTGCACTGATTCTTTAATTCTTCAGTTTAATGCAATAACTACTCCAATGGCCTAAGAGATTAGAGCATCTGCATTGGATGTGGGAGGTCACCAGATTCAAATCATGGGTTGAAGATTGTGCTGCCTTTTCTATTATTTCAGAATTATTTTATTTTTTCTTGATCAGTTGGAATATAATGGCAACAGAAACTCATTATGTATGAGATCCAATAAACACTGGTGGATATAGTGGTAACCATACCATCCAACACTGTTACTGTGTTAATTACACAGTAGTAGATATAGTTGCAACCATACCATCCAATTAACACTGTAGTGGATACAGTGGTAACCATAACATCCAATTAACACTAGTAGATACAGTGGTAACCATACCATCCATTTAACACTGTTGTGGATACAGTGATAACCATACCATCCAATTAACACTAGCGGATATAGTAACCATACCAAGAGAGTACTTTGCACATCTTGACTGGCTAGTTCAATAGCAGCTGGTATACATTATTCTATATTTCAAACCAAATGTCCACTGTTGTTTTCTCCATTTTTTCAAACTACTTCAAATATAATTCTTTCTGTGGAACATAGGTCTGATCATGTGAAACTCAATGACTTTTAAAGGACTTTTCTAGACTGTGAACAATGTAAATTCACAATGCAGAATTTTCACCTAAAATATTTAATAATTCCACAAAATTCAGAGCAGTTGGCATATCTGATTCTGAGTTGCCTAATGCCATGGCAACTGCCCATGCTTATTTCAGCTTAAATAACCATAAAAAGCTGACAGTATGTTCCTATATGGCAAGTGAACAACAATGATCTATAGGCATGGACTCTTTAATTATATTTTTAAATCTACAGCTACTACTTGTAATCAGTTGCAGGCTTTGACAATTAGGTTATTTTAAAATGTGCTTTACTCCAAATGTGCAGCAAAGGTTACCCATAGCTCTGAAATTCATAACGACAAAGGCAGCCAGAGCTATGCGCAGTCTTTGAAGATAGTAGGTAACACAAAAATCACCTGTAATCGTCTGTGCTTGGCCTTCCGTGAGAATTCATAAGCAGTGAGAAAGGACTCACTCAGTGTCTTGTATCCTTTTCCTTCCAATTCCTGAGCTTCTGCTATGTTTAGCCATGACCTGCATATCTAAAAAGAAAATAAAATCATTTTTATCAAAATGATGCAATCTGATATTGATAAACTTGCAAAAATTAGCAAGGTTATTTAGTACCATTATTAGCACCCCTAACTCTTCCAATGGGGAGAACTAAAGCAACCCTATATCTATCAATGGAGCAACCAGATGTGAACTGCATCATTTTTTTAAATATCAATAACAGTAACCCTGCAATTTCAACTGACTTGTACTAAAGCAATCCTGTGAATGTTAATGGAAGTCAGGTGTGAATTGCTCCTAGGTTTTTTTTTTGCATCAGTATTAGTATCCTTACCTGAAATGGCAATGTACTAAAGCTACTCTTTATCTAAAAATGAAACATATCAGTGTAAACTGCACCCTTGTGGGTTTTTTTCAACACTTTTGCTCATATTTATTACAATGAATACTATTACTGACTCAAGTGTCCTTAGTTTATTCCAGGTCAAAGGACTGCAAGATCATATGCATAATAGGAATATTAAATGTAAATTTCACCTTGTTCTGTAAGAAAAGCAAAAATGGCTTCACTCTGTGCTCTTTAGACGTACAATGAGTGACAGTGCTTTATGATGTTAGAGATGATCCCTCACTGTAGCCAGGTATTTAGGCTAATTCTAAGTGTTGTATTTGTAGCCCAAGGCAAAATAAAATGAATGTGGTCTTGATACTAACTGCTGACAAACTCTTGCACCTTCACATGCATTTTTACTAGATGACTGACCATTAACCATTCCTGAACAAATTATTACTGCCTGACCTTTTCTAGTTAGGCCTACCGTTTTATGATTTAATGATGAAAATATACCAACTTCTGTTTTGAAACTAAACATGAGTAAATAGTAATGTGTTTAAGAACAGGATCAGCAAAACACACTTTCTAATTTATATTTTAAAAAAGGAAAACTTTAAAGGCATACAACATAACTAAAAACATAAGAAATGATATATTTCTTTTTTCATTTCATAAGTACTTATTTGGATGAATAATTATAATTCTTGCTCTTGCCGAGTCCGAAAACACGCTAGTATCGGAAATTTTGTGATAAAAAAGGCGATTCTTCATTATTGTCTGGCAGAAAGAAACTCGATGTTTGACATGCCTATATTCATGTAACCTATTAATTGACCTCTCCCGAAGATTAAGAATTTTAGTCATGCGCAAACGCGTGTTTACAAACAACAATGGCAGAAGCAACTAGGCCAAGATCGAAAGTAGGTAGAAAGCTTACGGATTCTGAAAGGAAAAATATTAAGAAAGCTCTCTGGGCAAATTATAGCAACACGAGCATATGTATTGGTGACCAGCATGTATGATGGAATGACCTGAAGTCCGCTTTAGGCCTGAGAACTAATCCAGAGGTCGCCAAATTCTTGCTGGATAGGTAAGTCACAGTTTTGCAATGAACAGTAAGATTTGTTATACCGTCATTTATTTCTGTATAGTTAATTCTTTATCAAATCTTTGAAATTAACATATTTTATATAAGCTGACAATATTCCATTTATCTTAGAATAAAATGTTGCAGCCCTGCATCGATATAGACTATATAAACCATACATATACTGCTGCTGTTATTGAGGCTACCTAAGCACTACTGATTTTTTAGATAATGTAAATGGCAATGATTGCAAAGAAAAGTAATGTAATACAGTTCAGAATATTTTTTTGCATAAAATTTTTTGTAAAGCATATAAAATTATTGTATAAAATCAAACATTTACTTACCCTGTTCATTTTAGTTATAAATTGAATAGCAATGAAAGGGAAAAGGTAAGAGATTCATCAGAAACAGAGAGGAATGTCTCAAAATACATGGCCACAACTTCCACACCAGGGCCAACAGTTCATCAGATTCCCATTCCTGCTGTGTCTGATATAACCACATGAGAATCAGATACGGCTACTGTGTAAGTATTAAAATTATATGTGTATTTACTTCTCTAAACAATGTTTTGGTATATGCATATCTAGAAATTTGCATGGAAAGTAGTCATGTTATATTAGTGAAATATTCTGCAGTTGGTAAAGATTTGACACTAAAAAATATGGCATGTTATTTTATATTCTTGTGCCTTACATTTATTTAGACTAGGAATTAGAATTATATTTTTGTTTTATATTATTTGCTGGCATTTGTAAACATAAATTACAAAACATGTGAATGATTTGGGAGAAAAATGGGCATAAGTAGCTAAAGCAGAAGATATAAACGTTCCTTGTATCATATTTTTGCATATGATATTTGCTTTATAACAATGCTCATCTTGCAGTGTGGGTATTTTAGTTACAAGGCCTCAGGAGAAAATAGTCCTTGACTAAATGAGTCACCCACTGCAAATATGGTATTGTTATTATTATTGTTATTATTATTATTTGTTGAAGCATTACATCTAATTTCAATCATAATAACCATGATAAATGATAATGCTTTGTTCATGTTGAATGATAAAAAATACTGGAAAGATTTTAAAGTTCAACATTAATATAAATTAACAAATTTCAAAATTTTATATTTAGGGATACAGTCTTGTCTGGAGTTGAAGAATTTCAGGAGAAGGAAAGTGTTCTGATGGAAAAGTCTAAAAGTTTTATCAACCCATTTGAGTAAGTATACTAAAAACAACCATTGTGATACATGCATGATTTATGTAACTAAACTAACAACAATTATGTATATATATATATATATATATATATATATATATATATATATATATATATATATATATATATATATAGTGGATGGTGTTTGTGTTTGAATGAGAAAGTAGCTCCTACAAAAGCTTTCTTTTCTTTGTATCAATATACAAGTTACAAATGTGTAATTACAATATATCTTAAATATAGTATAGATGCATAATTGAAATCATGAAGCTCTACAGGCTATCACAGAAAGGAAATGAATACATTGTATTATAAACACAGACCACATTGAGGACATAGTTAAGAATTTTGTTTTCACTCACCTGTCCAACTGAGCTAAACAGCCACTGACTCAAAATTATATTTTTCTGATTTTCTTTTAATCATACTTTTTCTTTTGAAAGTAACAACTGGACTTTAACATATTTGATGTATTTTCCCATACACGAACAAATTATAAAAGTTTCCTACCAATCTACCAAAAGTTTGAAAGCTTGGATATGAGTAAATAAAGAATTTTTATGTAATTAATATGTATGTAACTGTGTAATAGATAGTGAAAAGATAATGAACCTACTATCATAATTCCTGTTAATATCATTGGATGTGTTCTTTCATCAGAATCTCTGAATATGCATGTCAAAATCAACATATATTAGATTTGTATACTAAAACTTTATTAGATATAACCATCTCTTTTAAAGCATTTTATCAAATGTCATAAATATTTTATTTTTATCTTTAAGACCAGACAGTAACACCTGTTTGGAAGATGACACAGATGATGATGAGGATGGTAGTGATCAGCCAGAAATAGAAGAAGGACCTGACATTTGGTGCATCCGTACTGTTGAAGATACCTTTAACTTTGTTGGTGACAGTCCTTTTTTAGTTTATTACAGTGCACTTCTAAGTCTTGCAAAGACAAATGTGCTGCTTACTTGCAGATCCAAGGGATGTTGGACAGAAATATCAGTTTGCAGACAAGTTGTTGGCTCAGCATTGTACAGTATTTAAAATGGGTAAGATTGCAGATATGTTACATTCGTACAATATGCATCATTTATATTGCAATTATCATTAGATATATCAATATTTTTTTTACTTTTACAAAACTACATTTGCTGCATTACCAGAAAAACAATTAGATGTGTTCTTAAAGGTATCAGGTTTGCAATCTGGAGAATGTTATTCACATTAAATTACTATGTATGTTGTCATCCTATCAGTCTATGTATAAACTAATGTTACTGAATTGTTAGACTTGTTTATGCATACTATACTGGTGGTCATACATATATGTTAGCTGTTAATATTAGTGGGTTCACATTTACTAGCTAGCAGAATAAACATAAACATATATGTAGAAGTCTCTATTTATTACACGAAATAGTCACACTAAAATAAACAAGAACTCTTTATTTTATGTAAAATGAATTACAAAATAGATAAACTTCTATAGCTGTCATCTATAACAAGACACTCAAGCTCTTCTGATGTAAAGAAAAATAAACTCTTTTTAGCACAGGAAAAAAATATACCTTGTTCTTCAAGGTAAAAGAACGACACTACAAGGTGTTAAAAAATGACTTTGACTCAATTTCACATATATCTGAGTATTTAAACCGAACTGAGATATTATTTTAAGCAAGCGTGCATGAAGAATGCGTATAATTAGAATTTACCTTGGCCACAACCAATCATTTATATCTGCTTGTTTATCCACCCTGTAATCTCTAATAAATCTTACGCAAGCCAAGAGTCATATTTACATTAAAATAAACACAATATTTCTTCCAAAATATCAAATCTCCTATAACAAAAATTGTAATTCATGAAAACGACATAAAACAAAAATAATTATAACACAAAAGTAATTAAACTACATGGTTGTAACAAAAACAAATGCAGTAGGAAACAAACATGGTGGTGGGCTCAAGTACAATATCAGTTTCTGTGCAGTAGTATATTTAGGTGATGTTCTAAAGTTTGGCATTGAGTAAATGGTAATCACTTTAGTCAAAAATATAAACCAACACAGGCAAATGAAATATCAATGTAATTTCTATAGAACTGGCTAGTATTTTTAACTGTGATGTCTGTAATCAGTCTGTTATAGTAATGGTAGACTAGTTCCTCATATAAAAGCCAGTTTTATGACTTTGAAGGATCAATACTGTTATCATAAACTAGGTAAAATAACTCATTTAATGTAAAGATGAAGATTGATGGACAAGTCACTTCTGGATACATTGACAATGATAGTCCAATATAATCATTCTTTAGTGGATAGGCAGCTAAAAAGATGTTTCATACAAAATAAAAATTGCATAATACAAAAGAAGCCTTTATACAACTTAAAAAAAAAAACCATGAGTTCCTAAGAAAGATAATCCTACCAAGAAATTAATATCTGATATCAAGTACTACATCTATATTTCCTTGTCTTGGTGCAAACCCCAATACAGATTATATTATTCACACATCCTATCACTGGAAAGATCACCCAAGTCTTCCTTGAGTAAAGCCACAGTACTGGCCAAAAGTATATGGGTATTTATCCCTTATACACCTTTCACGACAGCTTGGAATGACACGTCTATTCCCAGAACCAAGGTATCAGTAAGTCCATAAAATAAATTGCCTATAAGCAGCATGCCTTTTCCCCCCAGTTGTAAGCCTTATCTTCTTCTGCTGCCAGGACACCCTGCCTATACCTCTGTGCAACAAGGAGCACGACTTCATCTAAAACAACCAGGTCAAAGTCCTGCAGAAATTATAAAACATTGTCAGTAAAAAATATTCCAAAAATATAAAAGCTTTCAATTTTTTTTTGTGGGAAAATGTTGATTATTGTGTTATGCAATGAAGCAAACATATATAATGATAAACAAGTGTTTTAATTCACTAATGCCAAATAATAAATAACAAAAATATTAACCCTGGATGGGCAATAGAAGCAGATTACAGTCATGAGACATGGAAAGTAGAAACTTAGAGAAAGCCTTGAATAGCAGTTTGTCGGAATTTGCTTGCAGCACTGCTTTTCCTTGTCAGTTGGCATTTAACAGCGGTTACTACATATGCACCAACTTGGTGATTCACCTCCTGGTCTTGGATGGTATCCTTGTTGCTCCGTTGATGAGCAATTTACTACTTCAAAGACCACGTTGGGGTGCTTTTGGCATATTTGAGCCAAAAGGTTATCTTTTCCTTCCTGTGTCATACTGGCTATGCGTTCCTATAAAAAAAAATGAATTCAACATTATGAAAAAAAAAAACAAGACCAAAGAATAAATAATAGATTTTTGTCTTAATATAAAAGCTGACTATAAATGGGTAACAAAAATCATGTTACCTTCAACTGACGATCTCTGGCTTCAGCTGTAGTAGCAACTTCTGTCCTACTAACTGATGGTCCTTGAATTCCTCTTCCTCTCCTTTGCCTTGTAGCTCTTCATCTACCCCTACTAGACTCACTTCCTGTACCCCTTCTACTAGACTCCCTTCCTGTACCCCTTCTAATAGACTCCCTTCCTGTGCCCCTTCTACTAGACTCCCTTCCTCTTCTTCTTCTAACATGTCTTATTTGATATTGGTCTGGGCTGTCAGTACTCTCATGAAGTGATGATGTCCGAGATACTGATTCACTTAGTGTTATCTGAAACCTATAATTAAATCATATATGACAAAAGACAGAAAAATCACAAGTTTTTCAATTGTTTTAGAAGGATGTCTATTCACAGGAGTCTACAGTTTTATCAATAGCCTAAAGCACGACGAAATTTCTGTTGTTAGAAATTTTGTTGTGCTTTATTGATAAAACTGCAGACTCCTGGTCTATTATTATTTTTTTGTAATCGCACTTTTCGAAGCTAATACCTTTACCTCCTAACAATGTACATGTTTCTTATTATTGACATAACCATGAAATGGATATTTATTTAGAACAAAGCTTGCCAATATGACTGTTAATCTTATTATTATTATTATTATTATTATTATTATTATTATTATTATTATTATTATTATTATTATTATTACTGAAGCATAAAAACAAATGGGCAAATCATATAGAGTACTGGATACGTGAGCCAGAGCTAATGATGAGAAATCTTTTAATAGAGGTTCTGATTACAATGATACATATTATCATATTTTTAGTTAACTCGTATCTTGCAACGTAACACACAATCTCAAAAACACGAAAATACGGAATGGAAATTTTCAGAAATGCCCCTTAAAGGAACCACTTATTGTCATGATACTCTATCATATTAAACTACTTCTGGAAATTTATTATATACCATGAGAAATCTATAAGCAATACATCTATTGTGCACGACTATAAAGAACTAAGGAGAAGGACAGACAAAGAAATATGAAGAATAAGGCAATAAAAAAAGAAACACATGCTTACCTTGACTACCATATTTGTTGACGCGCGTCACGTGACATTGCATCTTCGGGATATATCGGTAAATTCCGTTTCCGCATAATTAATTAGTAATTCGTCATATACGTGACTAGAAAATCATTTCATTTTCATTGATTAAGCTGACAGTTGTACAATTTATGAAGCTTAATGACTTGCAATTACTCATTATTTGTACTATACTTTTCATAATATCATGTATTTGCAAGAACAGAAAAGGTCGAAAATCTTGTATGCCTTTAACTGTCATGTTTACATTATTTTCTTTATAAAAAAATCAGTTTTAAATGAATGGTGGACATCACTTTTTCTAGGAAATAATACTTCATTAGATTGTGTCTTTTCATAAATAACTGGGCAAACAGATAAAAGAATATATATATATATATATATATATATATATATATATATATATATATATATATATATATATATATATATATATATATATATGTAATTCATAGGTCAGAAACATATAAAACAATGCAATGTTGTGGAATTTGAAAAGTTATGTACCTTGTATGGTTGAGTTTATTTTTCTGGCATCAATCTCTTTTGTGAAAATATGAAAAAGCAGTAAAGCAAATGTTATTTAATCAATTCATGATGTTACAACAAGTATGTAAGCAAATAATAAAACCATGAATCTAAAATCATATTGATTATTGTAATGTAGATAGAAAGTGAGTGGTTATATTATGAAACTTCCTCAATCTAAAAACAGATACATTCACATGTTATGCATGGCACCATACAAGTTCAAGTGAGATGTATGTGAATGGTCACAGTAATGTTTTATCATGAACAATAAAATTATGATTTTAAGAAATTATTTAAACTCATTTTCTATAGCAAACTTCCAGAAACTTAAAAAATGTTTTAAGTGGCAGTTGATTAAACAATTTTACAAACTTAAATGACTAATTTCATTATTCCTATCAGTTAAAATTAATTACAACATATAGTTTCAGCTGTGCTCTTTTCAAGCCTTCAAGCTGTATGGCAAAATACACACTTTGAAGTACTATTACAATAGATATGAATATAGTAATTTTTACACTGGTATAAAATGTGTATGTATGTATGTATGTATGTATGTATGTATGTATGTATGTATGTATGTATGTATGTATGTATGTATGTATGTATGTATGTATGTATGTATGTATGTATGTATGTATGTATGTATGTATGTATGTATGTATGTATGTATGTATGTATGTATGTATGTATGTATGTATGTATGTATGTATGTATGTATGTATGTATGTATGTATGTATGTATGTATGTATGTATGTATGTATGTATGTATGTATGTATGTATGTATGTATGTATGTATGTATGTATGTATGTATGTATGTATGTATGTATGTATGTATGTATGTATGTATGTATGTATGTATGTATGTATGTATGTATGTATGTATGTATGTATGTATGTATGTATGTATGTATGTATGTATGTATGTATGTATGTATGTATGTATGTATGTATGTATGTATGTATGTATGTTCCCTAATCACACTATGTTAAAAGAATAAGTAACAGGAGGAGGGGATGCTGAGTAATTTACCTCCTCCTCAGGTATCCTTCTAGGGAGGAATAGTTGGATTCCCCATGTGAACAAAAACTCATTCTCCTAATTACACTTGACCTATGACCCTTATCCAGCATTAAGAAGATTTAAATCTTATACGGTATATGCCTACAAAATTTCACTGCGAATCCAGCAAAGATAACAGGCTGTGCGGATTGATTTAGTTGGGTCTGGTGCCTATCTGTACGGTTGCCACCAGACCTACTAGATTCAAAGTCTGCCGCTGTGATGCTAAATCTCTCAGATAAAAACTCAAAAAGGTTAACTTTGCATGTCAGCCAATAGCTTATATTATATTTTGGATCAAAATGTTATGTTCGAACATGAGGCTTGCTGAGGTGGATTAAATCTTGTGAGCAATAATTTTCATGAGGTGACTCTAATCTTGTGAGACCTCATCATATACAGAGCATATAACACATTTCAGTCACAAAAAAAGGGCTTGAGTGGTGATATCCTTTCACTTGCCTGTGTGTTTCAAGTAGTACTTGAGAGGTAAAACATGATCTTGCATGATTGCTGCTCTCAACCTGTCAATTGAAGAGAGGATGCAAATTACAGCATTTTCCGCCCTATAAGTCGCTCCTTCATATACGTTGCAGGAGGAGGAAATCCAGAAAAGTTTGGAAAATTCAACAGATAAGTCGCTCCTGGGTATAAATCGCTCCTCCACACTTACCGTAATCACGTCTTTGATACCACCAGCCATTGCATGCGACTTGGTAATTTTCATCTTTGTGTAAAAAATATTATACAATTGTTTAAGAGTTATATAAAAGTCAGTATTACAATAGAAATAGAAAATAAAAGCAAATAAGATTTATAAGTAATATTTATTAAGTAAATAATAGCACCACTGTTATTTCTTTAAGTTGTCGCTAATCTGCCTCAGAAAAACCGTCAAAATCTTCGTCTTCCGTATCACTGTTAAATATCTGATAAATGTGTTCAGGAATTTCACCACAGGTGTCTTCATTTTCGTAGCTGTCTTCTTGGATTTCACTGTCGTCTTCTTCACCAATTTTCTGAATGATTTTGGCTTTTTCAAAACCCGACAAAATCATTCGCAGTGACAGCCTTCCAAGCAGTAGCTACCCATTCTGCTACTTCTCCAAATGTAGCGCACCTCATCCTACCAGTCACTGTGAAGCTGTGCTTCCCGTCTGTCATCCATGACTCCCAAATGTTTCGTAACACTGCCTTGAAACTTCTGTTCATTGATTTCATTTTTTGTTAAAATGCCTTCTGTTATGTAAGCTCGCAGACTGTCCATGATGAGCATTGCTTTTTCTTTCTTAAAAAATTCATCTGTTCTTTTGCTGTAGCATTGCTGAAGCCAATCGATCATCATCTCTTCATCCGTCCATCCCTTCGTGTTATACTTTATGATAACATTTGGAGGAAAGGCATCCTTTGGTTTTGTCTTGCGTTTAAAGATGATCATTGGTGGTAGTTTAGCTCCACTAGCAGAGCATGCCAGCATGACGGTGAAATGCGACTTTTTGTGTCCCGTTGTTTAGATGTTTACTGTCTTAACTCCTTTTTCTTCTATGCTTCTGTTCTATGCTTCTGTTAGTGGCACTTCATCCATGTTGATCAGATGGTCTGCACGAACTACATGTTCATCAATCGCTTTACTAACATAACTGCAAAAGTTTTCTAATTTTTCGACGAAGTCATCAGGTAATCGTTGGCTCATGGTTGTTCAAGCCTGGATATACAGTTGATGTTCACATAAATCGAAAGCACCAACTTGGTCCACTGCCAAAATCATTAATCTCGATCTCCTTCGCCATTGACTTTGCCTTGAGTCGTATTTGAATTGTTGAAAGTCCATGACCTGCTGCACGCTGTTCCACAATCCATTTTTGTAGATTCTCCTCGAGAACTGGCCAACTTGCTTTGCCACTATGATTTCCCTTCTTGTTTTTTTTTGGTTGACCTTAACTCTTCTTTTTTACGCCAGTCACGCACAATCTTCTCGCTTACATTGAATTTTCTTTCTGCTGCACGATTTCCATTTTCTTTCGCAAATGCTATGACGTTTAACTTAAATTCTGCATCATAACTTTTTCTAATTGTTGGTGCCATGATACATGGCACGAATTTAATTTAAAACAAAACTGTATTGACTTATGCTAATATAACAATTTTAAATCATACGTTATTGTGAAACTATATTTTATTAATGCTCCATTGTATGAACGGTATGTATTTATATATCGGTCATTTCCACAAGCCAAGCAAACTTCAAAGGCACTTTATATGCTACAGTGATTTTAATAAATTAACAAAGCCATTGCGAATTCACCTAACAATTGAAACTGTTCGCCAGCCTTCCTGTTATTTTTATTAATTACCGGTACTTTGAAGTTCTCTCCATGAAGCCAGTCTTGGCTTAATCCAGAGTTTAAAACTAGAGCAATCATCAGAGGTAATATTCATGCTATGTTTTTTTTTATAACAAGCCATTGCGAAACCAACTGAAAAAATGACTGTGTTTTTATAAACTAGTATTGAAGTAAATTATGAAGCGCTAACAAAGGTCTCGGAAACACTTTACAGTGACATAATTCGTTGTTTAAAATAACAAAATAATCCCAGTTCTGCATGCTGTATTTATTTGAGCACCTCAAAAGAACATGACGCAATAGCTGGGCGGCAAGTTCAAAAAACTTGGACTAGCAGCTTGGGTGAGAAAATGTGCTTAAATTTACAACGACTGAATTTAGAGACAGAAAGATTCTAAGATGTACATGCCGAATAATAAAGGAAATACAATGGCAATCGTTATTTCAATATTTTTTTATTTATTAATAACAACAAATTTTAACACATATATAACTAAATATTATTTGATTATTTAATTTGATAATCTTATAACCTAATACTTATGTGTACCGTATGTAAGTTTCCAGCAATTGGCTTGTCGGTATACCGGCAGATGCATTTCACTAAAGTACAGCATCACTGCGCATCAGTCACAGTTGTTAAAAAAATTTATTTATCGTATAAGTCGCTCCTGCATATAAGTCGCACACGTCATTTTGAAGAAAAAAAACCTAAAAAAGTAGCGACTTATACCCAGGAAAATACGGTACAACTGTTACGACCCTGTAGTTTAAGTGTGTGTGTTAAGGAATCAATTCTGTATAAATCTTTTTATTTCATTAAATGTAATTATTAATATGATTATATAATATCAGTCTAATATGTTGAAAAATATTGTGTTTACTTGAGTCATAAATGTGACTCATGTGAGCCTGTGCTGTGTATGATGACAAATTCATTACAAGTAAACATTCAGGAATATCTATGAAATTGATTGGCAGATACTTGGTCAGGCTTTTCTAATGTTCAGATACATTGTGAAATTGCATGCATCCTCCGTGCGCACATAATTCGAACATATTAGCTTCATTTATATGCTGAGGTATTTTGTAAGACGTTCAGTCATACACAGTCGCAGAGTCGTAAAGTTAGAGTTTATTGTAACATCTTAGAGTTACACAACTTCTATTACCTTAAAAAAGGTATTTTTGTGCTAGAAGAAGTTTTCTGTTCGCATGTCTATGTAGAACAACATGTATTTTGTTAGAGGAGCTAATTTTACTTTGTTTTTCTGAATAATTGTTTTCCTGGAGAACAACATTACTGATTTGGACAAAGATATTTTCCAAAAATATTCTAAATTGGAACGGAACAATACAAACTGTGCTTTTTTGTGTAAATTCTGGATTTTTCTGTTAGTCGTCTGATGTCATCATCTGCCATTTTGGACCGGAACTGAATTTCAGAGTGTGTTTAGATCTTTTTACAGGACTTATGTTTATATTTAGAACAATTTGGATCATTTCCGTAAATCATAAGTCTTGTTTTACATAATTACATTTTTTCATGTTTTCTAGAAAAATAAACTATTTTTGTTAAAATTTACAAAGCTTGTTGTCTTCACTCTTTCTTTATGTTACTTAGAATGAGCCGATATGTAACACAACTCTTTGGTTATCTACAGATGGTAACCTTTTTTGGCTATAAAGCCTGGTTGTGTCAAGAGGACCACCAAGCCATCCAATCTGATCAGAAGTTAGTTTGAGTTGACAGAAATGGCATGTAGCTCACTTACATTGCATGTGGAAGCTAAAGCTATCAGATAGTGTCAAAAACCTGCAGAAACACACTGGTAAAAGTTAAGATTATATTGTCTAATGGGCCTTAAAATGGGTGATAAGGCCCTAAAATGTCCTTAAATTTCAGTTTGAAATTTCTGTTGGAACCATAATTTTGTTTAAAATCCTGCAATGAGGTACAGAGCATGAAAATGAGGAACATGTTAGCTCAAATAAACATAGCAAATTCTTTATAAACATCACTTAATACAGGTAATGAAATGTTTACAAAATATATTTAAATATAAAACCTAGTACACACCTTTTTACATCTTATACAAAGATACAACATTCAAGTCCAGGACTACACAGTTCATCCTTTTCAGGTTTTGCAGCTCAAAGACTTGTAATCCATTCTGTGTCAGTGGCTATTTAAACCATGCACAGAATCAACAATTTCCAGCTCAGTAGTTGGTGAACGCATATTTAATGACATGCAGACTTTTAATCCTTAATTGTGCACATTTTCAATGTTAAAAGTATTTCCAGGATGTTATGGCAAATTTAGGCATTTTGTGAAACTAATATACAAAATGAGGGATGGAAGGCATGTCTGTTACTGATAGAGATCATGTCACAGAATAAATTATCTTAGCTTTACAAAAAAAATCCATCAAAGCAAATGAAAAAACTTTAACCAAGACCTTAAAGCAAATTTCTAAGCAGTGATATTCATCCAAATTCAGAGTCAAGAAAGCATAGTGCAAAATGAACCGGCTTAGCCTCATAATCATTTATTAGCTTTGTAAGATGAAATATAAGCAAATGAAAAAACATTTCAACCAAAACTGAAATGCCAGTTGTGTATGACTGCCCTTGATCCCAAAGTCTAAGGGACAGACATACATGTCACAGAATGAATTGTCTTAGATGCATAATGCCATATCTATCAAGAGGTAGGTACAAATTAAAAACTTTGAACATATGCTGATAATGGTGCTATCACCAGATCAATGAATGCTGTGTTTCACTTCTTCCTATCATGGGTATGACAATAACTTAATCCTTGAAGCAACTAGTCAAACAAATTTGAAAATTACTGACATAATACTTACTTGAAAATAATGATCTAGAAATCTGTGAAATGATAATTGCATTATCATAGAATTATTTCTCCTTTCCATTAAAATTGCATGTTTTTGTTACCCTGAGGTTATCTTAAACCTTAAGTGCCTATTTTAAGTATTGATTTATTACACTAATGTTGCTGAGATTTACTCTGTTTTGTTTTCTTGTCTTTTTAAGTAAATGCTGATATTTTCAGTACAGTATCATTGATCATTCATTGTCTATCAAGGAAGAGTTTATGTGAGACTTGATTAGGTCAACTAAAAAAAACCATGGTCTTCATGAGCCATCACTCACATTGCTATCACAAAACTTTTATTTCTATCCATTACACTGACACCAACTTAAATTGGTGAACATCAAAGAATAAATTTCTTTGCTTTATCATTAAGCATCTATTTTACAAACAAAATTGATCAAAGAGTTAAGGCAATGTCAGCAAATGAAAAGCTTTAACCAAAATCTTCATATAATCTGTTGAAACCACCAATACTATTATGAAAGTGGCAGTTCTTTTCATTTTTCCATTAATGTGAAGATACTTCTTGTTAAAGTGTATTAATAGATTGTTCTAAATTATTTGTGTTTAGGTGGTACACTTGAGGTGGTACTCGCATACCAATTTTTGGAAGTATGTGTGGCATAATGCAAATATCCTTATTCTGATTTGTCTATATGCAAATTAGTATTTAATACCAAGAATGCGCATACAGAATTACAGAATGCATGTTTTGATAACAATTATATTTTTTGATACAACCGACAAACCTGTTCAAAGTTATCTCCCTGCAGGCTGACCTCCAGTTTGTAGTGCTCAATGGCTTTTGAGAACTGTTTGTCATCTTTGTAAGTTTGGGCCAGGGACACGTAGATAGGGATCAGGTCCTTCTCTGGCTTCCCTAATGTCTTCATGTAGCTGACCTGATTAGAAATGGATATTTCAATAAAGGTCCAATCCAAATGTTTTAATTATCTCTTTAATAGGTTCTATATTGTTTATAAGTTAATTATTTTATAAATTATATGTCAATGAAAATCACATCTACAAATGAAAAGTAATTTCTATTTTATGGGCTTATCAAAAAAAGTGTGCTCTGTGGAAATCAATGCTTTAAATTTGAAATGCTTATATTTGTGACATCTATTTCTAAGGAAATTTTCTGTTTTCTACAGGATTCATGCATTTAAACTTTATTTATTTACTGCTAACTTCACAAAAAAACTGCGAACTTGAACAAGAGTTCTCAACTGCTCAGAGAAATAATCTGATCAATTTTGAGGAAGCTGAAAACATGTTGACAACCACCAATTTTGGATGAGCAACCATAAATCTGCTCGGATGCTGGCATAATGTGATATTTTTTAAATGGAAGATAGACGAGAACCCTGAGAAAGCAGCAAACTTTGAAAGGGCAAACTAGTATATACTCAGATACTGGCATAATGTGGCCATTCGGACGAGGAGGAAAGCTGTACAAAATCATCAACCTAAGATGGATGGGCAACTATATATCTGTACACTTGTCAAAACTTGGGCAACTATGTATCTGTACACTTGTTACAACTTAGGGAAAATATTTATCTGTTCACTTGTCAAAGCTTGGTAAACTATTAATCTGTACATTTGTCATAACTATGTGCTGAACTTGGGACCTGAGGTGCAAATTGAGGGCATGACCTCTATGCTGAACAAGCACTGTGGTTTTAATTATCATAGAGAATTGTGCTATTAAGCAAATCATTGCTATAAATAAAATGAAAAAGCTTGTTTGGTTAGGTGAATACTAGTTGCCAGAAGCCAGTTATGGTCTGAGGAGTTATCAGATGGTTATTAGAAAATATAAACATGCACCTTTAGGTAGAAAATACAAATACATACATGCCAAACCCATGGTGAGAAAAAAGCATAATCCATGTGGACAAAAGGAGTAATCTGAGTCGTTTTTTCTGGGGTTTTTCCTAATCCATCTGTGAAATCATCTGAGAAACATTTGTGCTGTAACATATGCATCAACTAGAATAAATATGACAACTTTTACTGCCAATTGTTACAGAATGGTTCTGTACCTCATATTATTTTGAACAAAGAGTGTGTGAGCAAAGATAAAAAAAATTAGAAAACCTGTCTGTTCTTTCCTAAGCTAGACAGCTGCTATAAATAGAAAAAGAGGTTTTCTTGGAAATAGGGCAACTGCTATAAATAGAACATAACACTTTGGAAGGTCACGGCTAGTCTACAGATGAGTGTACTTTTATGTCATAGTTACACAGAAACAGTCTTTTCTAGAATATGTTCTGCACAATTAGTGGGATGCTAATAAAAATGAAAAAATAAATTATTCATTTTTTACGGAGGGGGATATACTGAAAAAGCGTAATCCAAATACATTTAGTTGCAAGGCGTAATTTAGTGAAAACAAGCTTAATGATTATGCCAAAAGCATAATGGTTGGCATGTATGCAAATAGGTACCAGGAAACATTTCAACAACTTTGAAGCATTGATGAACTTGTAGGATATTTGCATACCACTTTAAGATAAAATTCTAAGGCCTGCTTGTAGTTGCCAATATCTGCAGCATTGTCAGCGATCTTTTCATAGAGTTTACACTGTTTTTCCAGGTCTCCAGTCTCTTTCAGGTCAGACATGGCTTCTTCCATCCTCACAACTGAAATGTAAAGACATGCTGATAGATATCTACATCTACAATATTTTGTAATCAAATTAACTAAAAATGTTTTTAAAAAATTTTGCATTTAAATTATGCAAACACTTTAAGAATTTTTCCAAAGATTTTTTAAATTCAAATTGCTTCTGCCATAAGCAAAACTAATTTTTAAACTATGGTACAGCTGTAAGTTTTGGGTGTTTGTAATGTAAGAGTATAGAACTTGATCACTTTTAACACACTCATAAAGCTGAATGCTTCTTGAATTTGTATTGATAGTCAAGCTACTTGATGCACAAAATTAATATCTTGAAGATTAAGGTACAATCTGGAATAATGAGTTTACAATTTGCAGCCCTGAAAAAAAATCCCTTAAACTGAAAAGAAACACAATGAGCTACAATCTGGGGAATATAAAGCCAAATTTATCAGATCCTTACCCAATAAACTTTGCATGGAAGGTAGCCTAAAATTGACAAGATGAAATTTATCAAATCATAATGGTGACTTCTAATAAAAAACAGTCATGTTGTATAAGTTGTTTAAAGATTATCAATTCCAAGTTGATGGATACTGTATCTTCCCCATGGATACTGTATCTTCCCCAAAATAATTTGCAATTGTTCCTGAATCTACGGACAGAATGGGATCATTACAGACTACAACATAAAATGTTTTTAAAAAATTGATTTAAAAAGGAAAATCAGCCTGTCTAATTCACAACTTGAAACCCTGATGTAGATCAAATTGTACATCCACTGAATAGTTTAAAATAACATAGAAAAAATGACAAACCTGCTTTATAATATATTTTGATTCTCATCCTGTCACTATCTGAAGGCAGGCCCAGTTTATTAGCTTTCTTTAGACAGTGGCGGGCATTCTGAAAGTCCTGTATCTGTGTCAGAATCTGGAAACAAAAAGGACCTGTCCAAAATTCATATCAGTTTGAATGCACAGAGAAATCTCTGACAAAGATTTTTACAATTCTATGATAGGCAAACATTGACAAAAATTTAACCTGAAAGTTAGCACTGAGGACTCATACTTTTCAACTGCAGCTTCAAGAGATATAATGATCTATTTCACAAACATATTTAAAAGCTCATGAAATATCCTTTTCTTTTATTTTGTGAATTTTTTATCCATAACCTTTCAGTAATGGTGCACTAAGGAAAACAAATGAAATCCATCTGAATGTCAAATAACTGCAAAAAAGAAAAGTTAAATTAAATATTGATTCCCTTGACCCTCACAGAGGCCCCTAATGTTTAATCTGATCAGTTTTGACACCAAAGTCTGCTTTTTATTTAATCTGACCTCCCCAGTTCTGACACCAAGGGGATTCTGACTCAGTCTTGCATCCTTTGGGAATGGTCTGATATGGGCTAGCCAGATTTTGGGTGCATTACTTAAGGTAAAATCAAAGCTACAAGACAAGCATCCTTGGACAAAGAAAGAAGTTTGTAAAGAGATGTTTCATTCATCATCTGTGTTAAATATCTGCACGAATTATTGTGTTGATTTTGCTAAATTAATTTGATGCAACTTGCAGTACCACAAACTGTATTTTGAACAATTATATTCTTGCAAAATTTCAATAATGTATACAGAAAATTAGTATGGTTCCTAAATTTTGAGTCTAAAGTCTGTGTTCATATATTATACTTAAAAACAAAAATATTTTATGGATACAAGCCAGGAGTATGAATACCCACATACAAAAAATATCATCTGGTTTTTTTTTTGGTGACAGCCTTTATTGCTGTTTAATTTGTACATACAATCATGGAGGCCCCTCGTGGTCGAGTGGTCTAAATCACTCTCCATTACAGATCACCATGTATAGCCTATGGTGTGCTGAAAAATGGTGTTAAGCCCCAGAACAACAACAACAACATGGATTTGGAGTGGAAAAATTGGAAGGGACCACTAAAGGAAGCCACAATTGCATACACAATGCATTGGAACCTATCTGTTACATCAACAAATCCTTTATTCCTATTGTCAAAACTGTCTTTACAGTTCACTGTTACATCAAAATCCCCTTATGTTTACAATCTGGCCCGAATACTGTATATGCTGGGATACACTCAATCGTGGTAATAGACTATACCTACAATCAAACGACCTGTGATAATGTGAATTGAAATAGTAGCAATTAATTGAATTATGGTCAATCCTTCTGTTGTTTATTTAAAATATACCAATAAAATAGTTTTGCTGAAACTTCAGAGAAAACTGATTACCTTTGAAGTACCAATTTCTGAGTATAAATACAAAGCAAATGGAAAAAAATCTCAATCAGAATTATACTGTCAAAAGTGCAACTTTATCATTTATAAATGTAAATTAGATGTTGCATGTTCATCATCTCATCCTAAAAATAAATAAAAAATTAACAGAATTTTGGATTTAGTGTAAATTCATCTGACAACACAGTCACTGAACCTGATGATATACCTGACAGCGCAACATTATCTACATGTAGTGATGGTAGTAATGCTTCAAGTGCACAACCACATCATGATGAATGGGTCAAAAGTTCCCGTAAATTTCTCTACAACTGGAAACTTTAGCGACTGTGGCTGAGATATGATACAAAGTTAAAGCAGATAACATAAAATACACAATCTATTGCTCACTTACTAATCAAGCCTGAGTACACACACTAATAACAGCAGAGCATTGAGACTCAAACTTCACTAATTTTCACACAAAACCACTAAATCAATTTCATGTCTATCTGGTACTCAAATATCTGTGAGTTAAAATATCCTTTAGTTGTAGAATTAAAGAAGTCCAGCTTTTTCAAAAAGCCACAGATAATTTGATTCAATCTTTCACACATTTTCTAAATGAATCATCTTGATGGATAAGGAGTTATGGTCCCCTAATACAGTACACTGATTTTCACCAGTGGTGTCTTGGTTTTCATGACTTACTGAGCATAACCAGCTGATTTAAATTATATGCAGGCTTTATTTATTGTCAAGAGCTTTGAAGTGTACAGACGTACATGGAGCAGTATAAATAAATAAATTATACCAGTGTTTTACAATTTAGTTAGCAAATTTGCACTTTGATGGGCACCAAATACTCTCAAGCATTTCCGGATGAGAAGTCCTAGACTCTTCACTCATGGAATTCAGGAATCCCAAGCCTAATTTTGGGTCTATAGCTTAAACACACAAGTCCCTCACTTTCAAAGGAAAATGAAAAGTACACGATCATTTTTTTTATGACATATCTGGATTAAATTCTCACTCATAAGATCACATGACTATAGACAAAATATTTTTTCAGTAATAGCACAAAAAACGTTTCTGGTTAGTCTTAAAGTACTCCCCCATTATTATAATTAACTTATTAACTACTGCATTTTACAGACTTGTGCTGCCTTGTGTTCATCAATTTTCACACTAATTTTCAATAATGTATGGAATTGTCTGTCTTATTTTGTGTAGAAGAGCAACTATTGTTTTTGATAAAAATAATAATTAAGACCTAAAAAATTCATTATCTCTATGTTGTCTCGTCTCATATTATATACAGAACCATTTGACATGAACACATATTTTTTTTCCACCTATTTATTTATTTTGCTTCTATTTACATTTTTTATAAAGTTATGGATTTTACAACATCATATGTAATGATTTATTTTAATTTATTTTAATATTTATAAATCATTTGCCATCTAAGTTGGGATTTGGTGTCCAATTTACATGTGTAACAAATGTTATTTTTTTAAACAAAATGTGGTTAATTAACATATAATAATGTTTTCTTCGCATATGTATACATGACCACTGAATACTGACAAATAGCACAAATCAAATTAAAAAATTAAATGTTTTCAGAATTTTTCAGTTGGAAAAAGTTAATCTTGTGTATGTTCCACAGAAAGCGGTGTCCAATTATGTTTGCTACCTGTCAAGTTAATCTTTTATGTGTCAAGTTTTCACAGAAAGCTTCAGTTAAAAATGCAGTGAAATGAGATATTTTGTATTATTAGACTGGTCCTCATATATTTTGTGCAAAAAGAGGAAACCAAGTTATAAGTGCAACTTTTTCACATATTTTTTTTCATCATATTTAAGAAAAAAAAATAAATCCTGAGGTCAGTTTTATAAATATACATTAAATATAAGCTCAGAGGTATGCAACCAGTACATAACAAATTTTGTTCATATATATTCAATTTTTGGCATATATGTAATACTTTTAGGACCTGCATCTCGACCAAGCAAAATAATGTATGCAAACTGCTGATTGGATTAATTTCTGATATCTAAATTTCCTAATTTAAGAATAATCTTCAACAGCAAAGTGTATTGCCAAAATCAGGCTATATGTATATTTATTCACATTTTTATACCTCTCAAAGTCTTAAAGATAATCCATGTTTTTTTTAAAAAAGTTCTCAAACACATTTTGAAAATTGAACTCTATACCAAAGCCTAATTACTTGGACTGGTTTAGAAATTATGAAATACCACCAGTGGTAATGTTACTCTAGGTATGAAGACAGACTAAGGTTATCACTGAATAAAATAGAACTCACATGTTGGAGATGTTGACTATTGTATCACAGATAAATGTTATCCAAGGTTAGTTTACCAGAAAAGGGAAAACAAAAGATACTGGCCTGCATACATGTTTAAACACTTTATACAACAGAAGTTCATCCACGTTACTAAGAATGTGAATTGTACATATCAAGTCCTCAGGTATATCACACTAAATAAAAAATAATTTGTGGATCATGCCAGATTTGTCTACTGCTGCTGTCATTTATATTTATTTGTATTTTGTGCTTGACCTTTGTCCACGACTAAGGATAGAGTTTTAATGTGTATTTTGTCTTGTTTTTAATTTATAAATAAGTTGTTTACTTGAATTTCATTTGACTTTCTTTCTGTTACTTAGTTTAAGACCATAGAGTCATATCATTGTCCACTGACAACACCTTTAGTTTTTCCACATGAAATTATAGGTCACCAAACCAATTTCATTGCCTGACTTCTGTGTTTTTGAATACAGGTAAAATCACCTGTTTTTGAATACAGGTTAAACATTACTTAGTTCATAATCTGAATCTTCTATTTTTGTCAGTTTTAAAAAAATCATACCCGGTGTCCAGAATTTCTTGTTTTATGCAAAATAATTACCAATTATAAAAATAGGATGTCCTAAAAATTTGAACATTTGATTATTTAAGTCAATGACAGTAGCTATTAGAGTATTTTTCTTGCTACACCTGACAGAATACACAAAAATGTTTCATAATACAAAGAGGAATCAGTAGTTTTGAAACAGAGTTGTTGTTGTTGTTGTGCTTAACACAATTTTTCAGCACACAATAGGCTATACATGACGGCCAGTATTAATGGTGGAGGAAGAAACCGGGAAATCACCGGAGAGAACCAACGACTCACGAGAAGCTACTGGCAAGCTTTCTCACATATCCACATTTGCGGAATCATAGACTTAAACCTACAAAGACAGAGGTGAGATGGCAGTGATCTGTAACAGGCAGTGCTTTAGACCACTCGGCCACTCAGGGCACTTTGAAACAGAGTAAAAGACACCTTAATAATTAGGACTTTAATTTATTATTACCAAATCTGGCTGAAATATTAGGTGTAAATTATGATAAGGCTTATATCATATACAACAAAGCAAAATATACCTGTGCAGTTAAAAAGCCCATGAAGGACATTCAAAGAACTGGACAATTTTGTTCTTGGTGGACAGAAATCTCTTATATGAGGTGAAACAGGTAATTAACCTCAAAAGTTTTATAAAATATCTTGGCTTGTAAATTATATAATTTTATACTTCATGAGCTGGTGTCCTCTATATGGAAGTATACTTCTCTGTATACTCACCAAAGCCTTGCTGAGGCAGACTTCAGCCTCTGTGTGTTTATCTTTTAGAATCTGAGCACATTTACTTGCTTCCTCCAGAGACCGAAGTGCCTGTGTATGTTTCCTCATTCTACTGTAGATTGTAGCAAGAGAGAATTGGCAGCGTATTACATCACTGTACAGTTTGTGATTGCTGAAAAGTGAGATATATTAACATGTCAGTGCTTAAAAGAATTAAAAGATCTTTTCTATATACTTTGTTATTAATAAAACCTGCCAGCTAGTTGAATTTTCTGTTTATCAGTATTTTTCTGTCAACTTTGCTTCCTAAATTCATATTTTTTATGGATACCCCCTCCATTTCAAACATTTTGCCACCTGTTCAAAATCTTGTCAAAAACATTGATATGTCACTTTTGTTTCAAGTTTACAAATCTTAGTTTAAAATCTTATATCTTAAATTTATTAAATAACAGTTACATATTAACTGTAAAATGAACTAAACTCTGTTTTTAATCATCAAGGGTAACTATAGCAACTGAGCTGATAGAGCACTGGACTAAAGATCCCAGGTTTGTAGGTTGACACCTACCCTTGCCAGCCTGTTTCGGCTACCTTGACGTTTCCTTTGGGGAAAGCACTTAGCTCCCACTGCCTCAGCACAATATAACTAGTCCTGTTCTTAAAACTTCTATTAATACCATCACCAAAAAACCCATGAATACATACATCTTGACAACAACAAAAAATATTCAAAGATCATTAGGTAACAAATACTGTCACAAAATAAGTATGTCATAAAAGCAACAAGTACTGACACAAAAGCAATCAGAACTGTCCTATAAACAATAACTGGTCATATAAGCGATAAGTAAATGTCACACAAGCAATAAAGCAATATGTATGGTCACAAAAAATAATAAGTACAGTCACAAATGCAATAAATACTGTCAGCATGGTTTTCATTTAGGAGGGCAAAGACTTGACAATTATTATATATAAAAAAGCCCCTAATCCAACACTTAATAAAACTAGATTCAATGTGGGAGAAAATACTGACAATTAAAGCCATATACACAGGTCTGGTTTTCTCACTAAAATGAGCTACACTAATTTACAGATTTCACACATTTACTTACTGTGTGATTGTGACAGCTTTCTGCATATACTCTGTACATTGATCCATATCACTCTGTTCATCACTCACAAGGCCTGCATGATAAAGACAAATTAATTTACATAATAAAATCTTTTTGGTAACTTTAATGTATTTCATTAAATAAGCCTAACACTTGTACATTCATGAAACTTGCTGAATTTTATGTTATCCTGAACTAAACTATATCACACACATAAATTTAAAGGAATGAGGACTACGGTATACAAATTCAAGTGAAATGAGTAAATGCCATTAAAAATTACTTCTTGTTTCTGATTAGGTTGTAAAATTTATAAACATACATATTTTCAAAGTAAATTTTGAAACATTGTATTGTATATTTATTTTTTTAATAAAGTATTAATTTGCATTACCAATAAGCCCAGATCAAATAATTCTTGAAATTACACAAATGACACATATTATCATTGAAAAAAGTGTTGTCATGATGAGAATTCAGAACGAAACATGGGGAAAGCAAATTTTGTAGCAAATTTCTCAATTAATACTTACCTGATCACATTACAATAGGGTTAATATTTTGCTACCTCTGAATCCAGCCCTCCTTGAAAAACAAAAGACATCTTGATGTCTATTTATTGTATACACAAATGGAAGCAACTCTTCCATGTTAACCACCTTTCTACCCACTAGGTGGCCACTTCAAAACTGGATATACCAGTTTTGTTTTACTTGAGCAAAACTTAAAGGATGCTCAATTACTTTTAAGTATTCTTAGACAAATATAACTTGCTACAAGTTTGCATTCAGTCAAATGCATTACCTGATCACCTTAAAGGATGGGTCAAATACATTACCTGATCACCTTAAGAGATGGGTCAAATACATTACCTGATCACCTTAAAGGATGGGTCAAATACATTACCTGATCACCTTAAAGGATGGGTCAAATACATTACCTGATCACCTTAAAGGATGGGTCAAATACATTACCTGATCACTTTAAAGGATGGGTCAAATGCATTACCTGATCACTTTAAAAGATGGGTCAAATGCATTACCTGATCACCTTAAAGGATGGGTCGAATAAATTACCTGATCACTTTAAAGGATGGGTCAAATGCATTACCTGATCACCTTAAAGGATGGGTCAAATAAATTACCTGATCATCTTAAAGAATGGGTCATATACATTACCTGATCACCTTAAAGGATGGGTCAAATAAATTACCTGATCACTTTAAAGGATGGGTCAAATGCATTACCTGATCACCTTAAAGGATGGGTCAAATACATTACCTGATCATCTTAAAGAATGGGTCATATACATTACCTGATCACATAACATTAACAGAATAGGTAAGAAGAGGAAATGCTGAGCATCCTTTCTTTACCTGTGTCATCAGTGGAGTATGATGGTTCTACTAAAAGGATGAACTTCTCCTAATGGTAGTTTAGCAAAACAAGAGACAATTTGCTTGTACACGTGCATGGTAGACTACTGTGAGATTCTGCACTTGATTATTGTCTTACCATCAAATGTTTCCCAGGCAAATGCAGCAAAAGTGGCAAAATCAGTCCAGGTCAAAGGCTATGCTAGCATGAATGGGAAGTGATCACTGTCTGTGCAATTACCACTAACCCAACAAGATTCAGTTCTCTCCTTAGCATGGTCATTTCAGGTAAATGGAAGCTAGAGAAGGCAGACTGGGCTGGGAATACATGCAATAAATGAGAACGAAATTTCACACATTAAAGGAACTTTTTGACCCAAGTTGCTGCTCAGGACGTTCCCTGACTATTTATCCAATTACTTTTACCGACATGCTAAAACTTATTTTAGGGAAACTTGATGGAAAAGCATTTTGCAAACTGTAAATATACAAACCGAGGTTCAAAAACAAACGGCCCCTCATCTCTTGGTAATCTGTTTCTGCAATTGTGTCCTTCAACTGCTCACAAACCTCCAAACTTTTCAAGAAGGCCTCCTTGGCTTTTCTAAGTGCCAGTTCCTTTTCTTTGGAAGTTCTGCATGACTCATATTGAATGAAATAAGTTCTTCCAATGGTAGCAAGTGCCCTCTGCTCTTCCACAGTATTGTTGCATGATTTGGCTAATGTAAGATGTTGATTCTGTAACTCAAGGGCTTTAACAAATTCTTGTAGTGAACAGTAGCATTCCCCAAGTTTCCGGCATGCTACAGCTGTTCCTATGGGGTCATTTAATGCTTCACTTAGTCCTCGCTCAGTTTCATGTTCCATGATTGCCTCTTCCCACTTCTCTGAAATGGAGAATGGTGTTGAAGATTTAAAATATCACTTCTTCCCTATTTCCTTGCATTAAAGATGATGAGTTTCAAACATCCAATGTTAAAGGGCACTTTAGCATCTTCCTAACAACAAATTTATGTCTTCAATAGTCATGGATTAGCTTCCCTGAAGGTGAATGGGGGAGGGGATTTGATAATAGCTTGCATCTAACAGTGCACAGTGCTAGTTTCACTTCACATTGAACATTTCCTTTATATATTTTTCAAGTGAGGAAATTTACTGTAACTTATTCATTTCTATAAAGTTTAGGTTCATTCTTATATGAGAATTGTAAAAAAAATGTCTTCAGTTCCTTTAACTGAAACAAAGACTTTTTACATTATTTTCAGTATTAAGTATTTGAAAAATATAATCTAGCTTCATCAATGCAAGACTTGACATTTCCATAAAATATGTCTAATAAACATAGCTCTTTAAATGAATGATATTATATTTACTAGAGGTCTTAAGTTATATTATATTGAATTATTAGTATATAAAAAGAAGTTTGAATTGCTCAAGGAGGTTTGATTGATTGGATCAGACAAATATTACAAAATGAGTTCTTGAAAACAAATAAATAAGAACCTACCAGGAATTCATTTATTTTGTGTGGATCTATTTTTGTTGTTTTATTAAAGAAATTACATATTCTTTGGTACTTGAATTCAAGTGGTCATATTTTTTGTTTTCATAACAGTATAATTTGTTCTATGGTTCTTTGAATTATTATAACAAGCATAAAAACCATAAATGATGGCATAAAAATAGTTGATTTACAGTACCAAGAATAATAAATCATATGAAATCAAATCATAATAAATGTATATGTGCTTAAATTGGTGTTGTATGGAGATGAGCTTACATTGGTGCTGTATGGAGATATGCTTACATTGGTGTTGTATGGTGATGTGCTTACATTGGTGTTGTATGGAGATGTGCTTACATTGGTGTTTTATGGAGATGTGCTTACATTGGTGATGTATGGAGATGTGCTTACATTGGTGTTGTATGGAGATGTGATGACATTGGTGTTGTATGGACATGTGCTTACATTTTGGTGTTGTATGGAGATGTGCTGACATTGGTGTGTTGTAAGGAGATGTGCTTACATTGGTGTTGTATGGAGATGTGCTTACATTGGTGTTTTATGGAGATGTGCTTACATTGGTGTTGTATGGAGATGTGCTGACATTGGTGTGTTGTATGGAGATGTGCTTACATTGGTATTGTATGGAGATGTGCTTACATTGGTGTTGTATGGAGATGTGCTGACATTGGTGTGTTGTAAGGAGATGTGCTTACATTGGTGTTGTATGGAGATGTGCTGACATTGGTGTTTTATGGAGATGTGCTTACATTGGTGTTGTATGGAGATGTGCTGACATTGGTGTGTTGTATGGAGATGTGCTTACATTGGTGTTGTATGGAGATGTGCTGACATTGGTGTTTTATGGAGATGTGCTTACATTGGTGTTGTATGGAGATGTGCTGACATTGGTGTTGTATGGAGATGTGCTTACATTGGTGTTGTATGGAGATGTACTTACATTGGTGTTGTATGGAGATGTACTTACATTGGTGTTTTATGGAGATGTGCTTACATTGGTGTCATATGGAGATGTGCTTACATTGGTGTTGTATGGAGATGTACTTACATTGGTGTTTTATGGAGATGTGCTTACATTGGTGTCATATGGAGATGTGCTTACATTGGTGTCATATGGAGATGTGCTTACATTGGTGTTGTATGGAGATGTACTTACATTGGTGTTGTATGGAGATGTACTTACATTGGTGTTTTATGGAGATGTGCTTACATTGGTGTCATATGGAGATGTGCTTACATTGGTGTTGTATGGAGATGTACTTACATTGGTGTTTTATGGAGATGTGCTTACATTGGTGTCATATGGAGATGTGCTTACATTGGTGTTGTATGGAGATGTGCTTACATTGGTGTTGTATGGAGATGTACTTACATTGGTGTTTTATGGAGATGTGCTTACATTGGTGTCATATGGAGATGTGCTTACATTGGTGTTAGTAATTGCCAAAATTAATGATTGTTAATACGAATGTTGAGATGAAAACTGATTTCAACAAAAATAACATAGCTGCCAATAGAAAATTTGTCTGCAGTTTTGTCTTGAAGTTACTAACGTCTACTAGTGTAACATATTTTCACGGTTGTAAAAATGGTGACCAAAAGAAAAACTATTAATTATGCCGCTGGATAACATGGACAGTCATATGAAGCGATGAACCTTAAAATGATGTCAACAGATGAATGGAAAAGATGGATGCCTCAAACCTCTGGTACTGCAGAAAATTAATCAACTAATGAAAAATGATATTCAACACTAAATCTTTTTACAAAGAAATACATAAATCAGAGGTCTCGCTAGGATTTTAAAACTAGAGTTCAGGACGCCTATATTGGGAAAAACAGAAGTCCCAGCAGCGAAAGTTGAAGTCCCCATACCAGAAGCACAACAGTCATACCTGAAGTGGCTAAATTTCCAGATGAGTAGAACCAGTTGTTGCCATTGATATTAATTTTCTAACTTCTTTACACCACTGACATACAGCTCTTGTTTGTCCATTAGAGAGCTAATTATTTCAGGCCAAGGTAAGGTGTTATTCCTAGCACAGTGTTCCATGTGAAATATCAGTTCTGGCAACTTCTAGAACTCTGTTGAATCTCATTCAAATCTTCATCAATTTGCTGTTTAACCCCAAAATACTTTTTTAAATTAGCAAACAGCATTTTGTTTAATTCTCAACATGTTTTTATTTCAAGGTCACATGCACTACTTATAAGGCTACACTTGCAAATGAAGACAATAATGAAAGCTAAATTTGTTCATTTGATGTACTCTTATACACAAGTACATCACTGGGGTTTTCCAACTGTGAATTATGTAATTGTAAATATCAGCACATTTTCCCACCACTCTACAGCTAGTCAAGTCTTTGAACTTGCCACCAAGCTACTGGAACTGAGGTACTCTTACAATAACAACATGTATATCTGGGGGTATTTTAGCTACTGAATTTTCTCAATGTAAATATCAACACAGCTAAAATGATCAATTGATCCACACATTCCCACTCAGCAGATGGTTGAATCGGAACTGGCAAGCCCTTGAATTTTCCATCTATAATATGTGTGCATATGGAGGACTCCTGTATAAGTGGCTTTCTGTCCCAGATAAACAAATTTGTGTCCAAATATTTGTGATTATTTGTTTCCAAGACCTCTATAAATGCATAATTCAGCAACAAATCAAACTGATGATAGTCTGGCATTAAATATTTCACTCACCAATTATAAGTATCAAAATTAATTTAGAAAATTGATGTTGTATAAACAAGAACCAAATACCATATTTTGCTAGCAGTTCTCCAAGACAGTTACAGATCAAGGCAAGCTCTTTAAAATTTTCATTTTTTTCTGCTTTCCTTTTCTCTTTAAGGAGACCTGGAAAAGACAATTAAAAATCTCTTAAGATTATCTACCTTTAAAAAAAAAATATCATAAGAAGCCATTTTAATGATGACATGTTTTATGTTCTTTCATTAATAAACAATCAAATCTGAGTAAATAATCTCAATATTGATGTTAATCTAGGATTTGGATGGATATATGGACAGACCAACATGGATGTGCTATGTACAACTTCTGCAAATGCAGGCTGGACAAAAAAGGCAGAGAACAACTTAATTATAAGCTGTTTGGTCTTGTATTATTATAACTGCTATTTACAAACTTATCACATGAGATGGAAGGTTGATGGATATTCATTATGATTACAGATTTTTAGAAATGAATACTAAACACAGCTCAGGTGGGACAGTACTCCTCCTTAATTAAACTCTAGTGATAATGCACATCACCTGTACCTCTGCAACATTTACCAAAATTTTTACAAGAGTGCATGGTGCACAATAATCAAAATGATGCAGTTTAATCAAAATGATTAAAAACTCGTACTTTCCCCAGCCTGCATACTGCTAACAGATACTGATATGTAACCATGACAACATGCATGCCATACCTTGCTCAACTTGTGATCATTTCTGTCACTGTAGGTGTTTGCTAAATATATAGGACAAATTTGGCAAAACATCCTTAGGATCAGTGTGATATTGTTTCATACTGCAACATATATCAATCTGATTAAATCCAGATAAGAGTTTATAAATAACCAATGGCAATCTTGATTTAAATAATACTGTTACATATAAATCTAAATAATCTCAAATTAGTATAACAAAATAAGAGCAGAGACATGCACAATGGTATGTAAACCAATTCCTTAAAAATTCCAAGCCATTGTATGTCAGACAAATGTGGACACTTTTTCTAATTTCACCATGAAAACACTGTATGAGGATGGTGTCAAACTCCTTGTGGAAAATAAAATCCAGTCACATTGAAAACTGGAAGTAAAATCTGAGATACCAACATTTGGCTACAATATCAAGGAAAAACTAACATACAGTAAGTTTTCTTTTAAAATTAACACCCCCATAGTCTGGAACACATTTCAATCTTTGCTTTCAAACAATTCAATAGGCTGTGATATGGTCAGCACTTTATTTTAAATGTACTTTGTGTTATTTTATTTAGCATTCAGCAGCAAATCAACTTTTAGGTCATTAATTTTTAATGACTGTCTTTGGTCTAAATGCTGCCCACAGTAATGCTTGTGTTTTATTATTTCCTTTGGTTTTTAGTTTAAATTTAAACTTTTAGCACCCACATTTCCTCAAATATTTTATTAAAAAATATGGCTTTCAAATAACTTCTTCTGAGGTAGTGCTTTTATGTTACCCACACTATGTTAAGAACATTCTTGGTATCTTGTCTCTTTTGCACAGGAAAAGAATGTGCATTTGCCCCTATGAAACAATTTTCCATGATTTGATGCAATATTGCTCAGTCACACAATATTATGGTACATGCACGTAGGTAATATACTAGTACATGCACACAATATATGAGTCAGTACCACTGGTCAGCAAAATCATAACTGATGGTTGCATATTTTATATTAATATCACAAAGATACTTTAAATGATATTATGAACATAAAAAAGTGAGTTATATATCAAATTTTGCAAGTGGACCTGTAGCCTGCCAGACTAAGTGCCTTGTAGATTAGCATTGGATCTGAAGCCCAGCAGACTAGGGATCTGGTTCCTGTAGCCTTCTGGGATTGGGGTCCAATATGTCCTAAATGAAACCCAAAACCATTATGAAATAAACATAGGATATTTTAACTTATGGGTGATATATCAACAGTCTCAGGCCACCAATCCATCCCAGCAGTGTAAATATCTTCTATTTTATAATTCGTTCAGCTCAGTAGCACAAATAAAAACTACATATACATCTGTAAATCAATGAATTTTCACATGAGCATCTCAAAAAGTAACAAAATTACTTAAACCAATATATGCACAAATGATTTCAACACAAATTATATCTACATCCCCACTCATTCGAGACATGCTGAAAAAGAGTGATCTGTGTACACCTGGAGTTCATTTTATACAGTACTCAGCGGTTATTGGAACCATTGTGTGCCTCTGGTAAATAACTGGCTACTCATTAAACAAATCATATCATAAACAGATATTAAGTAAAACAAAACTAGCTTTAACAAAAACCAGATGGTGTATATTTTTTTTTACAAGTGGCATATGAAAGTTTCCATTAATGCTCTGACCTGTATCAAAAATGAACTTGTTCAAAACAAGTGGTATTGCTCTTCCTGTTAATACAAAAGGTGTTGAAATCATTTATACACTTATCAAATTCAGTACTTTTAGCTACATTATGATACACTCAGGTGAAAATTCACTGAGCTACAATGCATATGACAGAAATGGATCACTTCTCAAAAATGGTGGTACTATACTTATTTATGAAATTTTTGGGACACAGAACATGATATTGAAATGAAATTGATCTATTTCCTTCTGATTAAAAACGGCTTAGCAAATAAAATTATAGATATCAACATGGATTCTAATTAGCACAGTTTTTAAGTAACAGGACCACACTCAACAGTAATGAATCATGTGAACACAAGTCAAGGTGAACACTTCGGAGTGATCTCAAAACAACTTCTAGCTAAAGTAATTTTGTGCATAAAGTTTATGGCATACAAGCACAAAATTGTCTGAATATTGGTCATATCTCATTTTCAACCTAGATTGGAAGTAAAGTTAAACCCTAAAAATGCATTGTTTATTAAACAGCACAACCTGAGAAAATATTTTCGTAAAATAGCAGTGTGTATATATTTTTCTGTTACCATAAACCCAAGGTTTATAAAAATGGACTGTAATTAATGTACATCTTTTGTATATTTATATGCAGTGCTTTAAATAAATCCAATATCATAATGCTGAGGGACCCTCTAATTTTTTATTGTTGTTGTTGTTGTTATAGGGTTTAACGCCATTTTCAGCACAAGATAGGCTATACATGGCGGCCAGTAATAACAGTGGATGAAGAACCCTGGAAAACCCCGGAAAGAACCACTGACCTACTAGAAGCTAATGGCAGGCTTTCTCACTTACGTTAGCCGAGTCTGGACTCGAACTCAAGCAGAGGTGAGATGGCAGTGATCCTTAACTGTCAGCACTTTAGACCACTAGGCCACTCAGGGCCCCAGGATCGGGCTGGTCCTGTATTCTAATTGAGGTGCCCGTCAGGTTTGTAAAAAATAAAATAAAATTTACCTGAGGAAACTCTAATTGCGCTGATGAAATGTGTAAATGTTGTTGTTGTTGTGGGCTTAAAGCCATTTTTCAGCACATGATAGGCTATACATGGCGGCCAATATTAATGGTGGAGGAAGAAACCGGTTCAGCCTCCTTACGAAAGCACTTTGGTTTTACAGACCTATAAAAATGATTTTGTACACGTCCTGGAGAGCCCGACTTTTGTTATAATTTAGTTAATTTATTGCTGTAGCATATTTACCATAGCCAATATAGTTATTAGCATGAAAAGCAGTAACAAACGTGAAATTTATCTGTTAAAATCTATGATCCGTTTGAATCTCTATAGACCAATTCTCGCCGCGTACCAATTATTGCCATCATAATAATAACTCTGTTAATAATATAATCCTGATGCTTATTTTTGATCGTGCTTTTCAGCTGTAATCACTCTTTTTATTTTTTAAATAGGAACCAAAACTTTGCGTGCTGTCGTGAGTTATTATTAATATGGCAACAATTGGTACACGGCGAGAATTGGTCTATAATCAGTACTGTACTAGTAGCATTGTAACTGAATCTGTACTGATGCGGATATCATTATCGATACCGAACTGAACTGTAATAAAATATACGATATAGATACGATGTTTCTTTAAAAGATCTTATCAACATCCTACGTTCATATTCTTTCTTATCCGAATAATCCATGTAAAACGTTTGCAAATGTAATCATTGCAGTAACGGTATCAACAATTATTTATTTTTCCCGGCATTTCCGTTCAGACTGCTCTTCCTAATTACGTTTTATTCTACAAGCCTTGCAAAACTGAACGGAGAACCAAGTTATAAGACTAATGTATATTTTCATGCAAGAGATATGCAAAAAGAGTTAATTCCCTTAACTGGCCCGCGATTCCATCTGCCAAATACCGGTTATTCTCTTTATATCATAATTATTATATTTTAAAAAAAAAAATATTGATTTACATAATTAATGATATTCTGAATTTCAAATTGTGTCATACAAATTACTTTTGTACACTTGAACTAGAAATAACTTAAGTGACTCATTTCATGATCTATATATTTTCATTTAAGAGTTTATTGTGTAGTGTTGATACACAAAATGTATACCATTGTATATTTACTTGCAAATACTACATTGAGCAGCGCAGGTAATTGGTTCATAATCAAAATCAGCCCTATATACCACAAAAACTTTCTTATACGGATCATTTCGTTTTACGTCGATTTTTCGTTTATACGACTTGTTCCAACACACAAAAAGACACGAAAAGCTTTACAAAATTAAGAAGTATTTTTTCTTTACCATTTTAATAAAATGTTCTATACTTAGTTTATATATATATATATATATATATATATATATATATATATATATATATATATATATATATATATATATATATATATATATATATATATATATATATATATATGATAGTCTTATTTTAAATCATTGCAACAAGAACAAAACCACTAATCTTACTAGATTTAAGGAGATTTAATTATTCGAGTTTTCAGCGAGAATTAATCCTGTTGCACAAATTTAGTTCAGCCGTCATTTTTAAAAACCAGATATCAATGTCAGTCTCAACGAGAGCTGCGCACAAAATCAGCTTGTTTGGGTTCCAATAGTGCTATTACAATACATGTTAGACACTAATATCTTAACTTGTTAGATGTAACCTATGAGATGATTTCGTACAAATAACAAAACTAAATTTGGCTACCACAAGACTGCAAAGATATTTGCAGAAAATTTTTGGGGGAATTAACTCAAGTTTTATTAGCTAATAATACACGTCGTTAATCATAGATCGAACAAAATTAGATTTTGTCATCAAGGACACAGCGGAAAAAGGTGTGTTGGTGTCACAGAGAAATCCCACAACACGAGAAGTAACAATTATTGGAACTATCATTAGCTACTGTGACGGAAATTCGCCTCAATTTTGAGATCTTTTGGCATAATCGTCAATAAATCTATTATCGATGATCAACAGATTTTCCAATGAAAGTAATAGAGTAGCGACAGATTCTTTCTATATTAGTCGTTGCAAAGGAATTTTTTTTTGTCCATTATCAAAGAAAGCAACAAAGATGTTAATTGAGGGTCCTGGAGAATAAACACAAACAGACATACAATTATCTCGAGTCAGCCGAAATTAAAATACCAGATATATACCGCAGCAACCATAATTTATCGAAGATTTCATCGGCACCGTCAATATATGACCCAATGACGAGATATGGCATCAGTACACAATTAATAAAATCCGGTTCAGTACCGGTAGTCCCAGTCTATTTTTAGATCACTTTTTCCTGTCTCGGTTTGGTGGTGATACAAGAGTTAGATTTTGTCATTCTTGGTAAGGATTTAAAGGCAATTGTTTATTCTTTAGAATGTGAGCTTATGGTGTGGTTGTCTGTGTGAATATCGGCGACAGTGCACATTGTGTATTAAGGCCATGGTGATGATTCGGAAGTGAAATATGTGTTCCGTTGCATGGTGTTTTGTTTACAATTCAGCCTCTCCAAAAAAATGCAGGTCAACCCTTGACAAGAACTTCATCGTAAAGTCATCTTTGAAGGTATTTTAGATTAACATATGATTTGTATTGATAGTCGCACAGTGGAAAGTTCAGTACTGAGAAAAAATGTAGAGGCTGTATAGTAAAATTAATTGTGTTCTATGGCCTGAAAGGGCATTATTGACTAAACGTTCTATGGCCATATAGCATAGTCTATCTGAATGGTCATGATGGTTTTGATGCAATAGAATTATTTAGAAATTCAGATATGATTGTGCTAATGGGAAAAGCATTCTTTAGTAGCTCCATCTGTGAATGACCGACAATACTGTAATGTGTTAAGGAATTTAATGAATCGGCCACGGATGAAGACAATGTTATTGAATTTATCAGACATTGATGAAGCGCCGTCTGTCAAGGATCTAAGCGGGGATCTCAACAATCTATTGGTTTACGATGATGTCATGCTGGACAAAAATAAAAAGAAAATCCAGCCAGAATATTTTCTCAGGGCAGACATAAAAATACAGATGTCACTTACGTAACTCAGAGGTGTACTCAGATTCCCAAGGTAATTAGAGATAATTGATTTTTTGTGGTTATTTGTAATAGGGTAGATACACATGCGAAATATTCATCAGACATCGTATCATGGCGGCATGTACGTAAAGATTTTAAAGATTTCTTCGCACATGCTCAGAAAACCCCGCATGTATTCATCAAGATAAGTTTACGATCCATCAACATGTTATCGAATTGGTCTCAATAAAATCTTTTATTAAAGAAATACGTTTGTTGTATAATAAACCAGAAATAACATTAACAAGATTATCTCTACAATCGAAGTAAAGCAAGATGGTCTCACGGTTCAAATCGATCTTGAAAAATTTAACGATGATTTTCAGATTATGCAGTTGTAAAGTGAAGAGAGCAGATATGCACCTGCGGTTGAGCACAGATATATCAAATTATTCCAATGCGTAATGGAATTGTCATTGGCAGATGTAAACAAGAAACATAATATAGTAAAATTTGTTCCACTGGCAAAATGCCATTGAGAAAATACAGGTTGAAACTCAAACGGCTGTATATGCACATACGAGACAAAAAATCTTGTGTCAGATTGCGAGCAATCCGCCGCTAAGAATCCAGAATCCGCTAAGAGAAATAGCCGAAACGACAACAAAAATAACAACAACAAAAATTTAACGACAAAAATTTGTCTGTTTTTATTTTTATTTTTTTAATTTTTCAATCTTGTGTTCCGTTATGGTCTGTCGAGCAGAGACTAACTAACGATTGATTCTTTATCTCGTGTGTCCAATAAAATACCGTCTTGATCGATTAGACGAAAACGTATTTGTGACAGCGATGAATTATGACATCACAAACAGGATTAGTGGACACCGACACAATTTAATGACTTGGCGGGACATCCGGAGAAAGGCTATAAAGAACATATCCCTGCTTGTCCTGCCCTTGAAATGATAGCTTAGATGCGGTATAGCTACCGTCGATCGCATCACTTATTAGATTTATAGAAATCTTCAATGTAAAATTGACAATGCCCCACGATACATGACGACCACCACCATCCGGATCGATATTATATCGGAAAATTACTGACAAAACCTCTATTTTTTTCTCCACGCGGTGTAAATTCTTGGAGAATGTTCTTCAGTTAAGTCACCCATTTCCTGTTGTAATATATTTATCAAGATATCAATTTTCAAAGAAAGAAACGAAATCATTAATTTGTGTACAACATATTGAAATCTCTAGTTATTGGAAGACAAAAACATCCAAATTTAAGATAGTGCTTTGATACTGATTTGGATTGTAGGAGAAGCGTGGCCCAATCAATAATTCATATCCTGAATATAATAAGGACATTGAAATGAATTTAGATTAAGCATTATTATTGATCAGCTTTCACTTGGTAATGAAAAAATCTAATTAATAGCCAAGCTCGATAGTTCAAACAACAGATAAAGCCGCGAGTGGCATGCTATTTCGCAGTTCGGTCAATAAAACCTTATTAAATTGCGTTGTGATGTTGGGAACAAAGTAGTTGATAATCATCTTAGGGAATTAATTAAATTAATTAAGTTCACAATGTGAATGACCACTTACTACTGGAAGGTTATGGACAATGTATGATCCAAAAGGTCGTTACTTCGGAAAAATACCGTCTACACACTCACACTCTATGTCCCCCCCTAAAACTTGATATAAAGTTAAAGCTGTCCTTGACTAGCACGCAAGAAGCACGCGTGATTTTTAGACAGACATCTTTTGACACTGGATAAAACACTCGTGATAGGGCAGCCTCTAGAAAATAAAAAAGGCTTTGGGCTGCTTTGGTCTCAGTACGATTCCAGGCTCAAAAGAGTGTCATGTCTATTTCTTACAGGTAAGAAAATTATGCTTTATACTCGCTTTTGGAAGTTAAAGATTTTATAGTGAGTTGTAGTATTCTTCTGAATTATTTTTATTTCATCAATATAATGTAATAGTGAGTTCTCTTTTCTACTATGAAATATTTTACTGATTTAATATTTTACTGAATTGATGTTCATTGTATTTATAATATAATGTTATTGAGTTTCCTTCTTCCACAATCATAATGTAATGAAATATTTTACAGCTTCGATGTTCATTAGTAATTGTTTGAAATAATTACTAGCTTCATGTTATAATTTAATTGAGAATAAATATATATTCTTTAAATAATAAGTATAACATTCACAGATCTTTTCCAGGTCTTTACCTTACATTAAATAAAATAAAATAAAATACATTTATTACAGTTATTGAATTTTAGGCTCTTTGAATATTTAAATCACTTGTATTCAAAAATACAGAAAAATGAATGGACAAATGAAATACTAGATTGTGGAAGAACTATTTAAAAGGTATTGTAATATGTATTGTATGAAGTTTCAACATAAATAAATTTACATGTTGTATCTTTAGAATATATATATATATATATATATATATATATATATATATATATATATATATATATATATTTATATATATGTGTGTGTGTGTGTGTGTGTGTGTCAATAAAGTGGGATTCCAGGCTCAAAAGAGTGTCATGTCTATTTCTTACAGATTCTTGGTACCTTCTTGTAGCCAAATTTTCCCCACAAAAAGATGTAACCGTATCTACACCATCATAAGTGACACCTTATTCTTATGAATGCTGAACTTTCTTCCTTCTCGTAACGAGACACGAGAAGAAGGTTATGATAGAAAACGTCTAAACAACAACGCCAGACTTTTCTTATCATAATATAGTGATGTCAAACCATTGAATTTGAATTTAAGGAGCTGATCTTCGGGGATCTTAAAATAATCTGTTGGGTGCTACTCCTTTGATTTTCTCATTTCCCCACTTGTGAATCACTGATTCTACTAGAGTTTTGTAATGATTGTAATTCATACTTTACTACCCATAAATCATGTTTAGTAAAACTTCGATTATCCGTTAGGGTGAGGGACCGAGACCATGCAGGATATGATAATAGACGGATAATAGAATATGTACAATAAAAGTATTGTAGAACAGATCGGGTCATCAAAAAAATCACAATATATATATATATATATATATATATATATATATATATATATATATATATATATATATATATATATATATATATATATATATATATAATTTTTTGATATACCAAGTCCTGTCGATTAACAGCGACTGACGGCTAATCACGTGCTGGATAATCGACGTTCTACTGTATTAATATAACAATTGTTTTTCTTTGTTTATCAAATGCTTGAAAATTAATTCTTTGAGGTAAATATTTGATATATTCATTAGTTTCACGTATCAGTCGACGTTTAGAAGCTCTAAATAAATCTTCTGAACCATACACGTAATCTTTCAACTCTTTCAATTCAAACACAGATAATCCCTCTGGTTTTTAAAAATGTTCAAGTCTGGGTCTAATAGATCCTCCAGGGAACGACCATCGTGCATAATAAATAATTAATTCAAATATATATAAGTAAAAATTTCCACCTCAACTTCATTACACAAATAATGGTTAAAATAATATGTGATGTCATTTATTATTATTTTCTCTTGAATAAAATCCTCCGTTTGTGTTTCTGGATTTTGTTGAGCAGCAACTGGTTCTACCAACGGCTATCGCAGTACTGATATGATCGATTACATACATATGCCAACCGCGTAATTTGATTCAGCAGAATCCCATGCTAATATTTCAATGGCGGCGCTCAGCGGTGACTTGTGCACTTTTATAGCTTACTCCGATTCTTTTCCTGTTATTGATTAAATTCTTCACTGAAATTCATGATTGATTTGTTGAATTTGCTATGATCCTGCTGGTACGCTGACGACTTTCCAATCTGGGATTGACAGCCCATTCACATCAAGCTTGATTTTATGTGATAATATCAGTGTATTGCTGGCGTCCAATTCACCAAAATGAGTTTTCTCTTATATTGCTTCAATGCACAAATAATAGCATTCATGTGCATCTAGCTCCTCCCACCGACCTTTCATAGAGTACCGCGCGTTCACGTGCATCATGCGCGTGGAGTGCAATATGAAGGTGTTACGTATATTTTTGGCCATTTTTATTAATAGCTAAAGAAGACAGTTTATGTGTATAACTTGCATTGTATTGTTAGGACCCTGTATAGCGTATATATCTAGCTAAATCTGAAACATTGTATCAAAAAAGTTAACGCAAATTGTGCCAAAGCATTTTGTATGTGTCAGTCTATGAAACATTTGCTTGTATGTGGCCGTCCATAAAATATCTGCTTTAGTTCATTCATAAAAAAAATTGTTTACGTTAGAAAATAATTCCTTTGCGCGCGGGGTGTAATATAAAGGTGTTCAATGTCGTTGAATATTGCACGATTCTGACACTGTAAAGTTAACGGAGAAAAAATATGAGCATATAATAATACACCTTATAATCCCCCAGGACAAGCCATTTTGTTCATATTCTGATCTGCTGTGGCTAAACTGCAAAATAGTTTTGACTTAAGTACACAAGCAATAAAACCAGTGTAACTAATTAACAATTAATCTTTATCCTTGTATTTATCTTGTGAAAAGGACTGCCGTTCTGACGTTCGACTGTGTGTATATCTAAGCACCAGCAATAATTGGCAAATAAACGATTCCTTATTTTGTTGTAACTTACAACGCATATAGGACTTCATTTTGGCAGTTCAAGTTTGCAAACACAAGTTACCGTACATGTGGCAATTTTTGTTCCCACGTTTTATGTCCCACCTTATCTCCTTAGGTTTAAGTCTTAAGGCATGTCGCACTGATTACTGAATGAAAATATGTATTATAAATTATTGGGGGAGGGGCACACATACTGGATGGTATTATTGCTTTATTTCTTCTTTTAATTTCATAATGGTAATAAAGCTTTACATATACCGTAGTGAATGTCTGGTGTTAACTGGCCGAGGTTTTTTTTTGCGGAAATGGAGATGCGATTTTGTTTGTAGAGAAAATTACACACCATTCACAGTAATCATTCATGGGATAAAAAGCTAATTGGTGACAATTTTTTTAAAAATTTTGTTTTACCATTTTAATTTTTTAATTATTTTTTTTACTATAGTACTGTTATAGTGGTTTTAAAAATCTGAAATTTACCAAAATAATGTTTAATCTTAACATTCTATTTATTGAATAAAAGAAATGTGTGATATTAATTATTTCGTCCAGTGCCGAATTTAGACATAGCGATGCCCTAAGCTATGAGAAGCTGTAGAGGCCTTGTTTGTTGTAAAATAAATTTGAGAGACCCCTTTAGACTGTGAGCCACTAAGAATTGGGAGATGTTACTGGATCGGGAGGTAGGTGTGAAAATACCCCAAAATAGGGAAGTTTTTCTCCCGGCTTGAGAGTTGTCAGGTATTAATTGTCCAGTCTTGTGGAATTTCAGTCAGGTCTTGTGAGTTCATTCAAGTCACCGGCCGGGGGCCTGTATTTAAAAAAATATATATCTTTGAGCACTGATCAGTACAGTAAATAAATTTTACTATTATGCCAGACATGTATATATTATCAGATTAGTCAAAAAAGCAAACTGCATGTAAAATACATAAGAAGGAAGCTTCTTAAATTGTAAATTCATTACTTATGATTTCTGCTTTGCAGATTTATTTGTGGGGAGGGTTTTAAAAAAAAACACACCAAAAACTAATGCTTAAGTTACGACCAATGAAAACGTTCTCAATGCCTATTTAAACCTCCCGGTAATGGATATTGTTTTACATACAAGTCGGCCCATAATTCAGTATTATCTCTCAGTGTTTTATTATTGGATATATATTTTCAAAATATTAGTCCTTAGGTTGTGTGATGGTGGTAGGTAATGAATATATCATTTACATATAATACGATTGAATTTCATCCTTCTTAAATGGATTTATTGCATTGTAGTAAATTTTTAATTTTCACATTGGGCACCATCACTTAATCCTTATCACAGTTTTGCACAGCACACAATGTATAAGTATTTATGTTAAAATTACATTGCTTTTATTTAACTTCTTAACAGAGTTCAACAGATACGTTATGAGCAGCTCTTGGAAACAGATTCAACTTTTTAATGTGCAACCAAAATCTGATTTCCCCTGTATCGTTCGCCTTGTTTCAGGACTGGCTAGTATTGCGTCACGTGACAACGTGATCTGTCTCATTAAAAACTCTGCAATTTACGGAATCGTGGTATCTTCCGCGAAATATAATCACTACCCGCCTAATATATGTAATTTATAAACATTACAGCCGAATTAAAAATTGTAGAGAACCTTACATACATAAAAGGATAATTTTTATTTCTGGTCTCCTTTAATGCTGAGCGCCAAGGGAGACAGCTGTCAGTACCATTTTTATAAATCTTTGGTATGAATTGGCCGTGGTACGAACCCACGACCTCCCGCATCCGGGGCGAACACTCTAACCAATAGGCCACCGGAGAGGTCCGGCAATATACGTATTACGAACTTAGATTAAAAAAATTAAATAACACTATTTATATAGTTTATTTTAACTGAACATTACAGAGCATGATAACAGATAAATTATTTATAGGTCACCATGACCAGCCAGAGACCGGAAACTTGTATCTGCAAAGGAGCCCGTTAGCGTCACTTAACAAAGGCTTGCTATTAACACACCTATATGTTAAAGGTTAGTTCAAGATTCGAAAAGAAAGTCCACGGGGTGAACGGGATGTGTTCTTATCCATCCCCACGTTGACAGACAGCGAGAGGGACATTGTCCTCTAAGTTTGATGGTCCAATCGAAATTGAGATAGAGAGATGATTACAATTTAGACCCGATTGATACCTTCCGAAATTGTAAGAGTAATTTAGTATTCCCTTAGAATGATTGCAGCTCAATAGTGTTTACTCCGAAATGAAGCCATTCGTAATCTGGCGGCAGAAAGTACAGGTAAATTATAAGGAAAGACAAAGCTTCGAAAAGCTCAGTAAGTTATTTGCTCGTTTTTTTTTAAGAAAAATTACTACATTATAATTCTAATTATTTGTAGTATGTACATTTAAATACTAGGATCATTTAGTATGTTAGAATTACCTTTGTAGTGTTTCATTTACATGCGCATTTGAGTAATGGGTTTGAGCCATACAATGAGAATAATTAGATGCGAGGCGGAATTATGTTAATTGTTAGCTTGTGGTCTGAATGAATTTTGTAATTAGATATTAGGTTACTTTGTAGTAAACCAATGCATTTATTAGCGCGTTATGTTAGAACTTGCACATGCTTGAATTGTGAATTAGGAATGGTCGAGGTGTGTAAGATTAGTTACTTTGGTCGTATGCATATATCAGAGCATGGATATTTGAATATTTTCGTACTTTGTATGAGTTGTAAGGTAATGAAGTGCGTATGATTATTGTAGTATTGTTTATTATAATGCGATTAGGAATATGTACTGATTGTGACGAAATTTATTAATGTATATTGTTACGTGACAAAGGCTCCTACTAAGCAACAAAGAAAAGAGTGAAAGCCAACAAACCTTGTGTATTTTAATAAGATAATTTATTTCCTAGACAACAATGTAAAAATTGGTAAATAGGTAAATAGGACTACAGATTATGAATATAATCCAAAATTTGATCCTAAGATTGAAAACACAAGTTATATCACTAAATAGTCCTGTTAGAATCCAGTTTTGAGTCATAACGACGTACAAATATGGAAGGTGATGATGTCAGATGTGGTCCAATATACGAAAAACAAAAATTCATCACTTGAATCACAATCTTTGTTTCTGAATACATATAGCAAAAATTAGTATTATAATACTACTATTACTATATACGATCACATTCTCTTTTGAATATTAATTAAGTTCACATAAAAAGTAATATTAAATTACAAATGGAATACATGGACTGAGATTATATGAAACCATACATGAAAATTTGGAACATAAATTATTCAAAGCTCCTTTCACTCATCATCACTGTTGTCATTACTACTAGTGCAAAGTGCAAGATCACTTGTTCTACGTATGCTGACAATTCTATCAATCCTTAACAGCTGATAAAGAGTTTCTATTACACAAGAAAGCACATGGACTTTAGATACAAGTGGTTCAAAAATGCCTTTAGCAAGTGGATCACAAATTCCACCTCTTCTGTTCAATCCAACCAATTCCCCCTTTTGAATTTTGTTAATTATTTCTGTACTCTTTTCCAGATATTGTCTTTTCTCAGAGGAAAGGACAGTATGGGTATTCTGGTGCAAAACCCTGACAATGTTAAAGGCAGACTCACTGATAATCTTGGAAAGAATAGATACACTTGTGCCCTCTGTAGTTTTAGAAATGTTCTGAAAGTGTATACCTACAAGCGTTTCGAAAACCCCTCCCCCAGGGATTACTAGAGTGGGGCACTTTGTTACAAATTTCTTATCTGGAATTTTATTTGATGCATCATCATTTTCAATATACAAACCCATGTCCCCAGCTTTTATCATTGACTGCTCTAAAGGTAATTGAAAACTATGAATTATCTCCCTTATATCAAAACATTTTTCAAATGATTTGAGAGCTTGGTACAGATATAATGTAGTCTGGTCACATAGTCCTTCAGTTGGTGCACAAACAATAATGTGATTTATTGGAGTTTCTGTTTCTAATGCAATATGGATAAATTTCTGTCCACCTATTAAAACTGTTTCACATTTTCTAGCTGTAAAGATATTTTGTGAATGAATATCTTCAGTGAAATAATGAATGGAACATTTATTGGAAATGTGTTCTAAAAATTCAATATCTTCCTTCAGAACACAGTGAATGACAGAAATTGTATAGTCTCTGAAGACTGAGTGAGCAAAATCTGGAACTTTTTCTGAACAGATTAAAACCTTGATATTACACTCAGCACACTTTCTGACAAAATATTCAACACTTTTTCTTCTGTGCTCTGCATTGTCCTTAATTTGGTTTTCTGAGTGGAGCTGAAAAACTTCTGATGGTTCTGATTCTGTGGTAACCCCATCTACAGTATTACACAAGATAAGAATCTTTATCAATCCATCTGAATTTTCATGGCATTGCAAAGCAAAATCTCTCCTTAAAAGAAAGGCTTTGTGCACCATTGAGTTGGAGTAGGGCTGGTTTGGCACTTTAATGTGAACCTTACTAAACTTCTGTACCATATCTTGAATAAAACTTGGCAATAATTCTTCAGATGGTGTTTCAGGCAACAAATGTAACAATTTATCTGCAAAGAATCTGGACATGTTTTGACTAAAATGTGTTGAGAGTGTAGTAACAGCAACATTCCTTAAAATTTGTCTCTTATCTTTGAAGTTATCCATCCATATTAGACTTTGCCTGAGAATTTGCCTCATAACTGAAGGCAATTGCTTTTTTCTTACTTCAAGCAAGGAATGTGAAACCTGGTTGGAGGTGCTTCTACTTTTGTCCCCAAAGGACAACTGTACATTGAGTTTCCCTAGATGAGTATAGGTATCCAATGTCTGACAGAGTTTGGCCAGGTATAACAAGAATGTCTTGGAACCATCTGCTGTGTATTGATGACAGTTATTGCTGGCTTGAACAATCATCTTTGCAATAGGATGTGACACATGTAAGCCATCAAGCATGGTTCTACCATCACTTGTAACAATAACACGCCCAGAATCTGATGTCATGAGTGTTTGCCTGCACTGTGGACCATAAAATCTGGCCACAGTTCTTTGTAAAGATGATGTAACATGGACAAGAAGTTCAATATCAATTTTTGATAATCCCTCCATATAGGTTGATGACAATGGGTATCAATGTTCTGTTATATTCATATTGTACACTAGTAAATGATTCTAGTCATTCAGTTTTGTCACTTTCTTGCTGATCTCAAAATGCAGTAATGTGTATCAGTTTCATATATTCATTACCCATCTTGAAACTGTGATTTTTTTTTCAGCCTGAAACAAACAGTGACAGCATTATTCATTGCAACTTCAATACAAGAATCCTAGAATAAAACCTACAACTGAAAAACAAGATTTCTAGAAATGGAAAAAAGAGCATCCAGTTCAAGTTTATACATTAGTTTAAAATAATTATCATTGCAATAGAAACAGGAATAATCAATAGAGTACATTTTTTGAATAATTATCATTGCAATAGAAACAGGAATAATCTATAAAGTACATTTTTTGAATAATTATCATTGCAAGAGAAATATGAATAAGCAATAAAGTAACAATGTAAAAATCTTTTGATGTTTTTGGTGGCATATTGAAACAACAGACAGTGAACTTAACATATGGAAGTTAATAATAAAAAGGAAAGCTAAAACGAAATAAAATGATATCATAAATTCAATGAATGGAACGAGTTTCTTTAAGTTATCAAATGACAGTATAAGAAGAGTTTCTTCTGGATAATACAGTCTAATCTATATATTCATATATGATGAACTATACACCATGATTCTGGACAATTCTGCTTTCTACAAGTGTTTGATAAAAATTTGAAGGTCTCACAGAAATACAAAAACATTATTATAATGATATATTTATTCCTAAAACAAGAAAACTAAAAAAGCCTGTTATTACACCAGCATACCCAATAGTGATGTAAAACCAACAAGTTTTGTGGTACAAACTGTACAAATTGCAGCCAACAAATTTGTTTACAAAATATTTTACTACACAATTTAGAGCCTGAAAATTCTACTCATCCATTATGAGTAGTTACTATGGATGCTTGTCCAATTGGATAAGTGGAAGCAGATGTCACAGAAAGTGAAGGACATGCTAAATTGATCCAGGACAGGTAAGTTCCAAATCAGTGAGAATTTTCCAAGCATAGTAATTTTATATACATGCAAAGATTAATTCCACTTCTCAGTCTTCTTAACGATGTTTTAAAATGTATCATGTTAAATAATTTTTGGTCTCCACTGAACAAGTTTTAAAAATGTATCATGCTTTTTGGGGTAAGAACTGAAGAGTAGTTTTTTAAATGTATAATGTTACATAATTTTTTTAACGAACTGAACAGTAGCTACATACAGCATATCCCTAATTTACAAATGAAAATGAAAACATTAACACTGCAGAAAAATTAAATGTGCTAAACAGAAATTCCTCCAAATTTTTAAAAATCATTTCATTATCTGAATCTCAAAAGAAAGAAATAATGTAAATAGACCCCAATCTTGTCCAAATCAACAAAAAGAAACCTAAAGATACTGTGCTTTATGGTGGCCATTTATCTAAAATTAACAATATATTAATACATTTTGTACTAGAAATATTCCTTCAGTCACCTACCTGCTCCAATCCACAACCAATCTGAAATCCTTTCTTTTTCCTCTTGATTTATCTACTGAAAACAGGAAAGCTTTTAATGGTCAAAGGAGTCCTTCTCAACAATTTCCAGCAGAGATATGACTGAGACTGGGGATTACAACAGGAACAAGAGATAGTAAAGGTAGCTGATGCTTGGCCAGAAAGCCTGGTTGGTAAAGAAAAGACAGAACCATAGATTATATCTCAGTACCAATGCTTAAGAAGAATTTTATAGTTAAGGATCTAAAAGGAAGCTTTTGTCAATGGCTCATGGGGTTTAGATAGCAACTAAAGAACACACAAGGATTCCACCTTAACATAAACAAGCAAGAGTCTGTTAAGCTTAAAGTACCAACAAATTCCAAAAGATGTGGATCTGACCCTATAGTGGAGCCCATAGAGAACTAAAGAGTGTTAGATAAAACTGTTCATAATGGTAAATACAGTGTAATCATTTTCTTCAAAGATGAAAAGAAAATCTGAAACTGCAGTTATAAGGTAGACAGACAAGATCTGTGTATTTCTTACTGTACCAATTATAGTACTTTCTTCAACAGACACTGTAAACCTTAGAGGTTGATTGATCCTAATCCTCCATCTGTTTGAAAAAAAACCTCTGTATGATAAAGGGAACCAAACTAATGCATGGTATCCAAGCACATATAACATCTTCCTTTTGTTCCCTAATTTCGTGTGGTGTTTGCTTTTGTAATATTTTTCTTGTATATGTTTTATGTGTTATAAAATATTGTAAAGCATTTGAAGCTTCTTATGATTAGGTGCTGTACTAAGTCCATAACTTTACTATTATACTATTATTTTACTATTATTTACTGTACTATTATTTGTTTGGTAACCTTGCATGAAAACTAGTCAAAGGTCAAGGACAGATCTGAACCACCATCACTGGCGTCATGTGAGAACTATTAGGATAAGATTTGATTTGGAAGAACTGTTCATCTTTTTATTGTTGTGTTTTTTTGGGGGGGTTATTGTTGTTATTGGAGTAAAATTTTTTAATAAATTTACATCTATGATAATTAAGTTTAAAATTCTATTTTTTTTAAATTATCTTTTTAGGATGATATTATAAATGGCTAAGAATTCAATCATGATATGTATTACAATGAATAGCATGTGCTTTTTCATTTTCCTTTCTGTCTTTTTGAAAGTGTGTGGTCCCAAGTTGATGCCAGTCAGAAATAGGCTGGGAAGCCTGAGTTTCTTAAGTGAAGAATACAGGACTAGTCCTGAAACTCTGATGAGATTCCTATCTATATAAGAACCTACAACTATTTGTGAAAAAAATGGTGTCATTTTTGGTTGTAATGATGTTTAAATTAAAGTGGAGATGATGCAAATATAAATGATAAAAGATTTCTAAGAGTATGATTTGGAATACTGTCAAAACGTCAATATCCATAATGATCTGATACTTAAGTATATGATTTTGGCAATGGCACCACAGTACCAACAAACACCATTTCAAAAGAATTCAGATAATTATGAAGATTCATAAAAATTATTAATTCAGTAGATGGACTTGAGATGAAAATGACACTAATACCAACAAAAAAAAAAACGAAACAAAAAAAGGAAATTAGATGAACCTAAAACAGGCAGAAGTGCCATCTGACTGGTGATATCTGATTATCAGTACCTAAACTTGTGTTAATTCTTCTTGACAAAAACAGTTCACATCAGCAGTATCATGCACTGTACATGTACCAAGATCAATTATCGTGTTCTAAAGAGTCAAGATTATATCCCACATTCCTGGGCGTGCAGGTGGCCAAGTGGTCTAAAACACTCAGCTTTATAGATCACTGAAATCTCACATCTGCCAACATGTGTTCAGAGTCTCTGGCTTAACCACTGTGGGTAGGTGAGAATGTTGGCCAGTAGCTTCCCATGGGTCTGTGGTTCTTCCAGGGGTTTTCCCACAGTCTTCTTCCTCTGCCATGTAAAGCCTATCATGTGCTCAAAAATGGCATTAAATCTACAACAACCATTCATAACCATATTCTACCTCTATTCCTTCAGGCCAGCTCTAGGCATTTAGAACTCTTGACTAATTAATGTATTTTTAATTACAGTGTAGTATGCTTGCATATGTGTGCTGCTTGGTATATTTTTATTCCTTCTTTCTTTTGATGATATTAATTTATGTTTATATATGTAGTACAGTGTCATGCCATAAACTTGTGTATGTTTCTTTTCAGTGAATGGAGATGCTATTTTACTTGAAGAGAAAATTACACAGCATTCTAGATTATCATTCTTGTTATTTAAACTAGTTGTTAATGATTATTATTGTTGTGGTATATTTTTCTTTTGTTTTTATTGTTGTTGTAGGGTAAAAAATTATACATTTACGAATGCTTTAATTTACACTATTTACCGAAGTATATTTCATCTTTAGTTTTGTTATTATAAATGGCTATGATTTCAATCTGCACAGGTAATAAAATAATGATTATATAGTTTGTTGCCCTTTCTGTCTTTCTGAAAGTGTTATTCCTAAGTTTACGCTTCTGACTCTTAGAATAATTTGGAGACATGCGAGTTCCATGAATGATTTTTTTTCTGAACTTCTTTTGTGTGTGTGTGTGTGTGTGTGTGTATATATATATATATATATATATATATATATATATATATATATATATATATAATTTGTTCAAGTTTTGTTCCATGAGTGACTTTCATCTTGAAACTCTTTTGAGAGTTGATCTTGTCCAAAATTTAGTTGATTTGTTTGACCCATTTGACTTTTTTCTTTTTTTTAATTTCATTTATGTAAGCAACTATTAATAGCCTCATTATTCTCTATGTGTATGAGCTTATTATCGGGATTATTATTTAGGTACACATGAATGAATATATATTTTTATTTGAGTCAGTATTTTGTGAAATTCATAAGTGAATTTGATAGGCTATTGTGCTGTAAATAAAAAAGGCTCATTAGAACATTATAGGTTATTTTCTATTAGGTAATGGTTGTTTTTGAAACTGCTAAATGTGACCATAGGTCTAGCAGAGAACTATACAATCTTGTGTCTGTGAGAATTTAACAGTTCTGCTTTAACATTTAGCATTTTAAGTTGTATTATGTTGTGACCAGCTTTGGACTGGATTTTATTTTCTTCAAATTAGTGAATTCAAGTGATTATTTTTTCTGTAAATAAAAAATTACTCTGATAAAATTTTTGGATAAAGACATTTATGGAAATTGATATTCAATTCAAACCAGATATAATACTTTTATGATTCAACAAGAGACTGTTGATACAACAACACTCCATAGGCTATAACAGGCACGTTATCATCTTTAAGTCTGGATCTCTTTGGGACTTGAACCTAGTTTTATTCAAGACATTTTATTATTGGGGCTTGTGTCTATAATTCTTGGATTATTTTGGAATTTAATTTGTAATGCCATAAGTTCTTTTGCGTCATGTTCATTTTGTATTCTAGGTAAATAAATTATTTGTTAAATTTTACAAAGCCTGTTTTTACTCTTTTCTGCTACTTATTTTAAGAGCATAGACTCGTGTGTGTGTGTGTATATTAGTGATGGGAATAGGTCAGAATTTCTTAATCGATAACTGATTCAACTTAACCAACTGATAATCGATTATAATCAGTTATTAAGAGCAAGTTTTACTTTTTGCTTGTTGTGCAATTAGATCTTTGCTCAAGAGTTCAAAATGTTAATAAATGTACTGGAGTAATTACTTTTAATAACATTTATACTTTAATCTGATAAAAAATATTACATTTCCTTCTAATATGTAATTTTTGTTATACAACTTTGTTAAATGAAAGTAGCTTCTTACGGCAGATCAGTTTTATGTAACTAAAAAACTGTTACAATCCCTAAACCCCAATTCCCCAAAATAATTTAATTTATGCATATGATTTGTCTATCAATTAAAGAAAAGGACATAATTTACTTGTTTGTCATTATTTGCAAATAATGCAAAAGGATTTTACATTTGAACTGAAACAAATAATCATGTTTTTAAAACAATTTATTAACTCTACAATTTAACAGCAAAATTAATATGTAATCATGACTATTAATTAAGTTTGCATCTAAAAATATGGTACGTTTTATATTTGTAAGCATAGAAGAGAATAAATAATTTAGTTTGATGGTAGTAGATTGGAAGTTCTATTGAGCCCATGAGTTTTACCAACCTTTGCATTTTGCATGCATCTTAAAAGTAGTTTTCTTTTACACACAATCGATTATCTTATTGGTTCGCTCAGCCAACTGATCATGGATTATAATTGATAATCGGAACAACACTAGTGTGTGTGTGTGTGTGTGTATATATATATATATATATATATATATAAAACACAAAAGCTGTTTGGGGCCCTTAGTACCTTAGTGGCCAAGTGGTCTAAAGCTCGCTCTGTTACGGATCACTGCCATCTCACCTCTGTCTGCGTGAGTTCGAGTCATAGATTCTGCAAATTTGAGAAAGCTTGCCAGTAGCTTCTGTGGGTCGGTGGTTCTTTCTGCGGATTTCCCCCGGTTTCTTCCTCCACCATTAATACTGGCCACCATGTATAGCCTATTGTGTGCTGAAAAATGGCATTAAGCCCCAGAACAACAAAAGTTGTTTAATGATCTTTACAACAGCAATCCTGAGGCAAGTGCAGAAATTTACTGGGCAACCAGAAGAATCTTCTGGGCATTTAGTATATCAAAGGTGGCCACAAAGGGACAACCAAGGATTTTAAGCAACTATGCTACTCTTGTGTCGAAGAATGTACTTTAAAATCATAAATTGTCTCTTTGACAGTAATATAAGTTATGAGTTGCTGAACATTTTGATAGTATAAATTTTTTTAGCAAGTAATCAGATTTCAAAGCATTGAGTTTGTGGCACTGTGCTCATTAAATAAAGGGGCATGGGCATCATCTTCAATATTAGTATATTTTTACTCAGTTCATTAAGAAAACCTTTTTCAACATAATCCTAGGCATTCCCCACTTTCATCACATTTGAGCCAGCCTAATGGAACTTGTAAATGCATCCATTAGCTAATGTCAGATCTTGATTTCAATAGGATAAACACAGCAAAGTAATTATAATCAAATAAATTTGTAGAAGAGTATCAATTAATATCAGCTGCCAAGTGGAGGAGATTCTCCTGTCAGTCTACTTGGGAACATGCTACACAAGACCCGCTATTTAGGCAGTAAGACATAGCACCAAAGTAAAAATATGTCATTTGCTTTAAATAGTAGGACCATTGTCCTACACCTTAATAATGATGCTACCCCTATTTTGACAGTGTCATGAACTTAATTCTCAGAAAATGTGTCTCTCAGTGATATCATAACCACAACATTTGTCTATAATGATCAAGACTGAGTAGCACTGACAAAAACATTTGTACATACATACTAGGAAAAACTGCATTTTTCTAATTCTCTTTTTGTCAAAAATCCTCATGGATAGTCCTCATCAATAAATCAACTTACCACCATAAAATACATCCAGTCTGCTACTATCATGTGTTAGCTAGTTTCTCACAGCTCATACACAACATCAATAACACTATTTAGAATGGCATACATCCTTATAAAGTTTTATATGGATCTGTTTTATATGGGTGTCCTTTGTGACATTCTGTGGTGCTTCTTTTGTTATTACAAAGAATATGCAGAAACTTACATAAAACATAATTTTATGAGGTAATTATCATCATTTCTTACCAATACTTTGTTCCAATAACTTATGTTTCCAAAGTAATGAGAGATATATTTCAGGAGAATATTTCAGAAAAGGTGAAAGTAAGTGCTTAAGTGCAAAGGGGCTCGGTTGCTTACTATTTACATGTCATACATGTACTATTACATAAGCAATGATACAAGCACCTGTGTTTAAGTGCATCAAAACAGGGCAGTATAGTATACTTTCACACCCAGTTTTAGATATTTTATAAATGTCAAAATCTCTCAAATGGAGTTAGAAAGGTTGTAAGAAACTTGCAATACTCAAACTGACACTGCCGGCCCCTAATCCGACTTTCCTCTTACCCGTCCAGCCCAATTTTTGATATTTGGACATTTATGTTGCCTTTTGTTAGTGTGTCAATGTCCAAATATCAAAAATCGGTTGAGAAGTCAGGGGAAACTCATAAGGGTTCGTTACAAAGAAATTTTGGAGTATCCGTCAATGAAACGATAACTGATGGATCTATGTAACAATTACAAGTTAGACCCATATTCTTTCATTTCATTTAACGGATGCTCCTTTCTTTGATGCGAGCCCCTGTGGATTACTCGGTCCTCAACTACTTGCAAACATTCGTCTTACTGTATTCGCGTTAAGTCAGTATCAAAATAAAAATGGTGTATTAATTCGTGGAAGGTTTCATTGGGTATTTAGAATCATTTATGCTAAATGACTGCCTCTCTCAGAGGCAGGCAGAGAAAGAGGTTGGGAGTGGACAGACTTGACACTGAGCGACTCACTGAGAAAGACGGAAAATCAAGAGGAATGGAGGAAGCTGGTTGTTCGGTCTCGCGCGGTGCCCCAACCGTCTACCAGACTACGGGACTGATGATGATGATGCTAACTACATATCTTTAAATCAAACATCACCGATCAAAGCTTTTGAAAACTTTTGTGGGTTGTGTTGGCCGGTTTGTATGAAATGCCTACCTTCTTTGTGAAGATCCGTCCTGCTTGACTACAATGCCAACTTCGACAGCAGTCTATAAGGAACCGAAGGAAAAATTGGCATAAGGAAATTCTGTCACTCATTTGAGAAAATCATTGTGCATTATACTCAAGAAAACATAGATTGTTTTGCAAAACTTATAATTGTTATATTTATTTTGGCGAGATAGAGGCTTTTTAATGTTTATAGGAACTGACATTTGTATGTGAACTATATGTTTCTGTGGTGTAGTGGTTATCACATCTGCCTAACACGCAGAAGGTCCTGAGTTCGATCCTCAGCAGAAACATCGTTTTTTCTTGAGTTAAAAGTTTGTTGTTTTCTTACTCTATTCTGTTCTAAAAATGACATTATTCAAATCAACATATTTTAATGTATAAAACATGCCTTTTATTAAAACAGTTTTGTTTCTCCTAATGGCTTCTTGATAACATGAAATGGATAAAGCAGCGGATACCAAAAAATTGACAATCACGAAGGGTGGTAATGAATGAAAAACTGCACATTTTTACATTTTTTCTCATGTCACATAAAAATGACTTTGCGTTATTTAAATTCATTAGAAAAGTCGTGAAATATTTAATGGTTTTCACCCCGACATACATACATTATATATATATATATATATATATATATATATATATATATATATATATATATATATATATATATATATATATATATATATATATATATATATATATATATATATGTGTGTGTGTGTGTGTGTGTGTGTGTGTGTGTGTGTGTGTGTGTGTCTGTGTCTGTTTGATGTACTATATAAGCTTTGCTTCTCGTTTAGGCCAAGGCATTAGGGAAAGAGATTTTTTTTTCTTCAAAATAGCCCATGCACTGGTTAATGAGGTTATAGACGTACATGCAGAACCATCACAACCTGAGCATCCAGAGTAGCTGAGACGAACCTCGTTAGAATGGTCAACCGGACCAGGTCTAAAACCAAACCAGAAGATCCCAGAGATCTTACGTTTACTGTAAGTAATTATATTTTCTGTATTCAATCTGTAATTGCATTGTACTTTTATTTCATATTTCTTTCTCCTTTGCTAATATTGTTCAGATCATATTAGAGCAATGTATATATATATATATATATATATATATATATATATATATATATATAGTTTAATACAAACAATACCATCATACAGGTTAGAGAAATTAAATTCGTACTCTACCGAGTTTCGAACCCAGGTCCGCGAGTAAATGGCACCCATCACCTTGCCTGCACGCACCAACCCATACACCGTCACGACTAAACACGCATCACCAAATAAATGATGGCACTGAATCGTTGTTACATAAGCTCGTGCGCAGCAGACACACTCGCATGACGACCTAGTAATTAATTCTCATATATACACACAGTCGTTCCAGATTCCTATGAAAAAAAATCAAGGTATATAGGATTTTTGTTTTACAAAGAATTATAAATATATACCAGACAGAACAGACTGTGCTATCCCTGGATTCTGTAGTAGAATCTTGATAATAGTGGGTATTTGGTGATGCGTGCTTAGTCGTGACGGTGTATGGGTTGGTGCGTGCAGGCAAGGCGATGGGTGCCATTTACTCGCGGACCTGGGTTCGAAACTCGGTAGAGTACGAATTTAATTTCTCTAACTTGTATGATAGTATTGTTTGTATTAAACTATTATTTCTGCCCACTATTATCAAGATTCTACTACAGAATCCAGGGATAGCACAGGATATATATATATATATATATATATATATATATATATATATATATATATATATATATATATATATATATATTAGTACTTTATATTTATTCGTGTTTTTAAAATTCTGCCAAGTACGCCATGTACTAGCAAACACTCTTGAAAAATCCAGTGATAACACTTTCTGTTCTGTTTCGTGTATCTTTATAAATTCTCTCTCTCTCTCTCTCTCTCTCTCTCTCTCTCTCTCTCTCTCTCTCTCTCTCTCTCTCTCTCTCTCTCTCTCTCACACACACACACACACACACACACACACACACACACACACACACAAATATATATATATATATATATATATATATATATATATATATATATATATATATGTACGCACACATTCCAGCTTGACGAGGGATTTCTGAGCTCAACCATCAGTGAACGGTTCTTAATATTTGATGTCGTAGTTGGCAGGAAGCATCACCTGATCTTTGCCACTAACAAGCAGCTGGAGCTACTAGGAATGGCCAAAACCTGGTATATTGAATGTACATTCGAAGTAGTAAAGAAGCATATTATCAACTGCTATCAGTACATGGATTTGTGAGATACGGTGATGACTTGAAACAGATACTGCTGTGCTTTTGCATCATGTCGGGAAAGAAGACATTTTAAAAAGGTGCGTGTACACAGAGGATGGAAGAAGACTTTAGAAATTACTTTAATAACATAATGTGTAAAATAATGAACAATATTTTAGCACAGAAAATACATGTGCAATGTAATTAGCTTAAATATACCCGTTCAGATCAAATTGCGATTATGCGATAATCAGTAATTAAATTAATTATTGTGCCTTTATATCAGTGCGATTTTATATCAGCAGGCATTCTTGTATTATTCGTGAAATATATTGGCAAACTTTGAAAAGATACGCTCAGATAAAATATACTAAACAGAACTAAATAATCATTATATCCATGTATAGTTTTACTTCTTTTCCCGTCCGTTACGGATCACTGCCATCTCACCTCTCTCTCTGCGTGAGTTCGAGTCTAGGATTCGGCGAATGTGGATATGTGAGAAAGCTTGCCAGTAGCTTCTCGTGGATCGGTGGTTCTTTCCGGTTATTTTCCGGTTTCTTCCTCCACCATTATTACTGGCCGCCTTGAATAGCCTATCGTGTGCTGAAAAATGGCGTTAAGCCCAACAACAACAACAACAACTTCTTTTCCCGCCATTTTCAGGTTTTTCAGTTAATCAAAGACCTATTACCTGAAACGAAAGTCAAGTCTTTTGTTGTTGACTTCGAAATGGGTCTATGACAAGGGCCCAGAGCAGCTTTTGGAACCCCACAAATATATGGCTGTGCATTTCATTTTGGCCAAGCCTTTTGGATAAAGGTTCAGGAATTGGGACTACAGGTAAACAACTTTCAGTCCACTCCTTTGTGCTTTGATTTTAATATTCATTAGTCTATATCCGATTTCTTTATACTTTGGATAGCTAGTTCAAAACAATTATCAAAATGTTGAAATTCACTTATAAATCATACATTTTTAGGAAATTCAATATCTTGAGAAGTCAAAATCTTAATTCCTTTAAGAAAATGTATAATTCTTTCAAGGTCTAACGGGGCAGAAAAAGTCGCCTCTGTTCATTCTAAATTTTTAAAAAATTTCTTCACAAAAAATTTAATTTTTCCCTCCAATTTTACCGAGTCTATCAGTAGCACGACAGTATGTATAAACTATTGCGAAAGGTTTTCGCGCTACCCCTATTACCATCAGACGACATACCACCTTCATTTGCAGAGTTAAAAAGAAGAGTTGATCTGGAGGCAGTGAATGTGCTGTCATTCCTACGATATGTGGAAGACAACAATATTCATAATGACATAAGGACTGTGTACTCCTAGTCAGTTTATGGGAGAAGCATCCGAACCAATAATGATGTTGAAGGGTGGCATAATCGTCTGAACAGGAAAGCAAAAAAGGGAAATTTGCCTTTCTAATCACCTTATAACTTTACTTTATAAGAAAGCTAGAGAAACTGGATCCGTAGTTCGTCTATTGCGAGAGGGGAAGATAAGACGACATAAAAAGAAACAGACAACAAAAGTTTAGGGAGAAATATGGAAATCACCAAATCAGCACGAACACCTTGCTTAAATGCTGTGCCAGATTGTATGGCCCATGTTAGACAAAAGTAAAGATTGACCAGAAAACATGAACTCCTTTATTAAAAATGAATTTTTAAAAGCTGAGAAAATCTTAGTTACTGTTTAGAATTATACTGTTGCACATCATAATTTGACACCGTGTCATGAGATGTAATTTTTATTAATAATGTGTGTTGATTTAAATATGCAAATACATGCTTAATATTTCGAAAATAAATATTTGAAACCAGTTTTTATATCTCTTTATTTTTAATTACAATTTTCATTCCTCACCCTTCATTCAGCTCGATGACTAAAAGTAAAGAGTCACTCGAGCGTGTAAATGATCGAGACAATGAAACACTATTTTGGGGGTAACCAATATTAAAGTGTAAATTTTCAAAATAGAAACGAAATGCATCCCGAATTCGACCGATGCTTACCATTTGAAAAGAGGCAATTAATTGAAGTACGATCATTCTTTCTTGATACAAAATTGATTTTTTTACCCAAAATAATACTTGAATCAATGTTTATAGAAATGACGTATCGTTGCGCAGAATCACTCGATGCGCAGAATTGGCTAACATGTTCATTTTGTATTTTTGTTCTTCAATTTTATGTTTTCTTTCAAATAATAAATGGGGTATGCTTGTCGCATACTTTTGTGCAAAGAAACACTTGATAATTGCCATCAATTGTGTCCGTGTTTAGCTGATGTGCAGGAAACAAGTCTTTAATCATCCTAGTTTTTATAGGTTTCGGAAGAGGAAAGAATTTAATTCCTCAATATACACGATCTTGATAATGACTTTAACAAATTACAAACCCCACTGTTAACGCCATTGACCATTATTGATCAAATAACTTTCACCATTATCGATCCAAAAATCGATAAAACATTATACAGTTTCTAAATATTTACAATAACCAAAGTATAATGAAGACAATGGTGTAATGCTGATGAATTTCTATAAATGTCTAATATTTCCATTGATGTGGGGCGAAATATCCATTGAAGTCGGGCGAAATGTCCTGGGCCGAAACGTCCATAATCATATATCCGGAATATAGTTTGCGTTACATAGATGTACACAAAGTAATAGATGCCGCTATGGCTCATAGATTTCTAATTAACGACAAATATTTCTCAGTATCCACAACAAGTCTATATAAGCTGGTTGAGACATTATTTATATATAGGTTTAATTCATGTAGAAACAGCCATGCAGGGTTTAACAAACACAACATTTTCTATGTTTGATATATTTGTTTTGTCTATGTTTTATATATGCCTTTAAAAAAGATTCATTAAGAGTCGAAAGCGCTCAGATTAGCTAGATACTAGTTTTGTACTGTTCATCGTCAGTTTATTGCATACTCTAGAACGATATAGCATCAAAAGGAATTTTGTATAGGGACAATAGGAATGGAACAAGAGGAATGACGTCACTAGCAAGAATGTGGCAAAGGACTCACCTAAATACTCGCGAATACAATAGAGGGGAACAAACACAAGAGATACATAGACATATGCAACATATATATAACATAGAGGCAAAGTGAGAATAAATATCTTTTCGAGGTATAGGAATTGGCCTTAAAAAGGGTCTTTGGGTTCTTAGGCAAGAACGAGTAAATCACTTCGAGATATATGAGTAGTCATGAAAAGGTCCATTTAGCTTTCGTCTATTTTCTCTCTTCCTTCTTCTTCTCCACCAGTACCTCATCTTTTACAACACATTTTTCTTCTTTTTTCTCATTCAATCTATTATTAGCTACAACTTGTCGGATATTCCTTTGGAAAAGCCAACAATCTATTTATAGCCTCAACTTGTATGACGTTACTGTTTAAAAACCCTACTATCTATTTATAGTTGCAACCTTTGAAAAATCCAAGTCTATATTTATAGTCTCAAACTTTCCAGCTTCAATGACGTCACGATACTCAACATTGGGGGAATAATGGTGTAGTTTATATCCACACAAACGCATACGAGCGCACACAAACACACCCACATCTACTATCACAAACGCAAAAACTACACAATATTTACTATCAACACAAACGTACTCAAACGCATAAAACACGCCATATATATTATATACACAAGCGTACACATATGCATTCAAACTCACACTTTACCATCCATACAGATAAATGCGAATGTAAACCACACACATATCAATAAAGGAGTGAGTGTTTATAGACACACTACTGGACATTCACTGAATTTGTCAACTTGAATAGCCTCTCTTTTCTAGAATGCTGGGGTAGTCCTGAAAAGTGTTATTTTTGTTGATGGGGAGTGATGGCAATCTTTTATTCTCTAAGATTGCGTCCCCTCTGGTGACAGGATTTCCGATACGATACGGCCTGCTTTTGCGAAATGCGAAGGATACCTCCTTGGTGTCCACAATGGCAGTCCACAAAACGTATCTGGTTCATGTTGCTGTTGCTGATGTTCTCTCTCTGAAGTCTATACTTCTATGTCCACTGTTGTCTTTATATTGATTTCTTCTCTGAAGACCTATTGTACCAGGTCTTGGGCTATTGTTAACATCCTTACATTCTCTATTTCATCATTTTCTGAGTTTCATATGTGTTTACAGTCATTTATACATTATAGTGTTTTATGATTTTAAGCCCTGAAAAGGGCTAGTGGCCTCTCCCCCTTCCGAGGCCTGGGCTCACAGTGTCCAGTGCTGACACTTTTGCCCCAGCGCGTGGGCCTATTAACCCCCCTGGTGGCTCACCGCCTTGGCCGGATGTTATCTTTCGGTAACATTGCTATCCAGGGAGGCGCTTAACCCTAGGGCTGGGCTTTTGGTCTTGGTGCTGACCTTTATTTGCTGACCTTAAGACCCTTTGGTTGGCTGCGTATTGTAACAGAGTGTAACGGCCTTCCGCCTCAACTCCCGCCTACTAAAGTCCCCAAGGTCCAAGTTCACCTAACTTTATCTCAGGTGGATTATTGTCAAATTTAACCAGTTTTTCCTACGGGTGTCCCTATACCAATGATGTGTTAGCCACCTATTCAATTATCCAAATGTTCCTGAGTTGTGAATTTTGAATATATTTTGATGAGGTTGAATTTTGCGTACTTAGCGTACTTATATGGTTCTAAAAAAATTAACTCAATCTCTAGGTGTATGTCACCTAATTTTGACATTTATCACCGCTTTGACAATGTTTGGTTTTTAATTTTGACTGCCTTTCCAAAGGATCTCGTTTTAATGTTGGGTCTTCCAGGCCAAAGTGAAGACATAGGTTGTAGACTTATTTTCGAACAGTTGGCCGCGCGGCCCGGACTGTCCATCGCTAATTAGTTGTCCGTTCAGTTCACTTTTGTGATTGTAGCCTTTACCAGGTTACTTTTCGGTCTTTGTGTGCGTCGGGCTAATCGGTCTACTCCGCTCCTGGGAGTTAGGGCTATCAGGTGGGAGGTTCCTGATTTTCCCTTATCGGCCTTGACCTTTTTGTCCTTGTTATGGTGGGAAATCTTATCCTATATATATATATATATATATATATATATATATATATATATATATATATATATATATATATATATATATATATATATAGTGCTTATAGGAGTAAGGATCCACCCAGACTTGTGCTAGTATGAGTCCTAGCGCCTGTTTTATGGTATAGACTAGGTATGGTGCTTGCAGTTATGTATATGTTTGTATGCTGGGATGGGTTATTAGGGTTCCGATACAGGCTTATTGAATTCATTTATTTGATACCGATGATTTGTTCTTGTTGATTTTTTTGATGTAGGCATCTCTTTTGATTCTTCTTTATTCTTGCATTTTTTGATTTAGTAATATTGGATGATTCAAAATTATAAGGTTGTTGTCTCGTCGGTTTTGATTGGATGATAAAAGCCGAATTTTCAATCCTATTCTAGTTCAATTTTGTTTTCTATTTAGGTTTTATAATAAAATTATGTTTTATGGTATTTCATTCTTATTATGTGCTTAGTTGTAGTATTATAGATGGTTATCAATACTAATTAGAGTATATATAGTTACTATAAGGAAAATTAAAATACAAATAAAGTATATGTATGTTATAATAGTTATGATTATTGTTATGATTTAATTATGCTTATAACTAAGGCTACATTGACTACTGGTAAGGAGTAATAATTCTTAGGGTTCTTATTACAAGGAATCTAAATTATTCTTTTTAGTTTTATATTTTATAATATTGGATGCTTTAGATTTTAATTATTCCTCGTTAATTTGGAAAATAGTGTACATTTATTAGTAGTTATGTGGGAGCGTTTGTACTAAAGTTGCGTTTCTTGTTTACGTCATTCGAGTGCTAAATTTTGATTGGTTGGTATAGATTTTAGTTTTCAATCCTTCTTTTAGCTCAAGATTGTATGTTTTATTTTGTGATTAAGCGCGGCTATTATCGGTCAATCAGATGCAGCCTTAGTTTAGGGTTTATGTATTTCGTGTTATCTGATTTATAAGCTGGTATAATATTAACCCGGTGTTTTGAGAGGGGAATTTAACTGTTGGCTAGAGTTTAAATTTAAATTTTTATTTTTCCATAAAAATTTTAATGTAAATTCATGTAGGGGTTGTATGATTAAGTATTTATAAAATATTGTTTGAGGTTATTGTTATGTAGTAGTACCACTGTTCAGTATATATTTTTGGCTGCCCACGTGTTTTTCCCGTGAGAACAAAGGAACAAAGGAATTTTCTGTGAGAACAAAGGAAATTTTAATTAATAGTTTTGGTTTTTATTCAATATGTTAAAACATTTTTAAAATTTGTAAAAGAGGGTATATTTACATCTTTGGTTGAAGTAAGAGTTGTTTGGGGGGTAAAATTCATTACTAGTTGGCTCTAACTATTGTATAACGACAATTAATTTAGAGTTATGAGATAAAGTAGATTTTAATTAGACTTTTATAAATTCAGTAGTTTTGAGTAGATTTAAGTAGATTTTACTTTACCTTAGCTTTTCCTAGTGTAGTATCCTTAATGTGAAGTGAATCATCCAATATTATCCTTAAAGTCCGGGAGCTCAAAAAACACGTCCACTCTGTTCAACAGCCCCAACTAAACTCTCTATTTCATCAGGCTTCGTTATCATATTTTGCCTGACAAGGTGTATATTCATGTAGTCTTTGTTCAGCTTAGCTAGTCTGGAAGGCATCTTCGTGGGTGGATGAATCAACAGTGGATGACCAGACTGATGTTGTTGTTAGACTGGCGACCGACCCGCTTTATTGGCTCAAACGCGGACGTGATAGAAAACATCCCTACTGGTTTCCTTTTGTTTAATCGGAACGCTATGAGAGCTCATGTTATTGTGAGGAATAGAGAGAGACTAGTCAAAGAGGATATATTCACAATAATGTTTTCAAAACAAATGACAGGCACATTTTTCAAAACACAACAATTTTTATTCCAAAATATAATTACAAGTAGCAAGTACATCAAACAATCTTTTTTATGACAAGGTTGACAAAGTTGTGAAATCATGTGAGATTTCCACTGATGGAAGTCATGAGATCATTGATGTACACTACGTTTTCTAGCTAAAGACAAAATATAGCAATAACGGTCACAAAACCATCGGTCTACTTTCTCGTCGTTTCTAGAAGATTTACGACCAAGATAAGTCAATAAATGTTCTAAACAAGATCTAAGACTGCGTTGATGAAGAAATACACACAATATTGTCCAGACACCATATAATCTGGGCATTGTAAGTTCACATGTATTGAATCGTGTCGTCCGGACATTTCTTTTCCTAAAGTCGATGATCTCGTCTTCCAAAGGAGGCAATCCATAGAATCAAAATACTCCACATAATCCTCTTTAGGTCAGTAGACGGTTACCCAGTGGGATCCTGTGAGATGACTGTCGTCAGTGTTGATGACATAAGATTGATGGCCTTAAGGTGGTTCATCTTTAGCACACAAGACAGGATTCCAAGAAGCAGTATACAAAATGTTGTTTAAACGGTAATAAAGTTCCCAGGTATCCAATTTTTGTTTTGTTTTGTTTTGTTTCCACAGGTAATGACAAGTTCTTGATTCAATTCTTACTTTTTGCTTATCATTTATCAGTCGTGTCACTAGGGATCGTGTCACCCAGTGCGATAACTCATTGTGTCAGTCCCATGGAACTCCTTCCTGCAATAATTCTATTTATTAAAAAAAATAATTTCTTACCACACACACATACCCTTAAATTACAGGGTCGCAACACTATAATGTTTGTCCGTTATTGAGTGTTGTGGAATTAATGCATACCTGATGTTTGCCATGATTCTAAGAAGTAAACAACTTGACTGATACTTGGTCAGGTTTTCCTAATGTCCAGAAATATTGCGAAATTGCATGCGTCCTTCGTGTGCGTGTTATTCAAACGACGTATTAGCTTTGTTTATATGCTGAGGTATTTTGTAAGACAGTCAGTCGTAGAGTCATTCACAGTCAAGAGTCAAGAATAGGAATTTATTGTAACATCTTAGAGTTACACAACTTTTATTACCTTAAAAAGGGCATTTTTGTGTTAGAAGAAATTGTCAGTTCGTATGTCTACGTAGATCAACATGTAATTTGTTAGTAGAGCTAATTTTACTTCGTTTTTCTGAATAAATGTTTTCCTGGAGAACAACATTACTGATTTGGACAACGACATTTTCCGAAAATATTCTAAACTGGAACGGAGTAATACAAACTGTGCTTTACTGTGTAAATTCTGGATTTTTCTGTTAGCCTTCGTCTGATGTCATCACCCACCATTTTGGACCGGAACTGAACTTCATATTGTTTTGAGAACTTTATTTTACAGACCTTAAATTTATCTTTAGAACAAACAATTTCGATCGTTTCTGTAAACCGTAAGTCTTGTTTAAGATATTTACATTATTTCATGTTTTCTAGGAAAATAAATTGTTTTTGTTTAAAATTTACAAAGCTTGTTGTCTTCACTCTTTATTTATGTTACTTAGAACAAACCGATATGTAACATAAAGAAATTGGTCGCTCGTCCTTTGGGATATTTGAAATTAGCTAGAATTGAAATTTAAATTCTCCTAGTTCACTTTATTTGAAATTCTAGTGAAAACAACAGGTTTTCTTCTAAAAACAAATGTCAAGAGTGAAGGGTTTTTTTTTACTCCAATCTATGAAAAGTTGGAGAGTTTTAAGAAGGACGAATTGCGTGTACTTGTCAGAAAGTATGAATTATCCGAAGCAAAAACATCCTTTGCTAAACAAGAAATCAAGAAAATTATAGTTAAGAATTTGGTAGAAAAGAATGTCTTTGACAAACGTGCTTTGGCATTTGTCAGTAAGATTTTAACCCATGCTGACGTTAAAATGGCAGAACTAAAATTGAAATATAAATTTGAGTTTCAGAAAGAACAAATGAAATTTCAATTAGGGAAAGAGATACAGGAAAGAGAAAATGAAATGGATAGGCAAATAGAATTAAAAAACAAATACAATTGCAAAAAGAACAAATGATAATACAATTATAAGAAAAAGAAAAGGATAGGCAAATACAATTACAAAAAGAACAACTTGAACTTATAAAAGAAGAAATGAGATTACAATTTGAAGAAAAGAAAAACAAAGACAAATAGAAAAAGGGAAAGATAAATACAAATAGAAGAAAGGGAAAAAAAGACAAATAGAAGAAAGTGGAAAAAAGACTAATGGAAGAAAGGGAGAAAGAGGGACAGATGCAAATTAAAATGAAAGAATTGGATCTGGCAGGTGACAGGCACGATTCCACATCTCATGCAAATTCAAATTTTAACATTCTAGGAAATATCAAATTAGTTCCCCCTTTTAATGAAAAGGAAGTAGACGAATATTTTATTCTTTTTGAAAAGGTAGCTGATATTTCAAAATGGCCAAGAGAGTATTGGACTCAATTATTGCAGATTTATGGTAAGGCCAGAAATATCGATATATCTCTATCAGTATAACAGAGTTCTGGTTACGATTTGGTTAAGGAATGCATCTTGAAATGTAAAGAGTTAGTCCCTGAGGCTTATCGACAAAAGTTCAGAAGTTACAAAAAAGAAATAAGACAAACTTGTGCTGAATTTGTTAGGGAAAAAGAAAAGTTGTTCAAGAGATGGTGCCTGTCTGAGAAAATTTATGAACATCATTATGAAAGACTTTAACAACTGATATTACTCGAAGAGTTTAAAAACTGTATTCCCAGTGATATCAAAAATCACTCTGAAGATCATGAGGTCAGAACCTTGGAAAATGCTGCTCTGGCTGCTGATAAGTATTCCTTAACTCATAAAGTTCCTGCTGTGAATAAGTCTTTCACTCAGCAGTCTACCGATAGAAAGGTGTTTAAAACAAATACGACTCTCAGTAAAAATCAATCTGGCACAAATTCTAAAAATCAAGCCTCAGAGAGACTTGTTTCTAAATCCTTGTCTCTACCTACGTGTACCTATTGTAAGAAAATGGTCACGTTATTTCAGAGTGCTTCAAATTGAAATATAGGAATCAGAATCAAGATAGACCTATCCCAAACGCTCTTAGTTCTAAGAGGCCAAGGTGATGTATTGAAAACAATACATTTGTTGGGTTTGATAAACCTCAGTCTGTGTTTTGGAGAATTTTGAACCATTCATGTCGAAGGGTTCTATATCACTCTTGGGTGATCTGGCCAATCCTATCTCTCTTATAATTTTTAAGGGATACAGGAGCTTCTTTAGTTTCAGGTGTTTTGCCTTCTTCTGAGAAGACCTGGTCTAATGAGTGTGTTCTCATTCAATGAGTAGAGTGCGGCTTTGTTAATGTTCCTCTCGATTCTGGTAATTTGTCATCAGACTTAGTTTCAGGACCCATGACCGTCGGTATATTGTATACTTTACCCGTTGAGGGCGTTCATTTGTTGTTTGGCAATTTCTTAGCGGTAGAAAATATTGTGGTTAATCCACTTGTAACTGACAAGCCTTCTTTGTATCAAAAATTTTATCCTATTGAAAAAGAAATCCCTGATTTATGTCTTGCTTGTTCAGTTACCAGAGCTTTAGCAAATAAAGCTCTTGAGAATGATTATGATAATGACTATGTTCCTTTAGCTGACACATGTGTTAGTCAGATTTTTGATGAGGTTACTTTCACTTCTAATTTGGATCAGTCAAAAGGTATTGATCATAATGACCTTCTTTTGAATACTCATTCTCTTTTATTCTATCATGTTGATAAACGACAATCACTTGTTATTGAACAGGAGAAAGATCCTGAAATCTTCTGTTTGTTTCAGCGGACCATTAGTGAAACTGAAGCAACTGAAGTACCTGTCTGTTACTTCATTAAAAATGGAGTTCTTATGAGAAAGTGTGGTCCTCTCGAGGTACCTGCTAGTGACGAATGGTAAGTTAAATATCAAATTGTGGTTCAGAAACCTTACAGACAGGAACTACATTGTTTGCCCCATGAAACTTCTATGGCTGGTCATTTGGGGATAAGTAAAATGTATCACAAGATCTGGACTCAATTGTATTGGCCAAAAATCAAAAGTGATGTTTGCAAGTTTTGTAGATCTTATCAAGAGTGTCAAATTGTAGGGAAACCAAATCTAAATATACCTAAAGTTCATTTGAAACCAATCCCTTCATTTGACAAACCATTCAGTAGAGTTGTAGTGGATTGTATTGATCCCTTACCAAAGACCATGCCATGTAACCAAAATTTGTTGACAATAAAGCGGGTGTCAACAAGTATTTCAAAAGTAATTCCTTTGAGGAATTTTGCCTTCTCAAACTTGATCAATATTGCCAAAGGTAAAATTTCAATTCTTGAGTGTTCCAGCTTGTTACACTTGAATTTGGCATTCAGCAGTTCAGGTCGAAATTGAAACTATGGTTCCACCAAAGGTTATTAGAGAGCATTTTTTAGTCTTGTAATAAAGCCCATTCTCCCTTAATAATTCTATATAATTTTCTGAAATTAAGATTGTATGGCCCTTACAAAGTAACGAAGAAAATGAATGTTAGATTATAATATCAGTACTCAAGCGTAAGTAAATTAATAGAGTACTATTATTTTAAAATAAATAGCCATATAAATAATGCAATTAATTAAATTGAACATATGCCACCAAAGAAAGATTTTAATGAAGTAATTAAGTTGGATTCTACTAATCTTGAAACAACAAGTCTTCGGAATTAGGAAGTTAAGGAAAATCTAGACCAATAACTTTCTCATTTGTAAGATCAAGAAAACAAGTAAACTTAAACAATTATTGTCTGAATATAAACACTTGTTTCCTGACGTGCCTACAAGGACAAACAAAAATAGTAAATAGTAAATTCGAAACCCATGAAACAACACACATACAGGATGAATCCTTTTTAATAAGCAATATACGTAAAAAGAGGTTCAGTATTTACTGGACAACGATTTTATAGAGCCCAGTAAGAGTGATTGGAGTTCACCGTGCATTCTTGTTCCGAAACAGGATAAAACTTTCCGAATGTGTACGGATTATAGGAAGGTGAATAGTGTGACAAAAACAGATTCATTTCCACTGCCAATAATCGATGATTGTATCGACAAAATTGGAAATGTCAAATACGTCACTAAATTCGACCTTCTGAAGGGCTTTTGGCAAATTCCCCTAACGGAATGAGCAAAATAAATTTTGGCATTTGTGACGCCAGATGAACTCTACCAGTACAAAGTGATGCCTTTTGGGATAAAGGGTTCACCGAGTACTTTTAACGCCTAATGAGTATGATTACTTCTGGTCTAGACAACTGTGATGCACACATTGATGATGTCATCATTTACAACAACACCTGGAAAGAACATCTAACTACGATTCGGAAGTTCCTCGACAGACACACGGATGCAAATCTGACTATTAATTTATCTAAAAGTGAGTTCTGCCGTGCATGTGTTACTTTTCTAGGACATATTGTGTGTCATGGTCAGATTAAACCTATAGATGCTTATGTCAAGGCTATTACTGAATTTCCAGTTCCTGTCAATAGAAAACTGCTGATGGGATTTTTAGGTATGCAACAATAATGTGTGCAATATATTTTCCTGCCAAGCTTGTTTATACGTGCTTATATCTATCTAGAGATATTCTTTATTTCATGTCAACACGTAGGACTTTTTTTTGTTGCAATGACAGCTACTCGAACTGGTTTAATTTAGGTGGGGTTTTTCTTTCCATCAACACCTTGTCTCCGTATCAATGTTTGATACACATTTACAGATATATCAACTCACATTCGATTTCTTAAATGATATCAATTTTAACCAGAGATTTATTAACTAGTTAATATGCCTGTCAAAATTGTATTTTAATTGTCTATTATAATTTTTGGGAATGGAACATTATAAATTTGCTGCATAAGAGTAATATTTGTCATCTAAATTTGTATACAGTGTCATGTATCCTTTGAACGTCTTAGAATCGGGCAGCATTGGTGGGCCTGACAGTAGAAATATTGTCATCACGATGTTTTTATACACATAAATTCAATGTCTTCTTTTTGTCATCTACAATTTGTTGTTGCACTGTCATAGCCTGGTAATCACCATTTGGAACACGCTTTTTGTTAGCTCGTGTAATCACCATTTGGAACACGCTTTTTGTTAAAGTGTAATCACCATTTGGAACACGCTTTTTGTTAAAGTGTAATCACCATTTGGAACACGCTTTTTGTTAAAGTGTAATCACCATTTGGAACAAGGTTTTTGTTAAAGTGTAATCACCATTTGGAACACGCTTTTTGTTAAAGTGTAATCACCATTTGGAACACGCTTTTTGTTAAAGTGTAATCACCATTTGGAACACGCTTTTTGTTAAAGTGTAATCACCATTTGGAACACACTTTTTGTTAAAGTGTAATCACCATTTGGAACACGCTTTTTGTTAAAGTGTAATCACCAATTGGAACACGCTTTTTGTTAAAGTGTAATCATCATTTGGAACACGCTTTTTGTTAAAGTGTAATCACCATTTGGAACAAGGTTTTTGTTAAAGTGTAATCACGATTTGGAACACGCTTTTTGTTAAAGTGTAATCACCATTTGGAACACGCTTTTTGTTAAAGTGTAATCACCATTTGGAACACGCTTTTCGTTAAAGTGTAATCACCATTTGGAACACGCTTTTTGTTAGCTCGTGTAATCACCATTTGGAACACGCTTTTTGTTAGCTCGTGTAATCACCATTTGGAACACGCTTTTTGTTAAAGTGTAATCACCATTTGGAACACGCTTTTTGTTAAAGTGTAATCACCATTCGGAACACGCTTTTTGTTAAAGTGTAATCATCATTTGGAACACACTTTTTGTTAAAGTGTAATCACCATTTGGAACACGCTTTTTGTTAAAGTGTAATTACCATTTGGAACAGGATTTTTGTTAAAGTGTAATCACCATTTGGAACACGCTTTTTGTTAGCTCGCTGTTTTATTCTAGTGTTTTACCATCATGTCAGCGAGTCATTCGATTTCCGCCAATTATCGCTCATTTTTCGACGATACAATTTTCATCAGCGTGATATTCAGTGTCAGGGCATTTGTTTTATCTGTATCGAAATTTTAATCACATTAATAGAGCCATTTTAATAGTTCCTGATACCGGTACTTTTCAAACGTAATGAGTTTCTGTTTTGTACCTGTGAACTTAAAATACAGATTACGAAAGACCTTACACTTGTATTAGTCTGGCTATATCACTCACATAAATGATGATTGTTTTATTCATTTCATTAGTTTTATTTCAATGACTAAAATGTGTCAAATTCATTTAATATGTGTATATCCACGCACTGTGAAGGGTGTACTGTTATTTTTGTTTTACTTTGTTGTCCAGCTAGGGCGTTGTCTATACTGCAGTCGCCTTTTCACATTTTTTATTTGTACCATTTTGTTGCTTAACTAGAATGTTTTTCAATTTATGTTCCATTTTTCTTTCTGTATATGTCATCAATAGAAATCTGCATGCAGTACATGTATTAACTTCTTTATTTTACAATGCGCTACCTACATCTGTCACATTCTATAAATTCTACAAATTGTGAAAACTCCAAGTTCTTTTGTTACTTATTATTGCTAATTTTGTAGTCCTCTTCGGTCGTCTCCAGTGGAGAGGTGTACATCCAGTTCCGGATTAAGACTTTGGTGCCCCGGGTCACTTAAGATGGGGAGGGGCATATGGATCACTAAATATACCCCAAAAGAAGTCCCTTAAACTGTCCTTTATTAGTGTATAGTTATTATAGCTATATTAGGATGAGTATTCGACAGTTTACACTTATATATGGTGTATTTAAACCCGTGTAATGTTATCAAAGGCATCTGATTGGAGACATGACTGGGTGGCTGTTTAGCTTTACACACGTGGTCTTGTTTGTGATATATAGATAAATCTTCTTCATAAAATATTTCCGCTATATTCTCTCCCTTCAACTTGTTCTTTTTATAAACTACTGAATCGTCTAAAATCACATTCCTGATTTTAAATAGTTTCTCTTTCTAAGCTACTGTATCGTCTAAAATTACATTCCTGATTTTAAATAGTTTCTTTTTTCTAAATTACTGGATCGTCTAAAATTAACTTCCTGATTTTAAATAGTTTCACGGTAGGAAGATAACTCTTTACAAATATTTTTGGTATTTCGTTTCGCTACTTTTACACTTAGGCGTTTAAAATGTATAAGTTGTCTTTGTCTGTCGACTGATCCATTCTTTTCTTCGGAATTCTTATTTATTTTCTCTAATGAAAGTCAAATCTAGTGATGTGTGATTAATGATGCTGCGTCCATCAACTTACTTTGGCAAAACATACAGCCCATTTCTGGCTTTGCTTTGGGTAAAACGCTTTCACATTTTGATATTCCACTACAGATTGTTTTTTTTTCGGGGGGGAGGGTCTGCTTGTTTGTTTGTTTTAAATGATATTTTTTGTTGTTGTTGTAAAACTCTTTTCCCTCATCAAGCTGTCGATTTGAAGCTTTTTGCTTTTGGAAGATAGTTCTGAAAACATCTTTTGTGTTATCTCGTACTCTCGTTTTTATTTGTCAGTCCATGTGTATTTTGAATGAACATCACTGTCGAGCTCTATTTGTTTTATCGATACATTTTTTATGCTTGCATGTCAACAATATGTCTGCTGTTTGCTTTATCTATCCATTCGGCGTATTTCATCTATTCTCACATAATTTGTTCTTACATTTGATCAATATATGACTTTCAGGGTCTTAGGATGCTATTCATGTTGCTCTGCAAATTACACCACTGGTGACATATCTCCTGAAGTTCCCGATTCTGCCCATTAAAACCGTATCAAACACACACGCACGCACGCACACACAATGATATATTTTTGCTTAGCAAACTATGTTTTGGGGTTTTTTTTATCAATCAGCCAACAGGACATTCATCTACAACGGAAATGCTTAAAAGCGCAGCATTTTTGCAACTCTAGCAGTCGTGTATTAATGTTATTACCTTTGGTTTATTAATTCTAAAGCTGCTATTTCGTATTCTTGGTATTCAACGTGCTGCTTAAAATCTAAAGTTTGTTAACTATCAATTCTATCTTTATCTTTGTGAGATCGTAGGTGACCGGCCTTGCAAACTTATCGGATCTTGAACTTGTAATATAAATTTAGCCTCACAGAAAGTTCTTTATTTATCCACATAAAACAAGTGGTTTACTTTTTCTTCACACTGTGCTTTATTGATCATCTTTTTCTTAAAGATGTTGCTGCTTATCTCAATTGTATGAGCAATGAATGCAATCTGCAAATAAGCGTCAAAAAAAAAAAACATTGCAGGATATCGTTTCATGTTTATAATAGATAAATCAACATTTTTTGTAGTTCCTTTTGTGAAACTGCTAGTTATGACAACACTTTTACCACAACCGATTGTTTAAACAAATAAACATTACCTCATATTACGGCATTATTTCTATATTTTAACTTATGAAATATTTGTATAACTTACCTAAACATATTTGAATTTATCAAATTCCAGCCAATTGCCATTATTCACGTTTTGAACAGAATTCAGCTTATTTTCCGCTGCATTCATTCAACAATCAAAAAATTATTAGATGGTCCGGGAATCCAAGGGCATTTTTGGTTTTATTGAAATATGAATGTATAGAAGAACTATGAAAGGTCCAGGGACTCGGAATAATTTGTTTCTTTGAAATTATGATTGGTGGAGAATTGTGTCACATTCTCTTACTATAATTTAAGTTGCAAACAATTACTCTGGTTTAATTTGGTTAAATGGTTTTGCAAATCAATCCGAACACTGCAATAATATATAATGTGATCGTGGGACTCGATGGCAGTTTTTTTTTTTAAAAACAAAAACAAACCATATAAATGGTTTTGAACTTTTCTCGTGAAGGAGTGCAAGATTTTGAAATCAAAATGTAAACTTTTAAAGGGATCTAGAACTGTTCATTTTTGTATCATGGGTCAACTTTTCAGCCGATTTGTTTCAAACATTTGTTTGAAGAAATCAATAAGTGTTGGTTAGAATGCAGAATGTTTATGATTCAAATATTAAGGTACAAATATAAAAAGAAGTTCAAAATGAGACCTAAAAATTATTTTAGACTAAGAATAATAGCCGTAAGAATTTTTGTCACTGTTCTAAGAGTTTTGGTCTACCACAGAATAACGACTCCAAAAATACGCAATGGTTTGAAGAAAATTGTTCTCACTCATTTATTCCAAGTTCATTTTGAGCATCGTCGCCATACTTTTTATGTTATAGTATAACCCAATAGCATGTGCGCTGTTGTACTAAGACCTTACGAAGGAAGAAAACTCGGGTCCTATCGTTTTGTTTTTCTCAATGCCAGCCGTCCTTCGTGAATCAGTGGTTGTTGTTTTGGGAATTATAATTTTAAGTAAGGCTTGACAAGAACTATGCCTCTTTATGGGATCGACCCCAAAACAGCAGAATCCGAGATAAATAAACATGACTGACACTGTTGGACACATTGACTTCTACACCTATATATATTTATTGTAGCTGCCAGCCTGAGAACAGCCTGTACAAAGTAATACATATTATAGATTTTCCTTTAAGATCTCTAAATTTAAGTTTAACTTATAAACGACAATCTTCCGCATACTACTGGCTGCGAAATAATTTAATAGAACTGAATTCAATAACTTGTACGCAGATTTAAGATTCATTGAAAAAAAGATGCTTAATAAAAGACAGTTTTATCAGGATTTACTGTATTGCTCACCCATGTGAATATGATCATACATTTATTGATGTAATTTGATGGGGCTGCTTCGTCCACCCTATTTTTTACTTTTTGGTGGTAGTCGTATGGATCATCGTTAACCTTTCTCCGCCATCAGCTGTTTTGAAATAGCCTACACAAAGAATATAGGTAATGCAATATTAATATATTGGAACAGAAAAGACAATGAAACCCGCATAGTATGCTAAACCTTTTGCATTAATGTGTACGGGATTGATGACGTGAGACCAAATAGATAGAATCGTTCGTATAATATTGGTGTTATGAGATGAGTTCGATTCGTTGTAAATTATTCTAGTTTAGAGAATCTTGCGACCCCAAGATACTTATAATCATCCGTCGGTGGGTCGGTGTCATAGGCTTCAAAAGTATGAACAGTCGAGAGGAGCCCGGTGTTGGGTATGTAATAGTGTTAAGACAACAGATTGTATTCTGCTTTGTCAGCTAGGAGTCCAGCTGAATAGTGAAAGGTAAATGTTTCTAAAGCATTGGGTGTTCGTCACCATTTTGAAATGTAAATTGACAATAATAGTCAAATAACTTAAAGACGATTTCACTATTGCAGAAGCTAGGGACTCTGAAAGGGGAGGAGGAACTTAACCGTATTTAACTTGATTCAGTGACCGATTTTGACGTAAGAAACAGGTAGCGTAATTTACCGTAAGAAGAAGAGACTAATGTAGTCTTTGGTCGGGCAGGTGCACCCAAAATTACAAAGATGACTATCCACAGGAATAAAAACAGATCGGCTGTTGCGCAAGATTGTGATAAACTCAAAGATTAAAGAAACATGCATATTACATATTAAAGAGTTATAAACAAAATTCATTAAGGACGATCAGTTGGGAAATAATAAAAAGAAAGAAAAAATCTCTACATAAAATAAAAATTACGTATCGTATTTATCTACAAATTCTATATATCATTATGACAGATCCAAAAGCTTGTACTAAAAAGTCATGACGTAGGCAATGACGATTGGAATGCATGGTTTGATGTATACTGGATAATAGCAACAGTAAACCTATTCCGTCTGGAATTCGTTAATTACCTCAAATGAATCTATAAGAGATTCAAACTTGATTATCTACAGAGGAATCAGATGTTGTTAAAGTATTTTACGATGCGTTAGGTACGATTGCAATACTGGTGCACGATGACTAAAGATCGCAAAATAAAAAACTACGTTATCTACCTGGAAAACTGAAAAACATTTAAAACCTATGTTATCCACCGGCAAAAATTAAAATCATTTAATATACATGATACCCACCTGGAAAAAATAAAAACATTTAAAACATATCTACCGTGAAAAATTAAGAACAATTAAAACCTAAATTATATGCAATGAAAAGTATTTTGAAAAATCCCATTTAATTCAAATAATACATGCTAAATCTGTGAGGAAAATTAAACACATCTGAAGGACATTTTCCACACTTCGAAGTAAATGCACAGGCAGTACGTAACCATGATCACATTACATGTATATACGAAGTTCAAGGCATAACAAATGCAACATAAATTACAAATACCCAGAATAAATTGTCTGGTTATAAGAGTCATTATATGTGGAACAGAAAACCAAGAAGAAAAAGAAAAAAAAAATACACACAGATAAAGAGGTAGCAATCATATCGCACAACGATGAAAAAAAGATTTCATCCAGCAAGGATTTCATGGTTTGTAGGTTTATGAAATATGAAAATTAAAAAAAGTAAAAGGGCAGTTTAACTGCTGACAAATTTAAAGACACATAAAATATTACAGACATGATTCGTGACAATACATTTGCAGAGACAGCTTTAAAAGGTTTACACAGCTATGTCACAGATTGCACGCAGAGCAGTTTTTAAGAAGTTTGGGGGTCCTAGGCATAAACTTTAACCTTAAAAGAAAACCAGAATTGCTTATCATCCCTCAATCTCGGATGTAGAGTATTGCATTGCATCTCCATGTGCATGTGTGTCATTTTGTTAAATTTATTAATATAGTACTAGACTGCTAACTCAACCGATACTGAAATTTGGTTTTTGGGCCGCACGCCTTGCGTGCCTATGCTTTTAAACGGCACTGATTGCACGACTGACACACGACTGAAACACACGACATGACGTTTGTCAGAACGATTATGATGTCGTGTAACATTTTAGCCTGAAAAGAAAATCATGGAGCTCTACGTAACTTTTCATGCCTTGTAACATTTCTTTAGAAATTTAAGAATGCACGTATGAAATATTAGACTAGATCCTACATAATATTACAGAGCTCTTGGGTTAGCTCGCGATGCAAATTAAAAGACATCACGCGTACAACTTGAAAATTCAAGATACTGTGACGTTGTTATTTTTTTTTTTTTTTTGACGATTGAGAGTGGAATACGGATTGGGCATAGGAAGATACGTGTTGATATGCCGAAGCATAAAGAACATAATAATTGGACTTATATCTATCTAGATACAAATAGCAAGATATAAATAGATACACCAAAGCAAATAAAGCATAAGTTGGTGTCAGATAATAAAAAAAAATTATATTGAGTACGATAGGTCAGGGTCAAGGACATTCGTTAAGCGCATAGATGTCATTAACCTCTGCGCAAGAGTTTTGGGTCAATACCTGTTGGCAAGAAACTTCACAAAGGGAACCGACGAAGGTGTAAATGAAACAACAGTTGTTCTAAATATCGGACGACTACGCCACTGGTTGCAATTTCGTACGGGTTTGGAAATTGCATCACAGTTGTACGACTGTTTCAAGGAATATCACTTACCGCAACAAAACTTAATTCCCTAAAGACTGTGTCGGGTTTGCTGATTAAAATATATTTATTGAAACAAGGTTATGGTTTGCAAAGAGCTTTTGGATGAGGGTATACATGGAGAGGGGCACGAGTATTAATTTGGAGATAAAATAATAGCTGTTTAAATGAGGTCTAAAGGTATAACAGTTAGATATTAAGATCAAATTCACTAGGGAAGGAAAAAAAGTATCTTCAAATAGTCAAGATATCATTAAACAAAAACTAGAAAAAAATCAAATAAATATGAGAAGAACAGGATATTTTTAAAGTAATTAATGGTACATATACTCTAAAGGACTATGACGGTACATATAATCTAACTACTTAAAAGACAATGATGTTACATATAACCATATGATACTATTTAAATGACTGATGATACATACAATCAAAGGATACTATTTAAAGGACTGATGATACACACAACCTAGAAGATACTATTTAAAGGACTGATCATACACACAACCTAGAAGATACTATTTAAAGGACTGATGATACATACAATCAAAGGATACTATTTAAAGGACTGATGATACACACAACCTAGAAGATACTATTTAAAGGACTGATCATACACGCAATCTAAGAATACTATTTAAATGACTGATGATACACACAACCTAGAAGATACTATTTAAAGGACTGATCATACACGCAATCTAAGAATACTATTTAAAGGACTGATGATACACACAACCTAGAAGATACTATTTAAAGGACTGATCATACACGCAATCTAAGAATACTATTTAAAGGACTGATGATACACACAACCTAGAAGATACTATTTAAAGGACTGATCATACACGCAATCTAAGAATACTATTTAAAGGACTGATGATACACACAACCTAGAAGATACTATTTAAAGGACTGATCATACATGCAATCTAAAGGGTCCTATTTAAAGAATTCTGATGGAACTTTTGTAATAAATTCGTAGTACATGCATTTGTTTATAGCTTTCCGCTTTAAGGATATCTTAAATTTTTGTGATTACTTGATCTATTATGGAAAGTCGATGCTGGGAACATAGTCCTCAGACCGAAATAATTAGCCAATTACTAAGAGCAAACGCCACAGAGTAAAGTGATAGTGACTTTTCATAATGACATGGTTTACTTTTGGTGAATTCAGGTCAGAGCCGCATGAGTGTCCCTAAGAGCTCAGTAGCCACTTTCAAAATTTAGAAGTGTAAGTTGATTGTATGACTCCAGGTGCAGTATTTATGATGAAGACTGATAAATTACACAATGAAATAAGGGACTGTTTCGGGTTCGGCAGGTGCCGTTTATTGTGGCTATAGTGGTAAATATGGTGCAGAATTAAAGGCGAAACGTGGCTTAAATTCTTGATGTGACTGGACTAAGGTGGCATAGTTAAAGTAGTTCCTATAATAGGTGGTTGAGTTTTTTTACTTTCATGACGTGAAATACTGGCAGTACGTTACGGAAAGATGATGAAGAGAAACTATGTAGTTGTGCGGTCCACAGAAAATTTGAAAATTTCGAGATTTGTGGTCTTGCGTTAATTAGAGTACAATTAAATAGATTTGACACGTTTAACTTTCCAGTGTACAACAGTAGTTGTATTGAGGTCATTTGAATTAAGGGAAAACGTATGATCTAGCAGGATTCCCGCCAGTGTTTGACATCGCTCGGTAAAAAAAAAATTAGCCTTTTGGTTGTTAGAATATAATCCAAAAGGTAATCCGGTACCATTTAAAGGACTATGATGGTACATTTACTCCCAAGGGTACCATTTAAAGGACTATGATGGTACATATACTATAAAGGGTACCATTAAAAGACTATGATGGTACTTATACTATAAAGAGTACCATTAAAAGACTATGATGATACATATACTATAAAGGGTACCATTAAAGGACTATGATGGTACATATACTATAAAGGGTACCATTAAAAGACTATGATGGTACATATACTATAAAGAGTACCATTTAAAGGACTATGATGGTACATATTCTACAAAGGGTACCATTAAAAGGATTATGATGGTACATATACTATAAAGAGTACCATTAGAGGACTATGATGGTACATATACTATAAAGGGTACCATTAAAGGACTATGATGGTACATATACTATAAAGAGTACCATTAAAAATACTATGATGGTACATATACTATAAAGGGTACTATTAAAAGACTATGATGGTACATATACTATAAAGGGTACCATTAAAGGACTATGATGGTACATATACTATAAAGAGTGACATTAAAAGACTATGATGGTTCATATACTATAAAGAGTACCATTTAAAGGACTATGATGGTACATATACTATAAAGGGTACCATTAAAAGGACTGTGATGGTACATATGCTACAAAGAGTACCATTTAAAGGACTATGATGGCACATATGCTATAAAGGGTACCATTAAAAGGACTATGATGGTACATATACTATAAAGAGTAACATGTAAAGGCCTATGAAGGTACATATACTATAAAGGATACCATTAAAAGGACTATGATGGTACATATACTATAAAGGGTACCATTTAAAGGACTATGATGGTACATATACTATAAAGGGTACCATTAAAAGGACTATGATGGTACATATACTATAAAGAGTGACATTTAAAGGACTAAGATGGTACATATACTATAAAGGATACCATTAAAAGGACTATAATGGTACATATACTATAAAGGATACCATTAGAAGGACTATGATGGTACATATACTATGAAAAGTACCATTTAAAGGACTATGATAGTATATATATATACTATAAAGGGTACCATTTAAATGACTATGATGGTATATCTACTACATAGGGTACGATTTAAAGGACTATGATGGTACATATACTACAAAGGGTACCATTTAAATGACTCTGATGGTACATATACTATAAAGGTACCATTAAAAGGACTATGATGGTACATATACTATAAAGAGTACCATTAAAAGGACTATGATGGTACATATACTATAAAGGGTACCATTAAAAGGACTATGATGGTACATATACAACAAAGGGTACCATTTAAAGGACTATGATGGTATATCTACTAAATAGGCTACCGTTTAAAGGACTACGATGGTACATATACTACAAAGGGTACCATTTAAATGTCTATGATGGTACATATACTATAAAAAGTACCATTTAAATGACTATGTTGGTACATATACTATAAAAGGTACCATTAAAAGGACTATGATGGTACATATACTATAAAGAGTACCATTTAAAGGACTATAATGGTACATATACTATAAAGGGTACCATTTAAGGACTATGATGGTACATATACTATAAAGAGTACTATTAAAAGACTATGATGATACATATACAATAAAGGGTACCATTCAAAGGACTATGATGGTACATATACTATAAAGAGTACCATTAAAGGACTATGATGGTACATATGCTATAAAGAGTACCATTAAAAGACTATGATGATACATATACTATAAAGAGTACCATTAGAGGACTATGATGGTACATATACTATAAAGAGTACCATTTAAGGACTATGATGGTACATATACTATAAAGAGTACCATTTAAATGACTATGATGATACATATACTATAAAGGGTACCATTAAAATGACTATGATGGTACATATACTATAAAGGGTACCATTAAAAGGACTATGATGGTACATATACAACAAAGGGTACCATTTAAATGACTTTGATGGTGTATTTGCTACATATGGTACTATTTAAAGGATTTTTGCGGTCTATGTAATTATAAGGATAGTATACGCTTGACAAAATCAAAAACTGTAGAATTTTACGTAACAACATTTTTGAATACCATTTTGAAGATTAAATAAAATGATGCTAAAATTACAATCTATTAGAAATGAGAACGTATATAAAAAATCACCTGGAATTGTTCACTCTTTCGGTTCAAACATTTTTAATTGTGTATGCTGCAGGGGTATATGTTATATAAACAATCTGAGGAAAATATTGAAAAAGGTTTGATAAGAACAGAGTTACTAGAAGAAATATCTGAAAAAGGCGAAAATTTGCTAAACTAGTACAGAGACATACCTCAACATTAAAACTTGTGTTACGCTCTAGTTACCCACATATTAAGCTCTAATTGAGGGCGTTATGAGAACTGTCGCTAAACGATACTACAACTGTTATTAAGGTTATTTTAATTGTCAAATATATATGATGCACGAGTAAAAATTGTGAATTTGATAACAATAGTAATTTGGGATTTATGTCTGTTTTCTCTGAATGACTCTGACAATTGCATTGATTTTGTTGTAGAATTATATCTCTCAATGTTGGGTATGTAACATCGTCAACAAGATTTCAAGCAATAATACATTTCACGTTCAAAAGTTAGGTTGAATCTCAGGGTTAAATGTTCACGCCTATAGCACTTAAAATCGATTTATACAAACAACCTCTTTGTGAAATGTAAGTAATTACCTGTAAGGTTAACAAATACTAATATTACAGTGGTACTGTGCGCTACTGGAGTAATCTAAATATAAAGATGATGAAGGTGTGAAAGATAAAGCGTATAAAGAAACTCAGAACGAAAAATACCCGTGACAAGAAATAGTATATGGGAATTAAGAAACTTTTTGAATTTGAAAACCCCAATGCCGCCTTTATGTGTCGTATATGCCAAGTCATCTAATTAATACTGAACCTTGAAAGACATTGATCTTAAACATCGTTTAGTTACATTAAAGCCAAATGACATAGAGAAGTCATCAAATTATGAACCATGTAGTTTCTGCCTGGAACTGAAAACCCTGACATTTCTCACATGTGTATGGATTAAGTCCGATATGATCGGCAACAGAGACGATTTCCGTCGAAAGCTGAAACACAAGATCAGATGATATCACCGTTTTAAACGTAAGGAGTCAACAAAGTGCGCTGTCGGACTGACTTCAGCCCAATACAGCCCTTCTATTTATTGAAGATCCTCAGCTGATCAACAGTCTTATTTTGATCTAATGCACGCTTTTCATTTCAGATCCGCTTAAAATAGCGGTCTCTCTTCATTCCCTCTCGAATCAAACTGTGCTCCATGTATGAATGTTGTTTTTATTAGATTAATCTATAACGAATTTATCGAATATATCACATCACTACTTTTAGAGCACTTCTTCATTCTAAACTAAATAGATGAAAGTAGTTCGAACCTTACATCTTGATTGTTCCAAAGAACGGTTTATGTCAGCTTTTTGAACAAATCATATCGTTCCTTCCAAACTTCAGTTAAATTTCTTCAGTAGTATTCTTCTACGAAAGCCACATGATAAAAATAAAACAAAATGTAAAAAATAGCTGTAACAATTAAAAGTGTATTTAAACACTGAAAATCATTACTTACGTATAAATAACAACACTTTTGATGAAAAAGTCTATATTTGAAACATTTTTTTAATGTTTAATTCCCACATCCATAAAAATTGAAGTATGTCAGAAAATAATAGTTGTATCGATCATAGACTTTGCACAGACGATCGTATTGTGAAGTATTCTTCAATGTTTGTGTATGAAATGCATTAAATTTCAAATGCATACACTTTCCCATTAACTTGCTGATATGCTCGTATTGCCTATATAAATTCTTCGCAGAAAACGAAATTAAATTCTGATATTGGTTTTTACTTCTTTGAGAAAGGCATCTCTCAAATCTGCAAGCAAATCTACATCCGTTTTAAAAGTTTTGGAGGAATTACAGAAATAGGACGTGCAACAGCTAAAGTTGAGAAAGCCTGGCTCAATAATACCAACGAATAACAATTGAAAATGCACGTAAGCTTCTGGCAAACGAATTAACACTGGAGAGAGAAGCAATTAGTTTCTTTGAGACACTGCAAAGCGCACACGACGATTGAAACGCTTTCATAATTTAAAACCTACTGAGCTAAAATAGTTATAGCTAATATACAAGAAAATGGAACAAATGGATGATGACATCCAAAGCAAGTTATAAACAAAGAAAACAGAAGATGTTAAAAAATAAAATGCATTCTTTGAAACAGTAGCTTACTAACGGAGGGGGCGAACGGGGCAATTGCCCCGGGCGCCAGAGATCTTGGAGGTACCAAACCACGGGCGACAGAGGACAACAAAATAACTTTGGGCCTTCATCGTTTATTTAAGTAGAAGAATGCAATGCTCTCTCTCTCTCTCTCTCTCTCTCTCTCTCTCTCTCTCTCTCTCTCTCTCTCTCTCTCTCTCTCTCTCTCTCTCTCTCTCTCTCTCTCTCTCTCTCTCTCTTCTGGTCAGTCATGCCCTTGAGGCAGTCATCTCTGAGGTTTGGCGTGCACCTGACCGTTCCCTGAAACAAAATTCATAGCTTTTACTTATGGTTAATTGGAAGGGTCGTTACACAACTTGATTAAATAGACCATTTCATGGAGACTTCGGCGATCTTCGTAATTTGCTCGGAATTTTGATCACGTGGCGGGTGGTCAACTGACGGCAATATCCAATCGATAGCTGGTAGGCAAATAGTCTGGTCCCCTGCTTAGTATGCTCCCTAGTATAGTATAGCGGAGTGCATCGCAGGGAGCATTCTAAGCAGGGCACCAGACTAGTGGTCAAAACAAGGCGGACGCATCAGCATAGAATGGAGACTTCGGCAAACTTCGTAATTTGCTCGGAAGTTTGATCACATGGCGGGCGCTCAGATGACTGCAATATCAAATCGATAGCTGGTAGTCAAAACATGGCGTACGCCTCAGCATCAGCATCAATTGTTCCAAATGCTTCAGCTTCGTTTATCGAGTTGAAAATGCATATTCAATGGCTATGATGCCACCGATATTGACTAAATTTAATATTGGAACCATCCTGTCTTATTTTCTGGATATCAGGGCGGATTTTAAAGCTATACGAAAGAGTAGCTATGAGCTTTTTACATCTGGACATGTGCATTTGAGTATGTCGATGTTAAAATTTAATCCTGACAATCAAAGAGCAAGTTGTTCAAACTAATTATATGTATCCGAAACGTCACTAAAATGAGATGTGTTTAATATGAGTTTATCACATTTGTTTGTGAAAGTCTGTGGATTATTTACATTTAAACATAAATCATTAAATTAGATCCACTTGCTCACAGGGGCTCGTATCGTTTTAATGTAGCGTCATACATGTACTATATAAGAACTACAAGGGAGGGCACTTCTCTCCTTGCTCGCTTACAAAAAAACTAAACATTTCTTATGTGGTGGAAATAACCTGAAACATGAAAATTATAGTTTTGTCCTTCATAATGAACCTGATTGTATTACTTTTACAACCTCTGACGATACAAGTAGTTGGCATTTCTTAATTTGTTTTAATCTGATACTTCTAAACAAGAATGTACGCCATTTTGTGGTGTACATATGCCTACCAGCGTTTGATTGGCTGGAGTATAAAGGCACTCGGAGGTTTTCGGATAATTACGGAGCAACTCGGTCAAATCCGGTATGAAATGGGCTATTAGCATTAGAAACCCTAGGCTAAGAGGAACAACTAATAGATTGGAAGTAATTCAAGGTCGGCAGTGAAACCTCCAGAGATTTAATATTTTATCAGTTTCACAATCTGAAGTAATGTAAACTCATATATTTGTCACTAATTTGGTGTCATGCTCCAATTCATCAATGACCGTCACCCCTCCAAATCGACGAGAGGAAACAGATGTGCTGAGTTATTGAACATGTTAATCATACTTTGTATGCTGTTTTGTCACTGTCAATGTTTCAATGCTCTGTGGTTCATATACATCCAAACCTCTCCTAACGGTCATTTGAGCTCAACGGTCACCTGGATACAGCGGTCACTCTAATTCCCCTACAGCAAATATCCTTTATCAGTCATATAATCAGTGGTCGCTTGTCTTGTGTGGCCAGAGGCCAGATGTTGTTGCTTTTTTTTTTAACCAAGCAGCGGTTTCACCCTACCTTCCGTTTCACGAATACATTATCAGAAGTGACCTTTCCGAGTATGCAGGTTAAATTTCTTTGTTTGAGGAGCAAGGCATGGTATATATGAAGGTATTTTACCCTAATCGATGTTTATGTTTCACATTTCAATTGTACTTAAAGTAATCACGTGAATCACTAATATTTCTGATAGAGCCAGATTCGTCAAGCAGTTCGTCGTAGAGCAAGGCAACCGCGTTGGGCCAAACGCTTCTCCACATTGCAATTGTTTTGCTTGAGGGTTCGCGCTCATCGCTTGCTGTCTTGGACCCCGCACATCCTAGTGCAGGGCTTGGCAAGCAGTCACTTGCGAACGCGGTAGTCATGTGATACAACAAAATCATCGTTGAGACGTGTTCAATTCTTAATGAATCTGACTTTCTCCAAGTTACTAAGACAGCGAATGGAACCTGATAGTTGTTTTCTAATATTATGTTCAGAATTATGTCTTTTGTGAATTTAATTTAACTTTTTTTTTATTTTGGTACAACGACATTGGAAAGGGGTTTATTGTTGGTATCACATGACTATTTGACTTCTGATATTGACACGCATGATGCGAATTTTGTGTAGTCATGTGACTAAAAATAAAATTGGCGAATACCAGGTCAAATTTCATCAACGCCGTATTTTGGTCTCAACTGTCAACAGATTAAGTACATAACGATTGTAATACTCACAATTATTGAGGAAATAAATAATTTTCCTATCGATTACAGGCAGATTTCGAACTCCGAGACTCATACAAAATACTTTTTAAAATGGTACTAACAGCAGCCTCGCTTGCAGCATTAAGAGGTTTGTGTTAGGACTGATCGGTCTGGTGTCAGGATAATGTGACTGGGTGGGACATCATGCTGCATGTCTGCGACATGATGCCCAGTGATAAACATCACTATAAACTGACACACTTCAGACATCGTAGCGATATGACTGAAAAATTGTCCCAGCTACGTTAAATATCATAATTACACACACACACACACACACACACACACACACACACACACACACGCTTCATGCAGATAAGACTCGATTCATCTTCGCTAGCCAAGGTTCCGATATGTTAACCCTACCTATACCTTGGCGGATCTAGCAGATATTTTAGTGTTTAGTCCTAGCGAGATATATTTGATTTCATGAGTTCCCTCCCTTAATATGTAATACCAACTAATCAATAGCCTATAACAGCGGTGCGTTGTACATCAATCGAAAAATGGTGCAGAAAACTGTCTTCAAAAAGATACATTATGAGTTTAACATCTAAATTATGACTACATACCAGAGGGAAGTCATTACAGGTGTATTTGAGTGTATTTGAGCGAAAGGTATTTGTACAAACACGGACAGTGGAAACTTGCTTATTTATGACTGCATTCAAGCTGTGCATTCTCCTTGTCTCGATCATATAGGAACAGTGTTCAAATTTGAACAATTTAAGTTTGATCCAATTAATTCACAGATCTAAAACAGATAAATATATGCTCGATCCGCCAAGTTGTAGATAGGGTTAACGTATCGGAACATTGGCTAGCGAAGACTCGATCTAACCTTGTTTTAATTTGTTAGGCCCACTTGTAAGCGGCTACCCTATGCCACAACTGTAGCTGCGAATTGGAACTTTTCGATAAGCAATTGACTTTGATCCTAAACCCCAAAGTCGGACCTACTGTATAGGTGCTACCAATAACCTCAGGAAAAAGTTTCTATACATTACATAATCATTCAAGGTCACAAACAAAATCCAACGGTCTTTTGATCTTGGTGAGTTTGGGCAACTGCATAATTCATCAATTGTTTAAAAAGTGAACACTTTTCTGCATAATGATACCTGCTGCCCCGACAAAATGTGCCGTGTTTCACAATTACATGGAAGATGTTGATTAGTTATATTAAGGAGCCGTTTCTACAAATGAGATAAAGTGTTTGCTCGCGCACACGAGAGAGAGAGAGAGAGAGAGAGAGAGAGAGAGAGAGAGAGAGAGAGAGAGAGAGAGAGAGAGAGAGAGAGAGAGAGAGAGAGTATAAATGAATGCATGGACAGAGTTGTAGTTTTCTTGAAATGATGGTAGTGTATTTAATTATAAGATTGGTTTTATGGGACATTAAATGATAAGCAGAGTCCGTGACAAAAAAATTGCGCGGTTATTTCTGTACAGCAGATTACACCTCTTGCCATTAACAAGTCCAAAAAATCCAAGTGAGGATACAGCATCTGTGTGTGGAACTTATTTTATTAAATTTTGTTGTGGTTTTTGTTTTGCTAAATAACGAAACTTAATACACCTTTCTTGGCAACATCCTACTATTGCTACTACTACTACTACTACTACTACTACTACTACTACTACTACTACTAATAATAATAATAATAATAATAATACACGTGAACGAATAATAATGATAATGTTAATATTAATGATGCTGATGATAACGTTTTTCTGTTTGTATTACATAAATTTGTCATAAACAAGTTTGAAGGCAAGACCTGACTTCAGATGTCACCCGTCTGTAAAGGCCACTTTAACCCTTTCCCATGTGTGGCTGCTGCACAGGTTTGACTGTACATGCGCAATTTTGTCATCTCATTAAAAGTATATAACATTTGAATAGAGAGCCTTTTAAGTAAAGATATACAATTAAATACTTTAATTTCTTTTTCATGTTGATTTTTATGTTGTTTTAAATTCTTTTTTCCTTATAATGTTGTAAATCTGAAAGCACAATCTTTATATAATACTGATATGGTACAAGGCGTTATTATAAATGACAAATCGAGTCATACTCTATCAATGATCTTGCGCCGATTCCTCATATAAAATAGCACGTTGCGGAAAGAAAATAGCTGTCTTATCACAGAACTGTTACAGCGAGTGTCAACATGAATCCGTACACGAATGTAATAACTTTGTAGATTTATGTCGGCGTCAACTTCTTCGCCTTGGTCAGATCAAATTACCGCAGGTCCGACAAAAATATTCCACAATGAAACTGTACCTGTATTTTGGCAATGTAATCAAATCCAATCTTCCACGCTAACTAGTTCAGGTATTAAACTCCATACTGCGTCATCGTTTAGTCACGTGATCTGTCAAAATCAAAATAGAGCTTCACTGCACCTGTGAAAATTTGACTGGCGTAAGAGAATCAAAAGCGCAACCGTTCTGTCTGGGAGACTCACTGAGCGAACACTAAGCGAGCAGCCGACAATGTAATCAAGCGCAATACACAGATGTTTGCTTAAGATCTTGAAGTGTTCTTGTTTTCTATTGGATTTACACAAGATGGAGAAATTACGACTGTTTTTACTTAACCTGGCTGTAGCAAGTCAAGTTGTATGTTCAGCTGGTAAGATTTTTTTTTTAATTTAAAGACGTTTTAAAAATGTGCAGACGACATCGATAATGATCCTTCCTGGTTAGTTCTGACTTTTAGGTACGATACATAATGTTATAGCCCAGTTATTTAAGTAGACGTGTATTACAAGACGCTAGTATAGCCGTGTACGCTTTTTCCGCGATTCTGAAATAGTCTGAATGAAGAATGACGTTGTGTTTAGAGGACCAGCTAAACCTTTGCTATAATTTCAGCAACAACGACATGTCTCTACATGAACTATGTCAGCACCACAAAGAAAGTAAAGAAAAGTGTGGTCCATAAAAAAACAATTTTGTTTACCATTTTGTCACAATATAACCATAAATTAATTGCTACTATTGTTTTTAGTATAACTGAAACGTTTTCAAATCTATGTGGACGTTATAACATCTTTTGATTGAAGTAAACCATATAATTGCCATGGTCAGCATCTTAAGTATTTTCAGAGAACACTTGGGATAAAAATTGTAAGATGCCGAAGAAAAATAAGGTTTTCTGACGTTAATTGACCGTGCATAACTTGAATAATGGATGTCTGACGTATTGATTCATTGCAATCGTTTCCATATGTGTAAATATTATTATAATTATTGGTTCTCATTCTTTAAGCGGGAATCTTTTATGCACACATCAGTATCAACCAAGAAATGCGTATATCTGTTTGATTTTGTCGCTTATGTCCTCCTGGTCACAGTCATAATCGTGGTCATCTATTCTCTTTGTCATGAGACACGTGAATTAAAAACACATATATACCTTTCAAAAATCTAATTCGATATTTACATGGAATTGTTTGCCATACATTATAGCAATCTGCAAGGTGAATCGACAATCGTTACACAACAGTTGACTAGGGTTGTGAACAATATTTGATTCAACAGCATTGTTTTTATAACATTGAAACAAGTGACGGTTTTTCACTTTGGGCTGGATACTATGAAAAGACGATAGACATATATATATATATATATATATATATATGTAGGATACCTGCTTTGATATTTTACAGCTCTAAAAAATTCTTTGCCAGCATACAGATTTGTATGCCAGACACTATTCCAAGAAATAGCCATACAGATGAACCAGATTTCTGACAGTTTTGACAGATATAAAAAATATTATTCAAGTGGTTTTTTTTTTAAAAATTGCCTTCCGTAGAACATAATCGATAAAAGCATCAAAGATTTCATTTCGATTGGATACCACATGTTTTCTCTTAAGTTGTGAAATTGTGAAAGAGAACTAATGTTAATGCATACATCTACAACAGGTGACCCGGTCACATTTAATAATCAATCTCACTTTATAACATTTTGTAATACTGTCAAGAAGTAAATCAATGCTGGTGGGCGTGATGATTCCTTGTGGAGAAAAGAAGCGTGTAATTTGACGGATGATCCCTGATTGCTATCAATTACTGCAATACGTTGCTATCTTATTGTAAACTACTTTACGTAATATCAGGCAAAATCGCTGGGCACTGTTTTTTTTTTTAAGGTCAAAAGGGAGCGATTTGCGAAAGTAGTTGAAGTAGGAGTAAGATCATTTGTTTCTAAAAGTCATAAGAATGTCTGTTTTAATGGCAAATGGATAATCGAACATATGTGGAACCGCGTTATTTCAGTCGGACTTCGATACCTACCCAGACCAGCTTGAGTTGGCTGTCTCTCTACATCCTTGGGAAAGGCTGTTTTGACTCCTGTTTCGTCAGCATGCGATAGCCAATAATATGTTCAACATGCAGTCAGAACCAAGAAAAACTTAAACCATACGTATCAGTATATTAATAACATGGCAGCATTTGGTTGGGATGTGAATGGAAACATTTCTGATCGCTGTAAATATAGGTCTGACTCGTTATCTCAACTGTCAAGTATTTGTTTATACAACCTAGTTTAAAATTCAAAATGTTTATTATGCAAATACTAAACGCTGAAAATCGGACTTGATGAATGAATCGATCAAAACCTCGTGTGAGATTGTTGTTGTATTTAAATGTTCATATCGAATCGCTGCATAATAGTTTGTTATTTTTAAACATAATGCATCTTGCCCATATTACGTAAGCGATCAAAATGAATTGCTTTTTAAATTATATAAATCAATAGATGAGCGTGATATTTTATGATCTTAACAAGATCTAGGGATTAAAAAAGGTCCAGAAAAGAGAACTTAACCTCAGATGCTGATTTTCCTCACATTTGGTCAAGCACGATACCGTAGTAACTTAATTTACCATACAAAACTACTTTTGCACGAGTTGTGGAGCAATCAATATGGAAAACCAAAAAGGGAAGAAAAATTGTCTTAACAGTATATCAGTATTGTGCCTATTCACCATGTTGACAAAGAAGGATACCTTATCTATAACATAATTTGAATGCATAAATCGTTTCCAATTTGAAAACAGAATCGTTTTCTAAGGATTTTGAGGATTATCGTTTTTTTTTACTTACATTATTACAAAATAACAATAGACAAGTGACCGCTTTTATAGCGATAATAAGGGTGCAAGTGCATATTTGTTACATGTAAACCACCGTTATATAACTTTTCTTCTTGTTGATTGTTTGCTCTTCTATCTCCAATAAAATAATTTCATCCACATTTGCACGTATCGTCGCTTATAATTTACGTCATACACGTACTGTATAAAAACTAGTTATAGTACACGCCTGACAGGTAAATTGTAAGCAACGATACGAGCACAAGTCGTTTCATTAGATCTGTGCATAAATATGAATTGTATTACCTGATGCCGTTTTGATCATTTCATGTGTTGTGTTTAGTATACAAAGTATCATGTCACTTTCTGACTTGGGTCTGAAACTTGAACATGGTTATGTCTGAATACGCACTTTTATCAAACGCATTATATTTACTCTGCTGCACCATATTTGCCTGAAAGTCTACTTTGAATTATTACTTTGGTAAGCATGGAAGGTGGGAAAGATGCGCTACCCAAAAAGGACTTTTTGGGCTGTACATGAATGGCTTTTCTCTTTAATATTTAAAGACTTTAATGGTGAATTTTCATGCAAAATTAGAAAAGAGTGGTAATCAGTCTCTTTTCATCAGTTGCATTAAAGTGCAAATTATTAACATCTAATTAGAAATTGTGGGCATGTTTGTTATTTTGGGAATAAAAAAGTATTTTTGAGAGTTGGCTTTAATTTAAGTTCTGTTTGGGTATAATCCCGTTGCCCTAAAGAGTTATGGTTAATATTGTTATAACAGTGACTTGCGTTATTAGGACGACCACGATCATTGGGAAGTTTTGAGGTTCCTAAATATATAAATAATGCCCTAGATTCCACCACAAAATGGGTTGATGATGGATAGGGTTCCATGTTTTATCCAAGTGGAGAGACATTGTCGGGAATCCGTGGAATAATTTTAATCAACGTAAGACATCTGCTTGTTGCTTGGTTGAATGGGCTGGATTGTGAATGAAATACTTCTAGTAGGTAAATACGATCCGTTTCTAAGTCTGCATTTAGCAGTCAAGTTTATGTTGATACAACCTAGTTTAAGTCCTTACTATTTTATGTAAACACGTAAGAATGAAAGGTTGGTCTTGATGAATGAATCCAATGGGACCTCAAAGTGAGTTTAATTTTCAATCTATAGTGTTGACCTTATTTACTTTTGATCTTCAAATTGTTTTGCTGTTCCTGCACTAACAAGTTGTACCGCTTAACATACCCAGGTGTATGTAATGAGGTTCTCCACTAGTAACTACACTAACAAGTTGTACCGCTTAACATACCCAGGTGTATGTAATGAGGTTCTCCATTAGTCACTGCACTCACAAGTTGTACCGCTTAACATATTCAGGTGGATGAAGTGGTGTTCTCCACCAGGTTATGATTATATTGTGCTGTTTGAACGAAGAAAAGAGGCGTAGAGGAAACTTAAAGACTAATCATTAAATCGCGTTGGAAAAAGATACAGGAATAAGTCAAGCAAATACTGTTCATAAAAGACATGGTAAAATGACGGTATGTTTAATGCTTGATGAAACGTGTGGCTGTTTAACAGTATTTGAAAACTGGTTTGCACTTTGTTATCAGTTATTAAATTAATATATAACTTTTCTTTCACATGAAAGATTAATTTAAAACAAATAAATTAATTAAAAAAAAATCAGTCATCAAGTTCTAAATTATTGGTAGGAAATAAATCTATCAATATAAAAACAAATTATACGCAATCAACTATGTAGTTATGGTATTTTGGATCTGTTTGGGTAGACGCATCGGTGAGTTGGGGAAAAATCTATTGTTCGGATGACAGGAGACTTTGTTAACTGCTAATTTTTGTCAAGTTTCTTTCTTCACATACACCTTTCAAGATTTTCGTTTTACCATATTTGGGTCAGGATTTCTGCTCATCTTTTAAAATTGACTATAGTCTATCACGAAAATATCAGGTCATCATATAATTTTGGATGCAGATGACTCAATGAGCAGGAACTTCTCATACAATTATTTATACGTTTCCATGAGTATCCATGACGAATTCATTATGGTATATGTATGATGTATTTTGTCTAGATTAATCAAACATGGAAATTGCTTTTACTATAATATTAGTAAATAATTTTTTTTTCCAGTAGCGGCCTCAGCAAAAGCGGGCCCGATGTGCATCGTTTTGGTGGCCTTCCCTGTTTACGCGCAGGGCCTCACTTGAGCACAGCATTTGGAAATAAACGCTTAAACAAATTTTATGATATTGAACTTAAAATGTTATTCCATCGCTTTCAAATTACTTTCTCTCTAAGGATATATTTTTAAAAATTACTAATGTACGGCTATAAGCCGGTCCAATTCGGTCCAATCGACATATGGCTGGCCCATGTGTTTTGCGCGTGGACAGATTTGACTATTAATATTGTACATCATTTATTGGAGACTTCGAGAAGAGAAAACCCGAACCGCTACGATCAGCAGTCATACGTTTAAATTAAACACTTTAGCTACATAGCACATTTTGATGTTATTTGTCTTAATTGTAAGGTCCTGACAGGTATACTTCTTTGCCCGAATAAAATTTTAGTTTCGCTTTGAATACATCGCATGAGTCATAACGCATCTCATGCGAAACGTACTGTTTTTTAAAGTCCATTTTGAAGACAGATAGGATACATACATCTTGAGTTAAGTTTTTTGCTCCTGGACGATTTCGCAGGTAGACATTAAAGATTTGGATTACCGAATTTGCATATATGCACGACGACTAGACAAATGCTTTTAACAACTTGTCGACATTACGGATTAAATTATAAATTGGTACTTAATTAACGCTGGTCGGAAAACACTGTCTTGATTAGTTAGTTCCTTTGAAATTTCCGTTGTTCAAAGTTTCAGGTAAGAAAAAATAATACTCCATCACCAATACGTCTTCATTTTAGGCTTAGAGGGATGACATTTATGGTTTTATTTATTCCATCTAAACAAAACATATATCATGTGGGGAACACAAGTAACAAAAACTTTTTTTAAAAAAAAAATTATATTTGTAAATGTTTCGGTAAAAACAAGATTTGTGTCATATTAAATTGCATACACTTGTCGCTCTGGCTTACAACATAATTATTTTGTTACTTTTATCAGAGAGAGAGAGAGAGAGAGAGAGAGAGAGAGAGAGAGAGAGAGAGAGAGAGAGAGAGAGAGAGAGAGAGAGAGAGAGAGAGAGAGAGAGAGAGAGAGGTAATGAATGTTGTATATGTTTTTAAGTCATTTCTTGTGAAATGTAGTATAGTTAGTTATACGCATAAGAAATTTGAGTCTTTCCAGGGGTGGTGAGTCCTTAGTGGAGTGATTGTTGAACTCCATAGGTAAACCGTAAAGCAATGCACCGGCTGCCTTTAATAAACGATGATCTCAACGTTTTGCAACCCATAAAGGGATGTATAACACCCAACCCAGGGCCTGGTAATTAGTAATGACACGGCAGTTTCTCATAATACCATTGTCTAAATTTTTCCCGAATTCTAGCTTTTATCTTTTCTGCAACTGTCGCTTATAATCAGTGCCGGATTACCAAATAGGCACCGGCCTAGGGGTCCCGCGTTAACGGATCAAAATAATATTAAATTGATTTGATCTTGACGTATAAGGAGATAATTTGCGGGGTAGGGGTGGTGGCAAGATTTCAACTGCCTAGGGACCTCCACAGGGTTTAATCCGGCACTGGTTATAATTACGTTTTTATGTTGTCTGAATTTTGTCTGTACGTTGTAACTCTACACGGGTTATGTATAAATAATAAAATATTTAGAAAATTTAATAGAATTTTCTTAGACATGATTGCAAGTAGGTGCCTGAGTCTGAAGACTATAGCTTTTTTGTTGTTTTTTTTAAAAATAATATATGTAAATCAAACACCTATTTATCGTCAACTGTTTTTATTAAGATTCCGAGTATGCTATTTTTTTAATCATAAGTACATATTATCTAGCAACCGAATAGTAGTTGGGACTACACGATACGTGGACTTTTTGTACATAGAGAGCTGATTGTCAGTTGGTATTAATAGCACCTCAGTAATATTACGCCATTTTGGATTGGTTTTCTCTAAACATAAATTAAATATTAAATAAGAAGGCCAAAACTTTAGAACCCGTCATAGAACTTTATATATATATATATATATATATATATATATATATATATATATATATATATATATATATATATATATATATATATATATATATATATATGTATGTATATATATATATGTATGTATATATATGTATATGTATGTATATATATATATATATATATATATATATATATATATATATATATATATATATATATATATATATATATATATATATATATATATAACGTCACTACTGGCGCATGTAGGGAATGTAGGGATCGATTCTTGAATTGGAGACGGAGGGGCTAAGATTTTTTCAAACATTTATGATTTTGTTGTATTAAACTTAAGATTGTTATTATTCAATGAATGTAACGAAAATAATCAATATTTTTTTAAGCAATCAGGGAAAGAATATTATTTTCAAATTATTTAATGGCTGGAAATTGAGAAAATAATTTCGGCTCCCACCCTGGGAAAATTTAATTAAATGATATATGTAATGGTAGTTTTATGATGTATTTGAAATTTATGATGTATTTATAATTAGATCTCTTCGTAGAATTTGAAATTGGAAGTCCAGGGATATTTTTCTCAAAATATTGGAGACCCGTATATCACAGAAGTTTGTAAACCCAGTTTTTAATATCAAGGGCCCATGACCAGAAACATCAGTTCATGCTATTAAAGTTGATTATTTATTTTCTGTTTAGTATGCAAATTATATTCACCAAAGCACTAAGTGCTGGGTTATACACCTGAAGGCATTTTCTGTGAAGATGATACGAGAACAGAAAACCGTCTGCTTCGCGGTTTAACCGTTTAATCACTGATAATGTTGAGCTAATAGAAATATAAGAGTTAAACCTTGAGTACAGTACCAGCCACTTCATATCTCTGCTAAATCTCAGCCAAAAAGGCAGGACGTTAATATATACTAATCTAATAAATATATAGGTATCAAAGTATAGGTATATTCACAGCTGTGAAATATCTTAATCAAAGTAGATGCTTCCTTTACTTATCTTGGGAAGAAATCATAATCTCGTTTGCTATTTTGGTTAGAATGATGTCAACTATACTTATTAGTTCTAATGCAAAACGCATACTAATTTTCAGAGCGCATTTTATGGAGAGATTATATATATATATATATATATATATATATATATATATATATATATATATATATATATATATATACATACATACATACATACATACATACATACATACATACGGGTGAGCTAATTTTGGATTCGATGGAAGAGAATATTACGACCCCTGCTACTATCAAGATTCTCTGCTCCAAGTAGTTTGTTTGTATGAATCAGAACGTTATTTTTTTCAAGGTATGGTGTGACGAGAGAAGTGTCTCACTTCAGATAAAGTGAATTTGATGACCCGTATGATCCGTGTATTCCAAACAAAAGTCCGTCGATAATTTCCAAAAATGAAAGTGAAGTATCAACATGACATGTACAGCACCAGAAATACTCTGTAGTTGGTAGACATAGTCGCGCTGGCACAATGTACATGCGATAGTGTATGTGCCTAGAGTCTGGATCTGTCTTACCAAACGAATATATATGCAGACAGAAACGTACCGTAGCAATGCACACACATAACTTATTCACGCGTATATTCCGCATCTGCTGCATCGGTCTCTAAATTATAAAAACAATCGCTTCTAATAGCATTTTATAGTGTCTTAGATCTTCAAGTATCATGGCTAATAAAGGAAAGTTCATCGGCATCGTTATAATGATAAAATCACGGAATAGTTTTGTTACAGTTTAACAAAACCAGAATTTATATGCCATCTGAACTAGTCATATCGTAACAACTTAACGATTTATGCTTATGTTTTTTGCATGTTCTATATTCGATAAGAGTCTTTTGAATATGCCAATATAATTTAAAGCGTTTAGGTGCCGGTACTTTCATTTGGGCATTCTCGATATCAAGAATTTAACACAATGTTGGTTTTTATAACTTGTAATGGCAGCTAGGGTTTTGTAATTACTTCATTTCTTAAATATTCTAAAGGTCCTGACCGTAACTATGTTCGTTTTCATAATAATCGTATCTAAATAAATTTTAGTGCCTTCTTGACGGCTTTGTGTTGCGTGTGATGTTCTAAGTGGCATTTCCACTTCTTGGATTGTCTAGTCGTTATAGCTTTAGTCTGGTTGCCCATTTATCATGCTCCCGGTGTTGCACTCCGCTATACTATAGTGTAGCGGAATGCAACGCAGGGAACTATAGCTTGTGTTCGGTGTCCCACTTTTTTGTGGCATTATTTAATAGAATTCACCAAGACATACCATCTTTGGATGGGATTTGCATGATATTGACCCTCTGGTTTCGTGTGTCTTCTAAAACAAAATAACCAATTTAAAAAAAAAAATAAAGCAGCACACTGACGACATCTAGCGAAAGATAAGAGTGCCATATGAACTTCAGTCGGTGCCATTACTTTCACAGGGGTCATTCACATTGCATTTCTCGCTGAGAACCAACAAACGGTGTCTCGGTAACATTGCTATTTAAAAACTTTTTTTTATTGGGTGTATTTTTGTGGGGATATTGTTTCATGTAGATTCAATGAGCCGTGCCATTCCTCTACACCATAAATTAGTCACCCCTGTCAAAGCGAGTGTCGAAAAAAATAAACATTACCCTCCGATCGTAAATAGAGCGCGAGGTAAATACTATATATATATATATATATATATATATATATATATATATATATATATATATATATATATATATATATATATATATATATATATATATATATATATATACACACACACACACACAATGACTCATAAGTGTCAAAAAACTTTTTTCAGTAGTATCGGGTAAGAAATGTAAATTGAGGAATCTCGTTTATTGTGTGATGGGTAATGGCGCGTATTGATGGTTTATTGTATCAGTCGGCAAAATAAGCTGTCAAAATATCTACAGAAGTGAGATGAAAGAAATGTCTACTGTTATGTAGAGATGGATCAATTATTTTTACCGGATATATATAATAACCGCATGTCACGTGATTGTCAACACGAAAATGTGATAGTAAATACGTAAATAAGCGAAACATCTTGCGGTGAATAATAGCATGTATTAATTATTATTAATTATTTAGAGGATCTTTTTCGTTTCTTATAATTAGATTATTTACTTATATTTGCCAAATTGATAGATTATCAAATCATGCATGAACCAGATGTGTGATTTCTTTCTGGGAAACATTTAACGAAGACCTCAAAATTTGAATGTTGGTGTATTATTTAGTTGTAGTGGGTGAAAAGTATGAAAATGCCTAAAATAATTTTAAAGTCATTGACGTTTGCAAGTTTCGTATGAACGTACGACTTGAAAAAGAAAGATGCACTGTCTTTTCTAAATAATCAGAACTAAAATAGCGTAAGCTGTTGTTCGTAGGATTTGGTTTTGAATTAGTCACTGCAAGACTTCTCGAGAACATAGCATAGCTTCCATGCTCTTTTTTGTTTCGTAGAGAAAATTGCTGGGTGGGGTGGGTAACTACTGAATATATCATTTATGCACCTGCATAAAAAAATAATTAGGGCACTTCAGACGCAAAGTTAATTCTATTATTAAACTGTAACACAGCTTTGATCATTCATATAGACTCACAAATTTAATTATTTAATAAACAAACATAGCGCACGAATTTGGAGAAATCATATTCAAAGCATATGCTTATTGGTGCGTATTTGATGTTTTTTGGATTGTTTATTGGGTGCAGTACAGATGGAATATTTGGACTGATTAACTCTACAAGTGGCATATAATGTTATCAGGGTGACCAACTTATTCTAACCCTGAATATAAAGAACGTACCTTTTACTTAAAATTCCGTCAACACTTAAAACAATCCCGAAGAATTCAGTTCATTTCACGGACTGTAGCTGTCTACATCCACTGGTTTTAATCTTGTTTTTTTCAAAAGAAAATCTTATGTTGGAAAGATGTTGATTGCGATGTTTTGTTAATGATCAAAAATAGCATCGGGGATTTTTTTTCTGTCTCAATACCAAAATGTACAAATAATCTATTATATATTGTTCCCCGAAAGAACTAATTAGCATATTTCGAATTCTCGATAGCCTAAAGTTAATAACTTGCCATAAGAAAACGGTTTCAGTGAGAAAGGGTTGAAACAGAAACCATTAAAACAGATTGTTCCAGAGGATCTCTAGCTAACGTTTCTTGAATCATCATTATCAAACAGCTCACATGGATTTATAAAGAAACTTACACATTTGACCAAGCAGAAACAGTTTTCTGGAACAAAACGTCTACCTGGTACCCCGGTTAGTCATTTATTATGATAACACGATTTAGCATGTCCATCGGTGTCGACCATTTAATAATCCACCATATGATTTATTTTTTTTAGGTTTACTTAAAAAATATCTTGAAACAGAAGAAAATAAATTTCTCGGTTTAAAGAGCAATTTCCAGTCACGGCCTCCGAAGAGAAATGATCAATCCATTGCCTTTCTTCCAGAGGCATTTGGTAAACACGCATGCGTGCTTATCATATCTGTCACATTGAGTCAGAACAGAATGGATGCCGATGTACTCGTCCGAGAGTCTTGGTAACAAACTATTTCATATGTTGGATAAAGCCTGAAACATAAGATATGTTGTTTAAATTGTTCAATCGGTCATTGGATCTTAATCACATCTTTTTGACTGGTTTGTTTTTCAATTTGTCTGGCTGAATTCATGTTGACGTATCATATCATTCAAATTCTGTCCAGAATTATTTAAGTTCAGCGTTTCGCTTCACCAAGGTCCCAAAGATTCATTCACTCTTTCACTCATGAGCAAGGAGCAAAAGCGTAGTAGATTTGGCTTATGTTTCCAGTGCTAATCTGATTGTTTGTGCCATTCCTAAGGTTAAACCCAGGTATCGCGTTTCATCTCAGATAAAGAATTTTTTTTCGGTTCGTCACACTTTTCTAGTACAAAACAATAGCATGCTGCAAAACGATGCCCGAACATATATCAAAGTTTCACTCTATAACATTTCAAATCTTATTTGTATGCCTGATTGTCACAATCGTGTGTCATAACTGATTGTAATATGAATGACGTCTTCTTATCATGGAATCGTGTTTAGTTAAGAGACTGTCTTAAATTATTAGCCTGGTACTTGACCAGAACGATCGTTTCATTTAAATAATTTAGTCTTTGATAATAAAAAACAACGAAATCTTTGAGGGAGGTTTATAAGCATTTTTATCAGTGGATCAGTAAGGAAGAGTGTCAGTATTAGAAACGGAAAGCTATTTTTAAGTCTATCACGTTATGATGTCCGTCAGTCAGTCCTTCCGTCGCTTTTATCGGAATAGTGGTACTAATTCGGTTCCCATAGTAAACCTATGCAAACAGCATGATATTTAAAATTCAATAACTTAAAATTTTTGAGTGCCCATGATCAAACCTATATTTGTCAGTATAGATGCAACGTGGATATCAGCTTCTGTGTTGAATAAAGAATAAAGCATATGAGCCGCGGCATTTTCTGGAGCTGCATGTGTTTGAAACATGTGCTTTCGATTTTGCATCAAAGAATTAGGTGCTAATCTTAGTAATGAGTGTTCCAAATTCTAGACTGTTAAATAACTGAAAGCTATCAATAAAACAATGTATTTTTTTCACTTACAGCTAGGATAACCTTTCAAAAGATTCTTTTATCTAAAACGTAACTTATATTACTTAACCAATCTTGATCATCCAAACCGATACTCTATTTTATATGTTCACCCATATCCAGACTGGTTCCCATTTTACAATACCATTAGTATCGTGTGACCTATATTCACCCTTGATTTTCTTGACAGCTCTAGGAATAGTAGTTCAATACATAAGTAAGCAACGTGCATAGTTCTGCTTGTCAAAGATTATATTAGTGAATATTAAATTATATTGCAAGTTCATTTTCACCTATAGAGCAATGGTGCATTTCAGGGAACATTTAATTGTTTGAGCCTTATTTAAGAAAATGAGAAAAATAATACAAATACAATAAAAAGGTTTAATAAGAAAAAAAACTATTTAATAACACCATTTATCTCTCTTAAATTTTATACTGAAATATGTTACCAGCCTTGTCATATTGTGCGATTAAGGGGTTAAAGGTCAAGGTGACCATCTATATGAATATGTATTATTACAGAAAAAGAGATTTACTTAACAAAAATTACCCAAAATTCATCCAAGAAGACATTTAATTTAAAAAAGTAAGGTAGATTTAAGTCCAATTTAATGCAAAATATGAAGTTTCAAAACATTTTCTGAAAGAAATTAGTGGGATGCAAAGCCATGAGAGGCCATCTCCATTAAGCATGGTGGACGAGACCTAAGTGATCATATCTGATGCATTATATTTCAAAACACAACCAGAAAATATATTTCTTACTACAATTACTCTAAAGATGGTAAATTGTATAAATGTTATATATGTATTACTTAGATATAAACCAAAATGAAAAACACTCTACCTAACATTGTCAAATCTAATACCCCCTCCCCCTTCTTGGCAACAGTTGATATATCTGAATATGTGTTTCATATCCCACTGAAAGTCACTATGTGGTTTATAAAAGGTATTACTTTTGCTTGTTATCCACAAATATAACCATATGATTGAAACTATAGTAATGTTAATTACACCTGCATATGTGGAGTCACTGTATTGCTGTAGCTGTCTATAAGAATCAGGGTACTAATTCAGTTCCTGTAGTAAACCTATGCAAACACCATAACATTAAAACTTCAAAAACTTCAATTTCTGAGTGCTCATGATCAAACCTATATTTATCAGTATAGATGCAACATGGATGTCAGCTTCTGTGCAAGAGGAAAGGATATGAACCACAGCATTGTCTGGACCTGCAAGCGTTTGAAACATGTGCTTTCCATTTCGCACCAAAGAGTCAGGTGCTAATTTTAGTAATGAGCGTTCCAAACTCTAGACTGTTAATTAACTGGAATTCCATCAATAAAACAATGTCTGTATTTTTTTTTTCAATTACATCTAGGATAATGTCTCAAAATATTCGTTTGCCTGAAGATAACTTACATTATTAACCAATCCTGATCACCCAAACCCATATATACTGTATTTAATGTTCACCCATATACAGGCTGGTTCCTATTTTTCAATGCCATAAGTACTGTGTGTCCTATAACAACTCCGTTTCTTGGCCGTCAAAGCTCAAGATCACTATGACTAAAGGAAGACAAATGTTTTGTTGTTGCTATCTACAGTTACCAAACATTGTGGACATAAAATGCCAAAAGTCAAGGTCGTTCTAGCAAATGAAATAATTTGCGAACATTTTCATTAGTTGTGAATCACATACCTGAACCAGCTTAAACTTTTTAATATATTAATCTTACACAAGAAGCTAAAATTGAAATATGGGGGTTTGCAAAATTAGATCTGATGGAACGGAATCATTTCGACGTTCTAAAATATGTGCTAAAGGTCAAACAATATATCCTTACGTATATGTTTTGGTGTTCGTTGTTTGTGTTCAAAGATGACCAAGACATCATTGACTGGTTCGGATATTTTGAGTACATGAATTGCTGATCAGGTCATATTTTGCTCTCAGTTATATGTGTCGCACTTGCCAGGAGATGCCACATGGTTTTGTTTGGTATCACGCATAACAGTGTAGATACGGCTACATTATTGGAAAAAGCTCTGGCAATGCGGAGGTACACAGGATATATAATGAAATGCGAGATTAATCTCCTTTAGTTTGGAGCTAGCGGTCTTTTTTATATAATTGATATAGAAATATATATAATGCTACATTTTAAAGATACACTTTATAAAGCATTTATATTGAAAAATACATAAAATGCATATTATACTTTTTCTTTATGCCTACCAACTTCACATATTTGTATAGTTTCTGCATTTTAGAATACAGAATAGATAATTAGATCTCGACTAAATCAAAGAGTATAAAATATTTGCGATTAATGCAACAATCGTTTTGAAGAAATTTATTTTGCTCAATTTAAGATGAAACACTAATGTGGAATAGATTTCTGAACATTATTCTTTATTACTGAAAGGATATTTTAATTCCCAAATTAAACCTAAACATGAAGTTGGTGGCAATTAATCTTTTTATCATAATACAAATGATAATAAATTCTTAGAAATAATTAAACATTTCATTATATTATAATATTAAAATAAAAAGAGAACCTACAAGAACGTTGCAACTAAGAAGGTTACCACCAAAATCTTTAACGTTTGAAAGTACTTATTCTTTATGAAATTATCGAACATAAACGATTCTTACTTGTAAAGAAATACGAGAGGAATCTCTTCAAGTTTGGAGTAAGCAGTCTGGAGGTGCTAGCGACATGGACAATTATTTATACTGGTTCAAGATACCCATAACCATTTTTGGTAAAGATCTAAATAGGAGTGTGCCTTTCTAGAATCATGGCTGTACTGCATGGTGCAAACCGGATATATCCAATTTATCCTAATGGAATCGTATATGTTCTTAGCGTCATATTCTGCCTCATCAGCATTATGGTAGAAACCTAGCTTACTAAGTAAGACAGTACCTTACGAAATGTTTTCCCACAGTGATATTTGCTGAGTCGGCATATACATGTATAATACAGGGAAGATTTGTACTTTTAGTAGAGGGTTTTTTTTTACAGATACTACGTTAAATATCGCAGATTTATAAATTATCATATGGATTCCTTCATGATCATATAGATCCCTATTTTGCCATACGGATTCCTTAATTACAGTATGGATTCTTACATTAACATATGGTTCTTTCATTACCGTATGGATTCTTTCATTTCCATATGGAGTCCTTAATTACCATTTTTATTCATTCATTTCCATATAGTTAATTAATTACCAGTTTGGCATCAGATACTACTTTCAATATCACAGTTTTGTACATGATCATATGGATTCATTCATTAATAAATGGATTTTTTCATTTCCATATGGATTCTTATATTGTCATATGGACTATTACATTACCATATGTATTCCTGCATTACCATATGGATTCCTACATTACGAATTCCTGCATTATCATATGGATTTCAACGTTATCATAGATTCCTTCATTACCATATAATTGTCAAATACATCTGCAAATAATACAGATTCTGACTTTGTAAAAATTCTTTTTTGTTTCACTTGCATATTAATGAAATTAAACACGTAAAGCGGTGATATGAAATACGTTAATCACTCAAATATTGAAATGACAACTCGAATATTTAAGTTAGATTTGACGTGTGGTGCTTATAATTGCTCGTGATTGAATTCCACCGAGTCATACTTACCTTCTTCATACCTATGCAGATGTGAACACCATATTCCTCACTTTCCGCTCAGAATTAAACGTTTTTTCCCTTAATTATCACAAATCGATTGTAATGCTATTTTAGACCGAGTAAAGTATTTCATGTTACTTCCAAAACAAATCTTAAAATTAGCGAAAAGTATCAGCATATTGTTTCATTTTATGTATTTTCTAAGTTTATAGTTCCCTTTGTTTAACGAAAAATTTGTGTTCTAAAGCGTACAGTTTCAACGACGCCAGTATGAACAAAACATTTTAATTAAATTAATATTTCTGCATGTCTGAGTTAATTAAAATATGTTTTATAAATGAGTAATTATTTGAGTGCTTTTTTTGATCAGTAATAAATAGTGCTTCTACAAAAAAACTGGCTAAATAAATTTATCAGTTATTTCAGACAAAACATAAAACTTAAAACTAGGTGAAGTCTCGGGAAAGACAAACAAGCATTTTTATGCATGTTACTGAAATGTCTAAGCTTGACCACCAGTGTCAGTGCGGCAATTTCTTTTTGGTCTCATACAGAGTGACCATCGACGAAAATTAATTTTTCTCATAGAACCATATAATGTATTTATAGTAATTTTTACATTCACAAATTTAAGTTTTAAAAAAAAATTACATGCTACAATTTTATTCAGTATATGGAAGAATTACTTTAAAATAAGTTGGCGATTCGGTTGTCATTGATTTTTAAAATAGTTTTAATGTATGAATGCCATTTCTGTTAATGTCATGATGCCCTTTTCAGCTAACTTTTCCGCCCAAATTACATCTTAATTCATTCCAACGAATCCTAAGTCCACACAAATGCATGACAGTCATGAGGTGCCATCTGACCTTTCTTAATTACTTATTCATTAATCACAATCAATCTTCTTTTATTCGTTTTTCCAGGAGCATAACTTCATTTTTTTTGCTTAATCTTCTGTCTGTGTGATAAGTAGATTAGCAAATAAACTAATCTTTCTAATCGCGTCTGATAAATGTGAAATCGATGTTCATTTGTTAAGATGAAAGTTTCCATGTAGAAAGAGGAGAGAACGCTTTAACCAGCCGAATGTCGTAGGTTTCTATTACGTGTTTTCTTTTTGTTTTATACGAAAAAAAGCATATTCATTAGTTCCTTGAGAACCATAAGCAGAATATCAATTCATGTATATCTTAAGATAGAAACTGGGCTAGCTTTGGAAGCACTTTGAAGTGTGGTTCAGATGAGGTAGTCTTTATCATTATTGTCATTACAGTTGTTTTCTTCATCATGACAACAGTGACTATATTATCATCGTCATAATATTCATTATCGTTGTTATTGTCGATAAATGAGTACTACATAATATACATCTCGTTCACTACTTTGACAAGTCAATTTTGGGGGTGGGTAGGGGTGTCTTGAACTGAGAAAATTAGTGTCTGGTTTTGAAGTAACATTATACATTAGAAACATTCAATTTCTTGCCAAAAGAAGCTAACAGCATAAACGTCTGACAAGTGCGTATTTAAAGAGATAAGTCTGCAACAAAAAAAGAAGGGGAATTGATCTCTCCTCATCAGTCTGTCAGTTTTGAGCGAAATTTAAAGAGACATTCGAGACTGTAAGTAGGCGTAATAAACATGTTCAGAAAGCGAAGCATTTTCCTTGAAGTGGAGCATTTGGAAATGGCTTATATAATTACTAAAGCACATTGACGTTTAATGCCGTTAATAAAATAAATGCTTCATAACGGAATAATTGTAGGGCACTTTAAATTTAAGACAGATTTAGAACAATGCCTGTTTTTATTGGAAATAATAAATATGATAATTATGTCCTTCTGAGGTAATCAAGTAATGGCTTTTGACATGTTTTGGCTATAGTAAGGACTCCTATAGGATATCAGAATGCATTAGTTACGGCCCTGGTGCTCTCCCATGCTTGCTAACTTCACACTAGGTTTCTTTCTGGTAAAAACTAGTTCAAACACAGTCTGAAAGAGGAACAGTTTGATGAATGAATCTATGCAGTCGTCAAAATTGACCTTATTTTAAACCAATAACAATTCTGAAAATGTTTACTATGAATCATCAAAGCGGTTTGCACCTCTGACACGTACGCGATAAAGTCCCGACTATAAAGAGCCTGGGGTTGATCTTAAACGCTATTGCAGACGCTCTTTTGAAGAGCGAGTGTTCCCTTTGAGTGCCATTGCGGACGGGATTTTAAAAGTTTTAAGTTTCTAAGATGAGTACAGTACGAAGTTAATAGTGTTATGCAAACCTACCGAACGTTTCCTGAAACGAAATGGTGATTGCTCTGTGTACAAATTTAAAGAGTATATATTTTTCATATTAATCATTAGGATATTGACTTCATTAATTTGCTAATAAATTGAATTCGAACGAATCTCGTAAGAAATTCGGCCCAGCTTGCCACCTAACTAGTGGGATAATTATCAAGCTAGAAGTAGCCGTGGACAGTGCAGAAAATAAAACAGGTGTTTGATTGATAGGTGTATTTCATAGGCATATAGTACATAGCCGCCGTACGTAGTAGGTTATAAGACGAATAGAGCCGCAAAAAAACAAACAAAATGACCTAGCATAATGCGCCCGCAGATCAGTCTGTTACTTGTTTTATTGATTACTCCTAACGAACTGCATAGACCAAGATCTGCCTATGCATTACGTGACGGCAGATATAGTTTAGTTGAAGTGGTTAGGTGGACTTATAGGCGAGTACAGACGGTTTAAACAAGGCCAGGCATACAATTGTAATGAAATAGGGACAATTAGGCAGTTTATCGGCTTTGTTTCCCTCTAGACTCTGGACAAAATTTGGTCGGCTTCAGTGCGAAATACAATTATGTACTCGAGACTCGTGAAGGTTGTTGGCGTCATTTTTTTTTTCTTACTGCCATAATTTCGGCTATAGTCTTCTTTTCTTTCCTTTCTTTTTTGGAGTGTATATTTTTTACTACTAAAGAAGCGGGTCTTTTTTTCTAATGACCTTTGCAGAATTTAATTAAGAGAATATATGTTTAAGTCGTAATTAGCAGTATTTTAGACACTAATGAACATGTGCGAAATGGCGTTGTTTCTATTACACACTTTTGGATTATTATTTTGAGTCTACAAAGAATCTAGTCTCGTTATTGTTGTGGTCTTATTGTAGTTTTCTGTTTATTGATCCCGTCAGGACGAAAACTCGACTTAGCAATTTATGTACGTACGTTCGCACATTTGGCCCTATGTTCACACAATAGATTAATCTAAGGTTATAGTAGTGTATACTTCAGTGATTTGGCCAGTTGTTTTACATCAGTTATCAAATTAGGTTACTCGATATGTATACACATCTTGATACATGTATTATCTCTGTCAGAAGCTGAAGGGGTGAGCTCGAAATGCGGGCATGACCAGACAGTGGCGTACTAAGGGTAAAAGGTGCCAGGGGCGACGATGATGGCTGGCAAAGATTTTCATGAAATTTAATTTTTATCAGCAGTTTTGGCGCCTCAAAACCTCCGGCGTCCGGGCAAGCACCCTTCCGCATGTTAGTTCGCTACAGTAGCCAGCTCTTCTCGTTTGTTGTTGTTGTTGTTGCTGTTGTTGTTGTTTTAACAGATTCGAGTAAGGACTAATATTTCTGCGTGGAAGCAGATCCATATTAACTACGATTTCGTAGCTTCAACTTAGTTTGTTGCGGTTGATGCTACGAACTGATACCATATCAGGTAAAGGAGCAACAACAAAAACTCATCACTAAAGTCAGAAGAAAAAAAAAACAAATAGTGTAAAAACCTACTACAGAAGTATAATCATGTTGTGAAAGAAGTCTGGCTTATTTTGAATTTATTAAGCCCTTACACGATAAAATAAATTGGCATAGTTACACAAACCTAAACGTTTCCACCATGACAGATAACGCAAGACTCGCCGTGACCCCTTTTCTACATAAGGCTTGCCAGACCATATTTGGATATTCTACGCTATAATATTAATTGTTGAATAACATAATGCTCGAAAATGGAGAATGGATACTTGCATTAATTGCGGAAAAGTTTTTTTTGTTGAGAAAATAATGGCTTCTTGGTGGAATTTCAAAGTCACCGGTAAACTGTATTAACTTTTAATGCTTAGAATTTCTTACTCAAATCGCGCCATATTTTTTTTACTACGATTTGTTTACGTTTCCAAGCAAGGCCTTAATGTCCTTAAATGGCACATAAACAAACGAGCCTGAGAACGGCAGTAGTCATTATTTGAATTAATATGGCTGACGATCAAAACGAAAATATTGGATAAGAAAGGTAAACGAGATTTTACGACTATTTGTACAATTTGCGATAATTCCGGTAATAAAGAAGAGGACTGCCCATTCATTATATTCAAGAAACTTGTTCAAAATGGTTGATATTAGGCTTAAAAAAAAAGCGCCGCGTGTGAATCACACCCGGCTGCTCAATCGACACACATTGGCTAGTTGTTAGTACCTAGTCCACGAGGTAGGAGCAGGGATACTATAGGTAAAGTAGTTCTGAAGGTATTAACAATGTTTCGACTATTATTTTTAACCCCGAACCGCTCTGACAGGTTGCAAGCTCTTACTCAGGAGTTAGTTGACCTAATTCTAAGCCATTTTAAATATAAAGCTGTATACCAGGTGTGACTCCGCTGTTATAAAAAGCATGATTCACCCGTTATGCATGGCTTCACATTTGCTGATTTTATAGTTACTTGCAGTTTGCAGCTTTCACGCATATACATTAAAGATGTATACATACTTAACCTCGAGTCCGTCGTTGTTTGGATCTTATCTGTCGGTCAATGGTGAAATCCAGTGCCATCACTTGTCCAAACGTCAAATTCGGTGAACAATTATTACAATTTCTCCAATATGTCACAAACTGAACGAAGTGTGTCGAGCTCTTGAAAATTTAACTATTCTTGATTACGATTGGCTTAAGTTAGAAATTAGCAGTCACAGTTATGAATACAGTAGCAGGGTTGGAACTAGCAAGGGGGTGCGGACTGGTGTTTTCCCTTGTGTCATGTTGTTACAGGTTAGACTCCAAATTTTCTTTGCAACGAACCTCTGTGATACATGTATTAGGTTACTATGGGATACGTATGATGTTCAATCACCGCTATTTAGAAACGCATCATTTAATGACCTACAAAATAAGCGTGATATTACTAAGCTATCGAATTTAAAATCGTCGAAGTGGAAAGTCTTAAGTGGACATAAATCAGGACAAATTCTTGATAAATTGCTATGGTAGGAGACAATAAAATAACGCGATTCACTGAATATAATGTCTCTACTTAACGAATGAAACACCTGCGCGAGCGTGGTTTGAAGTCCGTTGTTGTACCGTATTTCCCCTATAATTTAAAAGATGCTTGCCTTCTAACAGTTGATCCGGGTTCGAATGTGGAGCACGAATTAAAAGAATTAAAAGCCTCTAACCTGTGGTGTATATATATATATATATATATATATATATATATATATATATATATATATATATATATATATATATATATATATATATATATATATATATATATATATATATATATATATATACTATCATACAGGTTAGAGAAATTAAATTTGTACTCTACAAAGTTTTGAACCCAGGTCTGTGAGATAATGACACCCATCGCCTTGCACGCACCAGCCCATATACCGTCTCGATCAAACACGCATCACTAAAAAATGATGGCCCTGAATCGGTGCTATTATAAGCTCGTGCGTAGCATACACATTCGCATGACGATCTAGTAAATAATAATCACACACACACACACACACACACACTCACACACACACACACACATATATATATATATATATATATATATATATATATATATATATATATATATATATATAGATATATATATATATATATATATATATATATATAACACAGTCGTTCCAGATTCATATGAATGAAATCAAGGTATATAGGATTCTTTTTGTATTACAAAGAATTACAAATATATACCAGACAGAACACGAATTAAATTTCTCTAAACTGTATGATAGTATTGTTTGTATTAAACTATTATTTCTGTCCACTATTATCCAGATTCTACTACAGAATTCAGGGATAGCACTGTCTGGTATATATATATATATATATATATATATATATATATATATATATATATATATATATATATATATATATATATATATATATGCGTGTATTTGTTTTTTGTGTGTGGATAATTGCATAGGCGACCACACGTAGGAGCATTCCCCCGACCCCGATTTCACCTCTAAGCATGTTTTGGTTTACATTTATAAAACTTGATAGCTGACCACAATAAGTTCGCACTCCGCTCGAAAAGTAATTCTGCAGAAAGAACATTGGGAAAAGTCCCAAACTGACAGGACCACCGACCCACAGAAAGCTAATGGCAGGTATTCTCATGTACCCCGAGACAAGTACCCACGCAGACAGAGGTGAAATGGCATTGATCAGTAATGGAAGGCGCAGTACATTACCCGGCTATTCCGGGCCCATAAATAGATGGAGCTCTCTTAGTACAAGATGTGTGGGGGGAAAAGGGATAGGAAAGCTCAGAGATGGTGCATTTTGATGGGTTAATGTCCGAAATGTCATCTTCCACAGAAATCTGTCAGTTTAGTCTTTTGTAAACCAATTAAATCATATAAAATTCAACTGTAAAATGAACGAGGCATGGTCTTATTATAATTTCTCAGAATATGCGAATATATCTTGATTGCAACAAATATATTTGTAACTTTATATAAAATAGTTAACTGTTATATATCCTTCTTTTCCATCTGATACTGGTAATCATAAAGGATTTATTTTTTACTTTGGCATTGAGTGTCTCTTGAATAAATATATGATTCATCTATATTAGTGCTGAGTACCACGAAAAATGCTTTATAACGTTATACCTATTGTTGTTCCGATTATCGATTATAATCGATGATCAGTTGGCTGGGGGATCCAATAAGATAATCGATTGTGAAACTTTAATCAATTGTGTGCAAAGGGAGACTACTTTTTTTCTTTAGAGATGCATGCAAAATGCAAAGATGAGTAAAACTTCTAATCTACTACCATTGAGCTAAATTATTTATTCCCTTCACAACTTACAGATATAAAACACACCATACTCTGTAGGTGCAAATTTCATTAAGAACATATAGTCATGATTACATGATTTTCCTGTAAAATTGTAGAGTTAATACATTGTTTTAAAAATATGATTATTCGTTTCAGCTTAAATGTAAAATCCTTTTATATTTTTTGCAAATAATGACAAACAAGAAAATGGTGTCCTTTTTTTAATTGATAGACATATCATATGTATAAATAAAATGGGTTTGGGGATAGCACCAGTTTTTTAGTTACATAAAATTGATCCGTTATAAGAAGCTGTTTTCATTTAACAAAGTTTTGAACAAAAATAACATATTGGAAGAAAGTGTATTTTTTTATCAGATTAAAATATAAATATACATTTATTAACATTTTGAATTCTTGAGCAAAGATATAACTGGAACTACAAACATAAAGTAAAATTTACTTTTAATAACCGATTATAATCGATTATCAGTTGGTTACGTGGAATCGATTATCGATTATGAAATTCTGACCGATTCCCATCACTAGACCGTATACCGCGGTATTTCTGAACTACCGCGATATGTTCTACGGTTAAAGACCAACAATTCAAAGATCTGGGACAGGAGTTATCCGATAATTCAAACCCACAAAATCTTTGTTGATACTGATGGACGATTTGTAAACCTTCAGTCAGTACCATTACATGTATGGCAATGATTTGTCGGTCTAGGGCAGGGGCGGACACTTTTTTTTGTTTGGTTTATTTGGCTGAAATTTTACTTCGATTTATAACAAAATAACACCATTCTATATCTGTAACAATATATGAAAAATATGAATTATCGTTAGATAAAAGAAAAGAAAATATCACAGCTCTAAAATTGACAACCCCCCGTCCCAAAAATGAAATACCCAGTACCTTAAAGTAGATGAATTTGATGTGTGTATGTTAATTGTTTCCGTAAGTTTTATTTCAAAAGATTAAGTGGGACGATTTTATTCTATTGCTGATACCGTAAACAACGATTTGCTGATAGAGTCTACCGATCAAAATATGAAGTGTTGATATTAAAACTTAACACTTTTCTAGCTACAATATTGATATAATAGGTAGGATACCTTGCAGCAACACCCAGACAAAATATTTATGACAGAGGGCCAGCAAACAAAATAGAAGAGAAATTATTCAGTGGATTTGAGAAGTTGCGTAAAAGTCGTTCAGAGAACAAGTACGCTTCTCAAAATCGTAGGGATTCTCAGTTTAACAAAAGCACACCACACACACACACACACACACACACACACACACACACACACACACACACACACACATATATATATATATATATATATATATATATATATATATATAAACTAACTTAGACACATTCGTATACACTAGTAAATAATTCAAGCAAAACATGTGGTTTTGTTCTGTTTTTTAATCAGAAACTTTAACCGATAGTTGGATCTGTCCCGAATGTGTTTCACAACGTTCCTTTTGGCCAACGCGTGTCAAACGTTGATTAAAAGGATCATAAATATAATTATATTTGTAATATTCACCATTAATTTGTGATAGATACAACCGCTTTTTAAATATAATTTTTGAACAATTGTGTCATGGATAATTAATACACGGTGTCAATATCATCAAAGTTGTAACAAGATTCTTTGGGAATTTCCGTACATTACTTATTGTCGAAAATTACCGACGTGCCGGAACAGTTGACATATTCCGTGGTTGTACCACACACAAAAATACCACGTTAAACCGGTATATTGATAATACCGTGCACCTCTCTCTCTCTCTCTCTCTCTCTCTCTCTCTCTCTCTCTCTCTCTCTCTCTATATATATATATATATATATATATATATATATATATATATATATATATATATATATATATATATAATTATGAACAAGTATCTGTGCCCTTTAAAAAAGACATATTAGTGTACGCACGCAAACATATTAAAAGTTAATAGTCTCCAGCTTTTGGATATCATATGATGCATTATCGATTTCCGAATAGATTACTATGGGAATTTGTGCTAGAACTTTACTCTTTTCTACCTTATTTCGGGATAAGGTAATTACCACTATTGCCACGCGCGATTTCATTTAAGTTCACATGGTTTCATACGAAGGGTATATTTGGGCGAGAAAGAATGATGTTTAAGAACCGACAAGAATCTCGTTCTCGGGCAGAGAACTCGCACCACCACGGTCGCTTGAGTACAAGATTCAGAATTGCGAAACACCCGCACGATAGAACAAGCGAGAACGTATGAGAACGTTTTCTTTAATGTTTGGACAAATCCAAGAACAGTTCCGTCATGCAGAAGTTTCCCTTAGGCAGTGTTGAAATAAGTATCTGAATCAGCGTTCGGTGAATAACAAATATATAAATAAGTTCGTGAGCGTGCTCGCCCTAGCATCCCGGACCATAGCGCTGAATGTTCCGCCATCTTGGATCTTGTGTAGAACTCGTCTAAAAACACACACACATGTACAGTCACTTGTCACTGGAAATTTGACCATCGTTTTATTCTTGCTCACGCTTTGGGGGGGGGGATTATGCGCATTGAATATATAGACACGTAGGCGTTTTGGTGCCCTTTCGAGGAAAGTCCGAACCCATTTTAAATTTTGGAATGAAACCCAGCACTAGACCTTATTCGGCCCTGTGCGAATATACAGCTGAACATGACCTATCGCAAACGGCAGTGGTCAGACAGGTGCAGCTGTTGATGCAATGACACGTGTAAATATTCCCTGATCACTTGCCATGGTCCTGAAGATGAAATCGTTAGACCACGCTTTCACTTGATGCATACTGAAAATGGGTGCACTTCTGTACGTAAGGTACCAATTATGCTTTTGATTCTTCCCCCTGGATGGATTTAACATATTTGACATACAGAAGTGTCAAGAATGAAAAGTGTTTTAATACTTTTCAAATACTGCAAGGTATTTTCTATAGACACAATATATCGCCTGCATTATTAGTAACTAAACAAATCTAAAAATATATAAAATCCTGTATAGTCCAATCCAGTTTTTATCAAGATTATTTTGTGTCCTAACCTGACGAGGGCTGGTTAATGTATACTTATAATTTCCTCATTTGATCTTAGCATGATTGAATTTAACAGTGGTTGATGGATACAATTATCATCAATTTTACTACACACTAATTGACAAAAACACAAATAATTTAAAACCTTAGCTAGACTCATAAAATTAGTTTGATTTTAAGTCAGATTAATCTATACGCCAACAGGCCGCCTGATTTCCTGAGTATATGTTTAGACAAAAACTTTTATTTTTTTGTGGTTTTTTTTTTATAGCCAGGTCTAGTTGTAAGGTCGAGAGACTAAAATATCGCGGTGTTCGATGGCCAAATGGCCGCACAACCATTGTTATATCTCATTACACTTTGTGACGCCAATCATTTTGCTCTCTCCCTCTCTCTCAATAAATACTGGTATCTGAAAATAAGTAAGTATAAAGTAATGATGAAATCGGAACAAAAATTTCTTATTCATTGAATAATAATGTTAAGCCCACGAGAGTTAAGATGACCTTTTTTGACATCCTTTCATTTCGATACGATATGAATTGCATATTTTCTCTGGCACTTCTTCATTGATAAATTCTACACCTCTTGAATACATTACACGATGAGCTGAGTTGTAATGATTTTCTCAGTATGTCTAAGATGACTTCATCAGTCTTGTGAACACTTAGCGCAATTAATCGCTGCATCCTACACGACTTTACAGAAGATTGAGCAAAAGCTGTGTGAAGTAAATAGACGAGTGTTTTTATACATAAAATGATTACTTGTGTCAAGCAAAAAGAAGTTTTTTTTACGTAAAATGAGTATTTATGTATAGAAATAGACACGTGTTTTGTGTGTAAAATGAATATTTATGTCTAGAAATTGAAAAGTGGTTTGTACGTAAAATGAGTATTTATGTTAAACAAATAAACATGTTTTTTGTTGTAAAATGATTATTTATGTCGAGTAAATAGACAAGTGCTTTTTTGGGTAAAATTCGCATTTATGTCAGACAAACAGAAAAATGTTTCCCTACTTCAATTCAGTAAGTATGACAATCTAAAAGTTATACGTAAAATAGGTATTTATTTGTCTAACCTGCTTACATACTTACGTGTAGCTTCGTCTTGCCAAGCTATTGTGGATAGACAGGCAATGAGCGGTTGCAAAATAAAATTTAGATTTTCTGTATGTTAAGAGGTAATATATTGGTTAATACTGGTAGTATTGTATTATAATAAATGCAACGTTCCTGCTCTACCGAGATGTGTCAATCGATAATAAACGTCTTTAGTAACCACAAAATATAGACGTAGCAAAAGATGTAGAGATTTTATATCATTTTAAGGTTTGAAGGCCATGTTTCCTTCATCATATATAAACCATCATTGCTTTCCTCTTGTAATATGGACTTGAGCTATGACAGAATTATGAGGAAAGATGTTCATTCCCAATTACAACGTTTGCTTATCTTTATGTATGTTGTAGATTAGATTTAGATCGATTAACAGTGAAAGTATTCTCGGATATCTGTATCTAGCAGTTATATTCTGTTCAGGTAGGTCTGTAAAGATTACACAATGGAGGCATTTAGGCTTCACTGTAAGATAAGCTGAAATATAATATCAGTTCAGTTGTTGGTCAAGCCACTTTATTTTGTGGCTACTGTATATTTTGTTGTAACTGAACATTGTATGAGATGGGCTTTTAATCATTATTATTTTATTATTATTATTATTATTATTATTATTATTATTATTATTATTATTATTATTATTATTATTATTATTATTTAATAACTGGTACAATCACTCATGTAAATATGTTTCCGACCTAACTGAAACTTTTTAGGTTTGAATAAACGTGAGACGTACAAGTTGTGTATTCAAGAGGAAGTTTGATAAACAAGGCGATGTTATTTCATTCTTAGTTTATATTTGAATAGATTTAAAAGCAATCAAAATTTATGTAACCATACAAACTTCCATAAATATAATTTTAAAAAATGCCAGTATAAATGTTCACGCTTTATTTTATTATTTCCGTGTACTCTGTCTTGGGTATTAAATTCTGTACGATACACTATTCTTTCCTTGTAAGCTGTCTTGGGTATTAGATTCTGTACGATACACTATTCTTTCCTTGTAAGCTGTCTTGGGTATTAGATTCTGAACAATACACTATTCTTTCCTTGTACGCTGTCTTGGGTATTAGATTCTGTACAATACGCTATTATTTTCTTGTACTCTGTCTTGATTATTAGATTATGTACGATACACTATTCTTTCCTTGTACGCTGTGGTGTCTTTGGTATTAGATTCTGTACGATACACTTTTCTTTCCTTGTACTCTGTCTTGGGTATTAGATTCTGTACGATACACTATTCTTTCCTTGTACGCTGTCTTGGGTATTAAACTCTGTACGATACGCTATTCTTTCTTTGTACGCTGTCTTGGGAATTAAATTATGGACGTTAAACTAACTGTGTTTGAGTCTCAGTAATTTAAAGAATTATATCCTGTAAAAGAGAGAATTTATGAATTCAACATATATAGTTATGAGCGTATCTCGGAAGCAAATTCAATTTTTGAATGTGTAACCCAAATTTGGTCTTTTCCTATCTGTCTCGCTCGTCAAGTTTCTGTTTACGGAATTGTATTATCTTCCGCGCAATATAATCATTACCCGACTACGTCATTTAATTTATAAACATAACAGTCGAATTAAAATTTGTAGAGAATTACATACATAAAAGGAAACGTTTCATTTCTGGTCTCCATTAAGAAGACAAAATAAATGTAAAAATTTATATGATGATAAGTTTTAAATAGACAAAAGATTTCCAACTCGTAGTGTCACAGTTTTAAACTCAATTTTACAGAAGATACATGCAGAGAATTAAGAAGTTGGAACTTAACACATCAGAAACATCAAATAAAGTGATCGCAGCGACAAAGTATTGAAAGACATAAAAATATAGTTAACTCGTGAAAATACTTTTTCAGCTGCCAGTTGATCTCCCACCCATCAGGTAACCATTTAAATATCAGAGAATAGCTGAAAGCTGCTCTTATCTCTTATCTGATCTTAAATAAATTGTTTTCGAAAAAACAGACATTAAGCATTTCCTACATACCTGTTGTTCTTACTGGTCACTAGTGTTGTAGCGCTTTTTTATTTTTGTTTTGTTTTCTTCCGGAAACTGGGAATTTCTTAAGGTAAGTTATCCTCTTGCTCTGACGGATTCCAAGTAAATCACAAATCTAATACAATCATCAGTTTGGAAACTCTGGTTATATAGGAATAATTGACCAGTAAATTTCGATTTTGCAACATAGCCGACGATATGTCAACTTTAAAGCGTGTGTGTGTGTGTGTGTATTTTTATTGTGGCTTTAACAGTTTTAGTCATATCGCTATGATTTCTGCAATGTGGCAATTTATTGTGATGTCCTGCACTTGTGCATTATGTTGAAGACATGTAGCATCATGTCCCACCTGTGCCCACTGTTCTGACACCAGCCCAACCAATCCTAACACAGACTTCTTAATGTTGTGCGCCATGTGAGGCAGCTGTTAGCACAAGCTTTATAAATCTTTGGTATGACTTGGCCGGGGTTCCAACTAGCGACAACCTGCATCCAAAGCGGATGCTCTGACCACTTAGGCCACCGGAGCGGTCCTAAAAAGTGTTGTATTTCGTCAAGTAAAAAGATTTTTATTTCACTTGTAAAACGTGTTGTAAGTGCTAGATTGATACTTGAAGGAGCTTATAAATAAAACCCCGTTTTATATTTATACATTACGGATGTCGAGATAGGGCGCATTATATTTGTGGGGTGTTTTTATGTATAAGCGACCTTAGACCTTCCATAACCATATCATATGTTTTTCTCCCCAATATTTATCCGATATTATTTGCAGGCATGGTTTTGAAACATCTGCACTTCCCAGTAGAATTTAATATGCAAGCAAATGTGACCTAGATTTAATTAAAGTCTTTTTCATAAGAAAAATTCCGTTGTCTGAAACGTTCTACGATAACCAAGTCGCTATGACTCGTTGATTTTGATTAGATTTTGTTCCCGGATCCCATTCAGTAATATATTTTTTGCATCTCAAGGAGCAATACATTGACGTCAGCATGATGTAGATCAACGCTACTTGCATATAAATTTACATGTGTTAATTTTCGTTTTTATCCATTATTCAGAACATTGTTGCCCTACAGTGTGTGCGTGTCTGTTTCAACTTTGTGTTTGAAAGCATCTCGCAGGTAATTATACTGTATAGCTTTTACAGAAACTGAACAGCATTTTCTTTTGTATATTCTTTTCTTCTTTACGTTCACATTTATTTAGACTGGAAAGGTTTATCTTCTCAAGCTTTTGTGCAATTTTTGATTTTTACAGTTTTATAACTTTAATTATCACGATATGGCCAGTATAGTTCTGATATTCCGTCCTACATACATACATACATACATACATACATACATACATACATACATACATACGTACGTACGTACGTACGTACGTACGTACGTACGTAACTAGTGATGATAGAATTAGGTTAATATGTGAATTATATACATACATATATATATATATATATATATATATATATATATATATATATATATATATATATATATATATATATATATATATATATATATATATATATATATATTCCTCTGCTGTTGTTTGCTTTCTCAACACCTGATAGATTGACTGATTTGTTGATATAACCCAGTTTAAATCAATCCTGTTTTTAAGTAAAGATAACGTGATTCGCAGTTTGGATCGATGAATTGATTTCGAGCTCAAATTGGATCCTTTTACGACTTGTTTGTCTTCTGTCTTAAGAGCTTTTTTTCTGAACTGTATAAAATATTTCAGATATTGGCCAAAAGAACAAGAGGTTAAAAAGTGTTTTCAAGTATTTTTCTTGTCATTGAATGTGGAATTGGGTCTCGGATAAGTTCTTAAAATATCAAATGCAATCGTTGTACCTCACTTAAATAAATATGTTGGGTGTCCGCACTTGTCGTAACAATACAAGAATATGATACTTCTCTCTTAACATTTGAATGTCTGCGTTTTTTATTTGAAGGTGTATGGGTTCTACTGTTCATATATTTAAATATCTGAAAATCTCTTATGTGATTGAAGAAACTATAACTTTACAACGTCAGTTAATGGTACGCATTTTTTTTTTACCATTAGTACGTTACGTTGTAACTTTGAAAGACAAATACTTTCCCATTCATCTAATACCACCGTACTTTGTGACGCCATGTCTGAGTCACGGTCTAATAAGTGTCATAAGGAGTCATCATTATGGAACGTTACTGATTAGGGATAGGTGTTCCATGCCTTTCATCATATCGGATTTTGTTCGGATAAGATATTCTTATTTCGACGCACCTGAGAGAGAAGAAATCAAGCTCTATTGCAATACAATGAACAACAATACTAAACTCAATCATATTATTGAGACAGATGAAATATATATTTGCAACTTCTAGGTCAGTCCTATGCCTAGAATTTTAATCCGATTGATGCAATTATTATAGCTGCGATCCGGTCAATCTCGGTTATTGACAAAACATGGATTTACAGAGAAGTCTCAGACAGTCGTACCGTCGGTCAATTTGTAGAACTATTTGAGGTCATCTGAATAGATTTCGGTTTCCTTTTTTGCGATGAAAGTTTCTGGCGAATAAAATTATATTTTTTTTTTACCAAATTATTGCGTTGACATTAATGCGAGACATGGGTTTGACTTGGAAAAAAAAAGAGGTCGTCCGAATAAGGAAGGATATTTGCAGTCACTAACAAGGCATACAAGTTATGTAGTCTTTCAAATGCAAGGTCACTATAATCACATTTCTGTACAAATGGATATAAAATGAACGTACATTCTAATGGCTCTTAATGTAATGAAAATCACGTCGCAAGATGTTTAAGTATCCATCAATATTCATTAATATAATCTTATCAGAATTAATTCCCTTCAGCTGAATCTGGAAATGACAATATAGTTTGGAGACATGTCAATCCATGTCACTTTCTTCTGGTGACTAGATAACAATAATAAACTTTGTTTATTTACGGAATCCTGGGTTTGGCTTCTTTTCTGTCCACAGATGTGATAAAGCTGGTGAATTTAACTTTCATGAATGTAAGTCGTTGGTAGTGATTGCGACCCGAATCCTTGCAACGTTCACCGGTACGCAAAATGATATGAACTGCCAACCAACTTGAATTAACTAATGTCAGAAAGACATCTTGACATTTTCAGTCCGACAGTTTGTTATAAATAGAATGATTGATGAAAATTGTGACATCCATGGGTTGTTGATACTAACCTCACTGCAGTTTAAAATCTTAAACAAAAATTTATCTGATGCTCCTCTTGGTATTCATCATATTACGTGAATAATGCGATTGTGGAAAGTTATCAATGTATCGGTTTTCGTATTCTGTATACTAAACAAAGTATTCATGCAAACAATTCAGCAAAAAGTTCAATCCGATTTTGCTTCATGATAAAGTATTCAGTGTTTAAAATCTTGGCGCCTGTTAAAAATCTATAAAGCGTGAATGGCATTAACAATCATCCAAATTATGACCCCCATCGGTAGAATGGTGTCATAGGTCTCCACGGTGTAATAAGGTTTATAGAAGTGACAATTATCTCATAAAATGAGTGCCTTTCCAAACCTTGTTATGAATTTAAAATAATGACTAATTACTGTGCTAAGAACTACTTCTGATGTTCATAAATATTGCTCCTTGTTCCAATATAAACAAACCACATAATAATATGATACCTGCGAAAGGTTTCATGTATTGATATTTTTCTACATTTAGCAGTTTATTTCTGAACACGGTAATTTCAGCTGCTGCCTGTTACAGTTTCCTGCTTACAGTTTATATAGAAAAAAAATTGTTAAAATGATGGTAGTTCATCTTAGAATTGGCAATTAGCTATCTCATGGCAATTACTCTTTCTGGATTTCTCATCAACCCCACGTTTAATCTTGCGCCGTAGCATCAAAGACTGCTTATATACCGTAATATAAACTATATGCATGTACACATTTCGTATTGCATCCAACTTGACCTTATCTCATGCACACTTGGTTCATTTTCAGAGAGCTCTTCTCTTCTCTTCTTTTAACGCAGCATTTCGGACTTAGTATGCAACAGGTGCTAAGCAGATGGCCCCCTAGATTTGAGCCACTTGTATTTCGTAAATTAGTTATTATTTATATCTAGTAGACACTAGTAGTCTTTAAATAGAATAAAGAAGGCGCATATAGTATATTGGTAGTATTAGATAATAACAGTTAAAACTGAACTTGTGGATAATCATTGGTTGACATTTACATACTTTGTAAAGGGTGTCTCTGTAATCGTTTCTATTATCTTCACTATGCTAGATGAAATATTACATAAGGTAAAATAAATGAAAAACACTATTAAGACTTGAGTAAGTGGAGAAGGTTGGGGTGCATATTGTTATGTATATTTAATTTGTAATTGTTAGGTTTTTCTCCATGATTATATCTTATGTGTAAATTATAGTTTGGAATTGACCTTGTCCAAATCAAGTTAATTGTGTGCCTGACCAGTATTTTTTTTTAATATTTTGTAAACAAATAATACAGAGGTAATATTTCTCTATGAGTGTGGGTTAAATATTATCAACCGAGGTAAATATGTTTATTTGGGTCTGGGTCTAGGACATTGGAACCCTCCCATGAAGAACTTCTTATACCAAATGTATTCCATGTGCTTTATTATCATTTTAGTAATAAACCATATGTTGTAAATAACTCGAATATTCTAGAAATTAACTTTTGACCATTATCGTGTTTTCACTTTTGTCTTTGCTTTTTATATAATGTTGTTTAGTTAAGAAATTACTCAGTCTTGTATTTAACAGTTGAGGCAGAATCAGCCTCATTTGGTTCGATTTTCGGCTCGGCCAGTGTAGGTATGTGTTAAAGCTGCCAGTAGTTTCCGGTGGGTCGGTGGTTCTTACCGGGGATTTCCCGGGTACTTCCTCGACTAGTTATACTGGCGCTGAGAACTGGCGTTCAACATCAAAAGAACAACATATTTTTAGGAAAGTTGTGCGTTCAAGTTTCAATGTAATGCGTAAGCCATATTTAATTCATAGCAGATGATAAAAGACATGGCATTGAAGGAAATCGGGGAAACTCATAAGAGATTTACTTGATTGGTAAATTAGTTTCACACTTCCAGAATATAAAGACCCCCGTAGTTGTCCAATTTTTGGTCCAAAGTAGCACATCCGCATTAATAAAGACGTTATCTAAATGTTGTATAATGGTAACAATACCCCCATAAAAGAATAAAACAAGACTTAAATACACCTATTACTACCCTATGGTCTTAAAATAAGTAATCGACAAGAGTGAAAAGCAGCAAATATACAATTCAGCAAATAATTGATTTCCCTAGAATACAAAGTGAAAATATTTTTGTTTATATAAAATTACGGCATTGTGAATTAAATCAAAAATATTCCAAAAATTGTTAACACGAGTCCTAATAAATAAAGTTCTGAAAAATCATTAGTGGTATTCCAAATAATTTCCAACGCTGAAGGTCATGGTATGCCTGTAGTGGCATGTAGTCTCTAATATACTAATGTACCAATGTCCCGAATTGTTATGATGTGCCAACAGTCTTTTATTGAATCACAGTAGCATAATCAAAGGCTTCATAGTTTTAATTCATTATACTTCCCATTTAATATCCTATTCCAAGACTATTAAAGAGCACTTTGTATTTTCAGAGAAGAATTATTTGAATTAACTAAATTCAGCCCAAATCAAATTCTGAACACAACAATAATTCTGGTTCAAACGCTTAGAACATTAATAAATAATTTTCTCAATGAACAAGATTATAAAGCTCTCAATTTGACCAAGGTCACTTTCGGCATTTTCTCAGAAAATATTACCGAATGGAAAATGTTATTCTAGAAGATTGCAAATGTTTACAAGATTAAATCTGTTACTAACATTATATATAGAATGTAGGAAACACAACGTTCTTGACTTAGACGAAGATAAATAAATTTACTTCTGTTGATTATAATTAGCCTAATATTAAGTTCTTGTTAAAAGAAAAAAAAAGTATCTGTGCATTGCTTGTTTACATCATTTAAAACAAAATCAGCGATTTTGGTCAGGTATATAATGATTTTGGACAAGGTCAGTTACAAGATACAATTTTACATAATCCACAACATATAATGACACCCCCCCCAAAGAAAATGCAAATTAAATATACATGATATGCCGTATATACAAACAAGCTTTATAACACCATTATTTGTCCCATTCTTAACAGCTAATGTGCCGAGCCCTTGTTGTTGATGTTGTTGTTATGGAGTTAACACCACATTCAGCACATGATAGGCTATACATGACGGCCATAATATTTGATAGAGGAAGAAACGGGGAAAATCCCGGGAAGCTAATTGCAAGCTTTCTTAGATACCCACGTTGGCCGAGGCTCAGATTCGATCCTCTTGTGTCGTGTCAGCGTAGTGGTTTGAATATTAAATCAGAATTTTATACATAAGAGCATTCTTGAAGAAATAGCAATTCAAGATTTCTCAGTTGTAATTAAGTGACTCGAAAACTGAAATTAAAACTGATTGTAGCATATCAGAAAACGGTAGCCAAACATGTATAGAACGCTGGAAGTCAAGAGCTAATGCCAAACTACAGATTGAATATTCATCTAGCAGCTGGAATTGTAATAAAGGTGTATTGAAACATAACATGATTCCGCAATTAAATGCTTATTTATATTCTAAATGATCTAGCTGCATTAAATTTGCATATCATTAAGACCCAGGAGCCTGTATGCATGCCAATTTTCTGAGAGAGAGAGAGAGAGAGAGAGAGAGAGAGAGAGAGAGAGAGAGAGAGAGAGAGAGAGAGAGAGAGAGAGAGAGAGAGATATTTGCATATCATTAAGACCCAGGAGCCTGTATGCATGCCAATTTTCTGAGAGAGAGAGAGAGAGAGAGAGAGAGAGAGAGAGAGAGAGAGAGAGAGAGAGAGAGAGAGAGAGAGAGAGAGAGAGAGAGAGAGAGAGAGAGAGAGAGAGAGAGAGAACATTAAATCGGTAACAGACTAAATGATCCAAACTATCCCATTACACAAGTGACTTGCTTTATCTACTGCTCTACAAATAGCGGACCGAAACTGTTTTTCTTAGAGAATACGCTACTGCGCATCCCATTCACTGCACCTCTGAACGCAGTAGACAGCCTTCTATTGACGTCTTATACTAATTATCTATCAGAAATTAAAGTGAAAGCATCCGGATGTGCATACGGCAATTAAGATCAATCTAACTTAAGCAAACTACTGTTAGCTCATTTGACATTGTGCCTTTTGCTTTTTTGCGCAGTTAGCGGAAATGGAAAATTATTATTGCTAGGACATATTCTCTTGTTGTTTACACTACTGTTTTAACTTCGTGACAGATACGTCCACTATTCTGCTACTATAAAATAACTTTTCCTTGCATCAAGATACAAATGAAAATCCAAAAATTGTCGGACACATTATTCTATTTACAGAATACATGCTGTATAAATGCGCACCTTTCTTTCATGAGAAAAACAGTCTCTTAAGGAGTATTCCTTTACTTCCAGGAAACGAAAACTGCCAGGAAATACCCGCATGTAGAAAACCAATGCAGCGTATTCTAAAGAAGAGCACTATTACGACATTTAAAGCTGAACATTTTCACACATTTTAAACATAAGTGTTGTACGAATTTTCTTTAAGCTTAAAACGGGACAAATCTTTATGTGTGTACACATTTATATAAAACGAAATGGATTACAATACTAGCGTTTTGCAGTGAATGGATGTAAGCTCGGGTAAATCAACAACTCATCGATTATCTCGTTTCTTTGTCCCCCAGATATTATTATATATTGTTTCTGAACAGACTGAGTGAATAATGGCAGAATTCATCCGAAAGCTTTTTTTCTCTGACAGAGAATTGCTGCACATAAATCAAAGAGACATGATACGAGATCGCGGATCATTATGGTGACAGTTAAATAAACACGAAAATAATTTAATACAAAATAAAACGGGGATTGTTGGATTGAATCTTGATTCTGGGATCATAAATTTGAATTTTAATATATCTTTCCGTTTGTTTGCTTTTAATTGCATGGTACAGGGACATAAATAGACCATGTACATGATTGCCAAAGCCGCGTATCAGATTTCTGGGAGCATAAGGAAAGTTAAAGTTGGTTTGTCCTTGAGCACGGCACTTTACTTGTGTTATTGTGCCGTAAGGCACCAGACCAAAAAGTCATATTATCTTGAGAGTGAATCTACATGTGTGTGTGTGTGTGTGTGTGTGTCCAAACATTCTAAAATGCTAAGACACCTAGATAATGGATAATGTATTGGTTTCATTGTTAGCGTAAGGATGCAGATTCGAATTTCTAAGCAATTAAGAAAGAAATAATATTAAACTGAAGAAAAAATAACTTTTTTTAAGTGACTGCCATCTGTTTTAAGAAATCTTGGACAGCCATCGGGCGACATAATCGCTTGAAAACCTCCAACAAAACTAAACAAAACAATTGATGCAAAGCAGTGAAAATTCAAGGTTGCTAACAGTGTGCGAAAAAACTACATTAAAAATCTGTTTTTAGGACATCTATAAGACACGTTTGGTAAAAAAAAAAACCCCAAATACCGTTTCTTGTTCATACTGGCGATGCATAACCAATATACAGAAAATCTCTCATTTCTAAAATTAGTATTTCATTGTGTTACAAACGCTCATTTTGAGAGTGTTGTGTAAAGACATTGCATCTGATAATTTTATTCAATACAGTATCTTTGATACTCACTTTTTCAGTTGAATTTGACTTATGGGTCATGTCTGTTTCATTTGATCTCGTTGAACAAGCCAGTGAAATATACGCCCTGAGTAGTTGACAAGTACAGCGAATCTTGAAGTAATCATTTAAACCATTTTTAAAATCCAACTGCAATAGAAGCTTGGAAGAAAATAATAACAATATCCGAGACAGGTGCCTCCCAGGCCGTAATATTAGCACATCCATCATCATTCATGCCAGGAATTTGCACAAAAACCCGTACTATTTCCTCGTCCCATATATTCTTAACATATACACACCTATTGAATGTTATTGGAGGTCAGTACTGTTATTTATTAATGATGCAATATTTAGAATATAGGCTGTGTAGGATCCACTGGCTCACGGTTGTTTATATATATATATATATATATATATATATATATATATATATATATATATATATATATATATATATATATATATATATATATATAAGACTTTTTCTGGCAAAATCTAGTGATAACACATTTTCTGTGGATAGAAAGGTGACCATATGTGTAACTTATGATCACAGCTCTTCGTTTCGAACCAGGCAGGGAAAAGTGAATAAAACTTGATATTCACTATTATTCAATCCAATTGTCACCACCAAGTTAAATTATTGCATCATTACCAATTTGACTAAAATTTTGTACACAATCTGTTTTAAAAAAAAAAAACGAGAAAAATCTTCATCCAATATGGACATCCTAAAAATAAAAACAGATTTTGCACTAATGTAAGATGATTTTGTTTTGAAAACAACAATAAAGATCATTGTCAATGTTACTTTTCTTTTAGTCCTATTTATAAATGATACTTATGAATAGACAATAAATACGATTAAGAGTAATATTGATCTCAGTAAAACATAGTATTTCCATTACAAACCCGATTGTGTTTTTTAGGCTGTCTGCACGCTCGCCACTAAGTTAGCATCTTTGCTGTATGGCAATTTATTATACAGTTTTTTGGTATTCTTATGCCTACGAGCTCAACTTAAGAGCAAAACAAAATAGTTCCAAATCCCCGTGATGACTTAAATGTCAGTATAATACATGCCATGATAACACTTTTAAAATTAGCAAAATTCTTCGTTGTTTGTTAACATTTGTTTTTGCTAAATTTCCCATACTCATTGGAAAACTTCAGTTGCCACATCCTCGGTTTCGTTGGTGCGTAGTTTTTGCACGTTGCCAAGCTCATCTGTTTTGGAGGCAAGTAACTCTTGCGTACAGTCCTTATGCCGCAATGAAAGTGATCATTTTTGAAAAACACTTAAGTTTGACTAATTGGACTCAGCTCACAATTATTACTTCAGTACCTTGATTTAGGTCCTAAGAGGCAGGGTAACATTATATATTGGATGACAGTTAATTGCTCAGCCGTCATGCGTGTGTGTCTGCTCTGCACGAATGCTTATGTTTCAATCATTTACAGAGAGGGTCAAAGTCGACAGGAGTATATAATATCTGCGCGTGCAGGTAAGGTGTTGATTGCCAAACCAGCAGACCCTGGCTCGAATCTCAGCAAGGGAAAGAAATAAGGAAACTCTCTAACCAGTATAATAATATTCTTTCTCAAATTATAATATTTGTTCTCTATATTATCACGTATTATGTGTGCTTTTGTGTATGCGTGTGAGAGCATGCGCGCACCCGTATGTGGACAATATCTCCATAATCACATCCACTCACGCCTTGGTTAATTAACTCTCTTAGCTTCGAAGAGGAAAGAGACGAGTCAGTATCAAAATAAACATGTTTTCTTAGCTTTTGATATTTTGCCCTACAAGAGGAATGACGCCTGGATAAATGAAGTCAGTAAATTATGGGGTAAATGAGCACCTGACGATGCTAAAGCCTCATTATGCTAAAAGTATGAGGAATAATAAATACTATAGCAATTAGTTTAAATCATTTTGGCTTTTAACAGGAATATTTACTTTTTAATCGCGTAGTTCTGCAGATTTAACTTATAAACGCTTCAGGACTAGATATTAAGTTTTCCTATTTGATCAAATCTCACGCGGACATTTTTGATGGGAAAAGCTATGTGGTAAACCTGACAATATCTTTATAACCAACTAAAAACTACCTAACAAAACTATATAAAACAACAACCATCGCACTGCACTACGTTACCCACGAGACGAGACAACAAAACAGTCATCCCAAATTTACATTTCGTACTCGATACATCTCCAAAAATGTATTCAGGCAATTTTTTAAATGTAATTTGATGAATGTTGCTTCGTTTGAATTTCAACAATAGTTTACTGTACTTGTCCCCAACCATGCTGGGAATTGGGGAGTTGATCCTTCTCCTTGTCAGAGGTATGCTGATGATGTAGATTAATGGTAAAGATCATTTAAGCAACATAAAACGGTAATTTTGCTATGACATATAATACACACAACACACCGTGAGCAGCTACGACAAGTGATTTAGAAATACAAGCTGGCGGGAAAAGCCACAGTTGGCATACTAATCGGCTGTTTCCGTCTTGCAATAAACGTATCTGAAGAATGTCACGTCTGCTATATTCAGAACTTTTTATGTCAGGAAAGACGGCTCTATCATACATGTTGCTTTGGTAAACAAATATGGCCACTCGTTTTATGGAAGGCAACTTTACTTCAAGCAAACATTTTAAACAGATTTAACATAATCCATCCCAATGCTCTGTTGGAATCTCTTTCGGGTTACGATTTGCTTCCATCACGTTCAATGCGCACAATATGGCGGCGGAATGAGACAAAGTCAGGTTTAGAATAATGTCAGCCTTTCATGTTACAACATATATGATTCGGCTTGAGGCATATCACAAAGCGCATCAAATGTATATATATTGTTACAACAATATCCGAAGTTACGTCTCCATCTGACGATGCTCCCGATTGCAAGTAGATGGTTTCGTGCTATGGCAACAACGGAATTTCAGTATGACTGAAAATGTTAATAATGGCTAGAAAACTTAAGGCTAACGGAACTATAAATACTTTAGGTGTCAATTTATATGTAGGCGACCGAATGATCCGAAATATTTTGTAAAGCAACAATATCTGATACACCGTTAAAACACTTTGTGTAGCCTTATATAAATCTGAGAAAGTTGCAAAAACTATTTAATGAAATTCTAAATGACAATTGTCAACAAGGATCTGAGAATGGGATACATTTTTTGTGAAAGTGAACCACATCTTTTGACAGAAACAGAGTGCTTTGATAAGTTCGTCAAATAATGCATGCTGCTATTCCGACATTTATGTGAACATGGCCATAAAACTAAAGTTGAAATGGGAACTTTTCAGGTTTTGTCAGCTTATCGAGTTTGTTAGTAAAGCAAAGTCGGACTGGACATTTCCTGTCAAGCATGAAACATGAATACATTATAGGTTTTTTTTTTGTTGTTTTTTTTTTTTTTGATTGATGCTGTACAAAATATAAACCTGTTATATTACTGTAAATCATAGTAATGTTTGAAGAAAGTGCTGAACTGGTGGCAGAACAGCAGCTTTTTAATGCAGGCAGAAATAATATAAGGCTAGGTGACAATGCTAAACTCGCGAATTCATTTCCACACAGCATTTACTTTTATGTACTCAGTAACTTCATATCATGAAATTAGTTCCCCACAGTGCAGTAAAACATATAAAAGATACGGAGTCATGTGATGTTGTTTCTCCTTTGAGTTCAAAGATGACCATGACATTACTGGTTTTAGTGAGCGCGGTACGTGATTAGCTAATGTGTGATGTATTCTTTGTATCCGATTCAGGCTTTAAGTTCAGGGAACAGTCGTCAGCAAATAGGAGATTACGAACAACTTCCTCTTTGTCTTCACTTGTAGTCTCCTCTGACTGAAGAGCATGTCATCAGTCTGGTATATAAAGTCGATCCGATTGTCATGGTCACAAAAGGCATCAATAACCAGGGCAGAGTCCATCATACTGAAGACGGTTTGGACCATCACACAGTTTTGCTTGACTTCACTGGTTGCTGGGAAAGGATCATATGACTGTCTGCCGTCCACGACGCGAGCAAGCATGCCGTCATGTTGAACCATCATGAATTTATTTGGGCAACCAAAACATTTCTTCACAGATACACGTCATAATCACAAAAAACAGAAAGAACAGATATGATGAGTCTCTTGTGACCCCTCCCCCTGTATTATATATATATATATATATATATATATATATATATATATATATATATATATATATATATATATATATATATATATATATATATAAAGACAAAAATACAAAAATATGATCTGTTCTAGTGAATTAATAAAAAAAATATTGTAAAAGGAATACAACTGCACCCATCGGGTGTCGATTTGAACTATTCATTTTCTTTGAAACTCAAAAGCCATCTCTCTCTCCAGTCCTTTATAGTGTACATAATGCATCGAAAGAAGAAAGCGACAAATATTATCTTTAGAGGTGAATTTGCTGAAAGAATTAGGCAAAGCTCTCAGTTAATAGCTGAGTTAACGTAAGGTGGAGAACGGCAAATGAGAGAGCAGCAACCACACACAGAACACCTTACTCTATAGAACAAGGTTTTCAGTCCGGATGAGTATGCAGATTTGAGCCCGACTCATATTCTTTAATTATATAAAGCAAGCATGTGTAACACAGGATCTACAGTTGCACTTAACTTGTATATGAGCATGTGTGTTTGATTATTGCTCCGAACGGAGATTTATAACCCATTTCTTTGTCAGATAGGCACTGAGGCGTACGTATAGGACCTACATCTACATGTACCATTTCTTCATCCCACTCCCCACCCCCAAAACACCCGAACAATCAAACGAACAAATTTACTCGCACAAAAATAATGACGACGGATATATAAAAAAAAGAATTCATGCAGATTTTTTACCAGCTCAAAAAGACTTTCAACTATTGGTAGATCAATCTCAGACAAATTAGAAAGTTAACATACAGAAACAAAAAAAAAATATTTAAAGATCAAATGAAAATTTAGATAATAATAGACTGTATAAACCTTCGATGACGCATGAAATCGCCATTGCAAAGAGGTTGCAAAGAAACAAAGCGAGAAGACGGACCTGGAGACTTTTTAAAGTGATATTTAAATTGAGTCACTTTCCACCACAAACTAATTAGAAGTAACGGTTTTATTAGCTAATAAAAATCTTAAACGCAAGCTTAAGGATTTGATTTTAATGCTTGAATGGGAGTTTGCGAAACTTTTGAATAGGAGCTTTACTCCAGCGTAATTAGTCGATAAAGCCTCTCAGTGTGTGTGTGTCTATGTATGTGTGTGTGTGTGTGTGTATATATATATATATATATATATATATATATATATATATATATATATAATGAATAAACTAATATACCAGATACTGAATTTACACTTTGATTCTCAGCCTGAGTTGAATTTTTGTCCTAAATTATTTGGTCCCTGTGGATTTTTCACTGAAAACTTGTGGACCTGAGAGCAAAGAGTTCATTTATAAGAAGATTCGAGTTAGGTCCTGCTGATTTGACGGTGTATTTCGAGGCTTAAATCATGCACCTGTACTCCCTGGAAGTTCAGCCATAGATTACTTTTTTTGTTACGTATGAACGGTTCATTAAATTTACTTTCCTTGGCACAGAAACATATGTAAAATTCCTCAGTCTTACTTGGCACTTCATCAATAAAACGCGGTTAAGAGGAGTCATAAAACAACATCTTGAGTGTAAAAAACATCAACTAAATATCCCGTACCGGAGCAAGCAGGTCGTCCATTTCAAAAGTGAAAACAAATATTTGTACTTAAAATTCCTAAAAATATATCGATTTATTGATTGTGTTCGATCTTATACTGTTTAGAAGGAAAGGAATAAATGAATAAAAAGAGATGTTTAAAACGTTTTCAAAAGGAGGGGTAACCCCCCTCCCTCAGGTTGTACATGCATGTTGTGTTCCTTTTTATCAAAATACAAAGCGAACATACCCACTACAACCAAACTTCTTTCTCTGATATTTGCTTTGAAATTTTTTATTTCCGCAGTCGAGTTCTTGAAAAAAACCTCTTAGACGTGTTAAATAAAGCATTTTTCTGATGATGTTAGAACAATAAAATCATTGCTGAAAACTTTGCAGCCATGAATTGCACAGTATTGAATTAAAGTTGACGATTAATGCATATATTTTGATATTGTGCATAAACCGTTAACAAACTTGAACGATGGGAACGTAGGCAGGAGTACACATTCCCTTGCAATATTTAGTTCTGACTGTTGGTCCAGCATAGCGGACACAAATGTTTTAATTTTAGTATATATAGTTTTAACCCGTGACGGACCATACATGTTTTTATGGAAATAAATACACAGTCAATTACTATGTGAAAGAAAAATATAGAATTAAAATACCACTATTCATCTCTCGATGTTGACGCATTGACTTCGCGATTTTTAAATCACATTATCTAGCAAATAATGCCCTAATTAGTCTTCAGTAACAAGCCTAGTTGAGATTCTACTTTATGTTGTGTTACTAGAGGAGCAATACGTAACTAGTATTTACCGTCATACTCGCTTATAACTCGAGTCAAGCTGCAAACAACAAAGATCCAGATTTGCGTTAGCATAATGCCGCTAATGCGCCAGCAGATTAGGGTCTGTTGTTTATTTTGTCGATTACTCCTTACAAACTGCACATACCCAGATCTGCCGGCGCATAATACCACGGCAAATTTGGGTCTGTGCAGTTTACAGTTGGACTCGTCTTATAAGCTAGTAGCAACAATAAAATCCGTCGGCATGAAATGCCTAAATCGGCGTTCTATTCCTGTTATAACGAATACAAGCTGTACCAAATAGGGAGTGTTACGTCGAGATACCTCGTTGTCATTTCCTGAGTAATTTTGAAGAATACATGTTGGGTTTCTTTGGTTTTATTTTGAGGGGTGGATATGGCTATTGTATGTCGACAAACTTGCTTAGTCAAGTGTACTACAGAGAGAGAGAGAGAGAGAGAGAGAGAGAGAGAGAGAGAGAGAGAGAGAGAGAGAGAGAGAGAGAGAGAGAGAGAGAAGAGAGAGAGAGAGAGAGAGAGAGAGATGAAACGAAATATATTCCCATCTTTTTAAAAAATGTTAAGAATTAGGAGGAATTAGGTGTGCACGATTATTAAACAGAGCACAATGCGATTGTAGTACTCGAAGTGACTGAGCTGAAGAAAGTGTACTAATCACAACGAGGACACAGAGTCCATTAAAGTGTAAAATAGACATTTTGCCAATCGATTTTTTGTTTTTCATCACGATTTGCTTATATGGAAGGGGGGGGCGCATTGTTGTCTACGCAGTGGCAACAGTATTTGGTATAATGAATAAGCAAATAAAAGTACTAAAACTACCATGCAGTCGCCCGTGTTTGAATATATCTATAATCACACACGAGTCGTGACTCCTTTTAAAGGTAATTTTTGATTAGATGATACTTAAAGATCTACCTAAATTTAAAACTGATTTTGTGATGATTGGTAATTAAAATCTTGGTGTTGTCTTGCAAAAGAATGTACAATTTTGTGTTTTATTTGATTAATCAACAACTTATATTCGCCAAATAAACTAAGTATCAATAAAAAGTTTGAGACGGTCGATGTGAAAGATCTTCGCCAGTGTTGCAAGTCCCTGAAATATCAAGACATGAAAAAAAAATCGCATATCATATAATAAATATAAAGGAGACCCATTTAAGATCAAACTATATACATTTAAAACACCTGACTGGTTCATTTTCAATCATTTTTGTGCACATTCATGACTGTGACAATTTTGAACTGTGCTTAAACAAACAAAAAATGATTTCTAGTCAAAATAGACATTAGTATTTCATTAGTGTTAAACAATGAGCAAGTGTACTCATTGTCAGCTGGATAATACTAGATTATTATACAACAATGCGTTTCCGTCAAACTATGAGTTTGATTCATGCCATAATCTCCAGTTAAGGTATCGTATTAAAACATGGAGTTATATTTGCTCCGTTCTTGATTTGTTCTCTTTTTTCTTGATTTAGCATTTCGTGACACCAGGAGCGAATCCTACCTTAAGCATGAGTACATAGTTTGAACGATTACCAAAAAGACCAGCCTAATGAAACAAAAGAGCCCCACATTGATTTGTCATTTGAAAGCCCATATTTAATTCAATAGATCTCATATCTTTATGCGAGCGGATGAATACTAGAAGGATTGACTTGTCTGTATAAATATTCACAATGCATAATGTGACCAACGCAATCAGTAGTACCATTGTTATGTAGTCTTTAGTAAATCATTCAATCTTTAATGTACTATCTCGAACGGCGTTGGGTGGCAAAATCTTTATTAATTTTGTTTCTGCTTGGAAGAGAAATCTAGCAATCTAGAGGTTTGGGTCAAACTCGGGGCTCGGATTTCTTTTGATATAAAGGAGGTCACCAAAACGGTAACGCCTTTTAGACACGAAAATAGTACTGCGGGATACGTGGACTGTGTACATATATCAAATCCCTCTGACATTGTAGACATTCTCTCTGTGCGTGACTATAAGTTTCTTAATATTGCCGTACAAATGACGATTTTTTAGAACTCTTTATTTCAAACTTGCCACAGAGTACTTAACCAGACTAATCTGTGTACTTTAAATGCTCGAAATTCACTAAGAAAACAACATAGGCAAAGGATAAAGACCTTCGGTGGCTATCAAGCAATTGAAGACGTAAAGAGACCAAAGAAGATTCCAACAAACACGCCCATAATCTAATTATGAATAAAGCTCTCCCACCCTTAAACAAACAATGGAGACAATACATTGTCGCATCTATCGATGAAAACATCACTCAGCCATTTTTGTCGCGACAAATACTATTAGGAAAATACCTTTACCGGGTTATAGTGAAGTCCCTTAGGCGGATTACATTGCAATACTCCTTAGAAAAATGTTGATTGTATCTCTGGCAGTACTCAAAAGTTTAGTAACCGTGGGAATGGGTACATGTTTTATTTCTTTTTGTATTTTAACCTCATCCGCGCTTTATGTGCATATATCCAAATGAAATCTGTATACTGTTTCGGTTTCTTATATACGAATATAAACTGAATTTATCTGGGGAACACTACTGTTTAGTCAATGTAACCTTTTTGTATGACTGCTGTGGTAGGTGCATTGTTTCTTAATAACTTAAGATTGAATTTGACTTGACATTGAATAAAATCATGAAAGTGGACAAAATGACCCTTACCTGGTCTGAGACAGATTAAAGTTTATCTTGTAACTAAATATTGAGCGATTAGATTTATGAATTTGTGTAATTAGATATCCAGAGTGACTTGGTTTGATGTATATATAAATTTTCAGGAGGATCAGAAACAGTATACTGATGTAGACTCTCAGCTGGTAACAAATCTAATAGATATCAGACAACAAAAATGCAGAAATGTAGCTACAATTATGGTTGCTGCATTCCATGAAATTTAATGCGCTTTAAAAATAATGAGACATTATGTAACTGAATGCTACAGGTCCATATACAGTTTATGCTTCTAGCAGAATTTCAAACATGCATTCATTTAATACACTTAAATTCACAAGTGATAAGACTTTATAAAAGGTCGAGTAACATGTGTGATGTGTGTGCGCGTGTTATTCGGAATCTTAATGTAGCTTTAAAAAAAATTCTCTCATATCGCTACGACGTCTGCAGTGTGATAGTTTATAGTGATGGTTAGCGCTGGGGCATCATGTATCATGATGTCCAACCAGTCACATCATCCTGACACCAGGTTGACCAGTCTTATCACTAACCTCTTAATGCTGAGCGCCTAGCGAGGCAGCTGTTAGTACTATTTTTATAACTCTTTAATATGACTCGACAGGGGATGGAACCCTTAGGCCACAAGAGCGGTCTTATGATCCTTGTCTCAGAAATAGAAGTGATCGCAATGTGGTATAAATTATTCTTTTAAAACTTGTATGCCATGAATTTTTTTTTAAAAAAATGTTTAATTAAGTATATTAAGTAATAAATATTACACGATCAGCTTTGGCTGAATGAGGGGATTGAACGGAATCAAGTGAATACATTAAATATGTTGGCGATTATTTTGCTGTATTTTAAAAAAAAAAAAATAAAAATAGGCAGACCTGTCATCTTTTACCATGTCAGTCAGTGCCAAAACATCTCTTGATTGGTTTTCAGATATTTCCTGATACAATCTAGCTTAAATATAATTTGTTTGTATGCAAACGCTAAATAGTTTAGTTCCATTAAATAATAATCTTGAACTCACAATAAGTAAATTTTACAACCTTTTTGATGCTGATAACGTTAACTTTCGGTGTCTAAAACTTAGATTTATTGAAATACGTGAAATAACAGTACACGACTCTTGAGTGCCACCTATAATTCAAAGATTTTGCTTCCATACGACCATGTTTAGCGGACGTTAATATAAAACCACAGAGAATAAAACATCGCATTTGCCGATTTATACTGATGTTTTCGTATATTTGTTTCTTAATCGTTTATAAGACAACGTGGTTTCAACCAAGTACAAAATATTTCATAAGATAGAATAATCGTCAAAATATGTTATTAATTATGGATTTTTGTTAAGTGTCTACTTTTTGTTAGAATTTGTGACAACAGCTGTATGTTTCAATATATAATTCATTATTCATCCTTGACTAGGCTTGAGAAAACTTCCAGCGTAAGACCAAAGACGATAGCTTGCACAAAATGTTTTTATTTGTAAAATTTCTTAGAGGTGTTTAGTTTACGAGACAATCTCCCGAATTATGGTTTATTTGACATTTAACTTATTTGTTACTAGTGAACGTCGGCATGTAGCAAATGAGAGAACATATAAACATAGACAGGATTCATAGACGTAGATTCATACCTGTTATTTTAAAAAATAAAAAGCATATACCTGAGGCAGACATTAAATTAATGAATTGACAAATACACGAAAAGTGATCCTCAGCAGGGGATAGGAAGAATACAGCTTAATGAAACCACGAGTTAAGTGGGTGCAATGTACAGGCTCCCATTGACATTGCAAGAATTTTACAGACTGTTGTTATCTCTCGCTGACATTAGCAAATTAAAAAATTATCACACACACACACATACAAACACACGCACACACACACACACACACACACACATATATATATATATATATATATATATATATATATATATATATATATATATATATATATATATATATATATATGAAAATACATGTAGTTATGTTTTTCACCCACGAGACCTATTTCTTGCATATATAACTTTCTAGTTTTAATTGGGCAACACAGTATTACAAAATCCTGAGGTTCATGCTGAAACTTACCACTTGTTGTGTTTCAGTATGCTCTTGTTACGCTTTGTATGTTTTCGTCTGAGATATTTTTGGAACGTTAGTCTTTACAATTGTATAGATTTGTTTCAGAGGTACTGTCTGGATTATTATAGGTTCGTACCAGGTAATCTTCGATGATATTTTTTTCTACCGCAGGCACTTCCTTGTAAATGACCAGTGTCGGATTTATACAAAGCGAGGTCATAAGCTCTGGGAGACTATAGAGGCCATTTTTGGTATAAATTAAATTTGAGGGGCCCCTTCAGATTGAGTTCAAACTTTGAGGCCCAAAGCATTAGCTTGTTTAGCTTAAGCCTAAATCCGGTACTGTATATGACTTTCAGATACAAGGCACGTTGAGGTTATATATATATATATATATATATATATATATATATATATATATATATATATATATATATATATATATATATATATATATATATTTATATATATATATATATATATATATATCTTGTTTTGGTTTTGTACCCAATGAGTACCCTAGTTATACCCATGGTTATGTTATCAGTTTAGTTTTGTACCCAGTGAGGACAATGGTCATACACACAACTCTGTTATCTGCTTTAGTTTTATACCCAGTGAAGGCAATGGTTATACCCACGTCTCTGTTATTTGTTTTATCTTTATACCCAGTGAGGACAATGGTCATAAACACGACTCTGTTATCTGTTTTAGTTTTATACCCAGTGAGGACAATGGTTATGCACACGACTCTGTTAACTATTTTTGGTTTTATACCCACCGAGTACCCTGCTTATACACATGGCGCCGTTATCTGGCTTGGTTTTGTACCCAGTGGAAACCTTGGTTATACCCATTGCACTGTTAATATATTTCCTCATGTACCCTCTTCTTTGACGTTATCTCTTTAGTTCCAAACTATAGTTTCGAACGTCTTGGGATCCGAGTAATTGTGTTTAATGCGAACCATAGAGAACTGTGTCAGGAACAAACCCTTTATTGTTCGTTTGGTATCTAAGAGTTTTGGAGAGTGTGTAATACGTATTCCATAAACTTTCCCTACCGTTCACCTACCATGTAAAGAGGAATCCCTGTCAACGCGAAAGGATATGCATGATTTATCACATATGTAACATATATATATATATATATATATATATATATATATATATATATATATATATATATATATATATATATATATATATATATATATATATATATATATATATATATATATTGGTGTACAATAAACTGCTCGTATCTTTGAAAAATGTTTCAGGCAATCACCATAATTGCTGAGTATGATCTCAACTCACTTTTTCTTCAATATCGGGTATCGTATGTAAATAAACATATAACAGACCCATACCTAGCAAAAATAGGTATGGTACTGCTTAGGTCAAGTGGTGGAGAGGGATTTTTCACCCCATCCACTTTCTTCTATACAGTTCTTCTCAAGTGAAACGTAGAATACAACTCTCGGAGATAAGTACAATATTTAATTTAAAGCTTTTAATATTCATTTCATTTTTGTCAAGCCAGAGTAAATTGGAGACGAGAAAGAGCATTTACTTTCCCGGCCATACCGCCCGCAACGACGTTGTGCGTTTCTATTGACGTAATGCACGTAAAAAAAAAGCCGTGAAGCTTTGCATGGTTAGATTTAAAAAAGGGTGTGGTTTGGTGTAAACTACGCTTCTGACATTGATTTGAATAAATAACTTGTAATGCAGTGATGGTTAACATCTGACTTTATATTTAAAACTCCGCTAAGTAATTGAAAAGCGAAATAATCCAGGTATATATATATATATATATATATATATATATATATATATATATATATATATATATATATATATATATATATATATATATACATACATACATACATACATACATACATACATACATATATATATATATATATATATATATATATATATATATATATATATATATATATATATATATATATATATATATATATATATATATATATAATCATGTACCTAACGAATAATTTAGTAAAACATGGAACTCGGTATTAAATTTGATATCCCATGTTTATAAATGGGTCTCTTTTTTGGCCCTGAGAAGTATCGCCATTAAGAATTTGTTTTATGCTTCACGATTGATACATATATTAAAAGGTTATCCTTTTAGGGTAACTTTATTTTCAGCCTAGATTACTGTTCAAAGTCCATTTTGGAAGAGGCAAACCACACTGCATTTAAATCAATTTTTAAAAATCTTTATTAAACTACAGAAACCCAATAAACACGTTTAATGGAAGTCGTCTAAAACAACAGTTTAGTTTTGGTTACTAGTTTAATTCTCGTTGACGTCCAGCCACTATTGTGAGGAGTTATTACCTGACCCTAATTTCTTCAACGCTCAGCAAACCATCCTGCTTACATTAATGATGTAATTGCTCCATTGCGCTACCAGAGACATACAAGTTGTGCCCCGCTTATTGGCATACAAGAATAGTGATTATTTATAACTGAGTTTGAAATAAATATTTTATTTTATTTTTGATATTTTTTTTAGTAGTAAACAAGTATTTCACAAGTGAAGTTGGAAACATCGTATTATCAAGAATGGCGAAGACAAAAGCGACAATACAAGATATTTTCACTTCAAAAGTGAAATATTTCCTTGTGTCTACTCAAAAATGTAGATTTTTCATTATATATATATATATATATATATATATATATATATATATATATATATATATATATATATATATATATATATATAGAGAGAGAGAGAGAGAGAGAGAGAGAGAGAGAGAGAGAGAGAGAGAGAGAGAGAGAGATATGCTATAAACTGACGACGAACAGTACGAAACTAGTAACTAACTAGCCTAAGCGCTTTCGACTCTTAATGAGTCTTTTTCAAAGGCAAATACAAAACATATATACGATACACAAATAAGCACAAAAACGTTGTGTTTGTAAACCTCTACATGGCTGTCTTCACATGTGCTAAAACTATAAATGCACAAATCTAATTGTGTGGTCTACCTCGAGTAGAAATACGAATAATACGGCCACGTTACGCCTCAATGAGTAGCTTGAGCCGCAGATAGCAGGAAGAACACGATATCTTATTCATTTACGTTAAAATAAAAGGGTATTTGCTTTTGTCACCGCCGGGATGATCTCATTTGAATGCACAGTAATAGATTCTCAAAGGAGAAAAACAGCTTTTGAGCCTCAATTTTAAAGCAACAAATAAAGAATGCCGTCTATTATTTAATAGAATCGTGGCTGTTACCCATATAACTTAAAGTTATAACGTTATCTCTTAGCTGTCTGTTTATCGGTCTCTCTGTCATTGTAGTTACAAATACACAGCGATCATAAATACTTGGACACAGTAAGCCAGGTTTTATCAATCATAGCTCAGTTTTCTAGACATTGTTGCGTGTATGGTCATGCAATTTCATGTATGCTATCCCATTTATTATTATTATTAACACCCACGAAAGGTAAATTGTGGTTGTAGTGGCCTACTTTTCATGCCAAACTGTCTATGCCAAATGTTGTCATTTTTCATCATATATAGATGAAGCAGGCGAGACAGTTATTCAGTATTCTTTCTTCTAGTCTCTGGCTCGGCCAAATGTGGTTATTTGAGAAAGCTTGCCAGTAGCTTCCTGTAGGTCAGTGGTTCTTACCGGGACTTTTTTTTTTAATGGGTTCTTCCTCCACCGGTCATACTAGCCTATCATGTGTTAAAAAATTGTATTAAACACACAATAACAGCATTCTTTGCGCACGTACATTATCAATTCTGTATCCAGTTATAACCATTTTTTTTCATTTGTATTGGTCGCATGTTTTATGCATTATTTCATTCTCGCTTTTTATTATTGTACTTAATCTAAATCATATTTCATGGTTGTTGAGCAGTATTCTCATAGATGTATCATAGTAAAAAGCTTTACATTTTATCATTTATCAACGTCAAGATCAAATGAACCTTATTTTCCATGTGAAAAAAAACCCCATTAATTTATGACAAACAGTTTTACTCGTAAAAGCAGATCACCTGGTACGAATTTGCAGAAGAGATGAATTGCTCAATTTGGTTTCCTCTGAGAACAAACTTTTGGCTTCATGCTAATGGCCGTGTTGATAAATAGCTTTACGATAGAATCAGTGCTAAAGAATGGAAGGTGCAGGAGAGGATGATGTTTATTTCAATAGCCTGATTTATATATCTATCCATTGCCTAGTCCCGGGTTTTCCGAAGCTGGAAAAGCAGGTAATACACATACAATGGTTTCTTTGTCAGCGGCCGCATTATAACATCTGAATTTAATGTTTCTTGTGTGACAGCTAGAGGGTTAGATAATGGGAGCAGTGTTGGGTACAACAATAGAAGACAATATGAAACCTAAATTGGACCGTTTGATTATCGATTGTTTTATGTTAGCGTAAAAAAAAGCAACAGGATATCGGGACCTTTCCATGTCTGTGGTCCTTCTACATACGATTATGTCACGCAATCTCAAAGATTGAATATGAATCGTACGAATTGGCACGAATTCATTGGGACTATTGAGAAAGTTTATTTGGTACTAAGGTAACATTCGTCAATGGAGAAATAAAACGAACGTTTTCTTGAAAAAAAATAAGAAAAGGTTCTCAATTTTTAGTAGCTGTCACTGTAACCAGGTAATGGATGAATTCTTGACACGCATAAGTATTACATACATCTTCTTATTTGGCCGTGGGTTTTAATCTCACTTTTAAGAAATATCAGGGTGAGTTTGGGAGATGTGATACCCCACTCACCGAAATGTTTATATCAACTGAGATTAAATATATCAATACAGACTTTACCACCTGTTTTACTGAAAACCGGTTCACCACAGATGTATAGTTAGGAAATTAGCAAGAGGTGGAAAATTCATTTCAGATATGCTGTTGGAGGTTCGTTTCGATGAATTCAATATATATGTCGTCCTTCACAAGACTGGACTTTCTTGCATAATGTTTTATGACACATAAGGTATTAGACCTTACACCACAGGACAGAAATAAAACAAACCCCAAAAATATCAAGACAAACAAAATAAACTTATTTTGCACATTCTTTGTGCTTGAGTTTATCATTGTTCACCTAATAGACATTTGCTTCTTGGTCTCTACTCCGAAAAGTTCTAACAAAATATAAATTAAATAGGAAGATTGCATATATTTAAACCACAAATTTGTTAATACACCTGTCTGTTGTAAGAATCAAATATTACTACTCAGTGTAGATACCAGCAGGTGGAATAAAGTAGTCTTCCAACCCTTCTCTCTCAGCGTTGAGAATACTATCTATTCAAATTGTAAAAATATAGTATTTAAAAAGTTCAAAAGGAATATTGTAAAGGGCATGAATTTTCACTTTTACAAAAGATTAGTCGCGTAAATATTTACTTGTTAATTGAATATTTAGTGGTGTTACTGTAATATTTTGTGGCATTAGGTACTCAAATGCAAGTATTTCGTACACTAAGATTTCAATCAATAAAACCTTCGCCATTCATAAAGTTCAAAAGTGATAGTCACGTTTGTGCACATGTCCCATAGTGAGCTCTTTGGCAAGAGACGAGCATATATTGCGCTAGACGGAGCTTCGTGTCAAAATCAAAAGCTGCGATTGGATCAAAGGCTTAATTTAAGCTTAGTTTGACTGCTATTAAAGTCTAGATTTATCGGACAATACACAAACAGACCAATCCACACTTTTTCCCCAGCAAAATAAATAGTGATCGATTCTCTGATTTGCTGCCACTAAAACTGCATACCGGGTGCGTTTGGGTAAAACTTTATTTCATTTGGATTTCCATTCCATCCACTCTTTCTTTGGGTTCCCTTTCCAATCGTTCTTCATTTGGGTACCTTTCCCAATCGTTCTTCATTTAGGTTTCTTTCCAATCATTCTTCATTAGGGTTCCCTTTCCAATCGTTCTTTATCAGGGTACCTTTCCCAATCGTTCTTCATTTGGGTTTCTTTCCAATTATTCTTCATTTGGGTTTCTTTCCAATCATTCTTCATTTGGGTTTCCTTCCCAATTGTTGTTTATTTGTTTTCCTTCCAATTGTTATCGCAAACGCTTCTAATGGTGTTGATAATTGATCCGTACATTCGGAATCTTCATTCGATGCACAACATGGAAAACAGTTGGTTTCGTGTGTGTGTGTGTGTGTGTGTGTGTGTGTATGTGTGTGAGTGATTTGCATCACCTACCGTTGATTCCTGTCTTGCCCGTGTATGCGTTAATCTTCCTCTGATCTTCTGTTCTGAACGCTTAATTCCTTTCTGGACTTCCGTATTCAGACTGCCCGTCTGTTCCTGGGAGCTGTTTCCTTGACTAACAAAAGTACCACTTTTCTATATGTAACATCTTCTGTACGTATATAAAATTCTCTCACTTTCCTTACTTAAAAAGCATAAACTAGCTATCCTAACACTGACATAATGTAACCTTAACGATTACAAATCCTTACAAATTTAGACTATTTCTAGTAAGGTACAATCTTTATCTCAAGTAATAAACGACCCAAGTATTATACATCCAAGTCTGACCTAATTCGTTAGATCATCACTCTGGCTTCCATCGACTGACCGTAAATTGACACGTGAGCAGTACATCTAACATTCTCTATCTCTCTGCATATGCCACCACCTGACTCCTTAGACATCCATCCTAATCAGTTCCACTCAAGATACATGCTTTCGATTACTGTTGCATAAGATTCACTAACTTCTAGCCCATAGCAATACCTAACTTCAAGATTATTTAAACATTGCAAAATCAGATATAAATATGCAATTATCGTTAATTCACAATAATCAGTATCGTCCTAACAGACAACGGAAGTTAATTCATAAAACCCATTGAAATCCTACAATTCTGAAGATTTGGATCGCTTGCAGTCCGTCAGTTTTATCAGCGAACTAGTAACTGTAAAATTAAAGAAATAAATTGCATGAACAACTCAAGCATATCAACAGAATTCCATGAAATTGAATAAATGATATATAGTTTGATTCCTAGTCATATCTAACACATTTGCATAAGCAAGACAAATAAAATAGAAAATTACAACGATATTAAAATTGCGTACCTGAATGCTGTTCTCTTTCAGAACTCGTGCGTCTTAGCACTAAAGCCTGTCTTTTCTTACAAGATAGCCACCTGGTCCCCTTTATATGTTTAACGAGGAAAGCACTCTAGTTTTCACCGAAGCCAAATCTTATCCCTTTCGCAGGTACTTTCTTCTAAAAACACTCGACCAAAGACTTTGCTGGCTTAACTATAATACAATTTAAATGCACAATCGATTCAGTTTTAAAGTTCCAAATTTATTCAAATTCGACACATTACATTTTGAATGTTTTAATGTTAGTTGTGTTCGTGATTTTGACCCATATACATCGAAACTCATCAAAGACAAAACCTCAGAATATTGCAATCCTCTCATAACCAAAATGTTTATTAATATATAATTTTTCCTCATTAAGCAGAAAACCCTCAATTCCGAATACCGAAATAAATTTTGATCCCTAATTTCAGGTTTATGCTTATCTCCACCCCCAACTCAGTTAAAATTTGGAAATGTATTTTATCTACTAAATTCCTTATTCACGCTGGAACAGATTGGGCTTGTGGTTCTGGATATACACTATTTTCTCCTGTCGGGTCTACCTTTTACCTTTTTGAGGGAAAACAAAATTTGAAAAATAATATTTCCGGAGGAAAAAAAAAGAAAGAAAGTAATACAGCGGTACACGAAGATAAAAATATACTTGACAAGCGCGCCGGCACTGACTAGGGCTGACAGTAAGCTAATCGGAAGTCGCTGCCTGACTTTTAAGGTGAATTATTAATAACTAAGTGCTGGTAGGTAAACCATTTTAGAGAGGTTATGCTTGTGTGCCTGTTATCTAATTGTGAATAATGCTAATCATTTGCAAACATGATTTATAGAACATTGTTTGCTTGTATATTATTATTATTATTATTATTATTATTATTATTATTATTATTATTATTATTATTATTATTATTATTATTATTATTATTATTATTATTATTATTATTCAGAATATCAGGGTTTTATTAACCAGGTATGTTGCCTAATGTTTGATGTGCCCTTACATTTTAGGTCTTATACAGAGATTACAAAACTTCGCGATAGTTCAGGATCGGCACTATTTGGCTACAGTACAAGAAATGGAGCCATTAAAGAAAGAAAAAAAAAATACAGACAACACCCCATGCCTTCTTCAAGCCAGGCTCATGAATAGTGAACATGATGTTTGGAGTATTTTAAAATCTTGGAGTATCACTCATAATTCTAATGGGACTATAGTTGTACAACATTCCTCACATGTTCCTTGTCATGAGGACTTTATTTCTATGTGACAGCTGTATTTATTCATATAATAAGATGTGGTTTTTGTTCAGCTAATTCATCATTAAATACACGTATTTTTGCGATAGTATGGTTTTAAACTAAGAAACAAAAAGAAGAGCGAAAACTTGACAAGTTTTGTAAAATTCAGCAAATAATTTATTTCTCAAGAACAAAATGTGGGAATTTGAAAAGAATTTTCAATATCGTGAATTAAATCCCAAATTAGTACTAAAAGTTTTATCACAAGTCCAGATCTGATAAGGTACATTTCATTTGAAGAGGTATTCCAATTAATTTCCAACATTGAATGTGTTGATATATCTGTAGTCACAAATATGCTATTTGTGCAAGATGCCTGTAGTGTGGCGATGTATTAAGTCTTTTGACATATCACAATAATATTATTTTAGATGTTCCACATTAGTGTTTCTTTCCAAGAATATTATTGGTGATCACTTTATATTTACAGTGAATAATAATTTGAACAAATACCCCCCCCATTGAAATACTGAGTCAATAAGACTGATTCTGCTAAAGATGTTAATGGAACAATGAGTAATTTTTCAAAAAAGCAAGATTATAAATCCTTAACTTGACAATGGTCGTAATCACAATTTCTGAAAATATTCTGTTACTGAATGAAATTTTACACTCTATAACATTCTAAGTTGTCAGCAAGGCAAGGTCTACTACTAAAATTATAATTTTAAACATATTATCAGGTAGACCAGGTATTTCCGTGTGTGGTGGAGGGGGAGGGACGATTCCAATGCCCTGGACTCAGATTAATATAACATACATAACACATAATCACGGAGGAAAAAATAAATACAAACAAAATATACATAACAATTTTAAAATAATTTTGGACACATTTACTCACACATACACTTATGCTCTCTTAATTGTATTCTCTCCCCCTCCTCCATCTCTCTCGTCACATACGCGTTCAGAAAGAAAGAAAAATTTCCTATCTACAAAACCCCTAGTAAACCGAAAACTTTTCAGCCCTTACCCCCGAAAAACATTCGGTCCAAAGAACTTTTGGCCTCACTGTGATGGTGTGATGGCAAAAAATGGAGCAATCTTGTTTATTTTATCTGTATAGGTTTTAGCCAGTGCTTTCATTTAATAAGTTTTATTTTTATGCCATCCAGTATCTCCTTTGAGAAGATATGTGGCTTTCTTATCAAATCCCCCTTTCCTTGCTTTGTTTATAAAGCATAATTTACAAGTCATGAACATAAAATAACAATATTTGCAATATTCTTGCCTATAATAAACATATTAACAAAGGACCTTGCAGTAGGTTATGATCTTGACCGTGACAAACAGAATGTCACACGCTTTCGCATAGATCAATTGTGAAAAGTTTGCTTTTTTCATCCGTGGTCTACTTAAGGGGGGAGGCAAGGGGTCCGCACCCTCCACCCCTGTGACAGCCAGAAAAAAAAATGGGAGGGGCCCTAAAATGTTGAAATAGCATTACAAGTTTTCAAATGAAACGAAATTTTCACCAGTATAATAGTTATTTCCAAATCTCTTATGACAGAACTCTACTGTTGAAAATATATTTGCAAGTAAAATATATTTTTTATGTGTGTTTACATTTTAAAATTATTTGTGAGGGTGCCAAAGGACGGATCTGTGCTAAATACTTCAGGTATGCCCCTGCTTTCCAGAGTTCATTTCCTTTGAAGCTTCTGCTTATCGATGACTTTGTTAAATAATGTTAAAAAAATAGTTTTTAATGTATGTTTTGTTCAAAGTTGACGTCATGTTTCAAAACTGATTTTTACTCATCCGAATGTAGCGTCGAAAAAGTTAAATGCTCTTTAGATTCAACGTACGAGTTACATCGACATCACATAATAAATTTATTATTTAGCTTTTCTGCTTTTCTGTGGATCTCGCTAGACGTTGTAGATGATAGTGTATTTTTCTCGAAGACTGAATGATTACACGGGTCACTAATGGTGTGATACTATGATGTAGTCTTGAGATTTAGATCATATAAAAGTTATTGAACACTAATAAATGTTGATAAATATTTCTTCATATGACTATCATTTTATGTCCGTAAAGCTCACTTCAGATTTAAATGTTAAAATGTTAAAGTCATAAACTTTTTATAGTGCTTGAATAACGTGTGCTAAAATAGCAGCGTTTCTCGTGTGTACTTGGTCTTATTGTATCGCTTGAATAATTTGATTTATCGTAATATTGTATCGCTTGCGTAATTTGTTTGATTATAATATTGTATCACACGAGTAATTTGTGTTGTCATAACTTTGTACCGCTTTCATAATTTGTTTTATCATAATATTTAATCGCTTGAGTAATTTATGTTATTGTAGTGTATCGCGTGAGTAATTTGTGTTATTATAATTTTTGTGTAATTTGTTATCATAGTATTGTATCGCTTGAGTAATTTTTGTAATCATAATAGAATTGTCATAATATTGTATCGCTTGTGTAATTTGTGTTATAGTATTATATTGTATCACATGGGTAATTTGTATTATAGTATTATATTGCTTGTCGTAGGAATATTGAACATGAATCTAGTATTTAGCCAGATGTTAATATACTAATCCATCTTTTAAAAATGTTAGGTCTTTATTTGAACACAAATTTTTTGTCATTCACAGTTATATTATTTATCAGCCGTTACTGCATACACAATATAATACATTCAATATCTATTTTCAAAACGTGCAAACCGAATTAGCCTTCAACACTAATCAATCGTCTCCTTCTTAAAGATTATGTTTCATTTTAAATTAAACGATGCTTACCTAGAAAAGATAGGGTGCAAGCGATTTGTCTTCGTCTCGTCACATCATACATGGTTTAATTACGAGACGTGACAAAATGACACACAGTTGTGGCTTGATTAAGATTTTCTGATGGGCAAAACTTGGTATCCGTTTTCTCTAAGATATAATTTTGTCTACTTTGACCTACGTAGTCTAAACTCGAAACATCGAAGCGCCAGGGTTCTCAGAGCTGATGCTTTTCGCAGAAAAGTTGCAGATAAGCCTTTGAGAACACCCAGGGAATCTAAATCTAGAATTGATGCTAGTGGTATATGGACTAATCATAAATCGGGAAATCTTAAAGATGGGTCTTGTATACCAGTATGTTAGTCCTGGATCAATGTAGCGTGGAAAAACTTGAAGGTTATATTCGATTAAATACAAAACAATTCTTATGTGAGATCAATAAATTATTCAATCATAAATTAAACATAATTATCATAGATCTGGTTCATATATCCTCTGATTGACATAAACGACTGTATGATGGTACCACAAATCCTGTACTGTTGTTATATTTTCTACCTTATTAGCAGATACGGTAATGTGCTTTGCTTCGTCTTAAATCAGTCACTTAAAGGGAGAAAGATGAAAGTAGAAAATTACGAGTACGACTGGAACGGTTGCCCGAGGCCAGAAATTATGTTTGAACAATATAAAAGTTGACAAATTAATTTGTATTTACTGTAAAACACCACTAGTCTTATAAAGAGGTTCTTCTGGCCCAAACCTCTATTTTGAACTCGACGACAACATAATTCTCCCCCTCCATAGCCTCCACAAGTTAACCTAAACAACTACGAAAACAACTTTGTTGAGGCAACAGCGTCCATTTCATAACTGTTTACTCGTGCAGGGCTTAATCGATTGTATAACCTGCAACAGTAATTTTTTATTGTTTTAATAAGATTATTTTTTTTGTTCCACTTCGAAGTAGGCCATCGCATTAACATGGCAACGAAATATATTTCGTATAACTTCTTCAAGTTGACATGTGTTCTAATCGGATCGCTAGTGATCTAGTCAAAGAACTTTGATTTCACTGATTGGTATCCAAGTATTAAAACTCACAATAACCGATCCATTCACCAAACGTCGTGTACCCATCTTTTTATTACTCGTTTGATAACAAACATGACTTGTGTTGTTTGCATAAGTTATTGCTTATATAAACGTCCTATAACATCTTCATTTGCAAGATCTTTTAGCTTATATGTTACAGATATTGTTGTTAATTGCAAGAATCGGAATTTTTAAAGCATTTTTCAGTGGCATACCTGTTGTACTGTGTTAGTGTCATTTAATCCGTTATCATCACTGACTGATCATCAGTATATCTGTTAGAATTTTTGCTGCAACATAATTGTTAATCTTCTCTTTCATCGTACGATTTACGCGTTCGACAACAACTGGTTCCTTAGTTACCAGTAACATTTTTAATATGGTTTTATTTCAGAAACTGCTCGAACTTTTTGTTTAGAAACTCTGATCAACGGTCGGTCCAAATTGTATTTGGTTTTCGCTCCGTCTTGACAAAAATATCTTCTAGTGTATTTGTTATCGTCTATCCAGTTTTATCAGAAACAAGAACACTAAACGCGCATTTGCTAAAGGCATCAATGACGTTAAACATATACCGTTTGTTATCGTTGTACTATGCAGTATTCTGTATATCTGCGAGATCAATCGCCCAGATATCATCAAATGCGTTTGCGACGACCTTCCGTCGTACAAACCTTTTGTTTTAGGTCTGTGGAGTAAATGCGCTAACTGATTTGACGCAAGTTTCTGATGCATCAATTGTGCTTGCACACCGACGCCAAGTTTATATTTTGTTCCAATGATAAATTGTACTAATTTTCTGCCAAATCGTTCTCGCATATTATCTAGTTTCATATATCGTAATTCGTCAAGCATGACCCAATCACAACCCAGTTTGTCGTCGACGGGATCGCAATAACAAATATCATGCCGCATTGCAATTGCATCAACTCCATGTACCACTGACATCACAGACACTTTTCAACATTTGTATGTTATTAGAGCCTGTTTATTTGTTTCATTGATGTTGTTGGTTTTGGTTCTGCATTTAAGACAGTATGTAGCAAATTTTTCTCTTAAGGTCAGACAAAATGAATCTTAAGATCGTTTAAGATCCAAGTACCGCTAGATTCATTGCTGATACTTGGGAACGGTTTGAATCGTGTTTAGATCCGACCGGATCGAGATATTGGTGATATAATGATAACGCAATAACAACTACAAACTGAAGTTCCAACCAGTTGAAGCAAATTAGATTTATAATTTATTTTTTTTAAATTTTTTTTAAAGATATGCTGTTTGATAACATCACACAGAGGAAGTCCAAACGAATTGAAATAGTTACTGTCAAGAGCTACTCAGTGAGTTCCAGATCCGACGTTGAAATCTTGTATATTAATAACAGTTTTGATCAGCAGTTGGTGATCTATTTGCTAGTTCGCCCTTGGAAAACACTCCGATAAATCCGCTGACACTTTAAGTTTATCAGCAACTTCAAAGTTGTTTAACGCGGACGATTTCATCTTCCTGTTCACGGTAGCATCAGCCCTCAGACTCAACTTCTACTAGTCTGTCTTTGCATTGGGTATACCTGCATTCCGCGTCCTATCCCAAACAGATTTAGCAATAAACTTCCTGCTATCCCTGCTAGCAGCGGGCATATGAACCCGCTCTTGACAGCACTGCTGTTCGTTCTTGTGATTCTTCTTTTATTTTGTCATAGGAGATTTTCGTGCTCGTGTTATGGGTATTGCTATAATTATAGATTTGATAAATTTGGATTTTATAGCGGTTTCCTGTTATAGCAACTGTTTGATTCCGTCACCGGTGACTCCGTCTCCGGATACAACTTTTTTGACGCTCCTGATACTTCACCTAAAGTTGTAGCCAATTCTAACGTTCATAACACAGGTAATATTTGTGGCAATAATTTTCGTGATAAAGTAGCTATCATTGCTCCAATTGATCTACCAAGGATCGCTTTCAATCTGGCAAATGCTGTTATTTGTGCCACTGACAAATCAAGTTTAAAAGGCTTACCTTTTAATGTATTATTTATTTGTCGTTGCATCAGAATTTTGTCTGAACGATGGAATGATTTTCATTCTGCATTTTGAATTCTATTTTGTTTACTGAAATCGCTTTTCGTTTAGTTTTTGCTAATTTTTGTATTCATCATTGTGACATGTAAATATCACGAAAAATATATTTTATTAATAATATTAGAAAAATATTTGCTATCACTAAACCTTGACAGTCATCATACGTGGTACGGCGTCTTGTGTTATGAATCTGAATATGTTACAAGTGCATGTTACAAGTAATATCGTGGAACAACTGGAGGATCAGAAGCTCCTGGAAAATCTCATAAAGTCCATGTTACTTTGATATCAGCGTTTGATCCAATATCTCTTTCGCTATGCTTAGACGCATCGAAATTAAATATTGGGTAAAGAGATCGAAATTCTTCGACAGATATCCGAGTCCCAGTATAAGCGTCCTGATACTTTTGCGTCGACTACATCAGGTACATATATGTACTAGATAAGTTTCTGGTATTATTATTTGTAAAGTTACATTCGATCGCTTGTTCAGGATATTGCTTAGAGTTTATTCTGACGAATATTCACTTATGTCAGCGCGATCAAAACCAGAATTGTTTTGTTCTTGACTGCCTCGCCTTTCATGTTGCCGAAACACAACAAATATGTGTCTCGGCAACTGTTTGCTTGGAGCTGTTGTTACTCGCCTTGTGCTATCAGTTTCATTTGCCACCCTAATTTGATAAGGCTTATGCTGTTCTAAGCATATCTTTCTGCTGTATGCGAATAACATTGTTTTAAGTTCTATTAATTTTGAAACGGATACCACAACTCGTGTTATCCATAACGCCAGTCGTAAAACCATGAACAGGCAACCATTACCATCAACTCAAATCAAACAATCGCTCTGATCAGCTCTGTCAGTTATAAGCGTATGCTTTATACTTTTATAGTCGCCGCAAAATCCAAATACTGTAATTAATGGAAGCATCATCGTAATATTTTTTAGTTCTGTAGTACACACGGTATCGATTCAGTTCACATAGTAAATCTATGCAAACACCATGATTTTAAAAATTCAATAAAATATATGGATTCCCATGATCAAACCTATATTTATCAGTATAGATGAAACCTGAAAGTCCGTTTCTGTGTCGAAGAAAGGATATGCCCAGCGGTGTTTTCTGGACCTACATGTATTTGAAACATGTGCTTCTAAGTCTGCGCCAACGAGTGAGATGCTAATTTTAGTAATGAGTGTTCCAAATTCAAGACTGTTAAAGAACTGATATTCCATCAATAAAACAATGTCTATATTTTTTTCACTTACAACTAGGATAAGCTCTCAAGATTCTTTTACCTAAAACATAACTTACATTATTATCCAATCCTGGACAGCTAAACCCTTATATACTGTATTTTATGTTCACTCATATCCAGGCTTTTCCCTATTTTTCCATACCAATAGTACCGTGGGTCTTATATCCACCCTTGATTTTTTGGACAAAAATAGGAATAGTGATTATGATTATGTGATGTGATTATGATTTTGAACGTGGCTTCAATAATGTTTCAGTAATATCGTTACGATGTATGCAGTGTGGCAGTTTATAGTGTTGTTTAGCACTGGGGCATCGTGCCGCAGACATGTGGCATGATGTCCCACCCAGTCACATTATCCTGACACCAGGCCAACCAGTTCTAACACTAATCTAATAATGCTGAGCGTTAAGTGAGGCAGCTGTTAGTACCATTTGTATAAGTCTTTGCTATGACTCAACCGGGGATCGAACCCATGACCACCCGCATTAGAGGCGGACGCTCTAACCACTAGGACACCGGAGCGGTTTTCATAGGAATAGTAGTTGAATACATAAGTAAGCCATGTGCATCAAAGATAACATTAATGAATATTAAATTATATTGCAAGTTCATTTTCACCTAAAGAACAATTATGGATTTCAGACAACATTTAAACATTTTGAACTTTATTTAGCAAGATAAGAAACAATTAAAATAAAGCTGTCTGATAAGAGTCTTCTTTTTAATATGGCCGTTTATCTCTTTTCAATTTAATACTAAAATATGTTACCATCTTTGTCATATTATGTAATTAAAGGATTAAAGGTCAAGGTGACTATCTATATTTATATGTATTATTACAGAAAAAGAGATAAGACCATTACCTAAAATTTCTCCCAGAATACATATAATTTAAAACTAAACTACGGCAGACATAAGTCCATTAAAATGCAAAATATGAAATTTCAAAACATTCGCTGAAAGAAATTAGTTGAGTGCAAAGTCATGAGAGGTCATCCCCATTAAGCATGGTGGAAGAGACCTAAGTGATCATACTGATGCATTATGTTTCAAAACACAACTAGGAAATTTCATATTGCTTACTATAATTACTCTTAGGATGGTAAATTGTATAAATTGTATGTACTTATTGCTTAGATATGAACCAAAGTGCAAAATACCCAACATAACAGTCAAATCTACACCCTGGTCCTCCTCTACCTTCTTGGCAACAGTTTGTATCTTTTAATATGTTTTTAATATCTCATTTAAAGTCACTATCTGATTTACACAAGGTATTACATTTGCTTGTTATCCACAAATAAAACCATATGTTTGCACTTATAGTAATGGTAATTACACCTGCATATGTGGAGTCACTGTATTGATGTAGCTGTCTATAAGAATCACGGTACCAATTCAGTTCCTAGAGTAAACCTATGCAAACAATATGATATTAAAAATTCAGTATCTTAAAATGTCTAAGTGCCCATGATCAAACCTATTGTTATTAATATAGATAAAACCTGGATGTCAGCTTCTGTGTAGAGGATCGGGTATGAGCCGCGCCATTTTCTGGACCTACATGTGTTTGAAACACGTGCTTCCAATTCTGTACCAACGAGTGAGGCGCTACTTTTAGTAATGAGTGTTCCAAGCTCAAGAATTTTAAGGGACTGAAATTCCATCAAAATATAATGCCTGTATTTTATTTACTTACAACTAGAATAATCTCTCAAAAGATTCTTATACCTAAAGCATAACTTACACATTGGAGTCTAACTTATGGAACGTTTTCTAAACAATCTCTTCGCCGGCCGGAAACAGTGCCATTTTCGTTGTTATCATCACACGTGCTGTTTGTGATGATAGTGCTAAATTAGAAATAACCTGTTTTACATCTTGACCGCTTGGCACTCCACCTTTGATTTTATCAGCGATCTTCTGTCCGACAGCTATTTCTGCTGCAGATGCGTCTTCTATTGAAAATGCCTTTGACGTATCTAATTCGATAGGTGCTACTTTGTGAACTATCCCAGGTATAATTTAGATTATTTTGGATAATATATTCCTGAAAAAACACCTATTGTTCTGTGATAAATCTTTCGTTGTTTCATATTGTCATACAAGTTATCTGATAAAATTGGTTGTGATTAGCTTGCCAATTATGGTGAGTTAGTTCATTATGGTCAACTACTGACACACAAATGAAGATAGACAGTAACAATTTCATTGCTAAGACCAATCTTATGACCTGATTGATCGGTAAGTGTCATCGTGATAGCTGACATTCAGTTTGTTACGAGTATGAGTATGATAGTATTATTATCTGTCTCTGATTGACTTGCATTAACGAACACGGTGGAACATCAAGGCTAAACGATTAAATCGTTTGTTCTTGGCTTCCTCTTGCCGTGTATGACCCAGTTGAATAGAATAGCGTATCAGGATTGTATTTATATCTGTGATGTTGACTGGAGATTGGCTGTCATATGACTTTATTGCAGATGTGTCAAATCCGCATTGTTGTTGATTAAATCTGAGCAATGATCCGACAGTGTATTGGCTACAAAAATCGATGAACAATGTTTTTAGTGTCTTTCTTGCTCGTAACGCGCTGTAGTTCGATATGATCTTGAAATGATCACATGTTATACCATTACTGCCTGCGGTTATAATATACTCATTTTTTTAGGCGTCTTGTGATATCTTGACAAAATTTCAGTCGCTGACGACATTGGTTTTCACCCCAAACGTAAAAGCATCTGTTTGTCATAAAGTGCCACACAGTAGCAGATACCAATCCGATCCCATCTTGCTTTGGGGACCTAGGCTCTAGTTCAATAACATCATTATAAAAAAACCGGAAATGTGTACACTGTTCGATGTTGTCTAAGATCAGTCGAGTAACAGTATCATCGACATTTTTATTTGTTAATCGCAGATAAAAACATAACGACTGGTTTATGTTAGCGAATTAGATCGCTGTGTAACACGTGATACTCGCCAGTTGTTAAAGATCCATTTGATCTTAGGTGATCAAGTATTTCAACTATTTCGTTGTCAGTTTATATGCTAGTTTTTCAAGCTTCTTGTGATGAAAGTAACAGTATCAGTCGATCAATAACATCACCGGCTAAGTTAAAGATCTTTAATTCTTCACTGTCTTTTTCTTCTAGAGTATCATATTCAGAATTTGATTGATCTGATTTATCTCATTCTTTTGATTGTTAGACTCCCAGGAAGATCTTTTTAAAATAAGCATCATCTTAATATAAAATACTTTTTTAATTTCTTAAATCTTTTTTTCATTTATAACGAGTTTTTTTTATAGGTCTACCCTTTTGGGGTATATGTTTTTTTTTATTGTTCCATATAAAATATTTGCTATATTTCCATTCATGCGATCTTTAGCAAGGTTAGCAACATTCTCATAAAAGTTTTCATTTTCATTCAAATTAAAAAATATTCATCGCTGGTAAAATCATAAAAATTTTCTAATCCATCAATGTAAGGATTAAGTTCTGAGATGACGTTTTCGTATTCATCTTCACTGAGTTTTAGCTTTTTGTCATGTCGATGTTTATTTTTTTTATAGAAAACCTAAGTAGTCTCTCGGATATTCTGTGTATAGACTTGCTGAGAGTTTTTTCAATATGTCTTACCCTTAAAATAAAGTTTTCAGATTCACTAGTCATTTTATCATGGAACTTTCTTAAATGTTCTTCAAGATTAGTTTGTTTTCTTGCGATAAACTTAATTTGTTTTAAACTATCATACGATTTTCTTTTGCTGTTTTTGTACGTCTTCAATTTCAGAAGCAGTTTTTGCAATGTCCTCAGCAAATTTGTTTTGTCCTTATTCAAGTAGTCCTCGCAAATCTTTCTCTTCTTGTTTTTCTAATTCGACTGATAATACTATATCAATATGAAGTTGTTTGCCAAGTACTGATTCGATGATCGGCTTAAAGAGGTTAGCCGATTCTCCTGCGGTTTGTTGTTGTCCAGCACGTTCTTGCTCAACTTTTTTCTTAAACACACTTCTTGTAGCCATATAATTCTTTAGAAGAATTATCCACGCCTTTTCCATTATTTTGAATAGCACATTCATGTTATACTTTACAAACTACGAGCGTGTCAATTCCGCACTAAACATGTGCTTGATATTTCTGCCAAGTCTATTGAATAAAAAGAAACTGATTTATTTGAGCTGCCTAATGATACAGCTCATAAACATAGGGCAAGATAAAATGCATTACATTTTCGATTTCTCGAGAATGAAAAGTAGGATTTGATGTTGTCCATTTTAGCAGGATGTCATCAAATGCAATAATCTTATGTTCGTCCGAGTCCATTTCTACAACAGAAACAAGATCTTCTGGTATTTTTATAACAAATATATCTTCACCAACACCAAGTTAATGCTTTAGTTTTTCATTATACTCGTTCAGCGACTTATATTTATCCTGCTGGGGATTGATTTATAGATATACACCCGATGGTAGTTGAATATTTCGTTGAGTAACAAGTTCAGTAACAAGCTTGTTTTGCCAGATCCAGTAAGCCCATAGGTAATGACATTAAGGTAGCTTAAATTTATGCTTATTTTTAATTACTCGCTCGGTATCAAAGTTTATTATGCTCGTCATATAACATGTGCACAAAATTTTGTCATCAGCAATTACAAGAACATGAGCTACTACACAAAATTTTGTCATCAGCAATTACAAGAACATGAGCTACTACACAAAATTTTGTCATCAGCAATTACAAGAACATGAGCTACTACACAAAATTTTGTCATCAGCAATTACAAGAACATGAGCTACTACACAAAATTTTGTCATCAGCAATTACAAGAACATGAGCTACTACACAAAATTTTGTCATCAGCAATTACAAGAACATGAGCTATTACACAAAATTTTGTCATCAGCAATTACAAGAACATGAGCTACTACACAAAATTTGGCAGGTTAGTCAGTAGTTCATCCGGTTCACTGCTTGTGCTAAATAAAGAAAATGTTTTGAATGTTGATACATTTAATTCTTGTAAAAACAAAATTTCACGGTGGGTAAAAGCCAAAGCAAGAGCGACTAAAGAAGATTCACGACGAGCTTGACAAACTAGCTGAAACAAGGAAGCACAAGTTTCTAAAAAAAGCGTAAGCTCAAGGACACATTTGCTAAACGTCTAGTATTTCGTGTGCTTGGTATGGCCTATTATGACACAAGGACGCTGTTAGAAATAGTAGATAACAGTACTGACACTAACCTGCTAACAATAGCATGACTAATTTTGATAGACTTTCTCGCCGTCGATATAGAAAAGTATAACGTATATCACATGAATGCTGCACTAAACGCAGTATCATAAATTGAGTCCAGGATTGAGTTATATGATGATGTCGAACGAGACATATTTTATCAAGAGTTTGATGATATCATAGCTGTGAAACCTGGAATTGACGAAGATTCTAAAATACACAATAGTTCTAAAAAGTTGTGTTGATAAACTATACAAAAGAGGCTGAAAAGTTACTGACAGAAGCAAAATACTGGAATATTAACGAGCTGATCGCTGTATACCTAAATGTACCTGCCATAGATAAAGAGCAAGCTAATATTCTTGGTGTGTTATGTTTTTCAACAGCTTATGCAATTCTCAGGCAGTATCTAGTACTTAAAAATTTAAAACTGGCTCAGTTATTTTATGCTGTTAGTCATATCGACGCAACAAGATACTTACCGTGATAGAGTCATTCATATTGCTAACATACCAACACATTCTAAACCTCCATTTTCATTCTCGGTTTTAACAGATATCAGATACGATGTTATATCATATGATATGATATTATGATAAGTACAGAGTTTCTTGCCGATCCTGTCAATAAAAATGTAGTGCTTTGATCCATAACGTTTCGGCCGAAAATATTTTTATTACAGCAAAATAATAAACACGCTGAATTATATTCCAGTGTTACTAACAACGGCTGCAAACCCATTATTGTTAATAGCTCCGGAGATAGTTATTGCATTATCAACAATAAATCAAAGGCCGAGCCAAAATATGAGAACAAAAATACTTCATGTAAAAAAGCAATAGCGATTTCTAATAAAATTGTGAAAAGTTTATCATGCTAGATCTGATTTTGAAACTGCGAGACATTTTGCTCGTTGAAATGACACCGAACAGAGTTGCTAAATACGAAAAACGATACTAAGTAAATTCTATATAAAATCGCAGGCGATTTCATTTTAGAAATAAGGATAGTAAAGATTTCATGTGAAAATCAGGATAGTAAAATTTTGTGTGAAATATAAATAACAGTACGAACCATCATGCTTTTAAAAAATGGCGAAAGGGAATACTTGACGAGCAGGTAGAATGACTTTAGATATCACGCATAAGTGCGAAACGAATTTTTATAGAGATTCAGAGAGCTATTCGGACCGGTTTTTAATTTTGCAATTATTTGATCGCTAAGGGCGAGAGTTGGTTATAAGCTCCTTAAGCGAATACGGGGCGCTTCGATGTTCGGAGGTGCCAGGTGAGTTGCACCTGGAAATTAGTTGTTTTTTTTTTTTTTAAATAATAATTTTAGAATTACTCGTACAAGTATATCACGTCTTTTCAATGCATGACAGGGGATTCCCCAATTATAATAGCTTCTGTCGCATAGCACAAGACAATATGTCCTTCACATTTTTCTGGAATCGATCTATCGTTTGTCCGTACACTACTTAGCTCTTACAGATATACAAATGAAATTTAGATATATAAATGTAAAAAAGCATAAACTAATCCCCTTGGAGCGTCTGTTGAATAAATGCAATTATTGATCAGTTTGTAAAATTTCAGCAAGTTATTAATAGCGCATTATTTTATTGATGAGATGTTTAACCTATAAATCACAGGGAGTTATAATTAGCACATTAGAATTTTGTATGAATGATACGTATAGTAATTTTGTGTGAAATATCAGATATAAAAAAAAACAATCTCTAGCAGTTGTGCCTGAAATATATTCATAGGCATGTCCTGGACGAGGAAACAATTATGAAATGGACGTTGTTGCCTCAATAGAGTTGTTTACATAGTTGTTTAGACTAACTTGAGGGGCTATGGAGGGGGAGAATTATCTTGTCAAGTTCAAGATAGGGATTTGTGCCATAATACCCTCTTTATAGGATTACATCAAGTTATCTCAGAAAGCATGCGTGTAAAGTGATGGATAATTTCGAAGGAGATATTTCGATGTTACTTTTGGCTTAACTTAACCTATCTGAAAAAGATGTACAGACTGGTTTACTGATATAATTTAATATAATTTTTACACACACACACACACACACACACAAGCACGCACGCACTCGTGCGCTGGTGTCTTATCTTCTTGGTGATTTAGGCCTACAGGCAATAAAATTAACTGCTGATGTTTACTTTGTCAGTTTAAACAACTATACTCAGGTAATGTTGTTTTCTCCAAATTTTTAGATGTGAAAGTGATAGGTCTGAAAACTTCCCACATTATAAATAAAGGTCGCTTTAAGCTAACTAGATCTCTTAGCTTGAAAGTAGATATCAGTTAGTCAGCCAGGTCGAATTAGAGGTTTTAGTCAGTGTTTTGAGCATTTCTGACCTATCAGTAGATATACCTACACCAATTTTATTAGAAAATCAAACAGTATGACTACCGATATACTAGTGTACTAGAAAATCTGGATATGCTGTGTAGTTATTCCAGTTATGATGCATTTCATAATGTGTGAAATCCCACTCCACAAAATGCACTTTACCGTGGCGTATTTGTCGAATTGACGGTCAACCAATAGAAAATGCTTCACATTCTTATACGTGATAAGGTCATTTATATTTTCTTTTATTACAATTCATTTCTTGATTGCCTAGTTTATTTTTGTATCCAATGCCGGATTTAGACAAAGCGTGGCCCTAAGCTATGGGAAGCTGTAAAGGCCATATTTGGTATAAAATAAATATGAGGGTCCCCTTCAGAATGAGATCAGACTTTGGAGCCCTAATCTGTAGCTTGTTTAGCTTATGCCTAAATCTGGTACTGTCTGTATCATAATCATCGCCCTCTTGTCATCCTCATAGGCATTATCTCATTGTAGTCATGATGGATGATGGTTTCTTTTCCTATTGGAACTTTCTTTTATTAATTAGTGTTTACTTAGGTCTAAAACTCAATCTCAGTATAGGCCGCGTGCCCCCACGCTATGATAGATCAAATTGTCCATTTGTTTATTTATTTCTTTATTAGATGAATCATTCTTTAAGAAAAGTCGGCTACTCTAGTTTTCTTGATTGTACATGTAAATTATACTTTTTGAACCACTTGAACATTATTTCAGGCGCCATTATGATTCTAAATCTCTGTTCTGTACTTTCAGGTTCTTCACCAGTCACCGACGTGAAATTCAGTGAGGGATTCAAAAATTTCATACAGGAAAGCGGGTACAAGGGAGGTGCCGCCGGTGTGTTGTTTGGCGAAAGACTTGGGTTTACCATTGGATATGGACATGCTTATCCGGGATACAGTATCCATGCAACCACACTGCTGCCACTGTCATCTATCTCGAAAAGTATAACTGCTGTCGCAGTGCTTAAACTCGCAGAAAACGGGAAGCTAGACTTAAGTTCAAAAGTGTTTGGGCGACATGGGATCATTAACAGTATAGCGCCTCATAAAGACACAGTTGATCCTAGGCTATACGAGATTACTGTTGATGATCTTCTGCATCACGCAGGTGGCTGGGACGCACAGGTGGGGTCAGTATCTGACCCCATGTTTAACGAAGTTCTAGTTAAGCAAAGTTCTATAATGGCCAATATTACGAAGGAACTTAATTCCAGTGCACCTCTCAATCCATATGATATCATTAAGTTCATGATGTCTGTGCCACTGGACTTTAATCCAGGCACAAAGTCCGTGCCATCAAATTTTGGATATTCATTACTGGGACGTATTATCGAGGAGGTTACTTCCAGCACATATGAAGATTACATTCATCATCAGATTCTGACGCCATGCGGTATGTGGCATACTAAACTTGGACCTCGTCACGGAATGGAGTTCAGTAGCAAGCCAGTCGAAGACGCTACTAAAGACGCCAATATCAATCATGAATCGATCACGCAGTACTACGCCTACAACTACCCCTACCTCGTGGACTCTGCCCTTGGCTGGTTCTCCAACGTGTATGATGTGATGCGCTTTGTTCAGTGTCTCGATGGAAGTTCTGGCTATAGTCTGCTGAATGCAACCATGATAGATAATCTGCTAGCCAAGCCACGCGCAGGTCCGCAACATGTCGAGTCATGGCAAGGTGCAGGGTTCATGGTACATTACAGCGGTTCTGTTTGGGTAGAGGCTGATTCGTTTTCAAGTGATGTCATTCTGTTGCATCAAAACTTGTTACACAATAAAGATAGAAAGACAACCCAGTCATCTTCATCAGACAATGAACCAACCGCGTGGGTCTACCTCTTGGACGGTAAATCTCACAACGTGACTCCCTTAAAACAGCTGTCTAAAGCAATGATTGACGCGGAAGAGAAATGGCCAATCGATAACTTCTACGTCGATGACGTAGTAGACAACATCGTCACATCTGGTAAGGTGACCAGGATAACGAGATACATGTTAGAAGAGCACCGCGCTAATCCATATCTTCAAGCACTTCACCACTTAAAGTATGATGTCAAGTGGCTCAACGCATACACTCACGACAAGAAAACCTATATGACGGTGATCGCTGAAGAGAACCCTAGTAGTACCAGACTATCCATCGCCAAGACGGGTCTGTCGGAGGAGAAGCTGATCCAGACCAAACTTCACCTGGAGGATTACGGTTACAACATGACTTTCCTGCAGAACTACAAAAGTTACTCTCATCAGGACCACTATACTTTCCTAGCTATCTTCCGGATCGGTGCCATAAAAAATACTACTCATATCCGGTATGGTCTACGCCATTATGACCGGCCGTACAATACATTGCTGAATTTGTACGAAGAGAGGGGTTACCATCCACTTGTGCAGTCGCTCGAGTACAGGCGGAACGACGCGCTTATATCTTTCATCTTTGAGGAAGACGCAGGAGAGAGAAAATCTGAATACAAATCTTATGAAGACATCAGCGAGACTAATTTAGAGAAGCTGGTTCAACTCAATGCTGTCCAGCAAAAGAAGTTGGTGTACTTGGACGCCACTGATAAACATGGAAAACCGCGGTTTTCCGCCGTCTTCAAGAAGATGGGCCTTTCCAAGTGGTTGTTTAATATCGCTCTGACGGAGCAGGACCTTGATGAAACAATCACACGCAAACAGAGGGAAGGACTTCTACCAACCATTATTGTGGGCTATACCGACAGGCAACGCAAGCTTCAATTCACTCTCTACATGGAAAAAATGTAGAATGATTCATCATCATGCCTTCTGGTTGAAACGTTTAAATGTGAATATTTTTCATCCAGATTGCAACAGTGGTTTTCAAATATGACATTCACCGATTTGAGGTAATGTGTTCTGTTACATTTGGACAAGAATGATTCTTACATGTATTAATAACTGTAGATTCCTGCGTGATATACATTTAGCTTGGGCAGCTGTGCTTTATGATTGATCATATGCTCCATGTCTTAATATTAGAACTCAGCAGACCTTCCGATAAGGGATAAGGATGTAAAGTGATTGAATTCTTTGTTACAAAGGACAGACTCCTTACAAATGGAATATTTTTGCAGAAATATGTTTGATTTTGCATCATGTACATGAATAGCGTTTGTGACTGAAAAGTTTTATCTTTTTCCTGCGTTTTGAGTCAGTGTGCTCTCATTTGGTGAGATCTGCATAGCAGTCGCATTACGAGTTCTTTTTGAATGGGTTGCTTTACGGAGCATTCTCACCAGTGATTTGTTACGTTTTCGGAGTTATCTCCACCTGAAAGAGTATTCCTAAAACTTGTCTTCCAATACTTCACACACACACACACACACACACACACACACACACACACACACACACACACACATACACACACACGTGTTTTTGCCGTGTTCGCGCTCAAAGAAAACAGCCAAAAAGCAGATGGATGATGTGCAGTAGCAAATTTAAATCACTTAAATGGTTCTTCTTGTATATATTTATTCTTTTGATTTTTTTTTAGTGATAATCAATCTTTGTCACATTTTGTTCTCATTTTATATTACATTCTTTTTTCTATCTTTTGTTCCTCTACAAGTTTACATGTTCTTAAAACAATACGGGATTTATGAAAGGTCTTTGAATTGTTTCTGGTTCTATCGTGTTGAGTTTTGCTCGAGATGTTAACTTAGATTCGCCTGAAAATCATGAAGAGATTAAATCTATCGAAGGTGCACTCTTGTACCGTTTTCATGTTAAAGTATTGAGTTTTATATCCTTCCTTCATTTGATTCGGGTTTATTTTTTCTTCTTCTAACAGATAAGACTTTTATATGATATAATATTGTGTAAGCTTAAAGTCTATTCTTGATTGCTAGTCATTAAATCTTGATTCACTGTTACTGTATCAGTGTAGGAGTTTCAATTCATCATGCTCAGTTGTCCCTATGAATACAGTCCAAAGGAGAGAAGTCAGTTAAACATGATGGTCAGTAACGTACAAATTAGACACAATAAAAAAGCCCCACAAAAAACGGGCATTCAGTGGCAATTTGGGTCATCTTTAAAGTAAACATGATATGAGGATAGCTGTAACATCTGGTGGTGATCAGTGGATCTTGTCGAGACTAAAAATTCACAACCAAGGAATCAGTGTTATTGCAGACAACATTAGCATAAACGTGAGGTGGGTAAGTTATCACTTAAATGGTGTCTCGCTATCAGTTTTTATTGCTCATATATCAGGTCGGAGTGTAAGCCACGGGGATGGGTCTGTGATAAAATGATTGAACTGTTATCTCATTGTCAGGTTTAGCGCGTGCAGAGCGATTTGTTCTTTGCACTCTTGGCCTTGATTGTGTCATAAAATATAACTTTATCATCAACAACTCTCAGACAGTTATGGCTAGAAACTCTTCTCAATTATAACAAACATCAGGATGACATTGATGAAACACGACTCCCACACGATGGAGCATAGGTAGTAAAATCAAACTTGTGCAATCAAAAGTAGGCAAAGCAACAAAAGGTGGACAAAATAGCACGAATAACAACAACATTCACAAGTTCAGGAATGAAACATTACCACGCCTATTTAATAGACAGTGATAATATATAGATAACTTTGCTTAGACCGGTAGTCTAAATTTTATGTATGTAGCTTTTCGTATATTTTCCTTATCTTTATATATGTAGCCATTCATAGCTTTTTCCTTATTGTCATTACATTCTGTGCCGAAAGGATTATCGAATTATCTAACAGCTAGCTGTATGAAGTGGACGAGCCTCGATTTTCCTGAGCAGTGTTCTTGATGCTCACAGATAAAACCGGCCCGATCCCGCAACGTGTACCTGAATCGATGGTCACATTTTTATGGTGACATGTATGTGTTGACATTTCTTGCTTTGCCTGTAGCTTCAAATTTACAAATGCTACTTTACAGTTCTTTCTTTCTAAAACGAGACTGTGTCTTTCTTGCCTCTACTGAACTAAGCATATATCAGGCTACGAGTATTGCGAACCTGGCTTTTGATGATTTTTTTTTTTTGGTTGATGTTATTTAACTATTACCACACTGTGAGTTGGCAGTATAGAGCTTTACGCATGAGATGTCAAATACTCTCTTTTAGTTTTCTTTAAAAAAGTGCAGTTTGTTCGTGTACTATAGTCTCTAAATGTATTATCTCATTTTTCATTGTTTACGTCGTGTCATGTATATGTCCAGTAAAAATTCATGTTATCGTTGAATTGTGATGTTACCATCTGCCGCCGCCTGTACAACTTGTTGATCTGTTATTTTGTTAGGAAATAAACAACTTCATAACAAGAGCTTGGAAGATAAGGCTTTTTATTTCTATTGGCAACAAACCGGACTTTGTAAAAGCTTACAAACTTCATAATTAAAAAGAAACAACGAGAGTGTTTTCTTTTTCAAACCGTCGATTCATCCGCACTCTATGTTTCCGCAACAATATGCTTTTTTACATAGCTAC